>CM070626.1:26423319-27623319 GCA_036346255.1 Ampelocalamus luodianensis | reverse complement strand
AATAACAAGAGGGCTTTGGGAAACAAAGGATTTCATCAAAAGATCAAGAAATCGAATTGAGTGAAATCTGAAATTTTACTAGACTGAACTAAAAATCAAATTTCTCTTCCATCTTTGATCTTTTGGCCATGAAACTTTGAGGATATATTAGCAATAGCCATAGGACTCTCCAGATCAAATTTCATGCCATCTCTCCAAAGGAATCAAGAATTCCATCAAACCCTAGAAACTCAAAAACAAGAACAGAGGAACTCAAAAGAGGAAATCAGTGAATACACTTGGTTTGCTCTTTGGATCAACTAGCCGATAGCTTTTGAGCATCTCCCATGTCATAGCAACTCATTTTGGTACTCACAAGAAGCAAGAACTCCAAACACAAACACTCAAAAATCCAACGTGAGACAAACAAAGAACAGAGACAGAAAGAATGAAAAGATTTCAGATCTTCATTCCGAACAAAAGAGTAGTTCGATACCACGATTACATATAGAGGAATGATTATAAGACTCTCCACTCCATCCTCCACCTCTCCCTCTCTCAATCTCTCAACCATACATACTAGAGAAGAGATGAACACCCTCTCAAAACATACGAACACTTCACAAAGGGGACATCAAGGAGACACGACCGCTACCTCCCGCTCACTCTCACCAACTAAAGACACAAAGGTAAAACCACCTCCAAAGCCTCTTTGACTCACAAAACCCTAACTCTCTCACAAGTGCTCAAATGGGCATGCATCCCTCAATCCTTTATATAGCCTTGGCTAACGGGTCTCTCGCCTGCTACGCTTAAGTCCAACAGAGCCCGCTCCCGCTTGTGCACCTTGCAAAATTCTGTTCGCCGCCTCCCGCACCTTCGGGAGGCTTCGCGCTCCTTGCCTCGCACGCCGCAACCACCTCGAGTTCACGCCGCCTTCGACACATCCCGACCGTTCGACTCGGGCCACCGCGCCTAGTCCGGTCCACCGTGTCTCGCCACGACTACCGATGTCCTGCACCACACGCACAAGAAACACATCAAATAGCACCGCCGATACATGAAAGCGTAAATAACATCACTTACCATGCCAAGACCAAACTCGCCGAAATTATCGAATATGCATCCTAATCCCATACGACCAAGTTTGACCAAGTCCGATCGAGCCCGATCGCGCCACGCAACAACTCGACCAACCACTTAAACCAAACTCGACTTACCTAAACCAATATCAATTACTCATCATACACATGTGGTCATTTCCACATGGTTCATCAATCTCCCTTGATGAGTATATTGACAAACCGAAAAAAGCAAGAAGTTGAGTTTGATTTTGAAGAAACCAACATGGTCTAAAGAAAGAAAAAGAAGCTAATGACCATGTTTATGTAAGAAACACTAGAGCAACAACTGAAAGAGCAAATTGATCTCCAAAGCTCTAAATTGTTTCCAACAGACTTTTTCTTCTCTATTCTCCCCTTTTGCAATAACCGCATCAAGATGCAATAGAGAGAATATGACATGTCAAAGGATGAAAAGATCAAGTTTGTTTATTTAAGCATTTAGAGCCATGAGGATTATCCATATCGACCATAATGTAATACACCAAGCCATAGCTCAATAAAACGCTATCTAGATCATGACAACATATATATAAGCGGCTAGAGCACATAGATGACAATCTGAAATGTAATGCATTTTATGAGTAAGTCAAGTCATCAATGAGCAAAGTCAAGCTAGAGATATCCAAGGATGATGCAGCCATGTCAATAAGCTAAGCGAACAGGAACTATCATTGAGACCAAATAGAGTGCTATGCTCAATATTGAAACACTGGTTAAGTACTTGATTTCTTTTGCAACATTAAGCAAATTGAACACATAAAACATATTTTCTTTTGAAATTCATGGTTGTTGCCAACCAGATTTTTGTTTTATCATGTGCTAGGTCTCAAGCCTTATGCGACTACTCCAAGCGAGAAGCTTAAGAAGATAGTCTAGGTCACCCAAAAATCCCCCTAAGTTCATGCCAAGTGCAATGGCAAGCCGTCTCATAGGAGAGAATTGGTGAGATCAGTTTTTTCGCACAAAAAAGATCTTTTGCCTTTTAACAAGTTGTACTAACTCATGCATCATCAAGAGACTAAAACAACTCAATCTAAGGCTCAATATAGAGTCAACGCTCTACCCAGCCTATTTGACATGGCATGAATCATAAAAGGATAGCTCAAGAAAGACTAATCTCGAGTGCTAACATGACAAGTTTTAGTTTAAGTTGAGCAATTTTAATTAACTTATCATGGCATAAGCTAGGCTACACATAAGTCATGATAAATCTAGCATATAAGCACAAGTCATGGCAAGATGTAAAGCATTGCAAACATGTCATAACAGGATAATAAACAAGGCTCAATGTAGTTATATTACAATGCGAGAATCGTCGAAATGCAAGAAAATCCAGCTCCCCTCAACATGAGATGCAACTTTTAGTTCAAGTTGAGTTAAGTCAACATTAAGCTCCGTAAGCTCCCAAATGAACTCCCCAACTAAAACAATAAAACGAAGAAGGCAAAGAAAGCGGCAAATAGGCAAATCCTTAAAACATAGATAAGAAAGAGAATACTATGGCTCAGATCGACTCCCATCTACCCCATATGACTCTAGGACTATTAGTGACAAGAAACGCACACTAGAGAGCAAACACGCACTGCCTACCCGAGGGTGGCCCAACCTCGCTAGAACCTATAAGCAAAGGAGTGAGCTCAACCTAGTGAGAAGAGAGACAACTAATAAGCAAAGATCCTACAATCACAAGATAAGAGTAGGAAGTCTAAGCAACTCGACTAGAGAAACACTCTAATCTATGCTACGAGGACTAAACCCAAATGCACCCTAAATGCAATGCAACAACAAGGAGTAAGAGCAAAATTAGTAAAGAATAGAAACTCCCCCTCACTACAGTCCATACGGACAGACGACCCCAAGCTCTCCTCGCAAGGCTGAAAACCTAGAGCTATCCAAGGGCTTGGTAAAGATATCAGCCAACTGGTGGTCACTCTCCACAAACTGGAGCAATATGTCACCCTTCTCCACATGGTCTCGAAGGAAGTGATATCTGATATCAATGTGCTTGGTCCGAGAATGTTGCACTGGGTTCTTGGCAATGTGAATAGCAGAAGTGTTATCACAAAGGAGTGGAACACTGTCTATAGCTAACCCAAAGTCCGCAAGGTCGAAACCATCCAGCACTGGCCGCAAAGAATCGCGCAGAACGTACTCGGCCTCTGCGGTGGACTGTGCAACACCGGACTGCTTCCTAGAAGACCAAGACACAAGAGAAGTGCCAATGAATTGGCAGGTGCCAGAAGTGCTCTTCCTATCTATCCTACACCAAAGAAAGTTCGATCCGAGTAGGCTCGTGGAAAGACAGATGAGGAAGAGTACCAGATACCATAGTCAATGGTAGCTCGAAGGTACCGAAGGATGCGCTTCACCGCCTGGCGGTGAGATACGCGAGGAGAAGCCTGAAAGCGAGCACATAGACACACGGAGAAGTGTATGTCCGGTCTCGAGGCAGTGAGGTACAAAAGGGAGCCAATCATGCTGCGATACTCCTTCTGATCAACTCGCTCGCCATCCTCATCTGGGTCGAGTGGCGATGTCGCCATAGGAGTGGACACCGCTTTCCATCACTCATATCGAGCGCCTCGTGAGGTCTCGAGTGTACTTGCCCTGATGCAAGAAGATACCCTCCCTAGTCTGCTTGATCTGAAAGCCAAGGAAGAAGCTCAACTCGCCCATCATGCTCATCTCAAACTCTGAACTCATGACATCGGAGAACTGAGAGACAAGATCATGAGAGGAGCCGCCAAAGATGATGTCATCTACATAAATCGACGAGCAAGAAGTCATTGCCATGCTCGAATGAACAAGGTCTTGTCTACCTTACCCATCTCAAACCTATGACTCAACAAATAGGACTTAAGCCTCTCATACCAAGCTCTAGGGGCCTGCTTAAGTCCATACAAGGCTTTGGAAAGCTTGTAGACATGGTTTGGGTATTTGGGGTTCTCGAAACCCGAGGTCGTCTAACATAAACCTCTTCCTCAATATACCCATTGAGGAAGGCACTTTGACATCCATCCGTAAAGCTTGAAGCCCTTAGACGCGCGAAAGCAAGCAAAATCCTAATAGCCTCTAGCCTAGCTACAGGGCAAAGGTCTCCTCAAAATCTAAAACCTCAACCCGGGAGAAACCCCGAGCTACCAACCTAGCCTTGTTCAATGACCACCCCATCCTCACTCGCTTGTTTTTGAAAACCCACTTGGTACCTATGACATTGTGACCTCTAGGGGCTCAACAAGCGACTGCACCTTGTTCCTCTCGAAATTTTCTAGCTCCTCATGCATGGCAAAGACCCAAGACTCATCGTAAAGGGCGTGACAAACGCCCTTGGGCTCAAAGGAGGCAACAAAGGCGTAATGGAGACAGACTGAGAAAAGCTGGACTTAGAGCGTGTGACACGCTCAAGAGGTCTCCAATCATCCGCTCTGAAGGATGTCTTCTCCGGATATGTCGGGAGGTTTGGATGAGGAGAAGAAGTGGCCTCTACCTCGTGTGCAGACGAGGCGGTGAACAGAGCCACTAGCCCGAGGAAACGGTAGGCAGGGTCGATCACCTTGAGGTGCCGTGGAAGAAGGCATCTCAAGGGGAGGATGAGGAGTGGATCGTAAACAACCATCGCTCCATCGTCCTCATCATCCACAAAGATGGTCTCGGATCGCTCTAGAGAACTCGAGATATCCGGCCTAGTCCCCGACCGCCTCGTCAAAGGTCACCTCGCAGTCTCTACCAACTTGCTAGACTCGCAGCCTGCACCTATAAGTTCGCCGAAGAAGTCGAGTAGCCTAGAAAGATACCGCCACAGAATGTGACTCGAACTTGTCTAGGTTCCCGGACTTGAGAATAAAGCACTTGCAACCAAACACACGAAATGAGAGACGCGGGCTTTCGCCGTATCTCACTCATAAGAAGTGTGGTGCAAGTGTGCCCAAGAAAACTCGATTCAAACATGGCACGCGGTCGCAATGGCTTCACCAAAACTTCTCTGTAGAGTACTCATCAAGCATCGTCCCGCCATCTCGACTAAGGTACGGTTCTTCCTCTCCACAACGCCATTCATTGAGGGACGTATGGAGAAGAGAACTGGTGCTCTACACTGCCTCACCACGAAACTCAAAGTAGGAATTTTGAATTCCGTACATTGTCATCGCGGATCGCTCGAAGGCACCGAAGCTCAACAAAAGCCTACTAAAAGACCTCGGAAATGTGAAAACGTTTCATCCTTCGAGGTTAAGAAAACACCCAAGAATACCTCGAGAAGTCATCGACCACAACAAGAACATACCACTTCCTCCCGCCGATCAGACTCGAGTGGTCCAACTGCGTGTCCATGTGGAGCACTGTCCTGCATCGGTCATAGTAATCGTGATCGGAGGATGAGAAGCGGCAACCATTTTGCCGCACGGCATGGAGCGCAAACAAGATCTTTGACCATCTTGAGTTTCGCGCACCACGAATGAGATCGTGGCGCTAACCCGGTCAAATGGTCAAATCCAATATGACCAAGTCTCCTATGCCGTAAAGAGAGATCGCGGGACTCGAAGCAACTAAACACCGAGAGGATCGCCGGATGACTCGTAAAACTCAAGACGAAAGATCCTCCCATAACGAGAAATCCCG
Source organism: Ampelocalamus luodianensis (assembly GCA_036346255.1). Lineage (NCBI taxonomy): Eukaryota > Viridiplantae > Streptophyta > Magnoliopsida > Poales > Poaceae > Ampelocalamus > Ampelocalamus luodianensis. The sequence continues at coordinate 27,617,599 of CM070626.1, read as the reverse complement.
CAAACCAGACTACCCGAAGAATCAAGAATTTTGCAATTGTTTTTCTTAAAGCTCACCTCGAAACCGTCATCGGTAAGCTGAGAAACTGAAAGCAAATTGTACTGCAGCTTGCTAACCAAAGCAACATCTTTCAAAAAGAAAGAATCATTCACGCGCACAGTACCTTTGGCGATGACGCGCCCAGATGAAGCATCTCCGAAGGTGATCTTCTCATCACCTGGAGCACGGACTAGGGAAGAAAACCAACAAGAATCTCCGGTCATGTGTCGAGAACACCCGGAGTCGACGAGCCAAACCTTTCCCTTCCCTGCCCGGCGAACCTGAGTCAACAAGAGAGTAAAGTCTCAGCACTAGGGTAAATCAACAGTGATTTTGGCACCCAATACTGAGTAATACGTCGAGCAGATGAAGTAGTCAAGCACGACTGACCTCTATCTATCCTACGCTCTCTGTCACTCAAGGCAGAAAGTCTATGAGCAGACCTGAAGCTGTTGCTAGGTCCGACTGCTAAGGGAGAGCGAGTCGAACACCGCAACAAGCTGATCACGCCGCGGGTAGCTATCTTGATGGAGAAAACGAGATCTACCCTCGGGGCGCGAAGTCACGACTCAGAGCATATCGAGGACGAAACCGAAAACTCGGTAAAACCGAATCCTCGACATCGCCCAAACACGGACTCAACAAATCCTAGACCTCGTGTTGGTCCTAGGTGCACTCAAAGTCTGGGGCTGACCCTGAATACGCCTAAGAGACTCAACACGGTCTCTACGCGCGATCTTGGCGCGCCTGAAGCATCGATCGACTGTGTGTCCATCCTTCTGACAGAAGGTGCAGTGATACTTCACCTTCTGAGAGGTAGAAGCAGCACGGGGAGGCTTCGCCTTCTGAGAGGCTGAAGCAGTAGGTGGAATCACCTTGCTGTCAGAAATCCCCTGGACATAGCCCGCTGACTTAAATTGGACTTTCTCGGTCCTAGGCTTAGTCTTGATCACACCTGGTGCTATGGGTCTAAGCTCGGCAGGTGGATGCTTCCTTATGTCCTCATAAAATCATATCCTAGACCTTGATTAAATCTGCAGATCTTAGATTGGTCTAGAATAAGATTGAGCTTCTTCTTGCCTCCTACAAATCTCTCGAGAGTGTTCATAAGGTACTGACACTCCTGAAACAGAGAGGTGCAAGAAGAGCAGGGGGAAGAAGAGACAGCAGAAGGTAAGGGAGCGAAGAAGAACCAACAAGAGGAAAGAATGGCTTGTGCACACAGTACCACTCGAGGAACAGTCCTACTACTAGCAAAGTTGGTTCGCGTCTCTAGGCGTCTCACCCTTACCCCGGGCTTCTCCCACACCATCAATCACATTACAAGCACAATGTGGCTTCTCTAGAAGGTCCTTAGTTAGCTTCACACATTTCTCATCCAAAGCAATCAAGTCGATTTTAGTTTGTTACAATTAATGCATGGTGAGCTAACAGGTCCTTAGAAGCAAACTGAGCCAACTTCCTATCATGATCAATCATATCTTGAAACCATTTAGAGACGGCTCCAAGTTCACAGATTAACTTAGGACAGTTCAAGCATGAATCAATCGGCTCAAGTAAAGAAGCTTGTAGTTCAAACAATTTTATGATCTCGCCTGCTTTAAGTTCATCTTCAAGTTATTGCAATTTTCACAAGACTTGGGCAGATCAAGGAGCATGGCACAAGGTCCTCTAGCAAGAATATCCTTATCCTCACATGAGGTGGGAGAAGTAGTCTCATCGGTAGTAAGTAGGGTAAATGACCATCCTACTCAACTCTAACCGAGCAAGGGACTAACATTCTCCTCCTTAACAATATCAAGCTCTGAGGACACACTATCATGCGAGGTCCTTAGTTTCTCCATGTCACCCAACAGATCACAAAGATGTATCACAATCATCACGGAGGGAGCGGATGTAAGTGAGGTAAGCTCCGTGATAGTTTATCTACTTCCTTCTCTAACTCAAGACACTTAGCCCTAGCTCTAGCATGAAAACCACCTAGCTTAAGAAAAGCATGATTGAGCTGGTCGTAGGTGGGGCATACCTCGTCCGAGTCAGAATACAGCTCGTTGTCGCTCAGTTCGCCCCCGAGGGCCATGAAGCACATGCCGGAGAAGTCATTGCCACCATCCTTGGGCTCTTGGTCACCCGTCCCGTCGTCGTCGCTCCATCCTTCCACCTCGCGAGGTCGAGGTCGTCGAAGCGGTGAGGACGCGTGGAAAAGCTTCTTAGCTTTGCCAAAGTCGCGAACTTCTTCTTGCCTTGTGCAGAGTGAAGGCTTCTTGTTGCGTTCTTGTCGGTGTAGTCGTTCTTGCCCGAACCGCCATAATCGTTCTTGCCTTTCTCCGCCAGGCGGTTGCCCGAATGTGGTTGGGGCCACCACACTCGAAGCAAATCACCGGTCCTCCTCTCTTCTCGTCCCTCCTCCCTTGTAAGCATGGGAGAATCTTCGAGCAAGAAGGGCCAGCTGCTCATCCGCAAGCTGCTCTAACTGATCATCAGTTATGTCACAGAGAGCAGCAAGGGAGAATCCGCAAAGAGAATCAGAAGAAGAGGAACCAGAGCCAACGAGGATTAGTGACCAAAGCCATCGATCAGGACTTCGACTTACGAGACAACGTCAATCTCGTGAGTCTTGAGGCGCGAGTACAGCGCGTCAAGAGTCAAGGTCGAGAGGTCTGTCGTGTCCTTGATGGTGGTCACTTTCATCTCCCAAACACGCAGATCAAGTGCCGCGAGCATCTGACGAGCGTTGTCCGAGTCGGGGTATGTGAGACCGACCGCTCGGAGGTTGCTCAAGATTTTGTGAAATCGCGAAAAGCACTCGTCCAGGGACTCACCAACAAGCATCTCGAATTTGTTGTATTCGCGCTTGAACTGATCCTGTCGAACCGTCTTGATCCGGTGGTGCCTCATGGTATGCGCCGAGGGTCACCCGGATGTCGAGGCGACGACGGTGAGATATGCGATCAAACTCGCTACGACTCAAACCTCGGATGATGATGTTCCTTGCCTTTGCATTCGCCTCAACATCGGCCATGTTCCGGCATTGATGTTCTCATCGGCAGAACAACGAATCGCATTTGACCTTCCGCCGGATGGCATACCGGGCCGGATGTATGTCTCTATTCGCTCTTCCGTAGGGGTAATCGATGCCATCGAAAACGGGCGGCTTGGTCAAGTACTTGTCCGTCGCCATAGCTCTTGAGACCGGTTAAGATCTATTGATTAGAGCTAACCGCTCTGATACCAATTGAAAGACCGAAATGGCAACAGAGGGGGGTGAATGGTGCCTTCAAACGCCCCAAGTATCCACCCTGCAATTCTTCGCATGCGATACTCAAAAATTCAGCATAAGCCAAAGCATAACCAATGAAAATTTCAGCTGAAAATAATACCGTTTGATCTGCATGCAAAATGGTCAAAGACCAGCAAACAAAAGAAAAATACAGAAGCAAAGCAAAGACTAAAAACAAAGAAGTAGAGTAGCAAAGAAAATGGGTTTGAAAGCAAACAGAAAGAAGATATTCAGAGAACAAAGAAAGAGCCTTCTGGACCTTTGAAAATCAAGCCAAAAGATGGTTTTCTTTCATTCTTTTGTACCAAAAGATTACCACTACATACCAAATAACAAGAGGGCTTTGGGAAACAAAGGATTTCATCAAAAGATCAAGAAATCGAATTGAGGTGAAATCAAATTTTACTAGACTGAACTAAAAATCGAATTTCTCTTCCATCTTTGATCTTTTGGCCATGAAACTTTGAGGATATATTAGCAATAGCCATAGGACTCTCAGATCAAATTTCATGCCATCTCTCCAAAGGAATCAAGAATTCCATCAAACCCTAGAAACTCAAAAACAAGAACAGAGGAACTCAAAAGAGGAAATCTGTGAATACACTTGGTTTGCTCTTTGGATCAACTAGCCAGATAGCTTTTGAGCATCTCCCATGTCATAGCAACTCATTTTGGTACTCGTTAGCAAGCAAGAACTCCAAACACAAACACTCAAAAATCCAACGTGAGACAAACAAAGAACAGAGACAGGAAAGAATGAAAAGATTTCAGATCTTCATTCCAGAACAAAAGAGTAGTTCCGATACCACGATTACATATAGAGGAATGATTATAAGACTCTCCACTCCATCCTCCACCTCTCCCTCTCTCAATCTCTCAACCATACATACTAGAGAAGAGATGAACACCCTCTCAAAACATACAGAACACTTCACAAAGGGGACATCAAGGAGACACGCACTGCTACCTCCTGCTCACTCTCACCAACTAAAGACACAAAGGTAAAACCACCTCCAAAGCCTCTTTTGACTCACAAAACCCTAACTCTCTCACAAGTGCTCAAATGGGCATGCAGCCCCTCAATCCTTTATATAGCCTTGGCTAACGGGTCTCTGCCCCGTTACGGCCGTTAAGTCCAACAGAGCCCGCTCCCGCTTGTGCACCTTGCGAAATTCCCGCTTCGCCTCCCGCACCTTCTCGGGAGGCTTCGCGCTCCTTGCCTCGCAAGACGCCTCGCAACCACCTCGAGTTCACGCTGTCTTCGACACATCCCGACCGTTCGACCTCGGGCCACTGCGCCTAGTCCGGTCCACCGTGTCTCGCCACGACTCGCCTCGATGTCCTGCGACCACACGCACAAGAAACACATCAAATAGCACCGCTCGATACATGAAAGCGTAAATAACATCACTTACCATGCCGAAGACCAAACCTGTCGAAATTATCAGAATATGCATCCTAATCCCATACGACCAAGTTTGACCAAGTCCGATCGAGCCCGACTGCGCCACGCAACGACTCGACTCCGAACCACTTAAACCAAACTCGACTTACCTAAACCAATATCAATTACTCATCATACACATGTGGTCACCTCCACATGGTTCATCAGAAAGCAAGAAGAAATAAGTGTTGTTTTGCTATGACTGAAATAGGGTATTTAGGTCATGTTATCAGTGGATCTGGAGTGGCTACAGATCCTAAAAAGATAGAGGATGTTGTGAATTGGGCCATCCCTGATACGGTGACTAAGTTGAAAGGATTTTTGGGTCTTACTGGATACTATAGGAGATTTGTGAAGGGTTATAGCAGAATATGTAAACCACTCTTTGATGCTTTGAAGAAAGATTCATTTAAATGGGAAGAGGCACAGTCTATAGCTTTTGATACTCTTAAAAGGGTTATGACCACATGTCCAGTTTTGGCACTTCCTGATTTTGCAAAACCTTTTATATTGGAAACAGATGCATGTGGAACCGGATTGGGGACAGTCCTGATGCAAGAGGGCAGACCTATTGCATTCTATAGCAAAACCTTGGGTGTGAGGGCAGCAGCTCAATCGATATACGAAAAGGAAGCTATGGCTATTATTGAAGCATTGAAAAAATGGAGACATTATCTATTGGGCAATCAAGTGATAATCAGAACAGACCAAAAGAGCTTAAAATTTATTGCCACACAGAGACTGGTGGAGGGAATACAACACAAATTGCTCCTTAAGTTAATGGAGTTTGATTATAGAGTGGAATACAAGAAAGGGAAGGAAAATGTGGCAGCGGATGCGTTATCTAGAAGAATTACTAGCTCATTGGAAGATGAGATGAATTGTCATGCCGTTGTTACAATTCTGCCGGCCTGGGTGGAAGATGTGAAGGGGAGCTATGTGAACGACCCTTACTGTGAGAAACTGATGAATGCTGATCCGGGACAGGCTGGAGGTGATAACAGTTATATTATTGACTCTGGACTGATAAAATACAAGGAGGATATATGTTGGATTTGGAAATGATAGCAGATTGCAAATTTTGAATTCGTTCCATTCATCTCCTTTGGGAGGCCATTCGGGAATGAGGGCGACTTATCATAGAGTTAAGAAGCTATTTTATTGGCCCAAGCTTAAAAAAGAGGTGGAAGTGTTAGTTGCTCAGTGCCCTGTTTGTCAGGTCACTAAATCAGAACATGTGCTAGTTCCTGGGCTGTTGAAGCCACTAGAGGTACCTGACATGGCATGGTCACACATTAGCATGGACTTCATCGAGGGTTTGCCTAAATCAAAAGGAAAGGAGGTAATTTTAGTGGTGGTTGATAGGTTCACGAAGTATGCTCATTTCATATCATTGTCACACCCGTATGCAGTGCAACTGGTGGTGCAGGTGTTCATGGATAACATTTTTAAGCTTCATGGGATGCCAATCGCAATTGTGACAGACCGAGACAGGATTTTCACTAGTCAATTGTTCCAGGAGATTTTCAAAATGATGAATGTGTCACTAAGATTGAGCAGTGCGTATCACCCACAAACGGACGGGCAAACAGAAAGAGTGAACAAGTGCTTGGAGTCGTATCTGAGAAGTATGACCTTTCAAGAACCCCGAGAGTGGATGGGATGGTTAACATTGGCCGAATGGTGGTATAATACGTCATATCATACCGCATTGAAGATTACACCATTTCAAGCCTTGTATGGATATCCGCCTCCAAACATTGGAGAGCTCACTATCCCTTGTAATGTGTCGGAAGAAGCTAAGATCACAGTGGAACAAAAAAGAAGATGCTGGATGAATTAAAGGTTAATCTTCACAAAGCACAAGAACGTATGAAAAACTTTGCCGATAAAAAAAGATCGGAGAGAAAACTTCAGATAGGGGACATGGTATATCTCAAAATGCAACCTTACCGGCAATCAGCTTTTGGTTTGAAGGGGTCCTTAAAGCTCAGGTCCTAGTTCTATGGTCCTTTCAGGGTGCAAGAGAAGATAGGTGAGGTGGCTTATAGGTTGCAATTACCGGACCATGCTGCTATTCATCCAGTCTTTCATGTGAGTCAGCTCAAGAAGCACTTGGGACCGCATGCAATACCGCTACCTGGATTACCATTAGTTGGGGAGAACGGTAAAATCAAAACCGAACCAGTGGCTGTTTTGGATAGGCACATTATCCCACGCCGAAATGAGCCGGTGGCTCAATGGTTAGTGCAGTGGTTAAATTTGGGTCCTGAAGATGCTACCTGGGAAGACTTGACTTTCATCCGGAAGACATTTCCTGATTTTACTCCTTGAGGACAAGTTCGAATTCAATCGGGGGGAAATTGTCAGGACCCAAGTTTACTAACATCTCTGAAGTTAGCTGAAATGGTTAGTTGGAGGAAGAAGAAGTTGAGGTCGGCAACGAGCGTACCGCTTCGACGACTCCTCATAGACCACAACGGAAGGCTACGATGAGCGCTGGAAAAGGAGGATCGATCCTACGAGCAGAATTGTTTTCTTTAATTACTGTGGCGTCATCTATCTTGTCGTTCTATCTGAACTTTCAGAACTCAGTTGTTTTTAACTTCAGTCTTTTACTTTAAAGCTGTAACTATGTTCGGTTAAAACCTGGCTATATAACCAGTGAAGATGGAATGAGAAGGCATCGAACAACAGCATATTCGTCTCTTTAGTTTGTTAGAGCGTAGAACTTTAGTTTACTTTCCCCTCTTGATCCCCAATCCAATCTGAGAACTTGAAATTCGAACTCCGAACTTGCAAGGTCTGTCACAGGTGCCGTGGAGATGGGAGGGAGAGCAAGAAACGTTCCACGAGGAGCACTCCCACTAGGTGTTCGTCGAAATGCCCCAGTGAGCAGCCTGCCTTAAACTTTGCTTCCGATATGTCAGGTCGGCGATGCTGTATCTTTGCACTGCCCAGACCCGAATTGTTCATCGATCTGCAGTCTTACGCTTTGCTTCGCTCGTTGTTCATATATAGTGCTGCTGCTCTTACGCGTTACCTGGAATGCTGGCTGGCATGTTGAGGGTTTTTCGTGCCCTCTTTACAGCTAAAAATCCCCAATTTTAGCTCAGAATGGGATCAACATGCTATGCTATGCTATGCGAGTTTATGGCAATTGCTATGAGGGAGACAGTATCAAGTATTAACACACACAATCACTGTCCTCTCAGAGAGAGAAAACATACACAGACACAACTACTATTTACATTGTGAAGCTACTAGTCATTGCTGATCATGGAGTTTATTGCCGAATAAACCAGCTGCGCTGCTGTATCGTCCTCCCGAGGGGCGGCTTGTCCAATAAAATGGTATGCTTTTCTCTTCTTTTTTTTCCCATGTTTTCTGTACAGACTGCATTTACAAAATTGATCATTGTTCTGTTCTGTTCTTTGCTCTTCTGTGCCCCCTTCACAAAGGGATCCATGCCTGTAGTTGCAATAGGGTCCATCTTTTTTATGGTGTAAAATGCTAGATGAATATGAATGGCTCCTACCAATATTGATGATATGCTACTGACCTTGATTAACCCGGTTTCAGTTCCGCAGAAAATGATGTCGTTTGCAGTGAAGATGCTCGTTATATTGCTCCCTGCAGACAGCCTTCCTACTTTCTGCTTCTTCTCTCTCAACCATATCTGTGTCGTAAATCCAGAAGCAGAAGCATAATTAGGTTAGCAAGTTCTGTAATTTTGTAATATAAGACCTCGGAGCGCAGAAGGTGCCTCTAATATCATCATTGCTTATTGATATACAGATTAGCGTATCCAATGCGACAAAAAAAATATCAAATCACCTGGATGATACGAGGGCTTTTGTTGCAGTTCAAGTAGATGAAGTCCTCCACCACTGCCATTGTGTCTATATTTGTTCCCTTTGGTATTGGTATTGTCATCATAGGTTTGCATCGCTTCTTCCAATCCTGTTTTACAATATTATAACGTTTAGCATTTTTATTTTCCTCTGATGGCTTTCAGAGGTCAACTTTGATCACTACCTTTATGGCAGATCCTTCCACTTGGGAACCAGCACAATACATCCAATCTTTATACACTACAGTGGAGCTAATGGATTGTTTCCTAATTCTCCAGCTTCTCGTAGGTGCCCTTATCTCGATCTTGGATTCTGCTGCTATGTCTAATTCCTGTAGACAAGTTTTATGTTTCAGATGCCATGTTCCTAGATGATATCACCGTCGTCGTAATGTCAAAACTAACCTGTATACTCAAGTCTGTGCAACCAAGGTAAGCTTTGCCCTGAGCTATAGCTAGAGATTTGACTTGCTTGCTCTTGTAAAATGTTTGGGTGCTACTTGATGAACAAGAGAACTGTGGAAGTGGAAGTAAAAGGAATTCAAGTAGAAACATTGTTATTGTTATACATTCCATTTGTTGAGACAATTGCCGAGAGCATAGAAGCAAATGCTTACCTTGATAACGTTGTTCTGTGTAAGTACAATGATTTTGTCACTGTAAACACCACACTTCTGCACAGCCTCGTTTATTTGAATAATCTCAATACACTCAAGCTTGCGCTGTGACATTTTCCATACCTGCAAAGGGGCCTGTTAGTTAACCTTTTGCGATTTCTTTTCCTCTGTGGTTGATTGTATTTCCTACCCGAATAGATTTGTCAGCTGATCCACTCAGGAGATTTTCTCCAGTTTCTGATAGTGCAAAACAGGTCACTGCTTTCTTGTGCTCTTTAACCTCTCTGATGATTAATGCTCTTTGGCCTCTTATGTCCCATGCCTGTATAGGAACACCTGAGTATTAGGAATTTTAGTTATGGAAATACTCCGGCATGAACTGAAGCGATAAACTTTGATGCGTATCATGACAGTGTTGATCTCATTTTCATAGATCGCTTCCCAATTAAGAATTGTGGATTTATGATGAACTAAACACTCTACTGACATATGGAACATATTATTACCCTGATGGTGCCATTAGAATAACCAACAAAGAGCTGCCCTCTGAAGAATGTTATAGCAGTTGCTGCTCCGTTTCCAGGTTGACCAATTTCCAGGATTTGTGTATGTACACATGATACACGCTGCACTGACAACTTCAGGTAATTAGATTTCTTGTAAAAAAAAAGTTCCAAAAGGGTAAGCTAGAGTCCATTCTTATTACAATTGCAGTATTGCTTCCAAAGTACCCTAAAGCACTTCAGACTAGATAAAAAATAAGGACCACGTGCACTGATAAGTATAATCTTAGCTCCTTATACTCTACTATAAGATTTATGCTCTCCATTACTTAGCATAGCGTAGAAGTGTTATGAATATTGTGTGTATGTATTCAGAGACCCAACGGGTAATATATATAGAGTACAAAGGGACACAAGTCTAAACCCTAATACAATGGGAAATACCACAAATATCTTTATATCCTTAACACCCCCCTCAAATGCAGGCGTACGCAATAGCATTGTATTTGGAAAGGGTTAACACTAAAATAGAAAAATCCGAAGTCCGAGTCTTGATAGTCGTCGTAGCATGCAGCTCTTGGAAAATGTCAATAAAAGATCTCCCATCCGTGGTCGTGCAACAGCTCATAAAGGTGCGGGAGCAAAGTCAATCACGGTAACATGACGAAGAAGATGATGAAACCGACAAAAAGAGAAAACTGTCAAATCAAGCCGAATAAGAATAGATAGAAGCATGGCGGCGCAGATCGAAGCCCAAGACGGCGGCGACGCAGTGCACAGGAAGTGCAACAGAGATGCAGTGCACATGAAGCACAATAGAGACGCAGTGCACAAGAAGCGCAACAGAGACAAAGTGCATAGAAGCGCAATAGATGCGAAGTGCAAAAGAAGCGCAATAGATGCACAGTGCAAAAGAAGCGCGACGCAGTGCACAAGAAGTGCAACGGAGACGCAGTGCAGAAGAAGCGCGGCGCAATGCACAAGAAGTACACCGGAGGCGCAGTGAGGAAGAAGCGCAATGGCCTTAAAAGCTTGGGACGACAGATCTGCAGCGGCTCGAAGAAAAGAACAGCGGCTGCTGCCATGCAAAAGAAATTCCTACGCTTCTATGACTGACAATAAAATTTGTGGACTCGCATGGCTCAGACGAACTTAAAAATTGAGTGATACGGATTTAGATGGACGCAACGGAAGAAAAACGACACAAAAGATAGCTAGCAGTAGCAGCAAGAACAAAGAATAGCTAGCAGTAGCAGCAACAGCATGCAGTCGGATGACCCGACACACACAAGCCATCACCATCGCCATCCCAATCCAGCATCAAAAACTCTGATCATCTCTTCTCAGCTCTCCTTCCCAAGCAGAAAAGCGGTCAAACCAAAAATCGAGGCCAACAGTAGCACACTCCAATGCCAAACACAGCCGAGCTATCTCCAGATAGCATCCCGATAGTCAAGCACCAGTTCCAAGTCTCCATCCACCCACAGCGACATCCTCCTCTCTTCTCCTCCTCGACCAAAAAAGGCAAACCATGCGCAGAGAGCGCACGTGAGGGAGGCGCAAAGAGGAAGGTCGGGATCCAGGCGGGACTAGCTCGGACGGAGAAGCTCGAGCCCAAGGCGGCGGTGGTGGAGCAGAGAGATGGAGCATCTTCGGATCTGGAGCGTCGGGTGACATCGGGAAGAGACGTCATCGGGAGACGTCGGAGGCACATGAAGCAGAGGTGCTCTTCGGCCGAGAATGAAGCCCGTGCGCACGCGTGCCAAGACGAGCAGACGAGGCAGATGTCGCCTCGGCTGGAGAGCGACGGCAGCGTCCGGGGACCGAGAGCGACAGTGGCGGCTGGAGAGGATGATCCAGCGGTGACGACGAGAGGCCGCCCCCGGGAGCAAAGATCGGTCCTCCCGGGGGCAGCGGCAGCGGAGAACGGGTAGAGGCTAGGAGGCGGCGGCCGCTATGGTAAACCCTAACCTTGTCTCTGATACCATGTTATGAATATTCGTGGCTCTGATACCATGTTATGAATATTGTGTGTATATATTCAGAGGCCTAATGGGTAATATATATAGGGTACAAAGGGACACAAGTCTAAACCCTAATACAATGGGAAATACCACAAATACCCTTATATCCTTAACAAGAAGCATGTATATTCTATCTTAAGGGAGAACATGAATGGTCAATATTTCGCTTATCGATTTTAATTCAGAAAGAAAGGAAAAGGGCAAACAAGAACAGGAGTTAAATTTGAACAGTACTCACTGGCTTGCTGGGGAGATAATAATCTGTAACTTGAAGTAACTCCTCAGCCATCCATGTGAATGATGAAAGCCTCCTAAGAGATTCCCGCGAACCCTCTGACAAGCTCATCAACTTTTGCTTCCCTGAAGTTAGAGAAAAAATCACTTCTTGAAAATATATTGCTTCGATCATTCTTCTGTTACACACTTCAGCTAGTTGATCTCTAGTTCTCTACATTCCAAAATCTTCATGATATGCAATCTACTAGTTAGTCAATACAAACAACTCAACTATAAGTCTATAACTGCGTAATAAAGAATCTTCTTTACCTTTTCCAGAGGTGTAGTTATAGACACACATGCACGCTAGAACCCTTTCATCAAGCTCGTATCCCGCATGCAGGTAGCGTGCTATGTAATGCAACAAGATCTCACAAGCAGAATATCTTATGTCATTTTCACCAAGGGCAGCCAGCTCACTTCCAAGCCATGCGGCACATACTAGGCAGTCATGTGAGGTTCCCTTCACCGTGCTTTGCATTCCTTTGGCCAAAGCACTGATAACTGGTGCTCCTATCCTGATAATTGCTTGTGCGGATTTACTGCTCCATGAGCTTATTTCTGTATCCTGCATCATATTTTACTCTTCTGTGTTAATTTTTAAACTAGTTTCTGCTATGCTAGCGAAATGAATGAATATTTTATACTTAACCTGAAGGCAAGTGTCAAGCCAGTCAATGTTTCTGATCATATTTCTATGAGATGTTGATGTGAGACCTGCTTTCTTTGTCAGCCATGCAGCAGTGTAGGATTCTCCCGACCAGGAATTAGTCCCTCCAAGATTCGAAAGAAAAGATGCTGATAATGCCTGCACAGTACAATTTTCTTGAGATGATAGAGACTCCAATAGGACCTCTATTGCTTCATCTTTGAACACACTCCTGCAATCTGATTTTTCCTGCAAAAACAGATAAAAACCCGTCACTTCAGATAATGTAAGGTCACTGCAATGTTGTGGTTGTTTATATAAATATTTGGGACATAAGATATCTTTGGGTGTTGTTTTATGAACATTGCATTGTAATTCTTAAAAGTGATCCTACTTCTGCAGTGATCGGATTGCACTTTTACCCAATTTGGGAAGATGCATAGTGATTAGTGAGCAACATATCATTTGTTGTTTCTATGGACCTAAAAATGATTGTTCAGATTAGGAGTATATGGGACCGAAGGAATACCAGCATATCCAATTGGAGGAGAAGATTAGCTGCTAAAACCCGATGTTCAGGTTCAGTTTGATGGAGACAGACCATCAATGTATGCATAATAGCAATGCCTCCTAGCTGCCGTATTTCGTGCAGCAAAGAATTTGCTGAGGACCTGAAGGTCGACACAATCCAACAAGTTATTAAGGTACAGACTTAACAAATTGAACCTTTTCAGGGTGTGGATCATACCGAGGAATCTGAAGAATCTCATGGAAGTATTCAAGCGCAGCGCATTTGGCACGCTGCTCTTTTCTTCTGAGAAGGTGAAGGAAAGGGTCTACTGGAGTAGCTTGTGATAAGAACTTCTTGCAGTTTCCGTTAAGTTGCACACACCTGACGAGAATAGCTGCCAGGGCCACGCCTTCTTCCAAGTTGTTGTTCTTTGCAACATCAACAAGCTTACAGAGAATATGAGGAGAGCTGATGGTGGCCAAGTGGACATTATTTGTTACATAGTCAAATGCTGTCACTAAGATCTCAATGAGAGCTATTGACGCTGATGTCGGCGTCAGTGGAAGCAATGTAGGCCATTTTTTGGCGTCTGAGTTACAGGCAACATGTAGAAGTGAAGGTAACAGCTCTAAGTTTTTTATCTCTAGAGGCGAAGGATCCAACAAATATATCAGAATGGCTGCTTCATGCACATCTCTCTTCAGTGCAGTGGTTAAATTGGATAAATGGAAGTCCTTCCTCTTGATGCCTCTCATTACATTCCTATCTTCAGATATCATAAGCAGTAGTGCATATACTGATGCCCTGATCACTTTATCCTTTTTAGATGTGGAAATGCTGTCAAGCAGTTGGTCAAGGATGTCTTGCTTTACTGATGGTTTGTGTCTCACCTCAGAAGTATTATTCAGCAACTGCCATATAGTTGTGACTTCTGAGCCGGCATCTAGGCAGCTTTCTAGCCCATCTGAGACCAATAATTTCGATACTGCCTTCTCGAACCTTTCAAGAAAATCTACCTGACTGTCCTTCCCCCAGCGCAAGCTGACATCGCTCCAGTCGTCACTGGTTGAGAAAGCCTTGAATTTCCTACTCATGCTTCCTCGGGAGACTAGATCGGATAGAGCACTTCTCTTGATAAATTTGGTTGAGAAGTTGCTGAAGCATCTGAGATCATGCCTTGGTGTGCACTGTGGAAACATGTCGTCCTTGTTGAAATAGTTGGACGTGGAGTATGGGTCTGCGTTCTTCAAATCTAGGACTGAATTTGACAGATTATTCAGTGAACCATGCGATCGGCTTGATTGTAAGTAGTTTGGTTTCATTTCGTGGTCATCAACATGGTAAAGTGGAGAGTCAGGAGCGTATATCATTGCATTTTCAGGAGATGTGCACCATGTCAGATTCTTCTTGTGACTTGAACTAAACAAATATGATATCAAGACAAAATGTATTAGGACAACAGGGTAACAGTATAGAAAATGATGTCGAATGTAGTACCTTTCATGGAGTTTAGTTGACAAGAAATCTGCATCAATTGGCATAATCTTTGCTGACCTCCCTTTGTCATGTGGAACTGCCTGCTTCATATGAATGAGATACCTTTAAAATCTAAGGGCTGCTCCATCTTATCAAACTTTTGCAATTAACCCCATATATTGATATTACAAAGTCTCTGCTTATGATGTTCAGGCAAGGGTTTCAGTAAGATTTGCCAAGAAAAATTGTCCATTTTTCAGTACTCTTGGCATCTATCTTATCTTGGTCTTCTTAGGCTTTTTTTTTTTTGGAATTGGATGGCAGGAGCTGTCTATTCATTAAAGAGTTGGAAAGAGTTTAGAGATCACAACACCCTTCCCAGGTGTGTTAGGGTACACACCAAAAATCTTAGGCTTGTATCTCTTTCAGAGAAAACATTTGGACTTCAGAATTATGTTACGACAATTCACATGGATGAGTCATGTAAAATCACAGTTCTGATAACTGTTCCATTGCAAAATCTGAAATCAAGTTCTTGAAGTAAAAAATGGGAACGTTGAACTCGCTTCTCTATGATAGTTCGCAACCAGTGCTAGAATTGACCATATTTTTACCTCGCTGTCGCTTGCTTCTCTAGAGTCAAGATGTGAGTAGAAGGAAACTGGCGAATCGGACTGGGACTCCTCAAGCATCTCATGTAGGCACCTGCTGTCAGAGCTCCCCTTGGTATCTTCTTGAAATTCTTGATCTGCACAGTTGAGAAAATCCTTCAGCTCAGCGAAGCCATCATGAGCGCTGAAGTTGGACATGGAGGCTGTGCTCTTTCCTTCATGATCAACCCATTGAACTGTCCTATCCTGCACAAGTGTCAAATTCACTTCAGCTCTCAAATGCAGGTAACTTCTCAACTCTTCTGTACATGTATTGCATTTATCAAGACATGTGGGTAATATACGGCACTTGCCTCTGATAAATTTGGCCATCCCGGAATGACAGAACTTGCAGATCTTCCTAGTTGAAGACACCTGCTCATGGATGTATATATCTTCAGACAATCAGACAACTGGTCCTTTTTTTTTATATATGTACCTACAGATAGTAGCAACTAGCAAGCACTGCTAGAGCCTATAGCTGTATAAACAATGGAACAACTATACTTAAACCATCAATTCATCTACTGGGTTTTGAACTATATAGAGCGATAGCACCACTCAAGATGATCTCTCTAGATGGTGTTAAATTTTGCAGGCATGCAGCTGTGGGTCAGGATGGTTTAGTGTACATGCTTGTCTCAACTCTCAAGCCGCTAGTGGATAATCTTTGCCCCCATCTTTGCTTCAAGAATTCGTCAGGAATTTGGAGATGGCATTTGGCAAAAAGGTGTGTCAGCCAGTTCCTTTTAGAATCCCTTTCGGAAAAGGAAGAGTGCTGATCTCCCCCTTTTTTGCCAAATCACAGAGACATGCTAGAAAATGCAAATTTGAGCCCATGACCTGCACAATGTGCTCCAATGGGTTCTACAGGAACCAGGGAAAAAGAAAAGATTGGGCAAAGGGAATGAGAAATAGAAGTCCAGGCATCTCTTTCACAAATCACAAGACAGTGTCCTGCATCAAAATCACTCAAGAAGAAGGTGTTCATCTTGTCTTGGCAATCCTAGAACTCCACAGAGGTATGCTTATGCTCTTGCCATCTTTAGCCATTGTCACAAACATACAGCCATAAAAGATTTAAAACTCTCCTTTATCTTTTAATTTTTTGCATCAATTCAAAGGCCATGAAGAGAGAAGAGAAAAGGTGAAAAAGACCTTGGACAAAAAGGCACTCACACCCCATAACAAAATCTTTTCCATGAAAAAAGAAGACCATCCCTACTTCACCACATGACGACCCTATCATGAAAAGTTTTTCACTTTCCAGTCTCCTCAGCAGCGTACGGTGCATGAGTCACAATTATACGCATATAGTGGTCAGTGTACGTATCATGCATGTATATACACTGGCCGTATACGTATACTAGGCAGTATATAGCAGATACCGTTATAACCGCCACGGTGAAATAAGTTTCCTCGTTTGTAATGACTCACCCGCCGCTGCCCGCCGAGGCGCCGCCGGCGCCGTCCGGCACGGTGGCCACGACCTTGTAGTACATGAGCCAGTCCTTGTACCGCCTGGCTGCCCGCCGCGCCGCGTCCTCCTCACTCGCGCCGCCGGCGCGCGCCAGCACGGCCTCGTCGAACAGCCCGTCCCAGAGCGCGCGGGGCGCGAGCTCGCCGGCGGCCAACGTAGCCGGGGACACGACCACGGCCTGCAGGAAGTGCATGGCCATCTGCCACGCGTCCCCCTGCGCCGCCCGCACCAGCGCGAGGTAGAAGTAGGCGCACGCCGCGACGCGCCGGTTGTCCAGCCCCGCCGTCTCTCCGTCCTCCGGCAGCAGCGCCGGCGCCTGGAGCGCCGCCTCGACGCCGGCGAGGCCGTCCGCGTCAGCGGCGCCGCCGGGGAACGCATCGATGGCATCGTGCAGCGCGGCGAGGACGGCGGCGTCGTCCGAGGCCGGGTCCCGGTCCGGCGGCTCGCGGCGCGGGCCGGGGGTAGGGGCGAGCAGCGCGAGGCACCGGCGGCGAGCGGCGTGGAGCGCGGCGGGGTTGGCGAGGAGCGCGCGGAGGTGGTGGTGTAGGAAGGAGATGAGGGAGCGGATAGAGGTGTGCGGCACTGCCATCGCCGTCGCTGGCGTTGGCATTGCAATGCCTGCGCCGAGCTTTCTTGCGACTTCACTTGCTACCTTGTATGTGCTTATAGTGATCGTGTAATTGCAGCAGGAGTGGCTCTTGGAGAGATAGTGTGCACGTGTGCGAGATAGAGAGAGAGAGATGTAGCTTGTGCGAGTAGTAAATGTGCTAAGAGCATCTCAGCAGGGCCTACTTGGCCCTAAACCAAATTGAGGGCAGAAACAGCAGTCCCAGTGAGGCCTACTAGAGAGCCCAAATTTGAGGCCTAAATCCTCAAGTCCTCATTCAGGGCTCTGGCCGCCTCAAATCACGGTTCTGCTGGCCTGGTCGATTCTTCCGTCACCTTTTTCCCCTCCGCGCCGCTCCTTCTTCGCCTAAATTTGATGATTATGTCATTTGATTTGCAGAGATGTTATGAACTATGTTATCATTAAATTCGACCAAATTTGTCTTTGAATTTAAATTTGAATATTTGTATTTTCATTCATAATTTTAAGTATAGTGCTTTAGAGTTCTGATTTAAATAAATTATTATATAATGTGATGTTCTCAAATACATATGCATATAGTGTGTGAGAAATAGAGAGAATTAAGAAGTAGGAGCTGTTTTGAGGGCTCACTGAACAGAATCTGTAAAAGCAATAAAGTAGGAAGAGCCCTCAAATTAAAAGTAGGGGCTCTGTTTTGAGGGCTCCTGCTGGAGATGCTCTAATGGTGGAGAGAGTAGTGTACTAGTGGAGTGTTTTAGTGGTTACAGACAGTGAACAGTTGGGCAATTTCGGTAGGTACGAGGAGCTAGTCCTTGTTAGTCTTGAATGTAAGTTATTTTGGATATTGATTCGATCTCGAGGTAAGGTGACAGTTTAGTATTCAATTTTTTTTAAAAAAAAATTGCTGCTTTAAATAAAAATAATTATGTATTGTGAAAGTATATTTTATGATGAATTTACTAATATTTATTTTATGTTGTCAATCTCGTGAAATATTTTTAAATTTGATCAGCACATAAGCCTGTTCCCAATAGGCAGTATCTTAATCTTAGTGCATAAGAAGTGTTATGATACTATCTTCCCAATGCATGGTTTCTTATATTATAGTATCTTAAGTTGTTTCATTTAATCACATACATGAGACTGTTTTGCGTTGGATTTCGAGCCGGAGTAGTATCTAAATTAGATACTAGAGTACCCTCTCTCTTCACTAACTATGGTACTATATTATTATTTTACCTATATAGCAAGCTAATCAAAGTGAAGCATTTGGAGCAGCTAACTTAAAACGACTTGCATTTGGAACGAGAGGCAGTGGTTTCTTGAGAAAATAAAGTGAAGTTGATTAGAGAGAGAGTAGGACCACGGTTTGGGAGGCTGTGCAGTGTGGAGTAATAATGAGCTTGAGGGTAAAGATGCTTAGGGTTGCACCGAACTTTGCTCATCTAATCGAATTGGATAAGGCTCAAGGGTTGAGTTCTTCCACACTTTGACATGCCTAGGCTTATTTGATGTGAATAAGGTTGTTAGGATCAGGTTCAAAATTTCGGCCGAATCGGTGAAAATCGGTTGCATCAGACTCCTCAGTAGAATTTTAAATCTGTTCTGACAAATTTGGTTTGCATGAATTTTGTCAAATATAGAAGATTTTTTTGCCAAAATTTTTGTCAACCGATTTTCAGCCGATTTTTTAATTCAAATTTTGATTTGAAATTTTCAACCAAAATTAACCAAATTTTTCCGATGTGATTTGAACCCTGGTTAGGATCGAATCCTATATAGAATCGTTTTCGTGGTAGTAAGACCATGGTCATGGGATTGGGTCCCAGAATCATAGTAGGATCGTGCCTCGAAAATTGCTATTCCACAAATCGTAGGATCTTGCCATAGATTCAAATCCTGATCCAAAACGTAGGATCAGGATCGAAACAGACTGATGGGATCACAAGATCGTAAGATACTACAACACAGAACCCGATGCTGGCATCGCTTGTGGATTGTGGTGTTGGTATACGCCTTTTGTTATATATCCGACAGATTAACTTGCATCTTATTACGCTTAATTGCTCTCTTTTGGTTGCGCCTACGCACTTCACATGGTGTAAGAGACCCTGCTGATTTGAACCTGAACCTGAACCTGATCTGAATTAATTCATCCTTGTTGCACTGTAGCGGGGTATCAGTGGTTGCATGCCCTTGTTCTAGTCCGTTTTCGCAAAACAACTTCCTTCCTTCTTAATCTGAATTACTTCCTCTTCCAAGGCTCTTCGCGTACCACACATGTTCAACTTTCGAAACTTTGATCAATAGTATGGGCAAAACAGCAAAAGTATATCATTAAATGAGCTACTCAGAAATTGCTATTTTTTGGATTTATCATAAAAAAAATTGCCCAGAAAGAGTACCAATGTCATGTCCTGACCCTCACAAGGAATGCAATTCTGCAACTGAAGAAAGGAGTTACCAGGAAGAGAGAGTTGCTTGGTTTTTGCCTCAGTTCTACTTCTGGCAAGGAACGACGGGCATTTTTGTTCAAGTATATAGCGCAATAATTAATAGTTACAATATATATATATTTTGCTAGGAATAGTTACAGTATAATGACCATATGTCTGTCTGATCCACTGTCAAGATAAGGTACTTCAATTGCAGCCTCGGGCGTTGTGTTCTTGCGCATTACTAACTGGATACACAATCCTGTCCTGATATTTATTAAAAGAACCAATGGTTGATATTTATTAAAAGAACCAACCATTGGTTGAAAAATACATGTAGCTGCCCAGCTGAAGTCAAGAGACAAGACATTCTACAGCTCAGACAAATATTTACCATGCAGTTACATATCCAAATAATTGACCAATTCCTTATATGGTCAGAATTTTGTCGAGTAAAATCAGATAGTGCAAGCTTATGTATGTGTTACTTGAGTTTCTACTTGACTCCGATCCTCTACTTGACTCCGATCCTCATAGTACACATCCATGCAAACGACAGCGCGTCGTGAAAGGGACACCAGAAGGAGACGGCAATCCTGCCCGTTAAAATGGTGATGAAAACAAGGATTAAGTTCATTCTTCGTCTCTCAACTCTTGCTTTAGTTTAAATTTCGTTCTGAAAGTTCAATACCGGGTATAACGCGTCCTCGAAATTTCTAAACCGTGCAAAAACCGCCATCTTTTCCTTTGGAGGCTGGTTTTGTGCCACGTGGTCCAAATATTCCGGTTTCGTGCCACCGTAGTGTCCACGTTGGCAAGTGATTGACCGAGTCGCACGTCCAAAATGCTGTGAACACCTCACTCTCCCTCACTCTCTCGCACACACTTGCTCCCTCACTCACTCTCTCTCCCGACGAGAAGAAATCCCCTCTCGCTGATCCCCCCTCGCCGGATCCCCCCTCCGGACCCCCCCCTCGCCGGAGAGGGCAGACACTGGGTGCCGCCGGCTACATTAGTGAACCCTAGTGAGTTCTTTATTCTTAGATCTGGCATGATTCGTGGCTTGTATTGCACGATTAGGTTTGGTGTTTTGTGGCCGCCAATTTCGTATGTTTTTTGGATAGGGTAGTGTATGAATCGTTGGATGTTATTTGTCATGTAGGTGTCATAGTTGATTATGGAAATTTTGGACAAGCTAGCTGTTAGGTTCCATTACAATGGGGATTTCTTTGATGATGGGAAGCGATTACTTTATTGCGGAGGCAGGGAGGGTATGTCTTACATAGATCGTGATAAGTTGTCGATGCCCGAGGTTAAAGGCCATTTGAAGGACCATTGAGAGGAAGTTGAGTTAGTACTGCTGCACTGGCTTTTTCCTGGCAAAGTCCTGAAGAATGGACTGAGAATCCTAACAGATGACAAGTCCTGCCAGACAATGGGTGGCTGCATTACTGATGGTGGTATTGTGGACATCTATATTGAGGCAGTGGGAGTTGATGATGCCTCAGATGGTGTGGATGACAAAGAAGCTGAATACAGTGATTGTGAAGAGGAGTTTGAAGCTTGTATGCAGACAGAGACAGATGATGATGAGGTTAGCAAGGTGGTTAAGGTCATGCCAATATCACCAGCTAATACTGCAAAGGATATTGCCTCCAAGAAGAAGTTCTACAATGCAATGGCAGAGGGTGGAATTCAGGATCACTCCAGTTCTGACAGTGATTATCTACCTGGAGATGTTGAGACCTTAGAGGATGATGATGAAGCTGCTGAGAACAAGAAGAGATATAAAGATTTCAACAAGAAGTTGAAGTCAGGAGATCCCCTTCTCCTGGATGGGCAATTAATGGCCTTAGATGATTCTGGAGTACACAATTTGGGAAAAGTACAAGAGGGTAGTGACACTTCTTATTTTTCTGAGAGAGAGGAAGAGGATAGCTATGAGGAAGGAGGCAGTGATGGTGAGCTACCAAGGAAGAAACCAAAGTACCCCAGGTATGACCCAAAAGCCAGCCTCCCTACCTTTAGCTTGGGCATGACCTTTAGCAACAAGGATCTTTTCATTGAAGCAGTTAGGCAGTATGGACTTGTTAGGAGGCATTTTATTACGTTTCTCAAGAATGACAACTTAAAAGTTAGGGCTAAATGTCAGTGGCCAAAGTGTCCTTGGGTCATCCTGTTGTCAAATAACAGCAGGACACAAGGCTGGCAAGTGAGTAGTTTCAAGGATGAGCACATTTGCCCACCAAGAAGGGACAACAAGCTTGTTACCTCCAGGAAGATATCTGAGAAGTTTGAGAGTACCATCATGGCAAACCCAACCTGGAAGGTTAAGCACATGAAGCAAACAGTTCAAGAACAAATGCATGCTGATGTGAGCATTGGTAAGTGCAAAAGAGCTAAGTCTCTAGTTTTGCAGAAGATATTAGACTCCAAGAAGGGAGAGTATGGCAGGGTATTTGACTACCAAATGGAGCTTCTTAGGAGCAATCCAGGCAACACGGTGGTGGTTAAGCTTCATCCAGATGCCACAGAAGCTGTATTTCAAAGGATGTACATATGTTTGGATGCTTGCAGAAGAGGTTTCCTTGCTGGATGTAGGAAAGTGATTGGTTTGGATGGTTGTTTCTTCAAAGATCCAACCAATGGTGAGCTAATTTGTGCAATGGGCAGAGATGCAAACAACCAGATGTACCCCATAGCTTGGGTTGTAGTTGAGAAGGAGACCAATGAAGCATGGGACTGGTTCTGTGGGATTTTCTTCAGAGACATTGAAATTGGAGATGGAGATGGATGGGTTATCATCTCAGATCAACAGAAAGTAAGTGTCATTACTAAACCAGTACTTAACCATTTATTTCAGATGACATGAGTAGTACTTAACCATTTGTTTGTTGCAGGGTCTACTCAATGCTGTGGAGTATTGGGTACCCAAAGCTGAGCATAGGATGTGTGCAAGACACATCTATGCCAACTTCAGGAAGACTTACAAGGACAAAACTTGGCAGAAGAAATTATGGCTATGTGCCAAAGCTCCAAGTGTAAATCTATTCAACCACCATAGGGCAAATCTTGCAAAGGATACCCCTGAAGGTGCTAATGCAATCATGAGGACAGATCCACAGCATTGGAGCAGGGCATGGTTCAAATTGGGATCATACTGTGATTATGTGGACAACAACATGTGTGAATCATTCAATCATGCCATAGTTGAGTCCAGGTTCCTCCCAATCATCAACATGCTTGAGTGAATTAGGAGGAAAGTGATGGTTAGAATCCATACCAACAAAAGCAAGGCAGAGAAGTGAACTGGTGCAATATGCCCTAATATTTTCAAGAAGTTGAAGGACTACATCAATGAATCTGTTTTCTGTCATGCAGTGTACAATGGCAAGGATGGTTTTGAGGTCACACATAGAGATCATAGGTGGATAGTTAACTTGGACAACAGGACTTGTTCATGTAGGTATTGGCAATTGTCTGGTTTGCCTTGTCCACATGCTATTTGTTGTATCTATTGGAGGAGCACTTCCCTTGATGAGTACATAGCACCATGCTACTCCATTGAAGAGTACAACAAGACTTATGAGCACTGCTTGCAGCCTGTTAAGGGCATGAGTTGTTGGCCCACATCTGAGAGGCCAAGATCAAAGGCACCAAAGTTATAGAAAATGCCTGGCAGACCAAAGAAAAATAGGAAGAGAGAGCAAAATGAGAAGCCTAAAGGAACAATAATGTCTAAGGTTGGCACAATCATTAGGTGCAGGCTCTGCAAGGGGATTGGACACAACAGTCTAGGTGAGAGGAGAAATGGGCAAGCACAAAGAAACATCGAGGTCTCCACCAAGGTTAACAAGATGTTGTTCCAAGTGTTGGGAATTTGCATCGACTACCCCTATTCCACGGTAATATGCACTACCATTAGTATATCCTATTATTTATTACATAGTTTATGCACATGTGAGTTCAATTGCAGGATGTTGTTCATGGTTCACAACAGAGTTGTGCAAAAACAGGCAGGAAGAGAAAGGCTAGCTACCCACCTGCTCAGACCAAAATGAGCTGCACTGGGGTAGGAATCTTGTACTCAGAGAGGACAGGGACAACTATTCAGAATGTGGGTTCATCTGTACCTAATTACATAGCTTGATTTCCAATTACTTGCATTTGGCAAACTACTAACCTCTAGCTGAATACATCTGTACCTACAGCCTGGCATGCCAACTCAGAGGATCATCGAACATCATACGCCAAAGTCAATACAACTCATGGTGATTCTGCTACTATGAATTTGGAGGCAACTATGCCATGTGCAAAGTCATGTGTTAACATCCAAGTCACATCTAGTTCAGCTTCTGCTGAAGCCAAAGCCCAGGCACCTCCCTGCCAAAGGAAGAAGCTAACTCCAAGCAAGATGAAGAAAAGTTGTAATTCAAAGCTTGCAAAGCTTCTGGGTATACCACCAACTAATCAGTGATGTCATAGCCACAAATGTTATTTTCAGACTTAGTGCATTTTAATGTGTTGGCATGTATTTGCCAGACTTGGTGCATTTTAATGTGTTGGCATGTATTTGCCAGACTTGTAATGTTCAATGATACCCGTTGTGACTTGTAATGTCATTCCCAAACTTATGCAATCCAATATGTTGTGAACTACTTGAACAATGCTGGTTGTGGATGCTTACATGTACATACTCTGGTCTCATACACATACCACATTACAAACAGACTGACAGACAATGGAAAATGCATGGAAACATTGTGACAAACTGACACACAATGGAACAGGGATATATCAACATTCATACATTGATATATCATACATTCATACATCATGCGAGGATATTACATGGTGGGCAATTTCGATTTCATGCCATACACATAGTCTGGGAATCCTAAACTGACTAACATTACAGCAAAAACACCAAACAAGAACAATAAAATCCTTCTCTGTTTCTCATACATTCATACATCATGCAGGATATTACATGAGTGTGCAATTTTAGTTTCATGCCATACACATAGTCTGGGATCCTAGTCTTGACTAACATTACAAGAAAAACACCAAACAAGAACAATAAAATCCTTCTCTGTTTCTCCAGCTTTGCTACCCTAGCACCGAGTCCAACTAGGGAAGCTTCATGTTCCCTCAATTTGGTGGTCAGTGCTACAACACACTCTCCATTCCTTGACTTAACCTCGCTCAACTCTTGTATTGCATCGAAAAAGCTTGCACTGAGCTCACTTTTCTCCTTCCTCAAAGCCCTAACAACATCGCGCAAGTCCAGTAGCACCTGCCTCAGGAACGGGGTTGTCTCATCGTCAGACCATGCCCAAAACTTGCAGCCTCCAACCTTCAAATACCAATCACAAATTAGGAAACCCTCAAATATACAAATCAACCAATTCACAAATCAGTCAGGAAACCCAAAACTTCAAGACTAACCCGCGCTCGCATGCATGTCAAGTACCTCCGTGCCGGGTTGGAGTCGCTCCATGAAATCCACTTACCCGCCTTCTCCCCGTAGTGGCAAAGGATAGTTGGAGCGTACTCCAGCGGACACTCTCTGTACGGGATAAGCGATGTGGAGGGACCATGGATCGCGCCGATGGAGGGTACACTCCATGTCGCCGACCTCGAGCTTCCTCCGGTCGCTGGCGACCGCGAGCTACCAGAGCTCGCCATGGCGCCGCCTCCACTCATCGGGGAACACTAAAGAAAACCTAATCCCCTACTAGCGAGAAAGAGAGACAGAGTGCCGCGGCAGTGCGTTCTTCGGAGGCTAAATAGGGACGGTACACAGTCAGCGTCCACGGTGAAAACGTGCCACGGTGGAATGGAATATTTGGACCACGTGGCACAAAACCGGTTTCAAAGGAAAAGATGACGGTTTTTGCACAGTTTAGAAACTTTGAGGACGTGTTATACCCGGTATTGAACTTCAGGGACGAAATTTAAACTAGGGCAAGAGTTGAGGGACGAAGAATGGACTTAATCCTAAAAATGACCCCGTGAAACCCTATTCTTTTACCAGTTGGGATTCTCCAGAAATTCTGAAAAGTGGCTGTTAATTAACAAGTAGTACGTTTCTTTAGTTAGAGAACAAAAACTTCATTAAGCTAGCACGTGCAGCCATTTGAGGAGCATCATAAACAATTCAATCAAAGAACCAGATCTGCTAATGAAGTTGTTCATCTTGTTGCTAGCTACTTAGTGCTTTCAGTTTGTTCTCTGGTACATTCTTGTAATCTCTTTTATTTTTATGTAAAACATGATGAACAACTCTCCCTGATCATGTTCCGAGTTTTGACAGGACATAAAACCGTTGCATATATCTTCACAGGTTTCATAAGCAGTTGCATGCTTGGACAACTACGAAACAGAAAATTAATCATAATTTCTTGACTCTTATTAGGGTTTATCGATTTTTCAAAATTACCACAACACATGCCTACAGTCCTCAGCTAGCTGCAGCCACCGAAAGACTGCCTAGCAAAATGGACAATTATTGATTGGATTCAATCAGATCCCGAAGTCCTATAACTATATGTTCGTCTATCTACAATATGACTTCAGTGTTACTAGGGTTTTCCATTGTTAATGACCAATGGTAGTCGTTAGGATAGGAATTCCTTTCTATTTCCTCATATGCTTTTTTGTATTTCCTTATATATGTATAGCATTTTTTTTAATATCCCCTTGCACTCCCTATATATATTGCTCATTGGGCCTTATGAATACATATACAATATTCATAATACGGTATCAGAGTTAGGGCACTAACCTAGCTCCTTCCTCTGCCATCCTACCACCACCGTTGCCGTTGTCGAAAGCCGCCGCCGCCGCCTCCCGAGGCCACCGTTGCCCGCCGCCGCTCGACGCCGCCGCCCGCTGACACCACTGCACCCGAGGACGACGCGGGCTGAGCCCATAGCACGCCGCCCTCCGCTTAACGCCATCGCCTGACGCTGGCCGTCGTCGCCCGTCGCCAGAGCGCCACTATCATCACCGCCGTTCGCGCGGGTCGCCACCGTTCCGCTCGGGCTAAGACCGATATTTTTGTAAGGATACCATCCACGGTTTCCTTTAAAAGAGTTCTGCAGCGAGGTGACTCTATTTTTTTCAGGGCCTTCTCAGCGAGTTGACTCTATTCCGCAGCTCTGCCATGCTCTACTTCGGCAGCTCTCTTCTAGCTCAGCAGGTTCTGTCAGTCTAGCTCATACGTCTCCTCCAGGTACTTCTTGGATTTTGGATTTTGGTGTCTCTTTCCACATGACACCGGACTCCACATCTCTCACTTCAGTAGGACCTCCTGTTTTTCTTATCTCTATTCAAATAGTTGATGGTACTTCCCTATCTATCAGTTGTCAAGGCACTATTTTATCCACTGACTTTTCTGTTTCAGTTGTCTCCCATGTTCCCCAGCTTATCATGCAGCTTCTCTTGGTGAGTCAGCTCACTGATCTCGGCTGTAGGGTTGGTTTTGACTCTCACACCTATTTTATCCAGGACCAACAGACAGGGACGGTACTTGGGACTGGCCAGCACCATAGGGATTGTTAGAGTCTCTACATCCTTGACCGCTTCAAGTCGCTCCTATCACCTCTATGTCTACCTCCACCACCACTATTGCCACTACCTCTGGAATTTTTGCGCAGTGGCATCATCGTCCAGGTCATTTGTGTGGGTCTCGTCTTTCTTCATTAGTTTGTTAGGGTGTTCTTGGACGTGTTACTATTGACAACCATATTTTGTTAGGGTTGTAAGCTGGGCAAGCAGCTACAACTCTTTATCATTCTAGTGAGTCATTGTCTTCTCGTTCTTTTGACTTAGTTCATTCAGATGTATAGGGATCTGAGCCTATTATCTCTAAATGCGGGCATAAGTTTTATGTGATCTTCATTGATAATTATTCCTGTTTTACATGGCTTTTTCCTATGTCTAATCGTGGTCAGTTTCTTGTGATCTATCGTAGCTTGGCAATGATGGTTCATACTCAGTTTGATTCTTCTATCCGTACTTTTCACTATGATTCTACTGGCGAAAACTGTTCTGGCGCTTTTAGACAGTTTCTTTTTGAGCAGGTGTTGGGACCCCGGGTATGCAACCTCGTAACCCTCTTTGCCTTTGAAGTAGTCCCAGATCAGTAGCTAGCTCGCACAGTTACAACATCGATGTAATCATAACCATACAACCAAATAACGATGAAGCGGATAAATTAATATTACTTAGTAGCAAAAGGATCTTATGGTCAAGTCTTACAGAGTTGCCACGCAGGGCTTAACAACAAAAGATAACTTGCAGCGGAACCCAAAATATCTCGTGGTAGCCAGCCGACATGCCCACAGGCAATCGAGTGGAGGACGTGACCTAGTTCGCATAATTCTTGAAGTACTCCTCTTCATAGAACTCCGAGCTTCCTAGGTCTTCTTCGGTTATTGATAAACCAAAGGGCATAAAGCCGTGAATACTTTGAATGTACTCTGCAGGCCGTAGTCAGCAAGCCGTAGGGAAAAGTATGCAATTAATATTCATACGAGGCTTGACAACGATGGCTTTATGTTTATTTTGCAGAAAGTAGTATTGATAGTAAATACAATAAGTAGATTGTAGAAACACAATTTAAAAGATTATTACATAAGTAGACAAGTTTCTTGGAAAACAACAAGTGAACTTCCCAACCATTCCACCCAAACCATCATTCCCACCATTTTTTATGAAAAATCTACCCCTCGTGTGAAATCACTAGGCGTTGTCCATAACCGGAGACACGGCTATTCGAATAGTTTTACACTCTACAGAGGTTGTACAACTTGACCCACAAGAGATAATCAACTTATATTGTCCGTTTAACACACTTCTAAGGTGCGCGACTAAGTGATTATCACAAGGCTTTACAAAGCTCAATTTTGACTCAGTTCTGCCTACTAAGGTTTCGCCATTCTGGGCCCCTCTTGCGCCGCTTATCAACCCTCAACAGAACTAAATCAGAACATTGCTAATTAGTTGGCCAGATCCACCCCATAAATGAACTTGTGGTTGCACTGTATAGCCCAGATCAATGGCGCACAAAGTTAAGTTCGTAATTACTACTCAGGTGAGGCAACCACATCCCAAAATTATCCCTTTTACTGCACGATCACTCGCCCGAGTATAAATCATTTTGGTTCAACCCAGCCAAAGACCACCCTAGCCTTGGCACAACATCTTTTAATAACAGTGGTCATGCCATAATTCTATATTTCTTTTAGTCGTGTTTATTCATAGGAGCATGTGATCAAGAGTTCCAACGTACAACTATAGCATGGCTAAGCATAATATGATACCCATGTTGGTAGTTTATCAATGTCTAACTAAAATAAACTCTCCTAAGGTGTCGAAGGGTTCATGTCATTCAAGGGTACATGTCTTTTGAAATTTATCAAAGAGTCATACATCAATTAAGCAATTATCTACTCCCGAAACCATTTAATATAAAACCAGTAGTGCATGTTTATATCAAACAATATAGTTTTATAAAATGGGTTCAATATGATCAAAGGTCTACGACTTGCCTTCATTGAAGAGTTGAGGTGCTTCGGTCGTCGGGTCCGAGAAATGTTCCGAAACGCCGGAATCTACATGTTCGAACAAAGCCAAATAAATAAAAACAACTCTAAATAAATTCCAAATAAATACCAAATTAGCACTAACAACAAGAGGAGGATTTTAGATGAATTTAGAAATTTGAATCACTCGAATCGGAGTTCGAACGAAGAAGTTACGACCTTTGGAAGATTGAAAATCAAGAAAAAGGGATTTTTCCTAATTTTTGGAATTATTTTTGTAAAGAAAAAGGATTTACTGCGTCACACTGATGTCAGCCCTAGGGTTTTAATTTCCGGCCAAATTATTTTTCAACGAAAAAAGAAAGAAAAAGCCACGCGGGCGCTGACTGGGTCGAGGGAGCAAGGTGGCGCTGAGGTGGCGTGCACGTGGCGCCAGGTGACAGCCACGTCAGCACCCAAGCCGGCGACGCTCAGGGCCCGATGGTCACCGACGAACGGCGGGGTTTCGGCCGGCAGCGAGGGCACCGGGGGCTAGAGGGGAACGAGGTGATCTCAATGTTCACGGTCTCAAGGATGCGGCACCAAGGGATGGCCGGCGGCGAGGAAGAAAAGCGGCGGCGGTAGCGGCGGTTGAAAGCGGCGATGTCATCCCTGCGGGCTTCTAGGGATGGGGAGGCGCGCACACGAAGTAGGCGAAGGTCTTGCAATGCCGTAGCTGGAGACGATGGCGGCGGAGGAGGCGGCGACGCAAATGGCGATGGCGACCTTCGGTGGCTGACGGTGAAGAACTCGAATTGGGGGAGGAGGAGGGCGAGAGGGAGCGAGTGAGGTGAGGGGAAAGGAGGAGGAGCTCAAGGCGCACCCGAGGCTCTCCTTAAATAGGCGTGGGAAGGGCTGAGAGAGGAAGACGAGGTCGGCGGATTTCGCGGCGGCGAAGACCGACGCGGATGGGAGCAGGTGGCGACAGGGCATGGGGGCGGAGTGGTGGCGGCAGTGAGCGAGGCGGAGGCGGGAGGTGACGCGGTGGACAGAGGAGGACGTGGAGGTGACGGCGGTGGAGTGGAGCCGGTGCAAAACACGACGCAAACAGCGCGGACGTGCGCGTTGACGCACGAGGAAGATGACGAAGCTGGCAGGTGGGCCCCACCTGTCAGCGAGAAAGGGAAAGAGAGACGCGCGGAGGTGCGTAGGCAAGGGCCATCCGATTTCAATCGGACGGTCCACAATGGACGGGACGTTCGAACCTCCGAACGTGAACGCGATCGAGGCCGTCCGATCCTGATCGGACGGCTCACAAGGAAGGAAGGTGCGGGCGCACGGGGGAGTGGGCTGGAGCGGGCCGCGGAAGGAGAAAAGAGGAATGGGCCGAGAAGGATTCGGCCCAAGAGGTTAAGGAGATATTAAAAAGGATTTTTGATTAAAGAAATCACACAAAAGCAAAAAGGATTTTTGAAAATATCTAATAAAGTCTAAAAATTCTAGAAAATTCACAGAAGTCCCTTGAATTATTTAGAACTTAATAAAAATACTTTTAACTATACTTCAGCTTTTAATTTTGCAAACAAAATAGATTTTAATTTCGAACAAAAGGAAAAACCAATTCTAAAATCCAGAAAAAGCAAGAAAAGACTTAAAATCCAAGTAAAATCTAGAAAACTCAATAAACCAACTTTTTAATTTAATTGAAGTCTGATTAATTCAAGTTAAATAGTTTTTTATTTCTAAATTTTAAGTTAAACTTTTGCAACTTAAACAAAATCAAATGGTTATTTTTTAATTTTGAAAATTTTCAAAACTCTGCAAATTAGGGATGTTACAGTAGGGCACTCTTTACCAGCTTGATCTTGTCCTAGTGCCTATGCTCAGAATAGGGTTGCTGAGCGCAAACATCGTCATCTGATTGAGATTGCCCGCACTCTTTCCCTTGTCTATCATGTTCCACCATAGTTCTGAGCTGAAGCTGTTTCTACGACTGCATATCTCATCAATATGCAGCCTTCCACTGCTCTTAAGGGTGTTAGTCCTATAGAGCGTCTCTACTCTAGAGCCCCCCAGTACACTCACCTTCGTGTTTTTGGCTGCCCTGTTTTGTTCTGCTACATCTTCATGAGCGCACCAAACTATCGGCTCAGTTAGTTGAGTGTGTGTTTCTTGGTTATAGTTCTGAGCATAAGGGTTATCGCTGTTGTGATTCTTCTGCTCGATGGATCAGGATCTCACGAGACGTTGTCTTTAACAAATCTCGACCTTTCTTCTATCAAGATTCGGCTCCTTGTCCTATTTCCATCGTTGAGATAATTTTATGGTTGTCTCTTTCTGACTCTTCACCCATTTCTCCACTATCATAGTCGTCCCCTAGTCTATCTCCAGTGGTTCCTTATGTACCTCCGCCTCCGATGCTACCTCCTGCAGCACCGTCTCTTGTTCCTGCAACACTACCTCTTGTTCCTGCAATACCACCGTCTTGTTTCTCTAGTATTCACTACTACAGGCGTCCTCGTCATTCACCAGTCTCTTCTCCTGGTATCTTGCCAACACCTACATCTGATCCTCCTGATGATGCTCCTCATTACGTCCTTCATGATCGGACATCCCTTCGACCCCCCCCATCGTCTTGGATTTGCTCCGATAGCTCATGTTTTCTTTGTCACTGAGTCTAGTTCTTGTCGTGAGGCTACTCCTCATTCTGAGTGGCAGCTCGCTATGCAGAGGATCTTGATGCTCTTCGATGTACGGAGACTTGAGATATTTTACCGACACCTATGCATGCTCGCCTTATCACGTGCAAGTAGGTGTATAAGGTTAAGACCCAGTCTGATGGTACTATCGAGCGCTACAAGGCTCGTCTTGTGACTCGCGGTTTTCAGCAGGAGTACGGTTGTGACTATTATGAGACTTTTGCCCCTGTTGCCTATATGACCACTGTTCATACTCTTGTTGTGGTTGCTTTTGTTCGCCGATGATCTATCTCTCAGCTGGATATTAAGAATGCCTTTCTTAATGGTGTTTTATATGAGGAGATCTACATGCAGCCACCATTTGGGTATTCTGTTCCTGATGGGCACGTCTGTCTTCTTCGTCATGCTCTTTATAGCCTCAAACAGGCTCCTCGTGCTTGGTTTGCACGTTTTACCTTAGTGATTACTGTTGTCGGTTTCACTGTCAATTCCCACGATCTTGCTCTTTTTGTCCATGTCTCATCTCGGAGTAGGACACTGCTTCTTCTGTATGTTGATGGTATGCTCATCACTGGTTATGATTCCTCATTCATCACGTATGTGAAGAAGCATCTCAGTGAGCAGTTCTGATGACTGGTCTTAGTTTTCTTACATACTTCCTTGGGATTGAGGTCTCTTCCACACCTGAGGACTACTACCTCTCCCAACATAAGTATGTCCAGGATCTTCTTGATCAGTCTGGTATGACTAACACTCGCACTGTCGAGACTCAAATGGAGATATCTCTTCAGCCGTGCCATTGGTGGTGATCTTCTTGAGGATCCTACTCGATATCGTCATCTTGTTGGGAGTTTCGTGTATCTTGTGATATCGCTTATGTTGTTCATATCTTGAGTCAGTTCATGGCTCGTCCTACCCATCTTCACTACAATCACCTTCTTCGTGTTCTTCGCTACTTGCGTGGGACTATCTCTCGTCGTTTCTTTTTCCCTAGATCCAACTCACTACAGCTTTAGGCGTACTCCGATGCGACCTGGGTTAGTGATCCTTCTGACCGTCGTTCTCTTTCTATTTACTATGTTTTTCTTGGCCCCTCCCTGATTGCCAGTAAGACAAAGAAGCAGACTGCAATTTCCCGTTGGAGTTCAGAGGCTGAGTTGATAGTTATGGTTGCAGTGACGGCAGAGGTTATTTGGTTGAGATGGCTACTTGTAGATTTTGGAGTGCCTGTGATGGGACCTACGCCTCTTTTGTCTGACAGTACAGGTGCTATCGGTATTACCCGTGACCCAGTGAAGCATAAGCTCATCAAGCACATTGGTGTGGATGCTTTATACACTCGCTCACAGGTGCAGGAGGGAGTATTTGCTTTACAGTTTGTGCTCTCAGAGTTACAGATTGCGGACTTCTTTATGAAGCCACAAACTAGCGTACAATATTTGTATTTTTCTCTCCAAACTCAGTGTGTGTGATCCACCATGAGTTTGAGGGGGGGGTTAGAATATGAATTTCTTTGTATTTTCTGATATGTCTTTTTGTATTTTCTTATATATGTATGACATATTCCTTTATAATATTCCCTTGTACTTCATATATATATATATATTGCCCATTGGGCCTTATGAATACATACACAGTATTCATAACAGTAGTCATAATCAAATTAATTAAGTACACTTAGAATGGTTTTACATATTCACTTTGTTGTGGAGTCTTGTTCTAGCTTGTCCGCAAAGGGAGGAAAAGGTGTCTGACAACCCGGCCATCTTGGCCCCAACTTTGGATGCACGCAAAGGGATGAGGGACTCAACCATAGAATTATGGGGGGATTTGATCATATACCACTACCAAAGATTGGTAATTGATTATTTGCCACTCATGTGTCTATGACATGTGGCCCCAGGACCCAGATGTCATAGACACATGCAGTGGCAAATTATCAAATCCACTCTTTTAGAGTGGCAAATAATCAATTATCCCTAGAATTATTGGATTTTGTCTTATGCATTTCTCTCTGCAAGGTCCAAGACCTCACAAAGGGTTTGTCAATCCTAGCAAACAACCTGGCCATAGTGTGCTGATGGGGATGGACACCATCCATTTTACACCTTGTCAAGATCTTCAAAGACCACAATATTTGGTTCATTCTATATTTTGCCATTGCCATGAGATACGGGGGTCTATGGATTGGTCCTCTTGCGCGTCAGTAGACCGTTCTCTATTTTTCAAATAAAAATGCTTTTAAAACAAAAATATATCAGATATGGATTATTAAAATTTTGGTGAATCGGTTCTAAAAATATATATATAAGAAATGGTGAGTCATTTCCAAAAAACAGTGCAGGCCAACTTTCTTTTTAAAATAGCCTACATAGAACAACATAAGACTGAAGGGCATGTTTAGCCGCTTCTCATACTTTGCCACATTTTTATGTGCCACAAGTTTAGCAAGATATAGTTTTTAGTGGCTAAAACAGAATTGGCTAACAAATGAATCTATGACAGGCAAGGTAAGAGGCTAAGAAAGTGTGTGCTCAAAACTAAACGCTTTGGCTAAGAAAGGGCGGTAAAGATCGGTAATGAACCAAACAGACTCTAAAACCAACTATATGTAGAGAAAAAACAAAACAAAAAAGGACTACCGTATACTTTTTAGATATCTATGCTTGAAATAAATACATCCCTAGAAAACAGTTGTCGATAAAAAAAAAAACAGAACACTACATTACGGACAAAATAGCCGGTAACATGCGTTTGTTTTTAACTACATTCTAATACAACTCTAGATGATCGCTATGCGTACACAGATGAGGAAACAAAATGACGGTAGAAAATCAAGCTCAAAGAGGACGCCGTCATCTTGGCAGTTGGCACTGACTCCATGCATCACGAGCTTCCTCCAGCAACAAAGGGCCAGAAGACTTCAATTGTTACATTACATGCCATAACACCACAGGGTCACAAGATTCCCCAGTACGTTGAGAAACACCACAGCATAGAGAGAGCAGCAGGGGAAAAGCAGTGAAAGGGAAAGGTTAACAGTTACTAGTACAGCAGCAACACTGCTTCCAAAGCCACTGTTACACATTCCATCCACAAGAAAGAACCACCTTTTCCATGACCATAGAGATGGTAAGAACGGAGCACTTTCATTCATGGCTGCATTGCAACTTGCAGGTTTGCAGAAAGTTTGCCCCATTATACTCACATGCAATGCATATACGCCCCTCTTTCAGAATCTGCATCTGCACTGGCTTCCCTCCCTGCCTGCATGTTGTTGGTGCTGCAGAAAGTTGCAGGTAAATGGAAGCTCTGAGTAGGTAGGTGCTGCAGATTGTTGCATCGTGCAGCGCGCATCCTCTCACCCTCACCTGCATTATTATCGTTGTCCCCGAGACAACAGACATTGTTGTTTGACAACACAGAGCACACATGAGCTAGCTGCTGGGCAGCTGCGGAGAGGTAGGTAATTGATTTGTGGTGATGGTGACGATGATACTGTGAGTGACAGTGGCTTTAACTGTGTGTACTGTAGTATGCTGCATAGGAAAGGGCATCGTGTATAGTAGTACTTCACAGCGATCAACAGGAAAATATATGCAGCAGTAGGTCAGCATGTGGTGTAAAGGCAGGGTGACACTATACCCGCACAGGTTCTGACTGAGTCAAATCCTCACCATTTCATTTGGTTAAAATGCTCATCGTCTCAGTAGTGAGAGAGAGCCAAGAGATCAACAGTTATATTTCCTATTCCAGAGAATATAATTAATGAGTTAATGGGGATTATATTGGATTGTGCAATATAGTTCTTGGGAGAGCATAGAAGCACACACCTCTCTTTCTGATAAACTGATAATCGTCCATCTCGTTGTCACTGAAGAGAGTGAGTGGAGTTTACGTATAAAGATCAAAGAAATCTAAGACGTGTTTGGAACTCACGAATTTCACGGCAATCTCCAAAGAATTTATACCATTTCACGCAAAATTTCTACGTTCCAAATGTCCCTTAAATGCGTCACAGATCGTAGATGCACATATCATAAAGCCTAAACACACTCGCGACGCGTCGAATTCGGGGAAGCATTTGTCCGATCCAATAAAGAGGGCGGCATACAGCGAGGGAACAATCACATATCAATTATCAACATGGAGACTTGAGCCAAGGAGAGCAGAACAAACAAATGACAAGTAGCACAGGGAACAAAATAGGAGAGAACAAGAGGATGACAATTTGGTGACATGTGGGGCCACAAGGCCATTGAGACCTTCCATTCCATGCAAGGCTGCCAGGTAGACAACAAAGCTGGGCCATGCTGTTTCTTGACATATACTGTATATGTTTTTTTTAGCTTTCTGAAATATCCAAAGGCTTGAGTTCCCTGGTAGTAAGGGCAGCATTAGAAAAATCCAATGCCAACAAAAGGAAGAGATCAACTACAATTCAGACTTCAGACAACCAATTACACTGCAAAGCTCACTGCCAATAAATCATTCAAGATGTGCATGGCCGTTTTGGTTGATTCAGCTTGAAAACTGTCAAAAATAAGCATAAAGAGAACTGCATTTCAACAATAAACCACAGCTCTGGTCTGTTACTTAACAGAAATTCCTAGCATTGGTCAGAGTTTAATAATACCTCTCAAACAGGGAAGGTTAGAACACAGAGACCTACAGTAGAAAACTAGAGCTGCAGAACTTAATGGTTTAAACATCAGCGTAAAGGTTATGTTCCTCAACAATACTGATTAGGTACAGGAGCGATGCGCAGTACAGAACGCTGGGAGATCTGAAGTACATCACAAAACATAGCCAGGAGGGGACAAATCCAAATGCATACAAAATTCTGTCCTTTGGATAGAGGCACGTACAATGAGGGATTTGCATGCCTCCTTTCTATCATTTCAAAGTTCAAATCAAACAAATGTACTATCCCGCGTCTCAAGTCTCAGCTCGACTGAAATAGGGCAAGAACAATGATGAAGCACGGCAGCAAAACAGTCTAAATCAGTAAATCCTCCAAAAATACGAATCAAAATCATCTAAAGAGTTGCTGTTTGGTTCCGATGACTTGCATCAAGGATACCGTAACTTAGTGCCACTAGAAATTGTTCTGAAGATAGAGTAGGCTAAATGTGTTGACTTGTACATAAAATACAAGTGCTGCAGCTATTCAGTTGACCACTTATATGACAGACCGATGATGCGAACTGATTTTATTAACTAGCCTGAAGAAGTTGAGTTTCTGAGACGCTTGTACAGCAAATGCTACCCACCTCCCCTATTTCAATTTAGAGAGGATCTCCTCGGAAGGAACCTCAAGTGTAGCTCCTGCATGCACCTTCTCAGGCTTCACAACTACAGCACCAAAGTTAAGGAAGTGTCAGAACAGACGCGAAAACTCCTAATATCAGTAAACCAACAAGCAACCTCAATAAGATAGACATGAAAGCGAAAGTATTTTTTTTACATCAAAGATATGCAGCCTTCATAGTAATGCAGTAATACCTAGGTAATCATATATAAGAACAGATCAAGTTTTCAAGGGTTGATTTACTTCAGTACAAAGCAAAAACTGAAATCAACTGAAAGACTGTTGCCCTGACCCCTGGACCATGAACCTGTCAGTAATACAGTTCTCCACACAGACTAATATTACAACGATGCCCATATAAGGAAGTCACAAGCATAGCAGCATAATAGCCAGTAAAGCCAATATATTGTCTGGACAGACCAGTTTTTCATTATTAGCACCCTGCACAGCCCTGGTGGTGGGCATGAGGTGTGGCCTGGACCACCTGTGATCAGATACGATAAACAGTACTACTGGATTGCTACAACCAAAAGAAGGCCAAGGAATACGACGAATCCATCAAGATATCTCTTTAAAAAAATAAATTTCCCTTACAATTGTACAGTTCACCTTCAAAACTTCAAGGTCACTTTAGGGCAGCTAGTGTATAGTTTTGAGAAACTGACACATTTCACACTGTAATCCACAGTATTGGCGATAACTATGGAACATCATCCCTTTTGTTACAAAACTACAAATATTACAGACTCTTTGAACAAAAGACATGTGATTTGGGTGGACAGACTAATGCTACATGAAAAATCTCGACCTGCTTATACCTTGGGCCTCTTTATGCTATTTTGGACCAATGATGGAAAGCTGATATTGAAAAAAACAAATGTTTTAGCTATATAAAACATCATTTTGTTTAAATGTGAAGCCCATATTCCCAGCTAATTAACTTGTCAAGGACAGGAAAACATTGAGTGACTAAGTCACATTTTTTTTATCTTGAGCAGCTATATACCTATATCTAAGAAAGCATTGCTGCCCTTTTCAAGGAAAATACATGGCTTTATTCATGCTAATACACATCATGCGAACAATCACCATAATGGTGCAAAATTATGATCTTCTGCTTCAGGTTCAATATTTCTTTATCCGTAAAAAGGTGCTTCATGAGGAAATTTGCTAAACATCTTCAACTCAATTTTGGGGGTGTTTGGGACGACTTCGGCTTTTCGTCCGAAAAAGCTAGAAGCCGTCCCAAACGGTGGGCTTTTTCGTTCGGCTTTCTCGGAAGCCGGAAGCCGTCACGGAGCAGCTTCCCGCGGCTTCCCACCACCCCCTTTCAAATTTGCCCCCGAACTTGCGTGGTATTTACCCGCTTTTGCCATTCAACAAAACCTGAAAACCACCAACCATTCGGCGCTCCCTTCCCCGGCCCGCACGCCTCTCTCCTTCCCTCCTCCCGAGCGCCGCCTGCCCATTGCTCTCCTCCCTCCTCCGCCTGCGTCGCTGCCTCCCTCCTCCTCCCTCGTTCCCGCCAAATCTGGATCTAGCGCCTCTGCTCACGTCCAACTCCCTCCTCCAGCGACGCCGCTCTCCTCCCTCCTCCGCCTGCGCCGCTGCCTCCCTCCCCCCGGCTCCCCCCTCCTCCCTTGGCCCCAGCCAGATTTGGATCTAACGCCTCCACTTGCGTCCGGCTCCCTCCTCCTCCGCCGGCCTCCTTCCTCGACCCCACCGCCGACCTCAAGCCTCGACCGCTGCCAACCTCCTCCCCCGAGCCGCTGGCCTCCTCTCCCGAGCCACCGCCTCCTCCATCAACCCCGTCGCCGAACCTCCCGCTAGCAGCGGCGGCCCAAACCCTAGCCGCCGCCGCCTCTTCCCCCCCCCCCCCTCTTTGTTGTAAATATATTGTTTTATAATAATTGTTTATTTTATCAATTATTTATTGTAATAATCATTCATTGTAATATTTTTTTAATAATTACTTATTGTAATAATTGTTTTTAATAACTATTGTAATAATTGTTTTTAATAACTATGTATTATCATAATTGTTTTAAATAATTATTTATGTAATAATTGTTTATTGTATTAATTGTCTTTAATTACGTTAATTATCGTTAATTGCGGTATATTGCGTTAATTGGGGATATTGTCGTTAATTGCGGTATATTGTGTTAATTGGGGATATTGTCGTTAATCGTCGTTACATGCGATCAATTGCAGTAGTCATCTTTCATTGCATTCAATTGCATTAATCGTCGTTAATTGTGGTAGTTGACATCAATTGCATTAATTGTCGTCAATTCCTTTAGTCGACGTTAATTATCGTCAATTGTCATTAGTTCTTGTTAAATGTTGTTAATTGCGTTACAGACAACAAACAAGACATTACTGTCCTCGGGGGCATTTCAAATATTTCCCATCTCGGAAGCTGCAACTAGCTTATCTAAAAGCTAGATAGTCAAACACCAAACCGCTTGAGCTCAGCTGTGCAGCCCTGCAACACAGCCATAAGCCGTTTTTTAGAAAAGCTGCAGCCGTGCCAAACAAGCCCTTTATCTACTCCATCAAAGTCTTTGATTTCTCCTCATGAAAATACAGCCATGAAATGATTATCTTCATTATGCCCACTGTATAAACTGTAACTTCCTTTTTGCCTTCTGTAGGACAAAATCTTGATATAAATTTGTGGAGTGAAAAAAGGGAGATAACTACTGGGTTCATTTTAACAGGAAAATTTAATGTGTGTATGGTGCATTTTGCTAGTGAGGTTGTTGGGAAGATGAAAAAATACTTACTATTTAGAGGATTATGTTATGCAATGTATCACAAAAATTATATGACAAATATGCCTAGAAAACATTGAATGATTTATATTTTTAAGCAACAAAAAAAAAAGATTATAACTACATATTTTAAATGTTAAAAAAGGTTCATCATAATCCTGTCCCAGGGAGAACTTTCAGTGAGTTGCTTGTTGCTTTTTACACAGTGAAGACAAAAAGACATGTGCCCCCCGGTTAAAATTTCTTTGGTGAATAACTTTGTGCACAGTGCCTCAATGACACTCTCCTCACTTCAGGCTAATAATTGGGAGTTTTATGTAGGTTAAAAAGTGTGATCACCATTCACCAATAACCTACAAACACTGCACTCAATCAGGAATTAGTTCAAGAGCAATTACCATAATCTCGATTCAAGAATTTAACTATGACATGTACAGGAATGATGGAGTTAAATTAGTTAAGAACATGAATGAACAGAACAATTCATTTGAATGAGGAAAAAGAGACATTCAACATTTCACTGCCCTAGAGTGCCCTGCAAGTATGCAAGAGCTGAGCACAATCTGAGCATGACCCATGGACACATCCACTGAGGCATTTGAACAAATCAGTCGGCAATCACAAACACATAATGGAAGTGGTCTACTTGTGCACTCTTCCACCACCATCAGCCGCTTATACAGCAGTTCTAGGGCAAGCATCATTGTGGCTGAGCTCATTGCACTTGTTCTCGCACCAAGTCAGCTCCTTACACAGCACTACAGCAAGCTTTGCAACCATTGAGCTCATACCCCGCAGGGCTAACACCCTTCATCACTGACTTCAGTTTGGGTACTTCTAGGCTGATCAAACTGCCATTGATAAAGGGAGATTGCAAATTACCAGAGTACTAGATGTAGAAGTTTGAGGGAATATCGGATAAGTGAGATGGTGGAGACAAAAGTGAGTTGCTGGGGATAAATTAGGGATTTTCACAAAACATGCATAACTACATAACTAATATCACTAAATTGCTTAATGATGGTGTTGGGGCTAAATTCATGCTTTAACGTAATTAATCAAACCAACCAGTAACCATAAGGGTATAGAATCAGGTTGAAGCACCTTACAAAGGTTTTCTTCGTAAATGTTTTCTTCTTTTGCAGGGTAACATAAGTCAAACCTTTTACAAGGGCACAGCTACAGTTGGTCCTTACAACTTTAGCTCTTCTATGTGTCACATTCTGGCCTCCAACCATGCCAAGTTGCAAACTCAATACTAAGGCCTAAGTGTTATGAATCTTAGTTCATAACAGGGTAAACACCCGTCGGAGGGAGGTCGGACGGCGACGACTTGACGTAGAACGGTGCTAGGTGAAGGAGGACACCGATTGGGGAGGAATAGATCTAGAATAGCCGGTCAAGGGAACGACCACAGCTGGACTTTAGGGACTAGGAACTTGTCTATTCATCTTTGCTTGCTTCATTGATAATGGATACAATGTGCCTCCTTATATAGAGAGCTCTTCTAACAATTATGGATAAAATCAATCTAAATGATGACTTTCTTAACTAATAGATAACATTTCCAATTAACTAATAGATAACATTTCCAATTAACTAATCTCTATACAAGGAAACTAATCAACTATCTAGGGAAATAGATATTCTTATTGAGGAAGGCAATCCCCTCCCAATCCTGTGCTACAGTACTGAGTACTGTTCACATGAATAGTAATTGCTGCACATAACAACTTCTCCGCTCCTCAACAAGCAGCTCGTCCTCGAGCTGTGGTGACGGCCATGGCTGCAACCCTTGGAAGCCCCACGGTAACGAAGTCCCCATGACTTGATCTGATCTGTCGCCATCACCATGATAGCAGAAGTCGCGGAAAGGGATCAACTGCATTGATACCAAATGTTATGAATCTTAGTTCATAACAGGGTAAACACCCGTCGGAGGTAGGTCGGACGGCGACGACTTGACGTAGAACGGTGCTAGGTGAAGGAGGGCACCGATTGTGGAGGAATAGATCTAGAATAGCCGGTCAAGGGAACGACCACAGCTGGACTTTAGGGACTAGGAACTTGTCTATTCATCTTTGCTTGCTTCATTGATAATGGATACAATGGGCCTCCTTATATAGAGAGCTCTTCTAACAATTATGGATAAAATCAATCTAAATGATGACTTTCTTAACTAATAGATAACATTTCCAATTAACTAATCTCTATACAAGGAAACTAATCTCTAGGTGAAGGAGGGCACCAATTGGGGAGGAATAGATCTAGAATAGCCGATCAAGGGAACGACCACAGCTGGACTTTAGGGACTAGGAACTTGTCTATTCATCTTTGCTTGTTTCATTGATAATCGATACAATGGGCCTCCTTATATAGAGAGCTCTTCTAACAATTATGGATAAAATCAATCTAAATGATGACTTTCTTAACTAATATATAACATTTCCAATTAACTAATATCTATACAAGGAAACTAATCAACTATCTAGGGAAATAGATATTCTTATTGAGGAAGGCAATCCCCTCCCAATCCTGTGCTACAGTACTGAGTACTGTTCACATGAATAGTAATTGCTGCACATAACACTAAGGTTATGTTCCTCCAGGTATTGTTGAATTGAAGTTGGAAAATCGCATTGCGATGTACCCGGGTGAATCGTAAGGTCATCCTAAAATATGTTACATTAGTTTGAATGCAACATTCATACTAAATTTTTTCAGCCAGACGCGAACCAATCCAGTCAGTCAACCCCACGTGAGGTCACTCTAAGAAAATTTATTGCCTAGAATTCTATTGCTGTGGTTTTGGTGAAATGGTACATATAGTACCCAGAAAAAATACGCCATTTCCATCTAATGGTATATCTGAGAATGTTAGTACTGTACTGGACAACCAGTTGCAGCAGAGACAAAGCCCAAAAAGTTGTAAAATATGACTAATTAAACCTATTTGTGCTTAAATACCTTTAGCAATTCCTAATCGCAGTTTCTACTCAAGAATTGATACATTTCCATGAAATTCAAAGGGGTTTGGCTGGCCCAGTCACCCTACGCTACTAGCGCTTCCAAAGGTGAAGTTCTCATCTTTGGCGATCAGCAAACGGAGGATCCGTTGAATACACCTAACATGTGAAATGTGAACTCAAAAGCCCCAATCTTAGAGACAATGGATTTCTGACACACTTTCAAAACTAGCAACTCCAATTTGCTCAATGTGTTTTCCAACGACTAACTGTGGTCACTTTAGCGACGTCGCTCCATGTGGCGAAGAGCCGCTGCACTCTTGTTATCTGTTTTAGAATTTTCAGGTGTTATAATAGCCACTCAGTGCATCTGCGGCTCTCTTATCCATCAAGAATCAAGCACCACATTATCTTATGCTATAATAATACTAGCTATAGTGAACATCCATATTCCAAAGGCCCAATTCGCAACTTTCCCGCTGCTCCTAGCATCAACCCCGATTTCGTGCCTGATCAAAACCCTAGCTCACATAACGCAAAGCAACAACTGCTTCTACGATAAACACGCAACGAAATCTTTCGAAACCCTAAGATTCCAAGCAGAAATTGAGCATAAAAAATTCAAGCAGGCGGTGTTGGGCGGTACTGGTGATTGGTATCGTATAAATAGTAGTAGTACCGAAGGATCCTGAGGGCGCGCGCTGGGCCTGGACGATCATGTGGGAGATGAAGTGTGCGGCCTCGCGGGCTTCGGAGAGGGCGCGGGCGGCCTCGTCGGAGCCCGGGGCGAGGCCGCGGTGCTCCTCGAAGCGGCACCGGATCTCCACCGCCGACTCCGTCAGCATCAGCTGGTCGCCCGCGAACGTCCGCCGCGCCGCCCGCAGCACCGCCCGGTACGCCGCCGTCGCCATTTTCCCGAGGAGAGGCGTGGCCAGTGGGTGTGCGGTGTCGCGGTGGTACAATAGTCGGTAGCTGCTTTGGCCATCCACGCCGACTAGCGTTTAAAGGCGTACGCTTACACTACTGAAAAAACAAAATTAGCTTCTATTTTGGAGAAAAAAAATGTTTTTCTAGTTTTGGTTTTTCTAAAAAATATATCACCTTAGCTACATGACTTGGACAAATTAACTACCACTAAACAAGATACGATATGCGAAAATAAATCAAGTCATCGATAAGAGCCGAACGCAGAGGAGTCCTCTAACGTAGTAGAGGCAAGTCACGGCGTGGCGTCGCTTGTTCTCAACCACCTGTTCTACTGCGGCTTAGGCGACGTGCCGCCGGCAGGGTACACAACATCCATGGTGTGGATGGTGGTGCTCTTCTAACTGGTCGGCGACACTGCGTTGGAGTACTTCTGCGCGTCGCTCAAGGGGTTCTCGGCGGTGTTGCGCCTGCCTCCGGCAATCGCCGGTGTCGCGTTGCTATAGTTCGGCAATGGCGCACCGCACATCTTCACCAGCATCGTCTCCTTCGCGATCGGCATCGACAGAGTGGGCTTCAACAGCACGCTAGTTCTTTTGGGGTGGTGGGTAGGGATGGCAATCGGGCGTGGCGGGCACGGGTAGTGCTCGTCTATACCCATGCCCGCGACCCCAATTTTCCCCCACAGCATACCCGCGAAGGATGATATGCGAAGAACCTCGCCCATGCCCGTCGCCCGCGGGTACCAGTCGCCCACGGGCATGCCCGTTTACCCATGAACAATGCACCACCGCCCATGGGTACCCATCGCCCATGGGTACTCTTCGCCTGGGCATGCTCGTCACACATAAACAATGTACACAATCACATTAAGTTCATCACAACCACGTCACATTTCCATTCACTACAAAAATATATACCGACAACACAACTAGTAGGCACAAAACAGCATAGTT
Source organism: Ampelocalamus luodianensis (assembly GCA_036346255.1). Lineage (NCBI taxonomy): Eukaryota > Viridiplantae > Streptophyta > Magnoliopsida > Poales > Poaceae > Ampelocalamus > Ampelocalamus luodianensis. Next base: position 27,572,610 of record CM070626.1, on the reverse strand, counting down.
CCACGGGAACTACAAATGTAAGAGACTGGCATGAACATTTTTTTGACGCAAACTAGCATGAACATAAGTACATAACCACTCACCATAAAGCACAACACAAACTCACAATTAAACCATCACATAAACAGAAATAGCCAAGAGTTCAATCATAGTTTCAACCAAAACTACTGCCTCATTTATAGAAAGTCGTGAATCCAACAAAAACTACTGCGTCATTTATAGAATCTATGAAACAGCAACAACCAAAAGTTCAATCATAGTTTCAGTACTCATGGATCAGAGGGGCAAGGCTACGTTTGTGTAGAACAAGAGGGGCAAGGGCCGGCGGCCGCAGGCTGAGGCTGCCGAGTCATTGGAGCACCAAGGGGTAGGGGCACGGTTGTAGACCGACACACGCAGGTCGAGCCGGTGGCGGCAAGCCATGGGCCGACAGTTGAGTGACGAGGAGCGCGGGCTAGGCGCCGACCTGTAACATCCCAAGTTTCGGACTTGTGTTTCAAATGTAAGAAAATGAGTAGAAATTAAAACTTTTTCTTACATCTTGTATTCCCTGTATACTTTGAACAATTGTTGTAAGAAGTTATGGAGATACAAAGTCACAAGTCATGTTGACCAAAACCAAGTCCTTCAAAAATATTCTTTTCAAATCCTGTGATCATCCTTTGGAAATATTTTTCCTAAGCTCTAGGGATGGTATGTGACCCCTCTGAAAAAATTCACAATTTTTAGAAATTGTTTGAATATTTTTAAAAGGCAGCCAAACCTGTTTGACTTTCAGTCAAACCCTATTCCAGAACCTTACAGAATTTTTGGAGAACAATGCACTACATAAAAACCTCTGAGAATTTTACACAAAGTTAATATCGTAGTTAGCAAGCTCCAGTAAATATTTCAGAATTTTTGGAGTCGTTTTGCTATCTCGAATAAATCCCCTAAGTCTCAGTTCAATTTAAAAACCCAAAACCTGATTTCACTGTTCCTCGAGTTCGAGTCAGACTCGGGCTCGAACCACTGGTTTTGGTCCAGTCAACTAACTGCACAGCCTCCTTTTATAACGCGCTATCGATCTTAGCCGTTAGATTTAAATCGAACAGCCCGCATTGATTGGGTCGTTCGGAACTCGCGAAGCGCCCACTCATTTTGGGTCGTTAGATCATGATCTGAGCGTCCTGAGTCAGTGTGCCGTTCAGGTCACTTGGAGGGCACATTTAATCGTGACCATTCATTTCTGATCCGAGGGCTCACGATCCATTCTTTTCGTTTTAAACCACAGAAACGTGGAGCGATCTCAGCCGCCCGATCAAAATCCAACCACCCAAAATCGCCCCAGCCTTTTCGGTCGTCTTCTTCCTCGCGCCGTGCGTAAACAGGAGCGCAGGCATGGCCGTGTCTTTTCGAGTTCCTTGTCAGCGTCCCTCTCGTCGGGACAGTGGTGCGTGCGCTACTTTCGGCCATGATCTTGCTCTTGTCTTTGTTCCCCATTATTTTCTTTTAGGTCCACGGCTGCTTTCTGAGCCAAACTCACCCGAGAGCTTCATTTTAGCAAACCCTAGTTCCACCATCTATATGAAGCTTTCCAAAACTCTCTCTGAGCTCTCTTGTCGCACCACCTAGCTTCCCAACTCTTGTGGAGCTCAAAACCACTGAAAATCTCAAACCGCCATTAATGGCCGTGAAGCTCTGTTGATGACCTTGGTGCTCCAGTGGTTCATCTTCAATTCTCCTTGTACCCTTTTGAGCTCTTTAGTGTCGGGACCCAGAATTTCGATTCCGAACCCTTTGTGTATACTGCACTAGTCCAGGATCACGCTAGTGCACACAGGGTTAACATAGGTAAATACCGATCCACACAAGCGATAAATAAAGTAAGTGATTAGTTTAAATAACAAATAAGGGTTTTGACCTTATGGTCGAGTTTACACTTATTAAGCCACGCAGGGCTAACAATGAATAAAGCAGCAGCGGAACGGAAATAACTCCAGCGTAGATCCCACCAATTCACCACAAGCAACCGACTGGGATCCAGACCTTAACGATCAACAACCTTCGGCGAACTCCTCCTCTTCTGTAGGTTTGGGCGCAAGTTTTACAACAAGCATGAGTACACAACCGTACTCGCAAATCATACCACAGAATGCAATGTATAGATGCAAGCTCATTCCAAAGAAAAAGCTTCTGTGGTTCTTTTGCATAAAAGCAATATTTGCAATTAAATACGAATAATAGATTGAAATCATAATTCAAAACAAATAAACAATATTAATTTAACAGTGGTTTTCACAAAGACACACACCTAAACAGATTATTTCACATAGCCATATGATTGAGGTCACACAGCTCCCATCCCAAACATTTTATGAAAACTACCCCTCGTGTGAAATCCCCGAGCATGTCCATGATCATGACGCGCTATTCGAATAGATTGTTTAACACTGCAGAGGTTGTACACTTTACCCACAAGATACAACTAGTGTAGCAAGCACTAATCGTAACAAAACAGTTGAAACTTCATCTCAAACATTGACATTCCCGATGTGCTTTCCGCTATACCACTCACATAGAATTAGTATAACACACACCGCTGGACATGGAAGCGACGAATCGTCCCGCGATGCAACCACTACGTAGTCACACCTCCACCCTGTCACACAACCTAACCTATCCACCTGAATATCAATGCCGAGAATCCATAACTTACTAAGTTAGGCCCATCCCATACCTGCATGTGGTCGCACAAGAAGGCTCGGTTCAATGGCGCACAAAGTTAAGTCCTTAATTGACCAAGGCAAGACTTCCATGTTCTAACTAAGCCACACAGATCATCATTCCCAAGCACACGCCTTCCACCATATCACACGTTTCCACCACTTGCCTCACCCAAATCCTTTACCACCCAGCTTGGTTTTAGTGCAACACATGCCATCACGAAGTAATAACACATAGCATACAGTTTTACATGAAGTTCCATAGTCACTTAGTCATATTTAATAATTGCAACTTTCATGAGATGTGAGACTCAGAGCATGGCTAAGCAATTGTACTCGATCTAACCAACCCACGTTGGTGCTATAATATTACCAACTAATAAACCAATCTAGGGTGACAAGGAAGTATGACATACAAGGCCAAGGTGTGATAACAATTTGATAATAACTATGTCCAAAGCATTTAAATAAATACTTAAAGTAGAATGCAATACTTTGAAACAAAGTAATTTGAAAACTGGGTTCAAGATGATCAAAGGTATGACTTGCCTTGGAAAAGGGCTATGTACTGGTCTTGATCTTGGGGTGCTCCTTCTTCCACAAAATTCCCGATTTAATCGACGTCTACTCGCAAAACTAAACAAAAATAAACAAAACAAATAAATAACAGAGGCAAAAAGCTCAAAAATTAAATAAAAATCTCAAATAAATAGAGCTTGAATTTAGATAAATTTAGAAATTTGAATGGGCTCAATCGAGTTAGGATGCGAAAGTTATGGCCTCGAAGTTTTAAATCTAAAAGAAACCCTAATTTGATTTTCCAATTTCCGAATTATTTCTCTCAAGAAAATCGGATTATTGCGCAATGCCGACATCATCGGAGGACGCTCGACGGGATGAAAATTGGTCCGACAGGTGGGACCCACATGTCGCTGACATGGCTCACGGTGAGACTAGGTCTACCGAGCCTCGGACTGGGGTCAGCGGACTAAGCCACGCGGCTCGACGTGGACCAATCACGGTCGACACATCGGCGGCGATCGCCGACCGAGATGTCGACTCGGCCGCACACGCACAGCCGACGCGGCTCGGCGCGGCGCCACGCGAACGACACATGTGCACACGGCCGAGGTGGTGAGCCACGCGCATGACACGTCGACGGCAGCGGCGGCGGTTTCTGAACCGACGCAACGGCGAACGGCGGCGATCCACCGGCGGTGAGTGGTACCGACGTAGAGGGCGCTATTGCAAACCTATCGTGCAACACCGGTGCTTTGGGTAGACGGTGGACCGCAGTGATGAGCTCTGAGCGCGAGCAACATCCGTTTTGTTTGACGAGGGCTCCGGCGAGGTTTAGGCGGCGTGGGTGGTCTCTCGAGGTAGCCCCGTGACGATGATGACGGCGGTGCATTCCACGGGGCGGGCGCCACCGCAGCAGCACAAAACAGAGAAAAAGGTTGGCGGTGAGAAAACCCTAAAACTCCATTGCGCGCACTAGGGCTCTCTGGCGAGGTGGGTGGCGCCTGGTTGCGATCGAGAGGCGAACCCGGGTGTTTTTTATAGGCCGGCGGACGGATAAGGAATCCCAAATCGAGTCCGAGAAGAACACGAAACCGATTTCGAACCGGGATAGGATTTGATTCGAGATACGATTTTAAATGAACAAGCGCGAGAGGTTAGTGGATAGGATTTGCACGTTTTCTAGAAGGGCTTTAGTTGGAAAGGAGGCGTTGTCGGACGGAGCTTTGAGCTCAAGAATGGCGCACGACTCGGCGCCGGCGAGGAAGACGATGACGCAGGAAGACGATGACTGACACACGGGCCCACACGTCGATACGGAGGCGGGCGTATGGAGCTGGGCCACGCGGGAGATGGGCCGACATGTCAAGAGATGGGTGGAGCTTTGAAATTCGCCCAAATGATTTCGAGATTTTAATAGCTTTTCTATTTTAGAAAATACTAGAAAATCAAATAAGCAAAAGAAAATAGCAAATGAACTCAGAAAAATTCTAGAAAAATCTAGAAAATATATCTGAGCACATAGAACCCAAATAAAATAGTTTTGGCTAATGTTCATGTTGGGATTATTCACATTAAATGTTTTTGATTGTAAGGTCCAATATTAAGCTTTTGAATTTAAATTCAAATAAATCCAAATGGTGAATTTTCTTCCTACTAACTATTAAAAGATTTTTAAACTCAGAAAATTGGGATATTACAAACCTCCCCCCTTAAAGGAATCTCGACCCCGAGATTCAAAGCTAGCTAGAGAAAAGGCTAGGAAACTCGGCCACTCTTCTTCGCTCCCACGTTGTTTCTCCTTCCGAGTGGTTGCTCCACCGACCTTGCAAAAACGAATGCCTTGCTTTCGTGAGGCGCTCTGCGACATCCAAAATCTTGACTTGCTGCTCCTTGTAGGTAAGATCCTCCTTCAAGTCAATCGATTCTAGCGGGGCTTGTTCTTGTGGCACACGAAGACACTTCTTTAGCTGCGAGACATGAAAGACATCATGCACTCCTGCTAACGACTGCGGTAGCTCCAATTGATAAGCAACCTCTCCACGTCGTTCCAGAATCTTGAACGGACCAAAATACCTAGGGGCAAGCTTTCCTTTGGCATGAAACCTTTTGACACCTCTGAGCAGGGTAACTCGAAGATAAACGAAATCCTCGGGTTCAAAACTGAGATCACGGCGACGATTATCAGCATAGCTCTTCTGTCTGGACTGAGCTATCTTCAATCTTTCTCTTATCATGGCCACTTGCTCTTCTCGCTTTTAAATGATGTCCGACCGAATCGATCGCTCAAATTGCTTCACCAATTCAACGGGTTTGGCAGTACGCCATACAAAGCTTCAAATGGTGACATTTGCGATCGCTTGATAACTATTGTTATACTAAAATTCGATATGGTAAACTCTTATCCCATCGGCAAGATTAGCTAGAGCACAAGCTCTCAAAGATATCTTCCAATATCCGATTAACTCTTTCACCGCCCATCCGTCTCGTGGATGATACGCAGATCAAATTCAGATGGGTGCCCAATGCTTCATGCAAACTCTGCCAAAAATGAGAGGTGAACTGAGATCCTCGATCTGATACTATCTTCTTGGGCACACCGTGCAAACTGACAATTCTGGTCATGTACAACTCCGCAAGGCGATCTACTGAGTACGTGGTTTTGACTGGCAGGAAATGTGCGACCTTGGTCAATCGATCGACTATTACCCAGATCGAATCGTAACCCGATTGGGTCTTGGGTAAACCGGTGATAAAATCCATTACGATTTCTTCCCACTTCCATTCTGGAATCTTCAGCGGTTGCAACAAACCTGCTGGTCTCTGGTGTTCTACCTTTACTTTCTGACAGATGTCGCACAAGGCGACGAACTCTGCGACTTCTCGCTTCAAATTTGGCCACCAAAATTTATTCTTAACATCCTGATACATTTTGGTACTTCCAGGGTGAATCGAATACTTTGAGTCATGGGCTTCCTTTAAGATTAACTGCCTTAGACCATCGATATCTGGTACACAGATACGACCATTAATCCAGAGTATATCCTGATCATCTTTGGTAAAATCTTTGAATTTCCCTTTTGCCATTTTGATCTTGATTTCTGACAACACGGATCCTTTGGTTGTGCTTCACGAACCGCTTCTCCAAGGTAGACTGCACTCCAATTTGGCTACAAATCCTTCTGACACAACTTCTAGTTTCTTATGAAATTCTTCATAAAGTTTTGGGCAACTTTCCTTTACTTCCAAAACATTGCAAGAATCTTACGACTTAGAGCATCCGCAACTACGCTGGCTTTTCCGGATGGTAGTGGATTCCAAGATTATAATTCTTGATCAATTCCAACCATCTTCTCGCTCATGTTCAAATCGATTGGGTGAAGATATACTTGTGCTCTTATGATCCGTAGACTTCACAATGACATCGATGAGGTAGTGACGTCAAATCTTTAAAGCATGCACTACGGCAGCTAATTTCAGATCATGGGTAGGGTAATTCTCCTCGTGAGGTCTCAATTGCCTTGACGCATAAGCAACAACTCTTCCTTCTTGCATCAGGACGCATCCTAATCCTTGACGCGAAGCATCACAGTAGATATCGAAATCCTTGTGAATATCGCAAAATCAAGATCGGGTCAAGTCAAACGCTTCTTCAACTCTTGAAAACTTTCTTCACAGCTAGAGTCCAAGTGAACTTTTCTCCTTCTTCAACAATTGCGTAAGAGGCTTAGCAATCGATGAGAATCCTTCGATGAAACGGCGGTAATAACTCGCCATTCCCAAGAAACTACGAACTGAGTGACGCTTTGGGTCGCTCCCAATGTAACATCGCTTGACTTTACCGGTCAACCGCTACTCCTCTACTGTCATAACATGACCAAGAAAATCAACCTCTTTCTTCCAAAAATCACACTTCATCGAACTTGGCATACAACCGATGCTCTCGAGTTTTTCCAATATTATCCTTAAATGTTCTGCGTGTTCTTCCTCCGACTTGGAGTACACCGTAATATCATCAATGAACACAACTACGAACTTGTCCAAATATTCCATGAATACTTTATTCATCATGTTCATGAAATAGGCAGGGCATTAGTCGACTAAAGGACATGACTAAGAACTCATAATGTCCATACCGCGCTGAGAAGGCGGTCTTCTGTGATATCCTTAGGACAAATCTTCGATTGATGGTAGCCTCGATCGCAGTCGATTTTTGAGAACACTCGGCTCCTTTCATCCGATCAAACAGATCATCTATCCGGTAATGGGTACTTGTTCTTGATGGTAACTTCATTGAGTAAACGGTAATCAATGCACATCCTCATACTTCCATCTTTCTTCTTGACAAACAATATCGGTGCTCCCATGGCGCACTTAACTTGGTCTCACGAAACCTTTCTCAAGAAGTTCTTCTATCCGCTTTTCATCTCTACCAACTCATCTGGTGGCATCCGATAAGGTCTCTTTGAAATTGGTGTCGTCCCAGCACTAGGTCGATGACAAACTCAATGTCACGATCCGGTGGCATTCCCGGTAACTCTTCCGAAACACATATGGGTATTCACCGACCACCGGTACTTCTTCTAAGGAAAGGGTCTTCGATCGCTTACTAGCAAATGTCCTTCACGAACCGAGGTGGCTAGAAACTCTACCTTGTTTCCTTTGGCGCCCTCGATCACTACGGCTCTTGGCCACAATCTAGCACAACTTTGTGCTTGAATAACCAATCCATGCCAAGAATGACATCTAGGGTTTGGGTATCTAGGACAATTAGGTTGGCTAGAAGCTCAACTCACTATGAGTAACTTAGCTCCTAAACATCCCACTCTAGTTCTTAGCTCGCTCCAGCGATCGACTAACAGAGTATGCTTAAGTTGCATAACTTCCAAATTATTCTTGGTTGCAAACATTCCGTAAACAAACGAATGCGAAGCTCCGTAATCAAACAAAGCGATGCAGTAATCGAGTTAACCGTAAACTTACCCAAGACGACGTCCGGTGATTCTCGGCTCCTTCCAGAGTGACGTGGTTGACACCTCGATCACGATCGTGGTGCTCCTCCGCTGACCACCACTTGTGAAGCTCCTTGGTGGATACCGCGCCGTGTCTTGGATGGCGAGCTCCAAGGTTAAAACGCATCGAGTAATCGCTCTCTTTGCGACATCGTTGGCAAAATGTCCCGCTGACGGCAGGCATAACAAACTTTTGGTCCGATTTCTTGATTGCTTCCGGTTAGTTGACAGTGCGTGGTTGCGAAGTCCCGAGCACTGGACGGGTGCCGGGTTGGTGTAGGTGCTCAACGGTCCGGGTGGAAACCGATTGAACCGGCCGCATCGTTTGCCTCTCCGTGATTGATGGTTCCTTGCCGAGCCATCCGGCGCTTGTGACTATCTTCCAGCTCCTTGCGCTTGTCTTCTAGAACAAAGGCTTTATTGACCACTCTTGGAAGTCGTGAAAAGTATGGGCGATCGATCGACTTGCGACCCAGATGTTTAGCCCTTCGTAAAGCGATCGCGAGCCTTGTCCGTGGCTACATCTTCGCCGCATAGCGAGCTAGCCGAGAAAACTTATTGAGGTAGTCGACATCGACATAGCTCCTTGCTTGAGAGCGCGAACTCATCCTTCTTCGATCGATAATGCCTTCTCGTACGTGATAATCGCGGAATGTCGCAGAAAATTCCTCCTGTGTGATATCCCGTGGCGCCTCATGGCGCATGAAGTTCTCCCACCATTCGCCAGCGGTGCCTTCCATCCGTGAGTGGCATACGTAACCTTTTCACGGCCGCCGACTCGGGTGATCGCAGCCTTTCTTTCAATAACCCCGAGCCAATCATCCGCTTCCACCGAGAGACGTGTCCGAAAATGTAGGTGGACGAGTTCTCATGAATTTCGCCAATTTGATGGTCCATGGTGACCATGAGCACCGGGCTCCATAATCGTTGATTGTTGTTGTTGTTGGCCCGTTGTTCATAGCTTGCATCCGAGTCATCATGGTATTCATCACCGAGTCCGTGGCCGCCATGAAAGCTCCAAAGTTCGCAAGTCAATTGGGGTTCTTGTGGTGGAACCGCCTCCCGCACGGTTGCTCATTGCCCCTGGTGCCGGAGTACCGAACCACTTGCGTGAGTCCGACGAGTTTGAACCATCTCGCGAAGCTCCATGGGTTAGATAAGGTAGCAAGCACAAGATAAGTTAAGAACTAAGAAGGGGTAGGTTAAACCCAACAAAACACGACTCAAGAAACTCGAATGAAATACCTTTATTACTTAGGATCTTAGCATGGATGCAACAAATGCCTAAGGGGCTTTGCAGCTCATACTCGCACACAAAAGAAATAACGACCTAAGCACACAAAACTACCGCCTAAAGGGCGACTTACTAACTGAAACTGGCTAAGCCTGAAAAACTGAGACTACGACCAACTACTCGAGAAAGCCTCCACAACCGCGCGATGCTCGACGACGCAGAGACTCCTAAGTGAGCCAGATCTTGGCAACCGATCCCGATGCCCGAACCGTGCAGCAGAATAGGCGCTCCGTGCCACCGCTCGGTGGCTCCTCCGCTCGCATCATCTTCTCGCTCGACCGGCCTTCCTCCGGATCTTCTTCAGATCCTCTTCGGTCTTCCTCTTCTTCGGGAACTTGGTCGTAGAGAATCTCTTGCGAATGGCGACCTTCTCTCTCTCTCGCAAAGCTTCATAGACATGATCCAACTCCGTGATAGTCCTCTCAAGGCTTCCTCCCGGGCGCCACGAATCGGGCGAGGTGCACGACGGTAGCGCTGCTCTCTCCTTCGTGGACGGGTAGCGTCGGTTGGCGCATCCACTACCGCAGCTGGGTGGTAACGAAGACGGGTCTTGAAGCTCCCGTGCGTAGATGTTGCGATACGTAGCATGGCCAAGCGCGACGACTCGGATACCTTCCACCAAGTGATCTTCCTCACGAGACGCGAAGGTTGGCTCGCTTTGTCGCTCCTCCTAGCGTAGATCGTCAAAGACATATCACTCCACGGTTTTGTCCATTCACCGCCCGCTTGTTGTCGACGCATGCTGGACGATCAAAACCTCCAAGAACTCGGAGCAACTTCCAAAGCTCGCGGCATACCCTCCCGTGCGCCACCATAGCTCAAGACGAGGCATTTGTCAAGACAGATTTAACAGGTAAGAGCAACTTTAAAACAATGGGAGAGAAAAGATCATAGCAAAAGTTGAGGCGAGAGAGATATGAGGAGAGTTAAGCAATTAATTAACCTTGCAAGTTAATTTTTCTTGTAGAAAATAGTTTGGACACTCTAAAGACGGCCAATCTAACTAAGGTTAAGACCTCTGCATGCATGGCTCGATACACCTCTGTCGGGACCTGCACTTCGATTCTCGAACCTCTGTATACCGCACTAGTCCAGATCACGCTAGTGCACACAGGTTAACATAGGTAAATACCGATCCACACAAGCGATAAATAAAGTAAGCGATTAGTTTAAATAACAAATAAGGGTTTTGACCTTATGGTCGAGTTTACACTTATTAAGCCACGCAGGCTAACAATGAATAAAGCAAAGAATGAACGGAAATAACTCCAGCGTAGATCCCACCAATTCACCACAAGCAACCGATCGATCCGCACCTTAACGATCAACAACCTTCGCGAACTCCTCCTCAAAGCAGCGTAGACTCCTCCTCTTCAGAGGTTTGGGCGCAAGTTTTACAACAAGCGTGAGTACACAACCGCACTCGCAAATCATACCACAGAATGCAATGTATAGATGCAAGCTCATTCCAAAGAAAAGGCTTTTGTGGTTCTTTTGCATAAAAACAACATTTGCAATTGAATACGGATAATAGATTGAAAGCATAATTCAAAACAAATAAACAATATTAATTTAATAATGGTTTTCACAAAGACACACAACTAAATGCATTATTTCACATAGCCATATGATTGAGGTCACACACTCCCATCCCAAACATTTTATGAAAACTACCCTCGTGTGAAATCCCGAGCATGTCCATGATCATGACGCGCTATTCGAATAGATTGTTTAACACTCTACAGAGGTTATACACTTTACCCACAAGATACAACTAGTGTAGCAAGCACTAATCGTAACAAAACAGTTCAAAAAATTCATCTCAAATATTGACATTCCCGATGTGCTTTCCCGCTATACCACTCACATAGAATTAGTATAACACACACCACCGACAGGAAGCGACGATCGTCCCGCGATGCAACCACTACGTAGTCACACCTCCACCCTGTCACACACCTAACCTATCCACCGAATATCAATACCGAGAATCCATAACTTACTAAGTTAGGCCCGTCCCATACTGCATGTGGTCGCATAAGAAGGCCTCGGCCAATGGCGCACAAAGTTAAGTCCTTAATTGACCAAGGTAAGACTTCCATGTTCTAACTAAGCCACAGATCATCATTCCCAAGCACACACTTCCACCATATCACACAGCTTTCCACCACTTGCCTCACCCAAATACTTTACCACCCAGTTGGTTTTAGTGCAACACATACCATCACGAAGTAATAACACATAGCACACAGCTTTTACACTAAGTTCCATAGTCACTTAGTCATATTTAATAATTGCAACTTTTATGAGATGTGAGAGTCGAGCATGGCTAAGCAATTGTACTCAGATCTAACCAACCCACTTTGGTGCTATAATATTACCAACTAATAAACCAATCTAGGGTGACAAGGAAGTATGACATACAAGGCCAAGGTGTGATAACAATTTGATAATAACTATGCCCAAAGCATTTAAATAAATAATTAAAGTAGAATGCAATACTTTGAAACAAAGTAATTTGAAAACTGGGTTCAAGATGATCAAAGGTATGACTTGCCTTGGAAAAGGGCTATGTACTGGTCTTGATCTTGGGGTGCTCCTTCTTCCACAAAATTCTCGACGAATCGACGCTCTACTGCAAAACTAAACAAAAACAAACAAAACAAATAAATAACAGAGGCAAAAAAAGCTCCAAAACTTAAATAAAAATCTCAGATAAATAGAGCTTGAATTTAGATAAATTTAGAAATTTGAATGGGCTCAATCGGAGTTAGGATGCGAAAGTTATGGCCTCTGGATGTTTTAAATCTAAAAGAAACCCTAATTGGATTTTCCAGAATTTCCGAATTATTTCTCTGAAGAAAAATCGGATTATTGCGTAATGCTGACGTCATCGGAGGACGTTCGGACGGGATGAAAATTGGTCCGGCAGTGGAACCCACATGTCGCTGACACGCTCACAGAGACTAGGTCTACCGAGCCTCGGACTGGGGTCCAGTGGACTAAGCCACGCGGCTCTGACGTGGACCAATCAGGGGGCGACACATTAGCGCGATCGCTATCGAGATGTCGACTTCGCCGCACACGCAAAGCCGACGTGGGCTCGATGCGCGCCACGCGAACGACACATGTGCACACGGCCGAGGTGGCGAGCCACGCGCATGACACGCCGACGGCAGCGGGCGGTGTTTCTAAACCGACGGCAACGGCGAACGGCGGGGATCCACCGGCGGTGAGTGGTACCGACGTGTAGAGGGCGCTATTGCGAACCTACTGGTGCAACACCGTGGGCTTGGGGTAGACGGTGGTGACCGGCAGCGAGCTCGGAGCGGCGGAGCAACCTCTCGTTTTGTCGGACGAGGGCTCTGGAGGTAGCCCCGTGACGGTGATGACGGCGGTGCACTCCACGGGGGCCGGGCGTCACCAGCAGCAAAGACAAAACAGAAAAAGGCCGGTGAGAAAACCCTAAAACTCCGATTGCGGCGGCGCTAGGCTCTCGGGCGAGTGGGTGGCGCCTGCAGGTTGCGATCGAGAGGCGAACCTGGTGCTTTTATAGGGCCGGGCGACGGATAAAGAATCCTCAAATCGAGTCCGAGAAGAACACGAACCGATTTTGAAAATCCGGGATAGGATTTGATTCGAGATACGATTTTAATGTAAAGGTGCGCGAGAGGTTAGGGATAGGATTTGCACGTTTTAGAAGGGCTTTAGTTGGAAAGGAGGCGTTGTTCGGACGGAGCTTTGAGCTCAAGAATGGCGACGACTTCGGCATTGGCGAGGAAGACGATGACGCGGGAAGACGATGACTGACACACGGGTCCACACACGCCAAGACGGAGGCGGGCGTCATGGAGCTGGCTCCGCGCAGAGATGGGCCAAGACATCAAGAGATGGGCTGAGCTTTAAATCGGCCAAATGATTTCGAGATTTTAATAGCTTTTCTATTTTAGAAAATACCTAAAATCAAATAAGCAAAAGAAAATAGCAAATGAACTCAGAAAAATTCTAGAAAAATCTAGAAAATATATCTGAGCACATAGAACCCAAATAAAATAGTTTTGGCTAATGTTCATGTTGGGATTATTCACATTAAATGTTTTTGATTGTAAGGTCCAATATTAAGCTTTTGAATTTAAATTCAAATAAATCCAAATGGTGAATTTTCTTCCTACTAACTATTAAAAGATTTTTAAACTCAGAAAATTGGGATGTTACATTTAGCTCCATATTAATTTCCCTAACTTAATTTTGGGTTTCATTCACAGGAATTGACCAATTTTAAGTTTGGATCCTTGCGGTCGAAATCGCCCCCTTTCTTCCTCAGCTCCGGTAAGGGCTTCTTTTCCCAATCAATTGCTTGTGGAGCTTCTCTGAGCTTTAATGAAGCTATTTTGACCACCCAGTGGTGTTCATTTTGCTCAGGTTATCATGTTCATATCATCTTCTTCAACTTCGGCGGGTTCTTTCGCTGTCAAAGCTTCTCCGACCATCTTTGAAGCTCATCTTGCTTAAGGTAGCTTCTTATTAGTCCTTAGATGTTGTGGCACCCGCTTTGACCGCATGAGCTTTGATTTTCGTTTTAGTACGATTTTGTCACCGCTATTCTTTTCCGGCCATGGCTGTTTCGACTCTCGCGCGAGGTCACCACCATCGGGGTCGCAAGGCTATTACGAACCCATTTTAGCCTTAAGGTTGTGTCGCTGTGACTGGAGCCGCCGGGTTTTCGCTCGGGTTTTGTCGGACGAAAACCTCCTCTGTGCCGTTGTCAATAGGACATCTTTAATGGCCTAATCATTGCTAATCATTGGCTAGTAATTAATGTGTCTTAAGCTGGCAAAATGTCTCACTGCCATGTGGACCCTCATTCGCTTGACATCCTCTCCGGGCGATATTCATTAGGACACATTTAATGCTAATCATCACTAATCATTGGAGTTAGCATTTATTAGTTGTCCTAATCACTCTCTGTCTCACTGACATGTGGGACCAGGCACTTAAACCTCCTCCGCACTTAAAATCCACATGTGTTATTTGCGCTGATCGTGGACCGTCGATTTCAAGATCTGCGGCCCAGATCTTCTGGGATTTTCGGGCCCCCGAAGGTTCCACGTCACTAGCGACCGTCGATCTCACGATCAACGGCCGAGATCAATGTGCTGATTGGGTCACCCGGCGCACATAGATCCGGGCCGCCCATCTCTAGATCTTCGCCGTAACGCGTGGTCGCTCGACCACCCGCTCCAAATCGCGTGTGCCGCCCATCTCGAGATGAGCGGCCGAGATGGATTGGGCCGTCGACGCCGAGGGCACAACCGTTTGACCCGATTTTCTAATCCGTAATCCTCAGTGAAACACTGTGCTATTCCTCGGATCGCAGCTAGCACTCGAGACACATCATCAATCATTTCATATATGGCGAAACTATACCATTCATTAATTAACACAACAGAGTTCACATAGACCGCCGGGTCGAGTTTTACAATAGGGGCCGATCAAGCCAAATTGATTACATTACAAAAGCGGAAGCAACAACGAAAGCAAAGGGGGAGAGCTCATCTCTCCATGTGCAAGTGATCTGGGAAACCAAAGCGACCGATATTAACCATGGCTTAGGTAATATTGATGCACGCAAGTACCGACGGAGTCAATCGGATCGAGGCGAGACTAGAACATCTAAAGACTACACTACGCTTCATTATCTCCGGGCCTCCAACTCGGATCCTCGTAATAGTCGTAATCTCCAGGATTTCCTGCTCCTGAGGGTTTTGGGGGAGAGAGCGAGAATGAGCACAACTTCCGTGCTCGCGAGCCAATACACAATGCAATAATATACATGTAAGGCTTAACAAGGATGGCCCGGGTTCTTTTATTTGCTAAAGCAATATTTTCAATTATCATAATTACAAAATCCTATCACTTAGCATTTTTAACAAAGTGCATTTTTGTTAAATAGAGTAATTGTGCAATAATTTATAAATGCAGGGTTCCTCCGCTTGAAACTCTACCTTATGCTTACTTTTGATTGGGTCCGTCCCCAATTACCAACATCACTGAGTTCAAGCACTCAGCCAAAATCCAATCTCAGGGCTAGGTGAGCCCACCACATTTTTCATCCTAACACACAAGGTTTTTGAAATAGAACTAACTTGAGTAAAGATTAAGTCCTTAAGGTTGTCTAGGCGGATCATTTCACACATCAACATTCTTTGGGCTGCATCAACACTCCATCAACATACTCTTCATCACACAAATCACCTGATAAGAATAAAGAATATTAGGGTTTTGAGGAGTAAAACCAAATCACCACATTTATCTCAGTCATGGACCACCAATGACTGCCCAAATCATTTTTATGTTTAAAGAGATGATGATTGGAATATTTTAATGTCCCGGTACTTAAGCAAGACTAGCATGTCGCTTAAGTACAACCTATAGCTAGTATTACCACATAGTTACTAGGGTGACAAATATTAAGGTATTCGAATTGTCAAGGATGGCGTAATAATTAATTAATCATCAAATGGGTATTAACTACCTTAAGCTTTAACATACATTTGATTAAAAAATTAAAGCATGCAATTTGCTATTTTAAAAGAATATAATTTGCATAAAATGTAGGCTCAATATGATCAAAGTATTGACTCGCCTGGGATATAGATAAGAGGGTCTTGATAATCTTGGACTTGATCATCTTGGGGATCCCCAGCGTCTTCAAATCCTAGTCTGACTAACGCGTCTAAAAAGGCATAAACAAGCAAAAAGAGCAATTAAATACAAATGAACAACAAATGAACTCCAAATTGAACAAGACCTATGCCATTAGCAAGATCTTGAATTAACAAATTTTTAGAAATTTACTTTATAATTTTTGGAGCTAAAATGAGGGAGATACTAATTTTTAAAGCCTCACTTTTGAATTAAAAAAGAAAAAAAGAAAAGAAAAACAATCCAAAAAGGAAAAACACCAGCTGCCCACAATCACAAATTGGCCCGGCCCACGGCTCGGGCCAAATCAACGTGTGGGCGCGTGGGCGCGGCCCACGGGGGCTGGCCTACCCTAAAAGCCGCGCGGGGGGCACGAGGCAGAGGGGAGGCGGCGCGCGGGTGACGCGGGGGGGAAGAAAGGGCGGCGGCAGCGCGCGGAGGGGGAGGAGAAAGGAAAGGAGGCGATGCGCGGGGGAGGCGGCCGGAGAGGAGGGCTCAGGGGCCCGGCAACGGTGCGAGGGGGAGAGAGGAAGGAGGGGCGATGGCGACGTGGGGAAGAGGATGGGGGTCCGAGGCGGCGGGAGCTCCAGGGCGTGGAGTCACGCGGTGAAGAGCACCGGTGGCGGCGGCGACGGGGCTCACCGGGCCGCGCGATGGAGACAGCGACGACGACGATGGCGACGGGGAGGCACGGCTAGGGAGGCGGCGCCAAGGTAAGTGCTTCGGCCTTCTCCTTCTTCTTCCTTCTTGCTTCTCCTTTCTCGGTTTCTTCTTCTTGCTTGGAGGGGGGAAGAAGGAGAAATGGGGAGGAGGGGAAGGAGGGGAGAGCGCCGGGCTTTTATAGCTGGGGAGGAGGAGCGGGGAGGCTCGGGGAGGAGGGGGTCCGGTTGGGCGTGCGCGACGGTGATGATGGAGCTGCGGTGGCGTGTGGGAGGACGCAGCAGGGGAGCAGGCGGAGGTGGCGTGCGCACGGCGACGACGCAGAGCACACGAGCGGGGAGAAAAGGAGGGGGGTCCGGCGGGGGTTGACGGGAGGGGGGGCGAGGGGGGGTCCGGCGGGTTGACCCGGAGAAGAAGGAGAAAAGGGGGCGTTACAACAACGCTCTGAGCTGCTCATCTTTAGATCTACGACTGTGGTTGTTCGAGGCATTCGCGTCGCCCGAATGTCCCAATCCACGTGGACCGTTGGATCTGAATCCAACGGTGGGCTTCTTTGAGATTGCGCGTGTGCGCTATTCTCCGTACGCGTGGGCCGTTCGATTTCGCATCTAGGGTCCACGTTCATCCACGTCTTTTCTTTTTGAATAGGTTTTGTATAATTCTGGTAAGTCTTTATTTAATACCTGAGAACTGTGTTAAACTTTGAAAACTCATAACTATTTCATTTTAAATCCGTTTAAGATAATTCCAACTGGGATAAATTCATGTTTCACTAAAGTTTAATTTAAAAATGCATTTAGACATTGTTCTATGCCAGAAAACCTTGTAGACAATATTGATGAGTTTTCAGTCATTTTTGAATATCCCAGAAATTAATGTGAACTTGTAAAATGCATATCTTTTTATGTATAATTCCAAACTGAGCAAACTCAAGCTTGTAAAATTCCTCTGTGGGCATGCTTTAACATGAAATAGGTTTTGCTCATGTTTATATCTCTGAAAAGTGAAATATGCTAGTTTCATAACTTAGGAAAATCATATCTAATTCATTATAACTTCAAATTTGGTAAACTCAACTTTGTTGTTCTTAGGATATCATAACCTACCTACCATGAAATTTCAGACTTTAGATCATTCTAGAAAGTTTTGCCATGAACAGTACCAGTAATTAATTTAGCGAATTAACAGGCTGAGAGAAATGGTTTTAGTTATAACTTTTTCATACTAAATCCAAATTGCATGATTCTTGTTCCTAAAGTTGTCTAAAATCATCCCCTAGCTGCTGTATAAATTTCATAAGGTTTGGATGACTTTTGCTATTGAATTTTATTTGGTGTTCTTCGTTCTTATTGGTTTTATCGCCTTTTCGCGTTAGGTTCCGAAGATAATATTGATATTGAATCTGATCCACAGCAGCTAGACTCTGCCCTCCAGCAAGGCAATCAGATGTAGCATCATTTGATCATGTTGTTCTTACTATTTTCAAATTCTAATATATTGTTTGCAAATTCTATGTATGCATTGCTATGTTGTTTTAACTATTGTCGATAGTTAACCCAGTAGATGCATTATCTTTAGGCAAATGTTTATCCTCTACTACTAAGCCTAGGTTTATCTTGCTGTGATTTTGGGTTCGTTGGATGGACCCTTATCACTTAGTAGTTTACGAGTTTGTTGCTTAGCCCTGCTTAGCTATCGGTAGAAATGGGCGGTTATCGACTTGTCGATAACCTTGATCACACAAACTTATTATAATCTCTATATTTCAGCTTTGTGCTATGTTCAAATTGCAAAACTAAAACTGAAAACAAAACAATTTGGACTTGGGAACAATGGTAAGATGGTGTGATTTTTGGGTGTGACTGGAATGATGCCCTAGTCAATTAAGGACCGAGTTACTTGCGCCACCGTTCTGAGCATTCTTGCGTGCTAACTACACTAGAGGGTATGGGACCTCTCTTGACTTAGTACTTTGGCATGTGTTAGCTACGAGTCGCAGGTGGGCGTGTGTGTGTTGTGTTGTGGTAAAATAAGGGGTTTATGTGTGGAGCATTGTAGTTGCCCGAAAAGCTTTACCCCGAGGGGTAGTTGTCTTTTCGGCTTTACAATGTAAGCGTATGGACTTCGGTCCATACGAGCGACTCGTAGTTGATACACAATATTGAAAATGTCTCGTAGGACTTAACTGTGCCGACATACCTTTGGAAGTGTGCTAATCATGTGGCTTAAAGGCGGTCTGAAGTGTGGGTATATTGGTACACCCTTGCAGGGTTTTGAACTATTCGAATAGCCTCGTCCTAGGTTATGGACACGCTCGGAAACGCTCCGTGAGAACTAGACTACAACATTTTAATTAAAAACTTGACGGGTGGTATGAATCAGGGATTCATGCTATATGTGGTGGCTATTGGGTTAGTCACTTCTAGATGGTTACTTGATAATTATTGTTACTCGCTGCTATTTCAATGCTTAAAAACTGATTTGTTAAATTGCTTTCAATCTATTACATTATTGCAAATGAAAATTGCTTTATGCGTCCAAATAACCATATAACCAATTCCCTTTGACACAACTTTCATATAGCTATGTATAGGCTTGTTACTCGTAAGTCTTGCGAGTACATTATTGTACTCATCTGCATTGCTTGTTGTGTGTGCAGAGGAAGAAGGTGAGCCTGAAGGGCCTCACTTTTGTGAGTTGTGCTGTGGCAATGTGTGGGACGACTAGCTTGGCGGCCCGATCGGTTGCCCTGTGGTGTTAAGTGGCTAACCGGCCGACTTTTGGTTTAAGCCATCTTATGGCACCTTTTGCTGCCGCTGATACTTAATACTTATGTCATTTGGCCGGTCGGCTGTTCTGTAATAACTTAGTATCATGTATGTCTTTTGCTAGACTTGTTATAAAATGATGTGTGGAATTGATGCATACCTTTGTAAAGATGTATGTGTGCTGCATTTTTGGGAAGCATATGTCCATCGAGGCACGGGTTATTTTGTTTGTGATACTGGAGCCAGTGGAAGGTTAAGTATTGCAAGCTTAATAAACCGGGGTCTCACACGACCGGACCTGAACCGAGCCAAGCCACAGGCGAGCAGCGCAGGACCGAGCATGGTTGAGCCAGGCGGTGGTGCCAGGAGGGTGAGGTGAGAGAGAGAGAGAGAGAGAGAGAGGGAGGGAGGGAGGGAGGGAGGGGGGGGGGGAGGGAGGGAGCCAACCGAGCCGGCGAAGAGGCGGCGGATCTGGAGTTCTTGGGTGGCTGGCGGGAGGAGGACGAGTGATGGGGGCGGCGGATCTGGACTTCTGGAGTTCTTGGGAGGACCGGAGGGGATAGGGGGCGCGGGATGGGAGGGAGCCAACCGAGCTGGTGAAGAGGCGGTGTATCTGGAGGTCTTGGGTGGCTGGCGGGAAGAGGATGGGTGACGAGGGCAGCGGTTGGCTGGGACGGGGGTGGCGGATCTGGAGTTTGGACTTCTTGGGAGGACTGGAGGGGATGGGGGGCACGGGATGGGAGGGGGGCTTCTGGCGGCTGAGAAGTGGGAAGTGGGCTGGGAGCGTAGGACTTGGAGCGAGAGCGACTGTCGACTAGGGTTTTAGACAATGGCCCACCTGTCAGTTAGGTTGCAGGTAATCAGACGAAGCGGGCACGGGTGGAGCTTACCCATGCCCGCGCCCGTTTACCTGATAGGCAAGAAATTGTGCCCGTTTCTATGCCCGTGGGTAAAAAGACGCCCATACCCGTCTCTATTAGGGTATTCACCCGCGAGCACGTGGGTAATCGAGCACGATTGTCATCCCTAGTGGTGGGCTTGGAAACAAAGATATGTTAGATGATCACCAACGGCTGAGATCAAGTGAACGTTACGCCATGACTTACCTCTACAACGTCAGATGATCTACGTCCATAGGAGACATGAGGTTCTAACAAAGCACCAATATCGACGTGTTCATGAGCACCACCATTGCATCCTCTTCTAGATAGCCAGAGCTTAATAACGCATTTTAGCATGTGTTTGCCTCATTTAAGGTCGAACAACACGGTCCAAGATCAATGGCATGTTTGAACAAGGGCATCTAACAAGCATTTTGGCAAACCAATCTCATCTCATCACTTGGAAAACCAAACATAGAATCAGGCTGTTAATTCCATCCAGCCAATTAGGCCCCGTTGGAATAGCCCCGTTGGAACGTGGGAATTTTTTCCTGTTCCTACGGAAAATGAACTGATTTTTGTGAAATTCCAAAGGACTATGGAAGCACAAGCCAATTAAGATCCACAAATGTCATTCAGTTTATATGTCAGTACGGCAGTACCACATTAAAGAGCGAAGACAGACACAACCTGGAAATGTGGAACTCCAATAATCAACGATTCAACAGCACAATCATCAAACACATCGAAGGAACACCAGGCGTTTCGTATTTCTATTTGCTTTCAAGGGGTTTTACAGTTCAGTAAGGACCCAGCTACAACCACCTCACAGAATTTCAACTCCACGGTAGTTTCAATGCCCATCACGAGATCGCTAACCGCCTTTCGAGGTCAATATCTGTTCAGAGATTTGCACTCACTAGTAGATTCTTCTTAGTTCAGCAACTGGAGGCGGGTGTCAAATGACAATTGCTGCACAAAAAAAAATGACAGGCTGCATCGACATGAACCAAAGGCCACGCCCAGTTGAACTTCAATAGGTTTGCCGCCATCCGTCAAACCTCTTCATGGAGTAGACAGCTTACTAGTTCATGACTACATGCGCAAAAAATACTTCACTCAAATGTTATAACAGGTCGTACAAAATTTCCAGGTATAGACCTAGTTTGATCTAGCAACCAGAAAGACAAGAAACCATATTGCTCATCCTTTTCAACAGAAGCTTGCTGTGTTAATCCTGCATCAACAACCAAAGTTGCAAGAAGCATCAAAACAAGACCTATGTGAGATACATATTCCAGATAGAGACCAAAGTTTAGTTGCTTGTCAGATATTACATTACAGATAACTCAAGTTCTCAATGAAATGATCAATATATAGGACCCCAAAATGAGTTGATCACACAAGTCATGCAAGGATATAAATGAACTAATAACTCAATATGAATTGCTAAGATTTCAAATGTGGAGTTGAGTTTCATGCACCAACTAGTCCACCTAAAAGATTATATGTTAAGGTGGATAATCTACTCATACTTCAACATGTGGCTTCTATTCATTTTCCCAAGGGCTGAAACACCGTATTATAAAAACAACAGATAATTTACCATTCTGTACAAGTCCTGGTGATACTTTATGCCCTTAAGGAGAAAATGGGAAATAGCCACTTGGACATAAAACATCTGAATACTCATGAAGCAACCATATAATTTGGATCCGAATGAACATTTAGAAAAAGTTATAATTGATACCTTTAAAGAGAGCGAAATTTTGCCAAGAATGAAAAAGGAGAGTACAAACTAATCACCATGTGGATAATATTATGCCACAGCAAAGCTCCTTAGCTTGTCACAGTTTGGTGTAGGGTAGTTCTTGGCCCATTGACGCCGTTGGAGTTCCATGCGACAATATCTTCCTAGCAGAGTCTTATAATCCTTGAAAACATACTGCTCCAGATTATCTCTAGAAGGACTTCCTTGGGGAAACCGCTGGTCAAAATCTTGTTTGCTGACAAAGTACTCCACCCCATGCTTTTCAGCGACTTTTGATATGGGAAAGTTGTATGTCTTTTGCAGGGAATACTCAGGCTGCCGTACTGGAATGAGTGCAAACAAGACAAAAAACAATACCCCCGCAAGGTGCATCAATATTGTAAAATTTATGCCTGACCCACCATGCATCGGATGTTCCCTTCTCTGTTGCTGTTGCCTACCTGTTCCTCTGGCTCTGTAGGCATTCTGAGCACGGAACAAATTATCATGGGTACCATAAAAGAAGGACCTGAATATCTCATCTGGATCTAAATCTTCTTCATAGTTATAGAAGCTACTTCTTGCTTGCCTCCTCCGCCTTGCAGCACTCTGCCTCATGACATTGGAATATTGCCCATTAAACTCATGATCCTCAATGGTGCCTGTCTGATCATAAGTCTTTCGTGACTGATCATTGCTTAGGCACTTGAAAGCCTTGCTGACCAACTTGAATGCATCCTCTGCCCCAGGAGCCTTGTTCTTGTCGGGATGAACTTTCAGTGACAACCTCCTGTAGGCCTTCCTAATCTCCTCCACAGAGCAACTCCTCTCCACCCCAAGAATTGCATAGTAGTCCTTGTTCTTTCTGATATCCCGGACCACTCTAACATTCTCCTCAGTGTAACCCTTATCAACATTAGAAGGACAAACAGATTCTTTTGGTGTTTTTGGGTTTTCACGAACTTGGCCTCTTCTGCTCTTGTCTTGGCAAGCAGTACCATTCAGGGTATCAAACTTCTCGCCTGTGGCCAACAAATCATCAATTGGAAGGCTGGGATCCAATCTTTGGGCAATTCGAATGAATTTTTCTGCTCGCTGTCTATCTCCAGTTGAAAGTGCAGTTTCTGCGAGCTTGACAGACCTCAAGGCCTCATCTTTGTTCCCATCCATGACTTTAGTCAGTCTTCTACCACTGGATTAAATATCGATGTAGGGCACCCAAATTGATGACCTATGAAACAAGGGTAGGAAACTTCTTGGCATTAGCACTTCAGCAGATAATTAAGATGTTTCGAGTGTGAATTAATAGAAACTATGGTATCATAAGATTAATTAAATTTAATCTCTAAAAAAAGATTAATTAACTCAGACCACCTAGCACCTTGTATTCACAATTGTATAAAAATGGTATCCAATTCAAGAAATAGCTCAGCTTCGGGAATCAGTAGATGTAAACAAGTTGTGTGACTAAGAATACACAGTAGACCATAAAAAACTAGGAAACTCTTGTACAATACCATATAATGACAAGAGTCGGATACAACCAAAACGAAACAGAATGCCGCGCTTGTCGATACACAAACTACATAAATCGAACAAAAAAGTTCCGGTGCGATAATCCAAATTAGCATGGCCAAATGCTTTGATCGAACAGTGCCATGCCGAAAAAAGCATTGACCTAAAAACATTTGGTGGAAGGACCTAAACAAGCAAGGGGGAATTGATTATATACCACACCTTTGGTTAACATTTAACAAAATACCATAAAGTACAAGGTAATAGAAAATATACAACACATTTTGTTGTGTCCTTTATTTTTTGCCATTTCCGGGTTATTAAATCGATTTTCTTTTCTTTTGCTTTTCCTATGCAGGCGAAATGACCTATTTGCCCCTCCTCTTCTTCTCTTTCTTCCTTGCTCTGGTCAAATCCCCCAAGTTCGGTGGCGGTGGTCCTCCCCCAAGCCTAACCATCCAGCACCGTCCTTGGCATCAGCGTCCGCGCCGGCCGCAAGGAGCAACTTGACGGTGTCGACGCCGGACTGGGACTCGTCAGAGGCGGCATCCAGGCCGCAGCCGCGGTTGACGTCGACAGAGCGAAGGGAGAAAAGCAGGCGTATGGTGGAGGTGACCATAGGGGAGTGCGGTGCTCGAGGACCGCCGGTAACCACGGCGCCCTCAGCCGGCTCAGGCGGTCCCTTGGGCCAGTGCACGAGGTCGATGGGGGATGAGGGGACGGGGTGCTCTCCTCCCGGTGGCAAAGAAGAAAAGGAGGAGGAGGTGGAAGAAGAAGGGCAAGAATGCCATTTCGTGTGCGGGTTATGGCCAAATGAAATGAAAATTGATTTAAAAACCAGGAATGGCAAAATATTAAGGATGCGCAACGAGAGGTGTGGTATATGATCTATTACCTTGTACTTTGTGGTATTTTGTTAAATGTCAACTGGTGTGGTATATGATCAATTCCCCCAACAAGCAACTGACATACAAATCAGCTTTAAGCGTCATCAACCCTAAGAAATTACTTCTAGGCATTCAACAAATCAAGAAATCAGCAACCACTTCAAGGAAAAAAATCTCCCATCAAGAATCAGCCTTAATTTTTCGTGCTATTATTTGCACTGTAGAAACTAGTAAACTCGCATCTTATTTGCAGTATGCCTGAGCGACCGATCCCAATTAGCCACCGACTAGGCAAACAAAGACGACAACCATCCAAGAACCAAGCACGCAAGAATTAGGTGATCCTACCTACCTGTGCAATTCTTGCAAACCCTAGGCTGCATAACTTCGCAATCAGAAAGAAAAGAAAGCTCAAGTTGCGGCGAGAAACTGGGCTCGCGGGGACCGAATCGAAGCGGAATCCAACGATCCTAAGAATTTGGAGTGATCTGAGTGTGGTCGAGCGGAGGTGCTTACCGGGAGGAGAGAGAGAAGCCGGCCCGGCAAGGAGACCACAACCATCCGAGAGTAGACCAGGAAGAGCCGAAGAGGAGGATGGGCGGCAGCACTTTTCCACGGAACCCCTCGGGGTTTTCCGTTTTTCAGGAGATAGACCATCGAGCCGATCACTACTGGTGGCTGGGGCCCAGAGCCCAGACCAGTAGATCTATCCGCACGAATCGTAAAGCACACGGACTCCCTACCTTTCATATCCGCCGCCGCCGCCGCTGCCGCCACTCGCCTCCGAAGCTTCTCGACCCCCTTCTCCTCTCCCTCGCCGCCGCCGCGGAGTCGCAGCCTCGCAGGTGAGCCGAATCCTTAGTCCTCCGCCTCGGAAAACCCTAAATTTCCCGTGCTTTCTGCTCTAATCGCAATCGCTGCTGCTTCTGCGTATACTCTTTTCTCTCGCCTCGGCGCGCGAGATTCGGTTTTCTTTTCTGTGCGGTAGCTGCTGGGTGAGTGCTTGGTTTTAGCCTCTTGGCTAGGTTTCTTGGTTTTAGCGGTGGAGTTCTTGCGTTCGTAGTCGTCGGAATCGCTCAGGGGTTTTCGAGAGTTGAGATGCGATGCTTGTTTATTTAGCTAGACTTTCTTTTTCCTTTTTTTTTAATGGATGTTCGAAATTGGCTTGGCACTTCGGCTATTCCCCCCTGCAATTTGCTTGCGTTTATGCGTGCTATTGGCTGATTTGATCTTGTCTTTCTTGCAGGAACGATGAGCCGACGCAACAGCCGCACCATCTACGTGGGCAACCTCCCCGGCGACATCCGCGAGAGGGAAGTTGAGGATCTCTTCTACAAGGTTAGGTTTTAAAATTTATTGGGCTTACCCTACTCGTACTATGTCTTAGTGCTTCTTGTCTGTTAAGAAAGCGCCAGATCAGTGAGAGGAGAAGGTGGTCGGGATTTTGTTCTGATATCAGCTTAAACTGTAATTTGCTTTCGGAGTCAGATATGAAGGTTAATAGGCTTTGCTAGAAAAAAGGAACTTATGTCTTAGTGTTGTTAAAGTGAAAGACGTGCCTATACTGCAACGTGCTATGCAGATTTTCATCTTTCTTATAAGAAGCTTTATCGAGAGTATTACCCCTGTGTGCATTGAACAGTATAGTTCTCCATTGTAGCGGCCATCTGATGTAATTTCATTGCATCACTGGGACAATCAAAATATGTGGCGTCTATTATTGGTGCCTGATTGCTTGGAACATTTGTTTCCTGTGTATCCAGCCAATGTCAGTTGTCCTTTACTTATTAACCTAGATGACACCTCTAGATGACACCTCTTTGCAGTTGCCATCTTATGTGGGTGATGCAACTGTGCAAGAGGATTAGCAGAAGGAAAGCCAGTGTGGCACCACACATTACTTTTTTATTGTTTCTTTTTTTTAGTATAATAAAACAATCTTGCAAGTAGATTAAAATTTTCTACTACTTCTGCTTCTGCAGTATGGCCGTATCGTGGATATTGACCTGAAAATTCCTCCAAGGCCTCCTGGTTATGCTTTTGTTGAGGTAAATATACTGTGGTCATGCTTGCCATGAGGATATTTTGTTCTCACTAGATTTTATGTTCAAATTTTGTAGGATAAACTACTTTTTTTTCTCACCGTATGGGGGTTAAACGACAAACTTTATAGAGCTTTTGTTATCTTTTGATAGAGCTTTCAGAAAAAATGATTCTGGCTGTTGCTAGGTTGCTTATATTAAATTAACTATTTGGCACAAATTATCTTTTAGATTTTCTTTTGAGTTTTATGAAAAGCGGTATAAGTAGATCTTGACAAAAAAAACTTTCTTTAGTTTTAGGAAAACTTAACTTTGCGATAGTAGTTCTCTACACATAATAAAACTAAGTTTTAGGTGGTGGTACCTCAAAGCTGATATAACGAAACCCCCCTTTTAAAATACTGTATTATAACAACCCTCAAGGAACAAAGCTGTAACTTTACAAAGGTTCAGCTTCTAGTTTGTAAGATTTGCTCAACATTAAAGTGTTGTCTGTATCTCAAATATTTTGGAAATGATATTAGATTTAGTTGTGTCATATATGGAGTGCAACAACCTAAAAGTTGTTTGTTTTGTTCTCCCTAAAACTCATATAAGAAAATCATGTTTTCCTAAGACTCAAAAACTGGGTTTTATCAAATTCACTTATACGGTTATGCCTCCTTTCAAGGAGACTTAAAGAAGATAGTCCGAAACCCACATTGTGCCAAACAAAATGTCTGATATATACAACACTAAGGGCCTATTTGCTTTGCTACCCATGCAAACCAAACCAAATATTGGCCAACAAAAATTGACTATTGTTTGGTTTGCTATCAAAATTTGGTAACGCTGACGACAATTTGGTAATACCAATGAAATCCAATGTCATGTGGGCAAAGGGTGAGGAAATCGCTTACCAAAATTTTGGTAACGCCAAAATTTGGCTTGGCTGTGATCCAAACAACGTTCTTTTTGGCAATATTTGCCTTTGCCCGAGTTTGGCTATTCCAAGATTTTGGTTTGGCTCATTTGAGCCACCAACCAAACAGCCCCTAACACCCAATGGAAAAACTCAGTTTTGCTAAATGCTTTATTAAAGTTTAAACATGGTTTGTGTAACTCATTCTCTAAAACTAATAATCCAGAGAGCACGTAAGAAGATAGAACACTAACAGCAAAGTGGTGCTTTTTGCAGTTCGAAGACCCGCATGATGCTGAAGATGCAATTTATGGCCGTGATGGATACGACTACGATGGCCACAGATTGCGGGTAGGTAAATCTTGTATTATTACCTGTTTCTTCCTTGAGAGATTACCAGGTGATAGAGTAGATCGCTGTGTTTTTTGGCCTGAAGTTTAATTTTATCCAGGTGGAATTAGCTCACGGTGGAAGAGGCCCTTCGTCTTTTGATCGATCAAGCAACTATAGCAGTGGTGGACGCCGTGGTGCATCTAGACGTTCTGATTACCGCGGTTTGTACCTCTAACTTCAAGCTTCACAAACTTGATTAGAGACTTAAGAGATCTTCCTATTCTTATTATCTCAATTCATGTGTTGTGCAGTTATGGTCACTGGATTACCTTCGTCAGCATCATGGCAAGATCTCAAGGTTTGGATGTAGATGTAAGCTCTTGAATTTTGGCTTATGCTTCATGAATCTTAATCTTACTTCCATGTTCAGGATCATATGCAGCGAGCTGGTGATGTCTGTTTCTCTGATGTTTACCGTGAGGCTGGAGGTTAGTAGTGAAACAATTTTTAGTTGCTCTTCTGTTCCTAATGCTAGTGTTGGTATGTCACGTGCTTCAGGAATAGATCTGATAGGATAGGAGTGGGAGGTGGGAGGTTTTGGCCCGGCTTGCGCCCAGGAGCCGTGGTGGTGGAGAGGGGAGGCGCGCGACCAAGAGAGTACCGTCGGTCCAACCGGTGGTGCCGCCGGTCTGACCGTCCTCACGTGTGCACGATGGGGAGGAGGCACTGCCGGTTCAACCGATGGTGCCGCCAGTCTGATCGGCTGCGTGTGCTCGATAGGGAGGGAGCGAGACGAAGAGAGATTAGATAACTAATCTTGCTTGCTTTGTTTCGTCATCTTCTCCCCTTTAAATAGAGAGAGTTACAAAAGATATCGGAAGGATCTCAATCTAATATTTAAAGAGATCAGAAGGATCTCAATCTAATCTTTGTAACAATCTGATCTTAAGGATTGAATTCGAATACAGGCTGTCCTAAATCGCAAGCAAGGAAAGGGTACCGGTTAGACCGGTCCCACACGGTGCCTAATCCGTCGGTTGGACCGCCGATTGGGCCGGGCCCTTGTGGCGTCGGCTATAAACCTGGCCCCACATGACATCTCTCCCCCTCTCGACCAACAACTCGCCCTCGAGCTGAAAGGAGGGATAAAGTTGTTGAAAAGTGGTGAGGTCTTCCCAAGAAGCTGTGGATGCCGGTTGTCCCTGCCATTGAATCAAAAGCTGACGAACACCACGAGAAAGACGTATGTGAAGGGCCTTTTTTGGTGTCGGAATCACTTTGCCATGAAGCAGGACCGGCAAAACTGGCGGCTTGGCGGTTGTTCTGGAGGAGTCCCATGGTACTTTTTGAGGAGACCCACATGAAAGACATCCTGAATACGGGCACTCGTAGGCAGCAGAAGGCGATAGGCCACAACGTCAATTTTGGCAATGATATAGTATGGACCGTAATACCTTGCCCTTGGGAATCACACCCAAAGAGGCAGCCGGGTGGTAGTCCGATGGTTCGGTGAAGATGTCGTCAAATTCCTGGATAAGCTCATCCATGAGCTCGCGGTCGTCGCACGCGTGCAACGTAAGGTTGGGTGTCTTGTGGCGGATGCCACTCCATTGCACATGGTCATGTCGCCAAAACGCCATGGTGAGGAGCCCGAAACCGCAGAGGATGGGACCCAAAGTAGCGAGCCATTGTGTGTCGAGCACGACGTCGTACTCGCCCAAAGGAATTGCGTACAAGTCAATGATGAAAGATTCATCGCGATGGTTATCATGGCGTTGTGGTAGACTCGCGTAGGCCACCCTCTCACCATTGGCCACGGCTACACGAAGATTACCGTGTGGCGCAAAGGAGAGGTCGGCCCGTTCGGCGGCCTTGGCCGACATAAAGTTGTGGGTCGACCTGGAGTCGAGAAGGGCGATGGAGCTTGCATTGCCGAGCCGGAGTACAATCTCCATTGTCTTACTGGTGCGCACCCTGGAGATGGCGAGTAAGGAAATTTGATGCTCCGAATCCTCGGTCACCTCATTGGTGTAGTCAAATCTCCAAGAGAAGCAGGTTCTTGCATGTGTGGAAGCGGGAGAACTTCTCATCACAGTTGTAGCAGAGGCCCAAATGTTTTCGTTCTTCCATCTCCGGAACAGTGAGACGGCGGATGAAGCGGCCCCTCGTGGAGGTGATCTGTCGTGGGGTGCGCCAGTCGGACTGGTGGAGCCGCCGGTCGGATCGGAGGTGGCGCTGGTCGAACCAGCCCTTGCCGGGGTTCTGAAGGTAGCGGGATGGCTCATTGGGCATGGTGGCTCATCAGGCGTGGCGTGACGGGGACACATTGCTGGCGTAGTTCGTAAGCTCTTGCCAAACTCATGGCCACCTCCAAGTTGTTGGGGCATTGCAGCTCGACGTTGATGCGCAATGGTTTGCCAAGGCCCATGGTGAACAATTGAATTTGCTACCGTTTGGAGAGGTCGTCGACACGATTAAGCAATGTCAGGAACCGATTTTGATAGTCGGCAACTGAGCCCGTGCGCCGGCATGACGCTAGCTCCCCCAAGGGGTTGTTGCACAGGGGTGGGTCGAAGCGGAGGTTGACGAGCTCGGTGAAGCTCCTCCAATTCGGTGTCCTGCCATCACGTTCCAGCCGATAGAACCATTGTTGGGCACCGTCAATGAGGTGATAGGCGGCGAGCCATACCTTTTCTTCCTCCAAGGTACGCTGCCTGTGAAAAAATTGCTCGCACCGGTTGACCCATGGGAGCGGATTGCTTTTGTCGTCGAAGGTCGGAAAGTCCAGCTTGTAGTAGCGAAGCGGTGTGCGTTTGGTTGCAGCGGTCGGTGGTGGCTCCTATGTCGCCCTGAGGTGGCTGTCGGGTACGGTGGCGACCGTCTGACTGTTCTCGAGACGTGTGATGGCTTGCTATTGTGTGTGTTGTGCCATCTCCAAGTTCTGTAACTTGTCTTCAATGGTGTCGAGTTTCTTCATCTGCGCCAGATCGCTGCAAGCTGTGTGGACACGACATCGCCGTCACCTTCCATAGAGGAAGGGGTAACGCCTGAGTCTGATACCAAGTTGTCACATGCTTCGAGAATAGATCTGATAGGATAGGAGTGGGAGGTGGGAGGTTTCGACCTGGGCTTGCGCCTTGGAGCCATGGTGGTGGAGAGGGGAGGCGCACAACCAAGAGAGTACCACCGGTCCAACCGGTGGTGCCGCTGGTCTGACTAGCCGCGCATGCGCACGATAGGGAGGAGGCACCGCCGGTCTGACCGGCCGCTCGTGCGCTCGACAGGGAGGAGGAGGGAGCGAGATGAAGAGAGATTGGATAACTAATCTTGCTTGTTTTATTTCGTCATCTTCTCCCCTTTAAATAGAGAGTTACAAAAGAGATCGGAAGGAACTCAATCTAATCTTTCTAACAATCTGATCTTAAGGATCGATTTCGAATACAAACTATCCTAAATCGCAAGCAAGGAAACGGTACCGGTTAGACCGGTCCCACACAGCGCCTAATCCGCCGGTCGGACCGCTTGATGGGCCGGGCCCTTGTGACGTCGGCTATAAACCTGGCCCCACATGACATGGTATGAATTTGAGACTGGTCGTTTAGATGGGGTATAACCGCCATTCAAACTGGGTTATCCTTTAGAAGTCATGTCTCAAATACTGCTGACGTTATTTTTATGTGTTTGCAGCAACTATTGGAATAGTTGATTATACCAACTATGAAGATATGAAACATGCGGTAGGTTCAAATGTCTTCTCTGCATCTTGCTTTTGAAACAGAGGTTACGTACCCTGTCATTTGGAACTTCATATTACAGATGGTTGGTTTAAGAATTTTAAAAAAGAGAAGCTTTGTGACATGCCTACTCTTTTCCACATTCATGCATGTGCGGACATCCCCATGAAGATATGTACTGACAACTAGTTTTTGTTACCTTGTAGATACGGAAGCTTGATGATTCAGAGTTTCGTAATGCATTTTCACGGGCATATATCAGGGTATGGTCGTCTTATGTTCTCCCCTTCTTTAGCAGTACTGATATGCTATATCTACATGTTCGTTTCACCTTATCGCAATTGAAGGTTTACATGCTCTCATCAACTTGTGCTGCTATAGGTGAGGGAGTATGATGCTAGGCGTAGCCGCTCTCGCTCCAGGGACAGAAGCCATAGCCGTTCTTACTCGAGAAGCAGAAGCCGCAGCCCCTCTTACTCGAGAAGCAGAAGCCGCAGCTATAGCAGGAGTAGGAGTCTGAGGTATGGTCAATTTCTTCATACTCAAATCAGTTGATTATGGCAACATCTAATCTAAGATCTTAACATGCATTATTCTTCGTTGATCCAGATCTAGGTCTCCTTCTCGGTCACACACTCCTATTAAAGCAAGGTATGTACAGTTTCATTTTGGTAGAGAATGTTTTAAAGTTTAGAACACTAGGTGGCATATGCGTGCATTATCTACAGTTTCATTTTGGTAGAGAATGTTTTGAAGTTTAGAACACTAGGTGGCATATGCATGCATTATCTACATCTTATCTTAACATGCATTATTCTTCGTTGATCCAGATCTAGGTCTGCTTCTCGGTCACGCTCACCTGTTGAAGCAAGGTATCCACAGTTTCATTTTGGTAGGGAATGTTTTGATGTATAGAACACTGGCATATGCATGATCTACATCTCTGTTATTCGAAAACTACACAGAACTTTCTAAGGAATAGACACTGTCAGGTTCTTACTGCCGATATTTCAGTACTTTGGATGATGTGATGAGCTTATGTGGTCCCAACTATTGGTATCTAACAATTGCAAAATCTGTTAAAAAATAAACAAAAGGGCCTATAATCTTTTGCTTTTGATTTATATTGAAATTTGCCTATGGATTTGTGCTTCATGGCTTATGCTTCTTGATGCATTAGTTCTTTTAGCATGACTTTTGAGTTTCCCACCCTGTCTGATGATTGAACATGCGCATAACTGGTTGGCTGTCCTTAAATCGTTGAAGAATTTCTCTTGTGTTGAATAGATTTGGGCCATGCGACGATCTGGGATTGCATTGGTAGGATATTGGAATGTTGCGAACCAGAGGATGGTATGGAATGTTGGATAGTTCAGCTGGATTGTGACGCACTGTATGACAAGTGGACTACAACCAGCGATAGGAGCAAGATAGGACTGGCACTAAACATATATGGAGTGGATTTTGTGGTATAATCAATGTACTGTTGACTTAAGCACTTCTATTCTCAAATATAAAAGTCGGCCTCGGTGTTGAGTTTGCATCCCTATTCTCAGATATGAACCTCAGACTCGATGTTGAGGTTTTATTTCTAAATTACATCCCCCCCACCCCCCAAAAAAACACTTTGGCCCTGTTGGATCAAAATGTTTTATCCATTGATGGCTGCATCTTTATTGAAGACGTAATTTCTTCCTTTTTTGGAAAATAAAGGCATATTATTTATATATTTATTTATTTTGAGGTTTGCTATGTTCGTAAAAAAACGAAGACATAAATGGTGGAGGCAAGGGTGGGTATCTGCCTGTATGCTCACCCAAACATTTCCCATTTATTTATTGCTTTCATGTGTGTGGGTGTTAAACATACTTGGATCAAACAATATTAATGCAGCATTGTTGAGTAACAATTTCTTGGTTTTGGAAACATTTTGCAGATCACCATCAAGATCCCAATCACCTGCTACTTCTGTAAGTTTTTGAAAAAGTAATATCTTGTATTCAATAATTTTTTCCATGTGGTAATTCAAGTACTGTGCAGCTCCCTCGTGACAAGTCTGCAAGCAGGAGCCCCGCCAGGAGCAGAAGTTAATCCCGATCTCAGTCTCCTGTATTAACATACACAAAACTTCATATTTTTTGTCGCTAGTCAAAATGCTAAAATATTTGTAGTAATTCAGTGTCTGCTTCCTTGCAGGTGAAATCTGAGTGAAACAAGATGGACTTCAAAGCTGTCAGAAATTATTTCAGGATTTGTGGAGCTGGGACGAAATGAAAATCTAATATGGATTATGAATGCTCTGTTCAGAATTAGCATGTCTATTCCTTTCCAAAACTTTCTACAATAGTTCAGTCCTGTTGTTTGAGAACAATTTAAGAGGTTGCTATGTTTTACTTTGCACTTGACACTTGCCAGGATGCAAACTTTACTACCTCATGTAGCATGCGCCTTTAACTTTGTGCTATAACAGATTTGATATTAGTTTCATATTCTAGCTCAATTTATCAGTGATAACCTTAGGACGTGTTCAGTGGCAATGGCCTTTGTTTAGTGTTTTGTGTATATTCTGTTTGTGCTGTTTTACCTTCGCTTTGGTGCATTTGTCATGCAGTAATCGGTCGCCTTGGTCTTTGATTGATGTGTTCTTACATTATTTGGTTTCATTGTGAAATCATTGATATGTGCTGTTGTTGCCTTATTGGCTTAGTAGTGTTTGTCTAGGTGTTCCTATTTGGTTCCATGATCTCTGTCCCCCTTCCGGCCTCGGCCTGCCTGGATGCTGTTTCCTTGGGAGAAAAAGGGATTGTATGTTCCTTCCCTGTGTGCCCATACTTATTTTGGTTTCGGCTGCACGCCAGTGAACCACTACAAAAGGCGAAAAAAATTAGCAAAAAAGTGTTTGAAGTGAATCTCCTTGCGAATTAAAGAAGTAACACATCACTTTAGAATTTTAATAGTTTCTATCATTTCTTCACGTGTGCCTGTAATCGCATTTCCCCGTGGATCGTAATTTACGCCTGTGCAATTGGTATGAATTATCATAATACTTTGGTCCAAAATTCGCTTAAATATCTAGTCTATCGTGAGGTAGATCTATGCATACATAGTATCACACTTCCACTTTTGTCATCGTTTTATATAAAAAAGTTAATCTGAAGGTGCTACGTTTGGATCTAACAGTCATTATATACCACAACTTACTTTAGAAAAACAATAAGATTAATATCACCACGCAACTCTACGTGGACCACGTTAAAAGCAGACTAAGGTATTACATAGAAGATCATAACAAGTATATCCA
Source organism: Ampelocalamus luodianensis (assembly GCA_036346255.1). NCBI lineage: Eukaryota > Viridiplantae > Streptophyta > Magnoliopsida > Poales > Poaceae > Ampelocalamus > Ampelocalamus luodianensis. The sequence continues at coordinate 27,537,603 of CM070626.1, read as the reverse complement.
ATGCACGAAAAAACTAACCTTTGAGGTCATCCACAATGTTGCCTTCAAAATGATGCCAAGGGAGGAGAGTGGATGGAATGGATGCTAGCACATCGAAGGGCGGAGCGATCAGCACTACAAAAAAAAAAAATGTTCAAACAGATGCAAGCCGAACAAAAAATTTAGCTGGCGCACCTGTTACGTGTGCAGCGCGTGGTAGACTACCATCTTTGATGGGTGATCAGGGAAAACATCATTGGTAAGAACTTTTATCGGAGAGTAGCGATAACACTGGTTTTCGTCGGTTACCAGAAATTTCAGCCGAAATTTTTAAATTGAAAATTGAATTTTTCATATGTAAAGACAAAATTTATCTAAATTTTGAATTTGAATTTAAATTTAGATAAAAATTAAATAAATCCGATTTTTTTCCCGTATAAAAAATTATCGGAGCCCTTCAATTAACACTGGTAAACCGACCGACGAAATTTCGACATAGAATTTTCGCTGCGGGTGATTGGGTGGTGGCCGTTGATGCCAACACTACCGCCATGCCATGGAGGCAAACAAAGCTTGCCGCCACATTTGGCAATTGCTACATCAAAGCCGATGATGCTCGCCGCGGAACCTAGCCACTGCTGATGCCAAGAAATCTCGCTGTAGTCATTGGTAACCATCGCTCTCATTGTCGTCCTTCGCTCACCGGGGCTGCCCATGCCTTCAGTTCTCATCCTTTCCGATGTTGTCCGAGGGGAGCCACCGTGCTGCCTCCAGCGAGGGTCGCGCCGAACTGACTAGTGGGGGATGGCGGTGGCAGTACAAATATGTGGGGATCGAATCGGAGATGAGAGAGAGAATGCGGGATGGTGAGTGGGAGTGGGGGCTCCGGTTTGAGGGGTGAGAGTTTGTTTTTTCGGTTTTGCTAGTTTTAAGTTGTTTGAATTTTTTTAAATTTAAGTCACTTGTGATCATTGAATTTGTGTAGAGATTGGTATGTTATATGATTGGATATTGATCCAATGAATGTCATATGATTGGATATTGATCTAATGGTCACAACAAGTGATTTAAATTTAAAAAAATTTCAAGTAACTTATGAATAGACAGTCCCTTATTTTTTTTACTCAGTAGCGGGTCCCACCTTGGGGTACAAGGGGATCTATAGTTCTATACACTTGAGACAATTGGAAATTTAGCTCTTGTACGATGTGACAGTGATATGGCAAAGTTGTCTTACTGTACACCGGTCATGACGTACGAATCATCCGTTTTATTTGATTACCATATTTGATACCTTTCGAACATGAATATGGTTTAAATTTTACCATCCGGTCAATAATTTTTCCTCTATTTGTATTCGTATTCGCATAAAAATATATGGATACAAATATGGTGTAGACTTTTGCCATCCGAAATGTTATTTTACCCGCACTATTCGTATTCGATAAAATAATGTACATATTTTATTGCAGTATGGCTAATTAGTTGGATGCATATTTTTAGTTTGATGTGGATTCACGTTTTTAAGTGAAATAGATAAATTAGAATGATTAAATGTGCTACGTACGAGGATAAAGTACCATAAATATCTTGTAATTACGTAAGTTATGAGGATATCCGAATCCGGCAAAATTGAGTAGGTATTCGATTCGTAGTCGTATTCGTTACAACATCCGATTCGTATTCGTGTTCGATAATATTAGAATTCGTTTAGAAAATACAAATATAAATACAAAAAGATCATCATTTAATTCGTATTCAGTCAGATGACACCCCCTACATAAGAGTCTGCAGATATTCTTACACGCTGCCTCCAACCATTGGAGAGAGGTGGAAGCATGATAATCAGCCGGTAGTTGGTAGACATTCTTGACCAGAAAGATCTCTTTTGCGATGCTCGATATTAATCTTTTCTTTGATAGCTACAATAACCTGCAAGTCGTGGGCTGCTTGCACTGTGCATTGACTTTTCACAGTTCCATGGGCATGTGGATAACTTCTACATAAAATGGTCATCTGATTGGGAGAAAAATCAGACAACCCATCGGTTTCCTGTGCCAAAGTCCCTGTCGCAAGCAATGTTTTCCGTGTGAAACAAACCTCGAGTGAAATCCGAAACTGCCCTCCATTCCTTCCTTTCAAAAGAAGAGGAGCCGCACACACAGCAACAGAAGACGAGAGGTCACTGAAGCCATTGTATGGCTCATGTGCTTGGTTGCTGTCGACAGCCATATGCCAGTGTAGAGCCATTTCTTCTCTTCATTTGCTGACTACTTTTGCTTGGTTGGATTGGACTTAGAGGGGGCCGGATGCTTTCAATTCTCGTGAACTACTTTTGATGTTGATTGGGATGAAATACTAATATCGACTATCTGAAGTGGCAGAGCCATCTTTCGGTGGAGTTGTGAGAATACGACTTCACTTTAGATCTTGGTGTCTATCTTTATGCACACACGAATACGTTTTATTAAAAACTTTGTGAGGTCGTGAATTTATTCCGGACATCCGTATTTCTATACGTATAAATTCACGACCTCCGTATTTCTAGACGTGTTCTAAGGGCCTACACTCGCGTGTCCGTGCATGGTGGTGTGCGCACTTGTCTACCTTGTAGTCACCAAAAAAGATTATTTGAAGTGCAAAATCTGTCTGAAAGAATTAAATTGTCTGACTTGTAGCTTAATAGGTCGTTTCTTTTGCTAACACAAGCTAAATTGCGTCGAAGTCCCTCAACCTTGTTTGCTTTTCTCATTCATGAGGTCCGAAATGCAAATTTTAACTTAGAAAATCTCTAAGTTTTCTTAAATGTTGCATACTTGCATAGATGCATTCATCAGTTAAGTAATCGAAAAAACGATGTGGTGAAGTAGCGTTCGAATAATTCATATTAAGACGTCGTGTCAATTGAAAAAAAATTGATAGTAAATCAACGTGATTTTTGTTCGATGAGCGAGTGAAGTCTCAAGATGAAAGAGTAATTTTAATACCACATAAAGTTTAACGGTTACGTAGTGCTAGCCGAATGCTTGAAGCCGTTTAGCGAAATGCTAGAGGTGCCTGCGATGGTAATTAAGTTGTTGATGTGCTTTTAAGCCCTTTATCTCCTTTTGCTTTTAAGGGAAGAAGAAATGCTAAACATCGAGGGCCTAACCTATATTGGAGAGGTTTAGCGAAATCAAAATATGAACTTAAGTTCATATGCACATAAGTTTCAAAAAGTAAACTTGTGCAAAGTAAAATTTATAAATGTAAAACATGTTGGAATATCACTAGCAAAAAATATGATCATATACGCACGGTATAAAAAAGACAACTTTGTGCCTATGTTTTACTTGTTTTTTTTTTTTTGCAAATTTCACGTGTGATTATACTTTTTGCACATTTTTATTGCAAATGTAAATATTCAAACATGATGTACATATATGAATATTTTGATAATAGAGAACCAGCTCTCGGTGGGGTGGTGAAGTTATAGGTGTATAACTCCACCCACCAGGGCAAATCGTGGTACTGGCCTTTACGCATACACGAGTATCGGTAGGATCTTTGTGAGGTCATGGATTTATCCCTAGTCTCCGTATTTTTAGATGTGTGCTAAGGATGCGTACTCACACGTGTGTGTGCGCGTGGTGGTGTGTGCACGTGTGGGTCTTCTTTATAATTAATATTTTGCTAATACATATACCAAATATGTACATATGAAATTAAATTTATAAGATACATTTTGGTTTGTTTGTACGCATATGCTTTATAACTTAAGTCTGTTTACTTGTCTTTTTTTTTTTTTTTGCACAATGCAAACATGTGCTTATATTATTTGTATATTTTTTTTCGCAAATGTAAATATTATAACATGTTGTACATCTCTGGATATTTTGAAGTGCACTAATACGCATACAAAAAATGTAAATATGAACTTAAATTTGCAAGATACCTTTTTATTTGCTGTGACAATTCAATTGAAATGTCACTCTTCTGATTGCAATGCTGAAAAATACAGCACAAGAATTATATCCCGTCTGTTTTTAAAATAGTTGGCATTTTTTTTAATCAAATCAGACATACCAGTAATTTTTTTTTATCAAATTAGACACACGAGTTAATCACATTTAGGATAAAACGAGCAGAAGGTAAGGAAGTGGGGAAATGGTGTAACATCCAAAATTTTTGAACATTTGAAACTATTTAAAAATATGAGATTTTTAAAACTTTTTATTACACTTTGACGATGTTTGAATTTTTGAGCTGTTAATTGAAACCTCAAACCAAAAAGAAAAAGAAAACTGAATTCAAACCGAATTAAAAAAAAGAAAATAGATTGAAACCTCAAAAGTGCGGTCTGAGCCGAAGCCACTCAGCCCAGCCCGACTTCTTTTTCTTTTTTCTTTTCTTTCTTTTCTTTTCTTTTTCTCCTTTTCTTCCTTCTCTCTTTTTTTTCCTTTTTCGTTCTTTTCTCTCTCCTTTCCTCACAGCCCACCCGCCAACGACATCCCCCCCTTTCTTCCTTCCTTCTCTTTTGCTCCCTTTCCTCGACCGCCTCCACTGGCACCATGTCATCTCGTGCTGCCACCACTGGTGCTGCATTGCCACCATCCCGTCGCATCGCTTGCACTGGCGCCATGCCGCCAGCCCACGGCGTCACTTGCCCCTGTCCTGTCGCCATCGTGCTCTCGCCACGTCCTCATCACTGGAGCCGCACCACACCCATGTCCTCGCCTAACCATCGTCTCGCATCTACTTAAGGCGCAGTCGGGTGCGCCCCTTCCCCTCACCTCCTTTGGCCTCCCTTCCTCCTCTCCATCTTGCTCCCCCCTAGTGCACCAAGAGGACCGAGCTAAGCCTTGTTGTTCTCTGCCTGGCCACCATACTTCACCCTCACAAAGCCGCCGCCCTAGCGAGCTCCATTCGCCCCCGTCGCGCCCCTAGAACCGCCTTGGCTTCCTCATTCCAGTGATCTCCTACGCTTCCTCCTTTCGCAGCTGTAGCGCCGGGATTAGCCTTGTCTTCCTCCACTACGACAAGCTATTCCGCCCGCAGTCACCATGTTTCCACTGTGTTTTGACCACCTCGGTGATCTCCTCCCCCAAGCCAACCGTGTCACGCCGTGTTCCACAACTTCAGGAGCAAAACCCCTCAACCGATTTTGGAATTCCTCCACCAGAGAGCCGCGCGCCTTCCTTCTCCAACTCCGACCGAAAGCGCCTCCGCCATTGTCATCCCTTCTCTGGTGAGCCATCCTCAAATCCCTCCCTCCTGGAGCACCTCCACACCCTCCCCTTTCTTCCCCCACCACTCACCCCTGCTCTCTCTTCCCATAGTGCCGCCGTCGCATTAAGCGCTTTGCGCTGTCGTGGGCTCGTGTCGCAGGACCACCTCGGTTCCTCCTCTGAAGAATGTAGACCCGCCATTATGAGTTAATGGAGTATTTTAGTGATTAATGATAAATATAATTGTGAGACTAACTCGTTTGTTAACTATGATATTATTTAGTTTCATTTGGATGAAAATGTAAAAATCATGGAGGTATACATTCGACATCATATTCCTATATCTTGTTACATTCCTCGGATCCAAAATATAGGCTGAACTCTACAAAAAGTCTAACTTGAATATGTGCATATGTTTTTATTATACATTCATGTATTCACACATCTAGAGGGAATTCACTCTATGTTTTGTGGTTTCATTAGTATTGATCTATATTCTTTTTATCCACATATGTTGGGGATCTCTACTTTGAAACATATCCCTTGAGTATATAGAACTTGTGTAGTTCATATATACTCATATTGCTTTATATCCAATTATTTGCAATTATGTTATGGGACTAATGTGTGTGCTAAGATATTTTAAAGGCTTAGTCCCGGATTATGGATGACAACATGAAAATGGCAATGCAAAGACAATAGAGAGATCATGGCTAGTAGCTCGAGTCATGCATTGCATTTAAAATAGCTTCTGGAAGAATTACTGTAGAGATCGGTATGACCGTATTTGGTAAGCGGTACTATCGTTGTGCGGTAGTACCTGGTTTTACTTGGTGGTATGTTTATTCAGAGAGCATGGTTTAGGGGTTTTCTTCTCCCTTGAGAAACAGTATGACCGCATGTCTTGAGCGGTACTACCGCTAAGCGGTAGTACCGATGTTTACATGGCGGTACGTAATTTCTAGAGGAGTTGTTTTTTGTATTTCTTTGGCCTTGGAAATCGGTAGTACCGATTGAGCCGAGTGGTATTACCGGCCTGCGGTAATATCGGATTTTAGTTGGTGTTAGTACCACACCTGACAGTAATGGCTAGTTCAGAAGCTTTTATGCAAGTATTTTGGTAATTAATGCCAATCACATTGTGGGACTAACATTTTTTATGAGTTGGTTAAATATGTTATGTTCCATAATGATGGAGACTTTGGATGACATCATGAGTTGATCATCATCAAGTCAAGGTTCAAGAAGATGATGCATCATGTGTTGATATATATCAAGATCTCGAAGAGGAGATGCTCATGAGTTGATCATCAAGTCAAGAGAAGACCCATCATGTGTTGATGGAGGAAAAGTGAAGGATGCATCATAGGTTGATGCATATCAAGACAATGACCCGGACTTGAAGTGAAGATGTGCGTCATCAAACTTTAAGAGGATGTTCAAGGCAAAGGTATAACTAGCTAGGGCTAAGAACGTGTTCGTAGTCTTTTACCAGTCTTGGTGTTTGGTTGGAAGACCGGATTGCTAGTATAGAATTGCTATACTATTAAGAGGGGTCTTGTCTAGTAGCTTGAGTCTCATCATGTGTTGATAGCTCAATCTCGTTTACTCTAGCTCTCCGTGGTATGATGCTATTATCTATGAATGTGTTTTGCAAATAGTTGAGGCTCATGCATCTAATCCTTGTAGCACGTGACTATACTTTACAAATGTGTTTTGCAGACGGTTGAAGTCTATGTAACTACTCCTTGTGGTATGATCTAAGTTTGCAAATATATTTTGCAAATTGTTGGGATTCATGCATGTTCCCTTGACATGGTCTAAGATTATTTGTTGCTATTTCCTTGGACTTATACCATGGTTGTGACTCTCTGGAGTTTTTGTGCTTTCTGCATTGATCTAATATGCATCTAATCAGGACGGTTCGCCGCATCTCTGTCCAGCGGTGTGTGTCGGACTAGCATTCTATGTGGGCTGGTCTGGCGGTAAAGCACATTGGGAATGTCAATGTTTGAGATGAAGTTTCTGAAAGGTTTTGTTGTGATCAGCTCTGATCCAGTTGATTGCATCGTGTGGGTAAAGTGTACAACCTCTGCAGAGTGTTAAACAATCTATTCGAATAGCCACGTCCGTGGTCATGGACATGCTCGGGGATTTCACACGAGGGGTAGATTTTCATAAAACTATTGGGAAGGGACAGTTGTGTGATTTAAGTCATATGGCTGTGTGAAATTAATTAATTAGGCTATGTGTCTTTGTGAAAACTACTGTTAAATTAATATTGTCTATTTGTTTTGAATTATGCTTTTAATCTATTATTTGTATTCAATTACAAATGTTGTATTTATGCAAAATAACCACAGAAGCCATTTCCTTTGGAATAAGCCTGCATCTATACATTGCATTCTGTGGTATGACTTGTGAGTACGGTTGTGTACTCACGCTTGTTGTAAACTTGCGTCCAAATCTACAGAGGTGGAAGAATCGTCAGTCAACAAGGTCTACTTCAAGGATCGAGAAGAACTAGGTCGCGAACCCCAGCCGATTGCCTATGGGCATATGGATGGGTTTCACTGAAGTTATTCCGTTTCGTTCTGCTACAGCTTCATTGAGCTATTCGTCTTCTAAGACATTAATTGTAAACTTTAACCTTAAGGTCTTTACTCTGATATTTATTGTTATTTGCCTATTTATTAGTCGTCTTGTATATGGAAATGATATTTCATCGATGTTGCCACTGTGTGCACTAGCGTGATCCTGGACTAGTGCAGTATACACAGAGGGTCCAGAATTGCATTTTTGGGTCCCGACATGTGTCGAGAGGCTTTGCAGGCACCCTGTGTTCCAATTGAGTAGGTCCATGAAGAAATCTGCAGATGTTGTGGTCTTTGATGCTCCCGGAGAAGCAAGAAGCTTGGGTATGATAATGATATTGTAAATGCAATTGGTGATGCCGTTATTGCTGTGTAAATGCATTTGCTTTCTATGTTTAGGAGGGGTTCATTTGCTATTATCCAAACATGACAAGAACAATTATGCCAGTGAATGGCTATGTAAATGCATTTGGTTTCTTTTTTGAGAAGGGATTCATTCTTTGTTAGCCAAACATGATAAGAGCAATTCGTTTGAATGCTTGCCTGGACTACTGCAAACTAAAAATATTCTCGTATAGATTGTTGAACTAATCTTGTTGCATCTTGTTGCTTAGTTTTTCTTTTCACTACATGGACTTGAATTGGTAGCGTAACTACATGTGTGTGTGCTGTGCATGTAGAGACGTGCCCATTCACGTTAGTTTTGGTTTAGGAAACAAATCAATCACATGCCTGATTGATTGAGTAATTAGCATTAACGTGTTTAGATTTTTTTTTCTTCCGTGATATTTCCTTGTTTTGGTCGTGATTCCGGGAATACGACTGATTGCTGGGATGTCCTGCCGGCCAAGGGCCTACTTGTACTCTTTGTCTTTCCTTTTGTGTCTTTCCCTTTGGTGTTTAAATAGTGAAAGAAAAAAACGTTGTGCATCAGCATAGCACCAAAAACCTTGTCGCTTCGTGTATGTACATGAGTCTCCTGTGTGTTCATGTGTGCGTGTGTTTGTGCTCGGCATTGAGTGTTCTCGCGTTGAGTGTTCGTCTGGTGCTAACAATTGGTATGTCCAATATCTCGACCGAAGTATGGAGGTCAGGATAAATAGAATAATGATGATAGGAAAAAAGAGAAAAATCCTTTAGCTGGATAAGGAGCTTTTCTTTCCTGGCTTTTGCACTCGAGTTGTTTAATTGTTCGCTTGGCTTTAGCTCATTTCTCTGTCCTAAGACACTTTCTTTAGAGTCGAGGAGCCACTTTCCTGATAACGGAATCGATAGATGTTACCAAAGAGCGGTACAGAGCTTCAAGATCCTCAAGCAGTGACGCGCCAACGAGGCTCCATGTGAGGAGCGGCGGCGACTCGGGTGCGTGCACGTGCTGGTGACCATGGCGGGGGGCTGGACGTTGCTGAGGCAAGGCGGCTCGTTAGAAAGCTCGAGGCTGACGAGTCGGCGGTAGCCCAACGCAAGTTGTGTGTGCGTCACCAAAGATTTTATTTTATTTGTGTTCTACTTCTTTCGGGTGAAAAGTTGAGTTGGCACTAAGCAGTTGCGATGCCCGTGTTCAAGTGTGTCGTGGTGTGTTGGATGCCCAAGGTCTTACCGAGGATGGCGAGGTCCGAGACTCCGTCGCTGTTGAGTCGTGTCACCAGCGGAGAAGTGACAACGAAGAGGAGAGAAGCGAAAAGCCACAGCTAGGCAGTTGCAGCCGTGTGCCAAACTCTATGTGTTAGTTCGTTCTCTATGTTCATCTTCCTGTGTGTGTTCATCCTCTTCCTCGTGTTTGCGTGTGTCGTGTGAGTTGTGTCCACGAGCGCGATGCGTGAGTTCTTGTAAGTGTGTGTCTAAGTGCTCACGTGTGTAAGATTTGGTGCGAGTCTCCGTCACCGTCGAGATGCGTCACCAGCGGCGAAGGGGTGGCGGCAAAGGGTGGAGGAGGTGCGTCTCCCCAATACCCGTTACCAACGAGCACTGACGCTGTCAAAGCCGATGGCATTGTCGACAACCGGCGTGACAAGATGGCATTGGCGGCCATCTCCATGTCTTGCCTAGAAGAATGATATTCGAATAATGACAATAAGATTAGAGGGTGATTTGTTGAACTAATCTTGTTGCTTAGTTTTGGGGTGATTTGTTGAACTAATCTTGTTGCTTAGTTTTTTTTCACTATAGGGACTTGAATTGGTAGCGTAACTACATGTGTGTGTGTTGTGCATGTAGAGACGTGCCCATTCATGTTAATTTTGGTTTGGATCATTCACGTTAGTTTTGGTTTAGGAAACAAATCAATCACATGCTTGATTGATTGAGTAATTAGCATTAATGTGTTTAGATTTTTTCCTTCCGTGATATTTCCTTGTTTTGGTCGTGATCCAGGAATACGGCCTGCTTGTATTATTTGTCTTTCCTATTGTGTCTTTCCCTTCAGTGGTTAAATAGAGAAAGAAAAAACGTTGTACAGTAGCACTACACCAAAAACCGTGTCGCTTTGCGTATGTACGTGTGTCTCCTGTGTGTACATATGTGCGTGTGTTTGTGCTCGGCGTTGATCTCAAGGTGTCACTCCAGTTGCCACTACTGGTTTCTGTTAGCTTTTCTATCTTTTCTTGAAGCAGTCAAAACAATGACTATGTCAAATGGAACGAATGCAGACATAGTAACCATGCCGGTGCCTAGTGCATGGGAATATATGCAATCTTCAAATTTGCATGAAATTCACGAATTTCAAAAAACTTTGATTGCATTTCAAAATATCAAAAAGCTTTGGCTTGTAATTTCAAAAGTTAAAATAATTTGCTTAAAACTTTTTGGTGGTGTCTAGGGAGTACCTGAGTATTTTGTTGCTAACAAGTACTCAAATTTGAACTCTTAGATCTAGATTCAATGCATGAGATCACTTTGGATCTTCCCCTAGTGAGATATCACCAAACATAGCATAGATAAAAAAACTTAAGTACTTACAAATTCAAAAAACAATCGAGTACTCCCTAGCAAACCTTTTTTTAAAATGAGTGATTTAGACAAACACACATTGAAATCTCAAATTGAAGTATCCGTGAGAGAAAAAAAAATCAAGTATTCGTGACTCCTTGTCACAATATCTTATTTACCTACAGTGCCCAACATAGCTACGAAGCAACAAGTGTCTACCGGAATAATTTTCAGCGCGTAGTTTTCTCGAATAGAATAATTTCGACATGACCACAGAAACTGACACACGCGCGCACACACAGTGGAGCGCACCGCTTATCCTTCGCAGCACAAGCGACCACCACACGGCACACGTAGGCACAAACTCCATCCACACGTTTGCTGCCATAAATAGGCGAAATAATAAAATAAAATAAAAATAAAAGGAAAGGAAAGCATCACCTACTAGTCTTACATCGCAACCCCTTGTTCGCTTCCTCCCATTAAACCCCGCCACCCCCAAATTCCACTCCAAACCTCAAACAAAAAAGCGGCATTAAAGTAAGCCAAGAAAGCACGAGACAAAGAGCGGCACGCAGCGGCGATGAGCGAGCAGCAGCAGCAGCAGCAGAGGGAGGTGAGCACCCGCGTCGTCAAGAGGAGGGGCGGCAAGGCGGAGGCGGCGGCGGCGGCGCCGCTGTCGGTGCTGGCGGACGACGTGCTGCTGCAGATCCTGGGGCGGCTGGAGGGGGACCCGCGCGACTGGGCGCGGGCGTCCTGCGCGTCCCCGCGCCTCGCCGCGCTACTCCGGGGCGCCTGCTTCCCGCCGCGCCTGACGCGGGCGCTCCCCGCCGAGCTCCTCCCAGCGCCGGCAGCGGACGGGGCGCCCGCCGCCTGGGCCGCGCTCCACAAGCTCTCCGTCTGCTGCTCCGGCCTCCTCCGCGCCAGGGTCCTCCTTGAGCCCTCCGACGATTTCGGCCTCGAGCTCGACATTGGCCCCAACCTCTCCTTCCCCACCACCTCGTTCTCGTCGTCCGTCGAGCCCACCGCCACCCAAGAACGCACCGGCCGCCGCGGGCAAGTCAAGAACCAGCGCGGAGCTGGAGGCCAGCAATCCACCGGTCGCCGAGGCCTCCGCCGCGTGGTCTCTCTACGACGACCTTTACCTGGACGTAGCCTACGACTTCTCCTCCGAGGCGCAGATCCCGGCTGCAGCCGCCTCCGCCCCCGTCCACGCCGCGGAGGAGACCCGACACGGCATGGTGGCGGCGAGCCGGCGGCGACCGCGGCGGTGGCTTGGGCCAGTGGGTGCGCACCTGGCGTCGGGGTCCTGGACTCTGAGCCGCGAGCAGGGCAACAAGCTCCTGGCCAGCTGCTTCCGCGGCGACCGGCTCTACATCTGTGACTTGCCCAGGTGCGTGCACGCGGAGGAGCGGCGCAAGTACATGGTGTTCCGCGGCGTGTTCCAGAACTTCGCGCGCTCCCAGGTGCGCCGCGCGCTCCGGGACACACGCCGCCCCACCGTCGCTGTTGAGTGCGCCTTCTGCGGCTGCACGGAGGCTTGGGACCTCTACTCCGCCTTCTGCCTCCGCAGCTTCTACGGCTACCACGACGACGGCGAGCCCGTCGTGCGCGCGTACGTCTGCGAGAACGGCCACGTCGCCGGCGCGTGGACCGAGCGCCCCCTCTACTCCTGACTCCCCTGCGGCAGCATCACACAACTTGGGATCGCACTGCTGCCATTGCCAAATGCCGAGCAAGCCACGCCTTGTCTTCTTATATGTTAATTGTGTGCATAGAGTAGTAATGTGGATCTCCGGGAGCTCTGGGATTATGTATGAATGATGCATCTTTTCTCTTGTTGCTGATGATGCTTAGCGCAATAATGTGATGATGTGCGGCGCAGGCGATTAAGATTCGCATCGAGTGTAACTCTGATGCTTAATTAGCATAGGAATGCAAGTGCTGTTTATGTAGCCTGATAATCTGGTGTGCAGTGTTGCTGGTTCCATTGAATTGAGATGAGCTGATGCCTTTGTTGCTCAAAATGTGCATCATATGCTGATGTGCAACTTTGCTTGCTGCCTTTGCACAGCTGACATACATGGACTGCAACTTCAAACTAGTTTCCTCTTAGTGGAATCTGCAAAGCTTATATACCAAAATCCCTACTGGCTAGGTTCTTGTTTTTTCTTGAATGGATTTAGTTTAACTATAATTTGACATACTTAGTTTGCTATGTTCTTGTTCTTTTTTTTGAGAGATGTTCTTGTTCTTCTTGACTGGACTAAGTTCACACTGGATCTAGCTAGTTGATATCCTTTTCTTTGGTTATTCTTCTTGCATTCCCTGTCTCTGTAATGCAGTACCAGCTACTTACGCATGCATGGTTGCCTTTCTCATTACTGTTAGTTGCAAGTTGCAACTTACAAGTTGGGCTATTATCAATGGTAGTGGTAGTGATACTTGGCAGAGTAGCATATGATATTCAAAGTATTCCAAGAAAAGATGCAGCATATGATAGACAGTTCTGCACTCCTTTCTGGGACTGGTTCACTCGCTGGGATTGCATCTGCAATCTACATGGACTTCCTCACCACAAGCAATATAATAAGCTTCAGCTGCCATGCAAACTCTTAATTAAGAAGGCATATTATATATCTAGTTAAATAAGCTAATCTTGGTTTTCCTTTCCATCACGACATCACGTGATGCTGCGGCATTGTCTATCCATGGCGCTGTCGTGGGAAACATATCCTCTAAGGCGTAGCAATATCACAGACAAACAGTGCCATGACATCATGCACAGGCTGTCAGATCGAAAACGAGAACTGAGATCGGGACATGCACTGTTCCCAAAACAGCTGTTCATGAGCGCTGTAGCTTTAGGCGCCCTGTTGATTCATATGAACAACAGATCATAATGCATGGAGGACCTTTCTGTATGCATTGCATTCTGTATCTACTACATACTCCATAGAGCTGTGCAAAAATGGAGATATTTGATGAGAGAAATTTTATGGTACCTTCAATTAGTATAATATGGTGGTAGTATAGATCAAACCAAACCATTGATTTGTTAAGGGCATAATAGACTTTTTTTGTATTTATAATTTTTTCGTAAGATTATTATGGATGTTTCTAACTATAGTTGAAAATATTACTCTGGTGTTATGCGATCGTCATATGACCAATTACAATTCTACCCCTCGGGATTCTACTACTCATATTGGTATAACTAATTTCTAACTAATCTGAATCATTGGATAAAAAAAATAGATGCCTGTATTGAATTGAGCATACGGTAAAACAGCTCTTTGATGAATCTGTTTGGTGTGGAAGTTGGGAGTCCAACAGACACTAGAACTACGAATATAAACGCCACAGTATACCCTAAGCCGGCATGTGTATACGCTATAGAAAATAAATGCCCTCAAATCCCCTTAAATGTCGGCTTAATTAGGCATGTTCTGCTGGCGTTTAGGCTAGACGCCGGGATAAAGTTAAACGTCTTAGCCCGGATGTCTTGCAGTGGGAGAAGCATGATACTTCATAGTAGGTGATCGTTCTAATCATCCAATCATGATCCAAATGTCACTACTACGAAAAAGCCATCGCGACGGTTCGAACCGTCATCACGCACGGTTGCCGAACTGCTCGGAAAAAGGTCTGCGTGATAACGGTGGTTATCACGCGACGCCAAGAAACCGCTCGTGATATGAATATCACGACGGTTTTTATCAACAACCGCTCGTGAAGAAGATATCGCATTTGTTATGGTCACAAAACGTCGTGAAGTCGAATATCACGACGGTTATATTTAAAAACCGCTCAGTGATATTCTGTGTTCACGACGGTTATTTACACGAAACGCCTCGTGAAGTCGCTTATCACGCACGGTTCGTTGTTAAAACCGCTCTGTTATACTCGGAGTTCACTGACGTTTTTACTTAGAACCGCTCGTGATACTTTGAGTTCACTGACGTTTTTTCTATAACCGTCTGTGATACTCTGTCTTCTGCATCGCTTTTATAAAAACCGCTCGTGATAGTTCATTAAACTAACTACATTTTTCCGATTTTTGGCTAGCCTCAGAATTGCTAGCCATGCCCTCTCAAAACAAGCATACAAAAAGCGGATACATCACGGATAATCAATTGTCGACAAACCGAATCGATCATTACTCAAAATAAATTACAAAAGATCACATTTGTTCAAGTATTGTTATAAAATAAATTGGATTACAATTGAGTAAATTGTTTGCGTGGTGGTTGAGAAGTGCCGCGGGGTGATGCGCTCGGTCGGCAATGAGTGAAATTCTCCTGTCCTTAATTATCTCGATATGATAAAGCCGCAGAGCTTCCTCGAATGTCCACGATCTCATTATCAACGAGTCCATCTAATTCTATATTCAAACCCCGCCGCTAGCAAGAGTAAAGTGTTATGCATATATATTTAATTTTATAATTAGAAAATAATTATTTGGAGATTCACAAACCTCGGGATCCTTCTTCCTAGCTCTAATGGTTTGGTCCATATGATGGCAAACGAGATTGCACATAACTCATCATTTTTTGTGCAAAGATCGCAAAAATAGAATTACATATATCGATTCGAGATGCGTTATTATGAAGTATGATATAGGATTATCGTATTATAGCGCGTCATCGGAAATTTTGTCCTGTGTGTTAGTTGGGCGCTCTTTCCATCAGATATTCCTTTGTTGGCAACATAGTCGATGAACGACCTACATGATTCCAAAAATTTATCCTCGACCATTTCAAACTAATGAAGACTAAAATAGAGTTATGTATGAAGGAAATGAGCATACCCGCCGAGTATTCCTCCTAGAATGTCAAGTCGTGGTTGTTGCGGATTAGGGAATCAAGGTATATCACATGGTTCCTCTTTGGTATGATGACTAAAAGGATCCAGTGGTACCTACTCATGTATGTCACTATAGTCATTAAACCCGAGTTCGTCCGCGTATAAAGTAGAGCAAGTAGTGACACTTACCCCGGTTGTAGGGCACCACGATGTACTTCGTGTTCTCGACGAAGCAATGCCGTGTTATGTATTTCTCGGCGACGAGTCCGCATTTGGATGGTTTGCAATGATACCACATGTGGGTCGAGAAACCCACCGGTTCTTTCCACCGGATATTTTTCATCATGTATCCGTACATAAGAAATGAGTTGTGATATTTATCGGTATTACGTGAATGTAGAACTTGATTGTATGCACTTACGTTGTCCAACATCGTAGAAGCGGCGTCAAGGCCAACGAGGTTGAATAGGTCATATAGGTCGTTGAAGCCCACGACGAAGTGGTTCGCCCCGTTGAAGAAATGCTTATCCTCGTATCGGACGGTGATTCCGAAGATCGCACCTCCTTTTGGGTCCTATCCAAGTACCGTGCATGCAAAGCTCCGACAAGCATATCCAAGACGCCTAATCTGCGGGAGCACAACGGTTTTCGAGGATGTACTTCGGATATTCCCGACTTGCCGGACTTGAGGGGCGCCGATTTGGTCTTAAGCATTGGCGCGTCTTCTTGCGACGACTCGGGACCCGATATTGGTGACACGCTTTTCTTGTTCCTTCGATGTCTTCTCCAAGGAACCGAAAGGTGGCCTTCGAGGCGAAATATGAGGTGGAGTCATGGAGGGTCCGTTGGAGAGGAATGGTCGTGTTGAGATCGCGGCATCTGGCTGGGTCAAGGACGATGTCCTTCTTGGGCCACCGGATAAAAGCGCACCCGCATCCCCTAGTGTTGTGATCTCTTCATTCGGCGAATCTCCGGTGGACGGCCATGAAATGTTCATGTACCATGTCCACCTCCACCACGGCGTAACCTGCGCCACCCGACACCGTCTGTCGATCGCCCCTTCCGTATGGATGCACCATCCCCCGCGCGGCCTCAATAGAAATGGACCCAACTAACCTCACTACGAGCTTGCAGGCCGTCGGCTCCTACAAAACGATACGCAATTAGCTAAAGTGTCCTATAGGTCTATCTTTGCTGCATTCCATACATGTACATTACCTTGATCTCGTCTATCGGTAATTGGACATCGCCATGTCCGAATTATGCGTGGACGCGACGCTACTCGATGTCGAGCAGACTGCTCCCAAATTATCAGGCGGCTTGCACGCTGGCCGGGCCGAGGAGTTGATTCAATTGATCTCGCAATGCCGCCGCCTTTCCTTCAAAATGTTCACCATCGCATGCGAACCGGTCCTCACGCTGCCTTAGATCTCTTCCTACTCTCATGCACGTGCGTGAGTCGTCGCGAATCCATGACTCCATGGTACGGTAACCCCAAGACCTCGCGGCGACCCGGTGTTCCTTGTTTCCCGTGGTAGAGAGTATATCCTTCTCCTCGTCTACATGGAAGGAGCCTTGGGAAGTTTGGGCGCATAATTCACGCCGCAAGAAGTCATCATGTTATTATAGATACTATGAAGTTATATATGGAGTTATTAACTAGGTAGTTCGACATACTTACCAAACGTTGAGACACTTCCTCGTCTCACGGGTTTGTGAAAGAGATGCTTCGAAGACGAGACTTTTGCCCTCGCTTTAACCAGGCTAGGGACGCGCGTCCGTGACATCAGAAACGCGTTGTCCTCCGCCGCGCCATTCATCATATTTTCTCGCGTATCGGCCGGTGCCGAGTCTGTGCGGATGAGTGTTTCGTGTCCGAGAGCTTTGTGTGCCGCACTTTGCTCGTTAAATTCAGCGCCGTCTTCATAGCAACAAAGGAGTCCCATGTTTCTGCGTCAAGAATCAGATTGCGAAGGGCATCGACCCGTGTTCACGCATTCGTGACAAGAATGCTCTTGAACGACTTCCACGATTTATCGATCGTGAGCATCGCCGTCCGCTCCACGCGTGCCATGTCCGCTTCGGGATAGTGAACTTTTGTAATAGTTACGCCACACGCTCTCGCTTCTTTCGTCGATCCTTCCACCTTGGTGTGGTGATGGGGACCCGCTTTCTTGCAAGTATCCCGCACATGGTCCGGACCGCCACGAGCTCTTGGGACGCAGAGGGACCCCAAACCGACTAACCTCCGTGATGACCGGGCCGCCCACAGCATCTTCGATTCTCCTCGCCATCTCGCTTCGTGTCATTGTCATCGCGGCGCGGCGACGGTGGGGAAGATGGTGCCTCTGCACCGCGGCGTCGGCGACGGGGAAGATGGTGCCTCGCCATCTCGCTTACTTGCTATCTATATAATTAGTTTGAGATATATTACTACCGTGCCAGGCCGAGGTTAAGCACACCAAGAAAACAAACCGATTGATACCAAAAGATGTGGTGAGCATTCTTTTCTTATTAATGCAAACAATGGAATGATCTAGTGTAATAACTCAACAAATGACCCTAAAGCAATGTTCAACAACTAGATGCTTTGCAAACAGACAACAAAAGAGGTCACCATCGATAAAAATTCAACACACCGACACCACATTGCTTCCTAACAAAGATGATTTCTCCATGAAAACAATTAATATTAATGTATGGGCACAATGTTGCATCCTCAAATGAGCATAATTGAGCGACTAAACACATAAGCTATTACAGAAAGATCACGAGCAATTGCGGTTAAATGAACCCTCAAAGATCACATACATTTGCGCTAAGATGCAATGGCAATCAAAACGAACCCTCAAATGCATTTTTTGTCGACAAATTGCTCTCGTTGACAAATTGCATAAGACATAGTCTTTGCAATCTTAGTCCTCTCACAAAATCTCTTCACCAATCAATTTAGATAATTACAAAACAGATCTTGAGCTCAAACTACAACACATAAAGCATTTTATAAAAGAACATCTAATCATATATCTTCGTAATAATTCACAAATTTATATCAACAATAAGCCTAATTAATGATTGAGAATAAAAATATGCTTAAGCTCAAGTCCTGCTTTCTAATCATCTATTTGATTTCAGATTTCGCTATCATCACAGAAAACATACAAGTCGATCTTAATTCGCTATAATCGCAAAACAAAGAGTACAAGAGCTCAAGTCTGCTTGTAAATATCTATATGATTTCATATTTTGACTACATCACGAGCATCAACAAGGCATCATCGTAACCCATCACAGAGCATCAAACCCATCACAGAGCATCAACAGAGATCATCACAGAGCATGAACAAGGCATCATCGTAACCATCACAGAGCATCAACAGAGCCCATCACGAGCATCAACAAGGCATGATCGTAACCCATCACAGAGCAAGGGAGGTGCGAGGAGAGGAGGTGACGAGTAAGAGCACAACCTAGTGTTTGCCGCCGAGGTCGGACCCATCACAGAGCCCATCACAGAGCATCAACAGAACCCATCACAGAGCAAGGGAGGTGCGAGGGAGAGGAGGTGACGAGTAAGAGCACAACCTAGTGTCGGTCGCCGAGGTCGGAGGCGGCGGTGTCGGGGGCGCCGGTGTGGGGGCGCCGAGGTCGGGGGCGCCGAGGTCGGGGCGCCGAGGTCGGGAGCAGTAGTGTCGGGGCGGCGAGGTCGGGCCGGCAGGGTCGAGGTCGGAGGCGGCGGTGAACGGGAGCCCTAGAGGAGGCAAAGGAGCGCGCGATAAACTCAGGGGTGCGGGAGAGGAAGGGACGAGTGAGGAAAACCCTAGCGGTTCCCACCTTATAAGAGGCTATCACAGACGGTTCTTTACTAAAACCGTCTTTGATAAGTAATCATAGACGGCTCTATCTAATAACCGTCTGTGATACGTTCCATATCACAGACGGCGGTATTTAAACCGTCTGTGATAAACTCATATCACAGACGGTTTGTGTATTAAACCGTCTGTGATTAGCTTTTATCACAGATTGGTTTTGTCGGGATATCACAGACGGTTATCAAATAGAACCGTCTGAGATAATCTCATATCACAGACGGTTCTATTATAGAACCGCTCAGGATTCATTATCACGACGGTTATATTATAGAACCGCTCGTGATAGATCCGCATAATTATCAAATACAATGAACTCGTGACAACTATATATGAATTACAATGAACATCCACATTCACATCAATATCCACATATATGAGAGATGACAAAACCTGGTGACAAGTATATATGAAGACAAGCTCATAACACATTTTACTTCAAAAACCAATTGTCGGTTACGATGAACGTCCACATTGACATCAATATCAAAATATATGAGAGATTACAAGTCCATAACACATGATGTTATAGAATAAATTAATTACAATGGATTAAAATCTTAATGAAAATATAGCCCTTCATGATGATCGGCGCACATATAGCTAGCTTCCTCATCGGGTTCTTCGTCGAGCTCGATGCCATCTCCGAAAGGAGGCAACTCATCAAATTGATTGTATTCTTCCTCGCCCACTACATTCTCAACTCCGACAATCCTTCTTTTTCCATGAAGAACTACGTGGCGCTTCTTATTTGCCGGTCGGTTACATAGAATACTTGAACAACTTGATTAGCCAAGATTTAATGGTTCATCTTTGTATCCGACACGCTCAAGGTCCACGGTAGTGACGCCGCATTTGTCAACCTTCACTGTGGAGATGGACCCAACGGCACCGAAATAGGGGATCTTGAAAAGCACGTAGTCGAGCTCCCATATCTCCTCTATTTGCCCATAGTACGAGCTCCTCACCCATCGGCATCGAATGCATCTATGCGACACCGCTGCTCGGATCAGTGCTCTTCCTATCCCGAAAGTCGATAAAATGTGTACCCATTTATGTCATATCCTTGCCATGTGACAATTGTAAATTGTGGCCCTTGTGCCAACCATAGCAATGTATCATCACTTGATGACCTCCCAGTGATTCGCACCTTTAACCATCCGTTGAACCGACGGTTGTGCTCTCTCATGATCCAAACCTCCGACCGGTTTGGATTCTGTTGGCGTATCATGTCTTTGTGCTCGTCGATGTACGGGGACACTTCGGTCATGTGTTGCAAGACCATGAAATGGGCTTGAGCGTATGTATCCAGATCGGGAGTGATTGATTTCCTTCCGATGGTCCCGATACCATCAAGTCTCCCCTCATGACGAGAAAGAGGCACACCTATCGGATCCACCTGAGCCATATAGTCGACACAGAACTCAATGACCTCTTCCGTTGCATAACCTTCGATGATGCTGCCCTCTGGTCGAGATTGATTCCGTACGTAGGACTTGAGAATTCCCATGTACCTCTCGAACGGGTACATATAACGTAGGAACACAGGGCCGCATATCTTTATCTCTTTCACAAGGTGAACAATGAGATGGAC
Source organism: Ampelocalamus luodianensis (assembly GCA_036346255.1). Lineage (NCBI taxonomy): Eukaryota > Viridiplantae > Streptophyta > Magnoliopsida > Poales > Poaceae > Ampelocalamus > Ampelocalamus luodianensis. Next base: position 27,516,626 of record CM070626.1, on the reverse strand, counting down.
CATGATATCGAAAAATGACGGAGGGAAATACATCTCAAGATGACATAGAGTCGTCACCACCTCGGCCTGTAGAGCATCTAGTCCTTGGGGATCGATGACCTTCTGAGCAATTGAGTTGAAGAAATAACACAGCCTCAAGATTGCTACTCGGACCTTGTTCGGCAAGATACTCCTAATTGCAACAGGAAGCATTTGTGTCATCAGCACATGACAATCATGCGACTTCATACCAATTAATTTCAAATCTTGCATAGAAACAAGTTTCTTAATGTTAGCAGAGTAACCAGACGGACTTTCACACCATGCAAGCTCGCACGCTTCATATCTCTCGGCCTGGACAGAGTGTAGCAAGTCGGTGGGAGGTACGCTCGTCTCAGACGATCTCTTGCGGTGCTAACTCGGTCCTTATGTTCATATCGACCAAGTCTCTCCGTGCGTTAACACCATCCTTTGTTTTGCCACTAATGTTCAAGAAGAGACCAATCAAGCTATCACATACATTCTTCTCCACATGCATGACGTCGATGCAAAGGCGAACTTCTAAGTGCTCCCAATAAGGCAAGTCCCAAAAATTGACCGCTTCTTCCGATGTTCTTCGACGGGTTCTTAATTGACGCCCTTCCCAAGCACAACATCGATATCCTTAACCATATCATAGACATCTTTCCTCTAAAAGCCCTTGAGCCGAACCATCCTCCTTATTTCCGTCGAATTGTTTCTTCATCTTCCGGTATGGGTGACTCGGGAAGGAACCTACGTGACGCTGTATACGCTTTTGCGTGAGTTGTTTAGCCATATACTCAGAGCATCTAAGCAAAGGCGGACAAGCTTTGGCTCCTTTTGTACCGGGCTCGACAGTTACCCAGGCAGGTGAAAATCATTGATGGTGCAGAACAACATGGCGTGTAAAGTGAAGTTCTCTCGCTTGTACGCATCCCATACCTGCACCCTTCGCTCCACAAAGGTCACAAGATCTTCCAAAGAATGGTGCTAGGTACACATCAATATCATTCCTGTGTTGTTTCGCCCTTGGATAAGTAGTGACATCAAAATGTACTTCCGCTTCATACACACCAAGGAGGAAGGTTGTACATGCATAGATTCACTGTGCCAAAGCTATGTCGATCGCTCATGTTACCAAAGGATTCATTCCATCTCAGACTCAACCCTAACCTTATGTTCCTTGGTTCTCAGACCGAACTCTTCAACCTCCGATCAAGTTTCTCCACCGAGCGTAATCAGCAGGTGTCTTAGCTTTCCATCTTTCTTATGGTCCTCTCGAGTGCCAACGCACCAATCTTGCCTCTTTTGAGTTCGCAAATAAACGCTTCAAACGTGGGATCACAGCAGATACCACAACATCTTAGCAGAGGTCCTTGCTTCAACCTAGAAGTATTCGACGCTTGTATCGGATGCTTTGCACACGGACATACATGCATGTCTGCATACTCTTTACGATAGAGGATACAATCGTTCGGACATGCATGTATTCTTTCTACTTCCATTCCCAATGGACAAAGAACCTTCTTTGCTTGGTAGGTGGTGTTGGGCAACACGTTTCTCCGAAGAATGTCCGCTAGAGACCTAACAACGCCGTGAAACTCTTATCGCACCAACCATTGCTTGCTTTTAATTTAAGCAGGTTCAATCACGGTTGACAACCTTGTATATTCCGCTTGCAAACGGGGAACAAAGGTCTCACCGAGTCCTCCATTAAGCGCTCGAATTTACAAAACTCTCTCTCATCAGTAGTTCTCTTCTCGCATCGCGTAGCATCCGATCCAGATTGTTATCGTGTGACCTATCCTCATCAAAAGCACATCTACATCCGCATATCGCTGACATCCGCATATCGTTGACTTCTCGGCGATGTCGTTATTACTAACTTCATGTCGCTCTTCACCGTGGATCGGTCCAACATGTATACCCTTTTTGAAACCCCTCGAATCAAGTGTGCTTCTATCTGCACGAGTTGGTAAACATCTTCGATTATCGCAATCAATGCATGGACAAGACATATATTTTATCCCTTTTTCAACATATCTCGCCGCGGCTCTTCTAAAAGCAACCACGCCATTAATGTACTCTTGACTCACACGGTTCACACCATACATCCAGTTTGGTCCATCTACGCTACACATGTAACAAAATATATAGTGTCAAATTAGATTAATAAAATCTCTCTCAACCGCTCTCTCTCTCCATTTCCTTCCCCTCACGTAAACTTTAATATTATTCCAACTACCAAATGAAAAATATTATTCTATTCCTTACATCGATACAAAAGTTTACTCCCATCGCGACTTTTATACACGCGATGCTTAGCATATTCTACCATATCTCGATTGGGTTATAAAGAATGTTACCCTCGTAGCTCACTACATTTAAAAATACCAAATCGATCTATTCCGATTGTGTCTCCTCCTTTCTCCTCTCCTTCTCCCTCCCTTTCTCCTCTCTTTCTCTTCTCCTTCCCTTTCTCCTCTCCTTCTCCTCCCTTTCTCCTCTCCTTCTCCTCCCTCTCTCTCTGCCGTGCGCGCATGGGTTTTTATCCGGGTGGCGGCTCAAATGGGAATGGCGGGGTACTCAAGGTATTTATAGCGAGGATATCACGACGGTTCCAAATATGAACTGCTCGTGATAGGCATATATCACGCACGGTTTATAAATAAAACCGTCGTGATATGTCCTGACGGTGCTTTTTATGAACCGCCTGCGTGATACGGAGGATTATCACGCACGCTTATATACAAAATCGTCAGGACATATCGCTGACGCCTATTAATAAACCGCTCGCGATATGGGGATTATCACGCACGTTCATAAATAGAATCGCTCGTGATATTTCACGCACGTTCTTTATATAAACCGCTCGTGATAATCATATATCACGACGGTTACTAGGAAGAACCGCTCGTGATAGACCGCAAAAGCAAATGCCGCCGCTAACAGACTCCAACACGACGGATTCAAATTAACCCGCCTCGCGATGGGGTGTCTTCTATAGCCTGTTTTGTAGTAGTGTGTATCCGTGTAGTCCCCGAATCGTTCGAGGCTCACCGGCACGGCTAGGCTCGCTAATGGGCTGGGTTGAAATGGGCTTGGGTTGGCATTTGATAGGTGGAAATGAGTTGAAGTAGCTAACATATTGGGTTGGGTTGGATTTGCACTAAAGACGGATTGGGTTGGGTCGGTATGGGTTAAAAATTTTTGGGATTGAACAGGTTCAACCCATGGGTTTGCTCTGGGTGGGTTGGCATGGGTTGGTGGGGGGTAGCTATCGTCTACCGAGTGGAGAACTGGAGACTAGAGAGGGGTGACCGGTTGAGATGTGAGAAGTGAGCGGCTAGGGTTCCCAGTGTAAATCGTTGTCGCCACCATGCCCCTCCTCGTCGGCTTGTTTGCGGCCATCGCCACCACCACCCTTTCCTCTCTGGTTTGGTTGACTTCATCGCCGCCATCTCCATCACTGCCGCACCGAGCCCCCCTCCTGTTGTCCACTGCCATTGAGCAGCTCCGCTACACCAGCGATGTGTTCAGTGACGCCCAGGACAAGGTTTACTTCTCCTTCTCCTAGACGTCGCCTCGACACGAATGAAATTTGAGTTGCATAAGATAAGCATAGCATTCAAGCAAATTTCCCTTCCACATACATCTTATGTGCAAGATGGAATTACCTCATGTTTGTTAGAGTGGGACTTAATCAATAAGCTGTTTACATTAACACAGTATAATGCAAGCGTTAATGACAAAGCCGTAAAGGATTTGCAAACACTTTAGGTGCTGACTTGTTCTTTTGAGCTGAGCACCTCCATGTGAGATGTGCTGCTCAGGTGCTGAATATTATGGATCAAGAGGGTCTGAAGTTGGTTCTTTCTGCAATTAGGAGAGTACGTGACATTGTTAAAACAGTCATATCCTCACCATCACGTATGCAGATCTTTAATTCAGTTGTTGAAAGATTGGGTCACAAAACAAAGTTAGAGCTAGTAATTGATGTCCAACATCGGTGGAATGCAACATATGACATGATTCATGAGGCTTTGGAGTATAAAATTGCTCTCAATAGATATGCTACTGAGCAATACCATGCAGCTCCAATTAACAAAGATTGGGAAAATGCTAAAGCTCTTCATGGGTTTTTGCAGGCTTTCGGGGATGCCACTAAGGCATTTTCAGTAGATAGATATCCCACAATACATCTCTATTTGAAATTTGTGTTGGCAATTCGGGATGTTTTACTCGATGAAAGGTGGGATGGAGATGTACTTCTACAAAGGTTGGCCAGTGTTGTGTATATCAAGTTTCAGAAGTATTAGGCTTAGCCAAATGTTATCCTTCTTATAGCTACCATGTTGGACCCATCACAGAAATTAGATTTTCTTAAATTTTATTTTCATAGCATTGAAGATGATGTTGAAGAAAAGATGAGAAAGCTGAATACTTCTTTAAACAAGTATTATTTAGAGTATGACAAAATTGCGAGGAGCTGAGCCCTGCCCACATTCTATAATATGATGAACATATGGTGGCGAGCCTAATTCTAGTTCTTCAACAAGTGCACTTTTTGGTAAAAGACGGATAGAATTTGCTTTCACTCAATTCACTTTACAAAAAATAGAGGCACACAAGCAACAGTCTGAATTGGACACTTACTTGGAAGATCCAAGGGTCCCCATAAAGTCTAATGAGAACTTTGATGTGTTGGGGTGGTGGAAGAGAAATGCAGATGTCTATCCAATCTTGTCTTTAATGGCTAGAGATTTTCCAGCAATTCCTGTCAGCACAGTGTCCTCAGAATCAACATTCAGTGCAACTGGCAAAATTATTGGTAAAAACCAAACTTCATTATCCCCTGAAAGCCTTCAAGCTCTAATTTGCACCAAAGATTGGATAATTGGATTTAGTGATGGCGAGGAAGGTAAATTGATAATTACTAGAGTGTTTTACTTTTAGTTTAAGCAATTGTTGTACCTTCGAATATAGCATTCCTTTGAACTATTTTCTTGTGATTCACTATGCAGATGAAGCAATGGAAGGATATAGAGCTTGTGGGTTGCAAGAGGATATTACAAGGTACTATTTGATAGTGTCTATATTATCACTAGTTTGCTGCCCTGCTATATCAGTTAGAGCTGACATGGGTTCATTATCTCTGATTAAGAAACTAAAATGGTGTAGACAAAATGTACAAAATCTAGAAGAGCATAAAGGTGTAGACAAAATCTAAAATTCTTTTTGTTGTTGTTAGCAATTGATTGGGCTGAGTTCAGGAAGCAACTGAAGATGGGAATCAAATCAGTACAAGTACAAGAAGCAACGATTCTTGCATAGGATTTGGTTTGTTTTTGTTACCTAGATAGCTGTGATCATTTTAAGTGCTAGTATAGATTTGAAATAGGCACTATGGAGTGATCAGTTTCTTTATTACCTTTTCTCTACAGTTTTTTTGGTCTCTTTTTTTATACCCGTTAGTTGTTACTACTTGCAAGGTCTTGTACTGAAATAGCCTTGTTTGGCATTAGAGGAAGAATATGCTTGTTAATGTGTGAATCTTTTAGGAAGAACACAACTAACTATTTAACAAAATTGTGTGTTGTTGAAATGTCTGCCTTACCCTTCATTGTACTTCGATAACAAAAATTATGCTTAAGTTATGTGTTGTAGATATACTAAATCGCTTAATACAAAGTTGTAATTGCAGTTGTTTGTGCTGATCAAAGAATTTGTTTCAGTAAGACACAATATGTTCGACGAGCAAAAAACCACACACCTTGGTTGCTTTAGTCACCAGCCGAAACAACAGACCCACAAGGGAAACAACCCACATGGCTTATCTTCTTTATACTTAATGGGCTGCCCAAGGATTCAGAATGGGCCAAGATAGGGTAAGAACCTTATGGCTTCATGGGTTAGGCAGGATTGGGTGAAAACATTGAGTAGTGGGCTGGATAAGGGTTGGGGCCACCCCCAAACATGTGGGGCTAGGTTGGGGTTCGGGCTGGGCCTTGGCCCATTACCAGGCCTAGGCACGACATGACACGAAACTAGGCATCAGTATGATACAAATGTCGGGCAAAGAAGTACATAAGCAAACAAGTGAGAAACTATCTTATACATATGGATTATAGACTATTGAGTAAAATAATGATATGTCACATGATTGTATCTATTTGGAGCAGGCAAGAGGGGAGGAATTTATCCAATCATTAGAAACCTCCAGTCATCTAGGCACCATATAAATCAAGGTAGTTAGGATCGCGATCCTACTCTTAGAGTCTTATGATTCTACGAACCCACGACAGCCTGTCGATCCAAATCACACTGTCGATCCTACTCATAGAGACTTAGGGCAAAAACATATTTTGCAATTTTTTTTAGAGGCCAGACTTTACTGATATTTTATTTTAGAGCAAAATTTGTTGATATTAATTTCTGAGAATGAAACTATAAATAAACAAGGAGCATGCAAAATATTGTATCAGTGTGGTAATGCTAATACAAATATCTATATTATGGCATGAGCAATCTTGCGCTTGATAATGATAAGCTATTTTTATTCCTGGAGTATGTCTAGCTGCTTTTAAGGAACATGCAAGTGGTAAACCATATAAAAATCATACAAACTTATAGTATAGATGTTAAATATGTGTATTTTTATAATTCCGTAGAATCGCCGATTCTACGATTCGATACTACGATTTCAATCCTACCGAAGGCAAATTGATTCAACTCAGGATCTCAACTTTGACTACCTTGATATCAATATCCATATCTAGGGTTGGACGACCCACATGTACTCATGTCTGCCTATTGGCTCTCTTTTATTTATCTCAGGGGTAACATTCATAAAACCACACTATAATTGGCAAAACTATCACTGAACCACACTTCTAAGGACATGTATCACATGACCACACTTACTTCGACTAAATGTTACACAAAACTGCACTTTCATTAAATACAACGACACTGACATTTTGGGCCCATTGATCTATCCCATAACTTCATAATGGTCTCATTTGCTGATATCGATGCATTTGACATGCGAATATGTTATCTTCCTTGTCTGGCGTGGAGGGGTTGAACCAAATGCACCCGAATTGAACACATGCACCAAATAGATTCTACCATCTATCCCCTCCCAAACACACGCACCAAATTGAGTCTCCCTTTGCCATTATGACACGTGGGGGGAGAAGGCGAGACCAACTTGCGCGAGATGAAGTTAAGGGAGGGTGGGTCTTGCCGGGGAGAGGAAAACGATGTGCCGCCTGCGTGTCAAGTGCATCAATGTCAGCAAACGGGACCGTTGTGAGGCCATGACACTGACCAGTGGGACCAGGATGTTAGTGCCATTGTATTGGACGGAAGCACGATTCTATGATAGTTTTGCTAGTCGTATTGTGGTTTTGCAAAACTTACTCTTATCTCAGAGTCTCTGGAGCTGTTTCCTTGGTGTCCTAAGTAAAGTGTCTAATAAAAAAGTGTCTAAAAGGAACATAAATGTTTGATTTTTTTTTCTTGAACATGTGATAGTCACGGGACATGCCTAAGGTCATGTTGTTTGGTTGAAAACCTATGCTCGATAAAGTAAGTTATGATTGCATTTTTGCAATCACATTTTTAGAATTTAGTATTAACTTCAAAAGAATATGCTCTAAAATATAATTAGTCATAGCATCTTAAAATATTTTGATCCTTTGCACGAATCACAACCATCTGCCTCTATTCATATCTATCCACTCACCAAAACTATCAGAAGTTAAAATGAACAAAATATAAGGTGGCCAATCCCCAAATCCAAATATTTGGAAACCAACCAAATTAACTTGGCGATTTAAAAAGAAAATCTGGCTCAGTTTGTTGTGATCAATATCCCATCTATTGGTTTGTGCAGACCATGGAACAACAACATCAAAAGAATGCAACGATCGCATGGTAGTGGAGTTGGGTGTCAGCGATTCCGCGTGACGCATGCAGGTGGTGCTATGGATTTGCACGACCGTGTTTGAGGGGACAATGAGAGTGTCGGGTAGGGACACCAGTGACAATGGTGGTGCGACCGTGCAAGGGCTCGCTTGACGGTGGGAGCAACTTGAGTGGTGGCGCATGATAATGACCACGATGGTGTAGCAATAACATCTATGGTGCTAATTGTTATGATTAGCTTTGCTTAAATATATGCTCATGGATTTCGATGTCTGATTGAGACACCTAGATCGGATGACTAACCTAGACTAACAATGTTTATGAGGGTTCAAGCAAGGCCTTCTGCCTCCACAAGAATGTGGGAATCTTCATGTCTCTAACCAAACAACCATCAAATAGTAGGACTTTACAGACCAAGCTACTCTTCTCTAGGTATGCAACCACATTCCAATTTATAGTAACAACTAGCATCCAAACCCAAACTATAATGGCAAAACTGTAAAAAATAACGAGATAAGTTTTTTCCCATCCATCCATGCACATTTGTGCGGAGCGAATTGATTATTTACCTTCTCTTTAGTTGGCAATCTAGGATATAACCTCTTTCCCAGTGTAATTGATAATTTACCCCTCTTTAGTTGAGATGCTCGATGAAATGGCACTATGGACAATTTTACCCCTCACCTTCTTCATCCCACTCATCTCTTCTTGTCTGCCACCAGCATGCCCTGCCTATCGCTGCCTCCCCATCCAGCTCCTCCTCATCCATGTCCCTCGCCTCCTCTCTCCCCGTCTCTCACCTCTCCATCCCACCGACGTCGCCCCTGTCGCTCGATCCCAGAGCTCATCCATCCACCTATCGGCGGCGGCGGAGGCATCGGGTCCTCCTCTCGCCTCGCCCCCTCCCCGCCCGCCGCCGACAGAGAAATGGCGTGGGACCGTGGAAGTGGAGGCGGCAACCACGGCCCACTCGGTATATCCTCGGCGTCGATTTGGAGGGTGGTGGTGGGGACCGGGGAGGAGGGGGAGGTCGTCAGCCGCTAGTGAGCTGCAGCCTTGTCTCCTCATCCTCAATCCGGCACTGGCAGGAGTGAAGGGAACAATTTTGGGCAGCGGCAACTGACAATGGAAGAGGCAACCAAGCGAGCTGGATGGTGGTGCCATGGGAGGAGAGAAGCGATGGCTGCCATAGCCGGTGAGGTGAGGGAGAAGAGGAAGATGTGGGAGGAAGAAGGGGGAGGGGTAATATGGTCAATCCCATCCTAATAGTGGCATATCCTCAAACATCTAACCTAAAGATGGGTAAATTATGAAGTACACCGGGAAGAAGGATATATCCTAAATTGTCCAACTAAAGAGAGGATATATAATCAATTTCCTCATCTGTATGTGTGCAAAATCAACCCAGAAAATATAAAAAATATCCCCTCGCAGCCTCACCCCTGCATCTATCCTCTTCCCCTTGCGACTCATACCAACACCACCCTCCCTCTCCGCCGAACACGCGTGCCTCCAGGGCCCAGGCCTCCTTCCATCGAGAGAGAGGCACTCCTGCGGTCCTGCCACCTCGAAGCGATGTAATTCTTACCTCATAGGTGGCCTCCTCCTCCTCCGCGCTACTGGATTGGCATGGAGTGGCGATCCATCATCCGGGCTTTCTTGGATTGATTTCTTCTTTTGTTGGTAAGGAAACCCTAGCTTGCTTGGATTGTTGTTCTATCGTTTTGTCCTGGGGTATCTTTTCTTTGATGCGAGCAATCAATCTAACCCAAATTTTCCTCTCTCCAATACAATCCATGTAGTTTGTTGCGACTTTGTTGGCTGCGTTGTGGAGTACTGGAGTACTACTTATAACAGTTTATTTTCCAAAATTCTGGGGGTCTCAACTGACCCCATGCCCCACGTTAGGTCCGCTCCTGACCGTCGGTAGGGGCAACTGTGTGAATAGCGTGCTTCACTCCGCCATACCTTTCAGTGGTGACCCATTGGAGACATTTGGGTCTTTAGGTAACATGGGTGCTGTTAATGTTTAGTTTACTGAAGATGAGCATGGGGAGAGCACAGAGTACTCAAGCTCATTTGGGGCCTCTTGCTCTGCATCTGATGATGAGACAAAGTCACACATGAACAACATGGAAGTGGATTCACCCTTTCTGGGTCATATCAATGTGGACGACATCACTTTTGTGCCAAAGATGGTCAGGGTAACATTTGTTCGCAAGGTCCTTGTAAACTTTTGATTCTAGGAATCGTCTTCTAATGCAGTTAGATTGGTGTTGTTCGAGCAGAAAAGAAAGAATGAGCTATCGTAGGCAATTAGATACTTTTCAGCCCTGAATGCTCTAAAATAAATTATTTCTTTTACTGATTACCACAACTAATGTTGCATGTCGTATTGTGTCGCTTTTGATAATATGCATGATGCTATATTTTACCAAGTTGTATATGCACTGTCTTCACCAAATTTCGTGATACAAAACTGCATAATTCAAAGCATTAAACAGGCCCCTCCTGCCAAAGTGAAAGTGGATTTTAGGTGTCTTCTATGTAGAAATAGATAGGTGACAACTAAGATTGGAGCATGTTGCACGATACTTTTGTTTTGTGATTTTTTTTTCCAATGGGAATTTTTTATGTATGTCCTGTATCCTTTCTTTTATGAGTAGTTTGTAAATAAGATGTATTCTTTTTCAGACAGAAACAAGTGACAGCTGAATGGAGAAAGACTGTTGGCCCACTAATGTGGCGATGTCATCGGTTAGAGTTGCGTATGAAGGATCTTTTATCGCAAGTAGCAAAGTATGACAAGGAACTTGCTTTACTCGATCATGAAAAAGATCTGCAGTTGGAGATGATTAAAGCAGATAGTTCTAAATCAGAATTGCCAAAAGCGGATTTCCAAAGCGACGAAAGAAATACCATGAAGAGGATAAAAAGGAAAAGACATGAAGATTTGCACATGAAGATTCACCAAATATTATCTCATTATTATGGTTTGGCATCTATCCTCATTTTATTGGGCTGGAGAAGTTCCTATCTTGCATTAGCATCCATATTTTGCACTGGGTTCATGTTGATAACAATGAAGTGTCTCAATCTTTTGCAGAAAACAAAAACAGTGGAGCTGAAACAGATGGTCTGTTGGTTAATGATGGTTTTAACAGTTTAGGTATGTTGGATGGCTTTGCTCATGTACTCAAGCTCTTCTATTGTAGTGTAGAAGCAGAAACTGTAATCTTTGTTGTAGTATATACATTAAATTGAAAACACAAGTAGTTGTTACTTGTTAGAGCATTTGTGTGTATGCTTTTTGTCTGTGGTCAGATTAATGAACTGCCAATTCTTTAGGCGGCTGAATTAAATATGTCTGTAATGTTAAAAGATTTCAGTTATGCCAAAAGCACATGTTTAATGTAATCCTGGAAAGCTTAGAACTTTTTTTATTTTTTGTGGTACACTGAGGCTAAGAACTGTGGCTTTGACAAGTAACTTGTATGATTAATTTTATACGACCTCTTTTCTAGAATTTATTTTATTTTGAAGAATGAGTGTTGCTCATTTGTAAAAAAGAGGGGAATATGCTACAGTACTTACCAACCATGACTCAAGCTGAATTATTTTCACTGCTAATCAGTGCTATCTTTTGGGAATAGATTTGCATACAACAATAAAGAATGCTATTCTAATTACAGTTAGATTAATGGAGTTGAGATACAGAAAACATGCATCTATTTTCTTTTATATTCTTTTTTTGTGTGTGTGTGGAGTAATTTTCTCTTATCAATTTATAATGCTCTCTATTTCCTAATGCTGTTGTTGAGGACATCAAAAACAATCTTGGTTCAAGGAAAATGACAGGGTTTTAGAACAATATTGTTTTAAGAGAAATTCTTCTGGCAATTGATGGTATCCAGTCCCGAATTCTTAGGCTTCAGGGTCGTCTCAGCAAGGTTCGCAGCAAACATGAAATGTTGCCATCTGATGTAGACCATACACGAGAAAAGGCTCGAAACCACTTACCCTCTTATAAGAAGGATGGAGACCGTTCTCTTCAGAAAATGAAGGATCTGCATAGTTTGCTTCAAAAGGAGGATATATGTGGACCACTCGCTGCAGTGGCATCTGCTTTATCAGATAGGTCCACTGATTGTGTAAGGGAATACAGAGAGATTGTACAAGAAGGTGCAACACAACCAGATGCAAATGAAATCGCATTTGATATGCTCTTTGATGCACATAATCCCCTAACTCAAGCTCATGTAGGAGAGTTATAAGTAAGCTCGTGCTCCATAGCGTATGATTCTTACTTAACACCTTAGCCTAACACTGAGCCTAGAATGTCATCTATATCTTAATCATTATTAATTTAAACCATATTTACTAATAATTCCAGCAAGCAATGCATGAAATAAAATCCACAACCAACCATCATAATGATATAAATGCATAAAGATTAACTTTTATAGCTTAGAACCACGCGCCAAAGAATGCTTGGGGCCTCGCGCCCGAGAATGCCTAGAACCTTATGTCCGGGAACATTGGTTAGCAACAATTAATATAATCAAACCATAATTAAATAAACCAAGTTTCAATCATTAAGTTAATAATAACCAAGTCTACTGACCAATTATAGATTTTTTAGATAATGGAAGAGAACGTCTCCCAGCCTCTGTATCTGAGGATACACACATCCCAAAGTTTATTACAAATTCCAAAATATTCTTAACCAGGCTAAACAATGACCCCATAAACTATATTGAAGTAAAACAAACGCCGCAAAAACATAATCCAACGGCAAAACAAAAGCTGTTAAAACAGTAAACAACCTTATGAAAATAAACAATGACATCAAAAAGCATCAAACATTTCGAAGCCTATTACATAGCTTCCACCCATTCTTATTGAAGATCTCCCTTGTAATGACCTCTAGTGCTTTGCTCCTACCAAGACCTCCCTCCTTCCTTGGCATTCCAAAGCTGGCCAAGAGTGGATCCAATGGATATATCTGAGTATAACCTGCAGAGGATGGTCAATAATTTTCTTGTCGAAAACGATAGCATTACGATATAACTAGATATACCATCATAATTCTGCCGTTCCCACCAAAATAGTTCCTTTTACATCCGAATTAAGACCTACTAACCAGTTCCCAAAGATATTCCGAATATTATTAGGTCTGTTAAGATTAAAAGCAATTTGAACTATGCGCCAAGCAAAACGGCCAAAGCGACAATCAAAAAACAAATGTTGTATAGTCTCCTTTTGATAAAAAAAAAACAACAATTTGTGTCGCCTCTCCAGTTCTATTTTAATAAATTATCCTTAGTCAAAATAACTCCTCTACAAAGGTACCACAAGAAAAATTTTATCTTAAAGGGTACCTTAACTTTCCATAACTTGTTACATCGAAAATGACAATAGGTGTCGCCTAAAACAGCATATAAAGATTTAACTGAAAATTACCCATTCCTATTTAGATTCCATCGAACCGTATCCTTATCCATGGTAAGATGAGCATTGGCTATTCCCACCACAAGATCATTGAAAGCAAGAAATTTTGGGCCAATGATCGCTATCCTAAAACTCAAATTTAAAGGCGGAGTCCCTAAAACATCTGCAACCAAAGTATGTTTCTTTCGGACTACCTCATACAAAGTTGGATAAAGTTCATAAAGAGGCCGATGTCCAACCCAAATATCCTTCCAAAATGTGATTTGTTTCCCATTCTCAAGCTTAAAAGAACAACGTTGAAAAAAATCATGCTTTATCTTCATCAATCCTGTCAAAAAATGGGAATCTCCCGGTTTACTTTCAACTTGAGACACAGACTTTTCATTAAAATACATTAAAATACTTATTTTTACGTAATTGCTGCCAAACCCCATCCTCATTCAAAAGTTTAAACAACCATTTAGCCAAAAGGCACTTTTTTTATCTCAAGGTTCTGAATTCCCAGACCACCTTGGTCCTTGGGCCTACAAAGAATATTCTATTTATCCAACCTATATTTTTGTTTATGGTTGTCACTCTGCCAATAAAATCTGGACCTAAAAAAATCCAGTCTTTTAAGGACCCCCCTTGGATACCTCAAAAAAAGAAAGCATAAACATAGGAAGGCCATTCAGAACCGAATTTATAAGTACTAGTCTACCATCAGTAGATAAATTTTTTCCTTTCCAATTACTCAACCTTTTTTCGAAGCAATCTTCCAAACCCATCCATTCATTATTCCTCAGCCTTCTAAAATGAATCGAAATACACAAATATTTAAAGGGAAAAGAACCCCTCTCACATCCAAATATCTCTAAATATTGAGATTCAAAATTCTTTGCTTCTCCAAAGCAAAAGAACTCATTTTTATAAAAATTAATCTTTAAACCAGAAAGTTGCTCAAATATACAAAGAATAAGCTTCAAATTTTTTTGCTTGGTCAAAATTATGATCCATAAAAAGAATAGTATCATCAGCATATTTGTCGGGACCCGAAAATACATCTGAGGAACCCTCTGTATATTCTGAACTAGTCCCAGATCCGTAGCTAGCTCACACAGGAAAATAGTGATGAAATACCATCCATTTATTCAATTTAACTAAAAGATCTCAAAGTAACAAATAATAATAATAACTGGACCTTATGGTCAACATTTACTTAACTTGCCACGCAGGGCTAAAGAAACAAATAAACTCTTGCAGCGGAACGAAACTCTTCAAATGGTCAATCAACATGCCCACAGGCAATCGAGTGGAGAAACACATCCTAATCCGCAAAACCTTCATGATCTTCTTGGTAGAACTCGGAGTTCCCTGGTTCTTCTGTGGAGATTAAACAACACAGGGCGCAAAGCCATGAGTACTTTGAATGTACTCAGCAAGCCGTGGGGAAATGTATGCAAATAGTATTCATGCAGGGCTTGAACAAAGGTTAGCTGTATGACTCTTTTGCAGAAAACAACATTTACGATAAATACAATAAATAGATTGAAATGCGTAATTGAAAACAATAATAAGTAATTAAACAATTTCTTTGAAACAACCAGTGAACTTCCCATTCACTTCCCAACCAAACCAAAGATAAGTGAATTCTCCATTCACCAATCGACACAACCCACCAAGTGAATGACATATTCACCAAACGAACATTATATTCATCAAGTGAACTTCCCATCCACACTTCGACACATTTTTGAAGAAACTCTATCTCCCGTGTGAAATCCCCAAGCACGTCCATAACCGCGGACACGGCTATTCGAATAGTTTTACACTCTGCAGAGGTTGTATAGCTTGACCCACAAGAGATAGATCAACTTATAATGTCAGGCATTTCATGCTTCCGTAGGCGTGCGACTAAGTGATCATCACAAGGCTTTTACAAAGCTCCTTCTTAACCCAGTTCTACCCGCTAAGGTTTCAACACTGAATGTCTTTCCGACCAGACAGGGCCCCCCTCTTGCGCCACCGTGAGAATACGTTTTCCACAACTCACACTTCACATGACAGAACCGAAATCAAGACATTGCTAATTAATCAGCCAGGTCTGTCCCATACCAAACATGTGGTTGTACGGTTAAGGCTCAGTTCAATGGCGCACAAGATTAAGTTCTTGACAAGTTACTTAGGCGAGACTACCACAAACCCACAACATGTTCAATCCACATCCCCACTATCCACCAACCACTCGCCCAAGCGAAAACCATTTTGTTTAACCAAGACCCATAACTGACCCCGTCATGGTACACAAATTTTAACAAGAGTGGCTCACCACCACGGTTCTATATTTCATTAAGTCAAGATTAATCATTAAGACACATGTGATGACAAACCCATCGTAACTAAGCAAGACTAAGCATATGTACGGTACCCATGTTGACAATATAAATATGTCCAACTAAGATTACCCATGCTAAGATGGCAAAGGATTCATGGCATTCAAATAGTCAATGGAGGCATAATGACAACAGGTAATAGCTATACCCAAAGCAGTTTATATAAAGATAGCATGCAATTGTATAAAATAATATACTTTTGAAATCATGGGTTCAATATGATCAAAGGTCCATAACTTACCTGGGAATAAATCCAGTGATTGATCTTGATCTTGGTATGCTACTCCTTGCTTTACGTCTACTCGCAAAACAAGCAAATAAACCAAATAAATAAATAACAGAGAGAACACAAACTCCAAAAATTAAATAAAAATCTCAAATAAATAGATCTCGAATTTAGATAAATTTAGGAATTTGAATGGACTCAATCGAGTTCGGATGCAAAAGATATGAGCTCGGAAGATTGAAATCTAAAGAAATACCTAAATTGGATTTTCAGATTATCCCGAATTATTTTCCTATTGGAAATTCCGGAATATGACGTCGGCTGACGTCAGCGGAGGACGTTCGGGCGGGGCGAAATTGCTCTGACAAGCGGGACCCACTCGTCATTGACTTGGTGTACGATGGACTGAGTTCACCGAGAATTGGATCTGGTTAAGGTGTGAACCAGCCACCCACGCGCCAACAGGGATGACACGTGTGCGACACGTGGGCAGAGGGGATGAGGTGGCGGCTTAGCTGGCGGCTGACTCGGCATAGAGCAACGAGCACAAGAGGCGGCAGCCATGGCCGATGGGGAGGCTTCGGGGTCGACGACCAACCACAGCAGTGGATCTCCAGGAAGATAGCAAAATGGGATGCCGAGGATATGGCGAAGCTTCAGGTGGCGATGACTTGGCAACTCCAACGACGAGACGACGACGACAGCGACTTTGGCGGCGGAGAGCTTTCGGGTGATGGCGAACATGGCGATTGAGGGGTGTCTCAGGGAAACAAGAGGGAGCACCGGCTTGGGGAGTCGACGAGGATCATAGAGAGAGGCTCGGGACGACTGGAGATCGACCTCACCGGCGGCGATTTGAAGATGACCGGAGACGGGGAAGAACCAAGGTAACAACACCTCGGTGGCTGAGGGAAAAGGAGAAAGGAGGGGATTGACTGAGAAGGATATGGAACGCACTGTGACGCGCAAATACAGGCAGAGGATCTCACCGGTTAATAGATCGGGGTGGAGCGGCGGCGGTCATTTTGTCGGACGAAGATGACAACGGTGAAGGAGCGGTCCGTGGTCGAAGGCGAAGGCGTCACGGTGTAGACCGTGCTATTGCGGACCCAAAGGCGAAGACGGCACGACCGGAGATGCACGGACGGCGGAGCAATTCGACGGCAAAGGAGCTTCAGACGTCCTCGGTTTTTCGGCGATTGCAGCGCGACGTAGACGAGCTAGAGCTGGAGATTCTAGGGCTTTGGAAGAGGAGGCACCGGCGAACAATTTGACGCGGAGGGCGGCCTTTAAATAGCACCGGAGGTGGGGATTCGCATTGGAGCCGGCGGCGCAACGCGTGCTGGACATGGACTCAAGAGTCCTGGTGGTTGACGACGCTCATGGGCGTGCTGACACACGGGGCCACTCGGCAGAGGAGACAAGCAAAAGGGGAGAGGCTGTAAGGTGGGGCCCGCTCGAAAGTGAAACAGGAGAGAGGGAGCGGCTGCTCGGTTGGGCTTTGGAAGAACTGGGCCAAAGGGTTGGGCTGCGGAAATAGAAGCGGGCTGAATGGAAGATTCGGCCCGAGGATTTTCTAAGATTAATAATTAGTTTTTCTTTTTAGAAAATAGCAGAAAAGGCAAATAAGACTTAGAAAATAGCAAATGCACTCGGAAAAATTCTAGAAAATTCTAGAAAATATATCCAAGCACATAAAACCAAAATAAAATAGTTTTGATAATAGTTTATGTTGAGATTATTCATATTAAATTGTTTTTGAACCCTGAAAATTCATATTAAGCTTTAACTTTTACCAGAAAAATCCAAATGGTTATTTTTCTTTTAAAACTTCAAAATAGACCAAATTTTTGGGATGTTATAATATTGAAGGATAGAAAGACCATCGTCAACTAAAAGCGAAATTATCCCACTAACATGACATTCATTCTTAGCCTTTCCAATAAAAATGGCTAACATGTCCACAATAATATTAAAAAGGATTGGGGACAGAGGGTTCCCCCTGCCTAAGACATTTCTTGGTTTGGAAATAAGACCCAATACTATCATTAATCTTAATTCCCACACTGCCCCTTGCAACAAAATTTTTAATCCAAGCACACCAACTTGGAGAGAAACCATTCATTCTAAAAGTTTGCTGCAGAAAAGCCCATTTTACCTTATCATAAGCTTTTTTAAAATCAATCTTAAAAATAATTCCATCTAAGTTCTTCTTATGAAGCTCATGGATTGTTTTATGTAAAACAACTACCCCTTCTATAATATTTCTCCCTGGCATAAAAGTCTTTTGAGATGAAGGAACAACCTTTTGAGCAATGCCCATAAGACGATTAGTACCTACATTAGTAAAAAAATTTAAAACTCACATTTAATAGGAAAATTAGCCTATATTGCTGAATTTGTCGTGCATCTTCTTTTTTTGGTAGTAAAGAAATGACACCAAAATTGACCCTAAAATGAGGTAAATTGCCTCTATGAAAATCTCGAAAGAGAGCCATCAAGTCATTTTTAATAATGTTCCAAAAAACTTGATAAAATTCAGCTGAAAAGCCATCTAGACCCAGAGCCTTATTATGCTCTATTTGAAAAATTGCATCTTTCACTTCCTTTTCAGTAAACTCAGCAGTAAGATAGTCATTCTCCAAATCAGAAACTTGAGGTATATTATCCGTGATAGTCTCAACCATGGAAAAGTGGTTGGTATCAGGAAGTCCAAAAAGACCTTTATAATAAGATGTAATGTACTACTTTAAATGAACATCACTTGAAATAATACCCTCCTCCTATTCCAATTAAAATTTTTGTTGTTTTCTATGCTTACCATTGGCAATCAAATGAAAACACCTAGTATTACTATCTCCTTCAAGCAAATGCTTCGTCTTAGCCCATTGATATCATTTGATTTCTTCGTCTCGCAGTAAATGGGCAAGACGCTCATTAGAACTGTGCTTAAGATCAATTTCACAATTAGATAACCCCGTAGACTCAGCTTTCTTATCAAGATTATCAAAGATATTCAAAAGACCAATTATAGATGAAAACATTTTGTCTCTAGATTTAGTGAAAGCAACTAAATAAAGATGTCTGTGTGCTTGATAGCATGTGATGCACATGTGCTACTCCATCCTATGCATATGACCTTTATTGATCATCTAAAAGCAACAATAAAGCAAAAGTGAGTAAAAGACTCAGCAAGTACATAATAGAACAATAAAAAACAACTTATCGTTCAATTAAAACATTATCATCATCATTCACATACTGAAATAACATTATCATCTTTCATATAGTCATTTAACATCATTGTCTTTTCATGTATGCAATACTCCATGCCTATATGCAACTTTGTCAGCTGATACCGGTATAGCGTAGTGATCACCTGTCGGTGAACCACTCTACCCTCCATCTCAGTGGAGTCCCTGCCTCCTCTATAGGATTTTACTAAAAGCTCTCCAGACTAGCCATGTAATATTACTCACCGATCTCACCAGAATAGTTACCTGATTTTCTCACCGACCTAGCTCGTACAATTATGTCATGAGAATGCAAATGATGCAACACTTTCCATTATCCATTAACATGATCCCTTATCATCGTTACCATGTCATCACCATGGTCATATCATCATTATTACTCAGTCATCATCATTATCATGTTGTCATCATTATCATGGAATTTAAATAAGCATAAATAAATGTCATAACAAGTTAATTATAAATACAAGTGGCAAACAAACCGATACTCTACCATGCACTTACCTTTTAGCCACGAAAACCGGAACGATGCAAAAGAGACACCGAACTCGAAGCAACACTCTAGGAACAAAACCAATAATTAACCTCAAAACATACAACAAAAGGTACATGAACATAAAACAACTCAATATTGCTCTGATTTCCTTGCTAAAAGTCAAGGACACTTTTAGTTTGTTTTGGTTATCTTTGCATAGCACTGATGATGTCCTTATAGACAATCAAGCAGTCCAGGAAGAAGGGTATCAGCAGTTTGAGAAGGTCAAGCAGGTAGCCGAGTAGCATCCAGAGCTGGTTAATAAGGCCGCTAAAACCCCTTTCCAAAGGAGAAAAAACTAGTGCGCAGGTGGTGAAGCATGAACCATTTCACGAAACAGCTCCAACTATGAAGCATGCCTACTCTGGAAACAAGCGAGGGCAGAAACCAAAGAAGAGACATGAGAGCTCCCTGCATGCTTCAAAACACCAAATCGAAGTCCCCTGATGTACCTGCAAAGAAGAAGAAAACTGAGAAAGACCCCACAATCTGAAGAATGAAAAGCCTGTTTTGGTAGCCGTGAACACCCGGAGGAGCCAACGAGTCCGAAAACCCAAAATTTACTGAAGGTAATGAGTTCCAGGTTCGGCCGCCACTGTATTGGTGAACTTTTGCCTTGCTGCCCGAATTTATAGCTACTTGGAGCCAGATGTTATGTAATTGATTTTGTAAGCAAAGGAAAATTAGAAGTGGTATCTGTTACTGAAGAGGTAACAACTAACAGTAACAAATGTATGCTGAGTTAACACATTTTTTGTCGTTTGCAGAGTTGCTTTCTAGACATAGCGGCTGTTAGAATAGGAATTATTTTGTATTTTCTTATATGTGTATAGCATATTCTCTTGTAACACCATGTTTGTACTCCCTATATATATTATCCATTAGGCCTCATGAATACATACACAATATTCATAATATGCTATCAGAGCTAGGACACTAACCTAACTCCTTCCGTTGACTACCGCTGCCGTCGTCGTTGAAGGTCGCCGCCGCCGCCCGGATGGGGCCGACGCAACCAGAGGCCGCCGCCTGACATCGCCTCGTCTGCCCGCAGCCCGATGCCGATGCCTTCGTGCACCGCTGTCTCCGCACACCAATCCGACTCGCGTCGCCGCCTAGCTGCTCTGGCTTGCGTTGCCGGCAGCCGCAGCTAGCACAGGCCAAGGTCTTTCGTCAGCCACCACCTCCGTCACCGTCGGTGCCGCCTAGTCGTTCGCCGAGTATATGGTTTCGATCTAAAACGAATCAAAACTGTATCGGTTTTTTTTTTATAATAGAGCTTCGGCTTTTCCAAAAAAAAATCATCAAAAAAACATAGAACATCGATCTAACCGCCACGCCATCTAGCGCCGCCTGTTAGACTTTGTTGCCTTGGTCGCCGCACCGTCCAGCGCCGCCTATCGATGGCTTTCGTTCCATTGGCTGCCATCCCATTCTCAGGAACAAAACTTCATGAGACGAACTACAAGTTGTGGTCTTCACTCATGGAGATCACGCTCGATGGTCTCCTTCTCTGGGGATATGTCACTGGTGCTCGACCTTGTCTGTCGTCGCCAGTTTATACTCCTCCCAGATAACTTACTTCTGCACATCTTGCATAAGATGAGGCCGCCAAGAAAGAGGCAAAGGTCGCCGCGCATGCTGCGCCGACGCTAATGAGGCCTTCGGTATGCCATAGACGTCTTTGGTATTGGTGTCTTGATGAGGTCCATGTTCAAGCCATCTTGGTAGTCGGCGTTGACAACTTCATCGATCCGGACATTGTTGGTCCGACATTGTTGGTCTCCATTTCACTCGTCCGATCTGGGAATACTTACGTGGCGATACCAGCAGAGCGGTGATGCTCAGTTCTTTTTGCTTCAATGTGAGTTGGAGACGCTTTGCCAGGAGGACTCCTCCGTCGACGACTTCTTCTGAGCCCTGGCCAGTATCTGGATGAGCTAGCTGGATGAGCTAGCTTCTCCACTCTGCCAGGAGTGTCGTAAGGTGCATAAGGTGGATCATGATCGCCTTCGCCTTTATGACTTCGTCTGCCATCTTCGCCTAGAGTTTGAGCCTGTAAGGGCTCAACTAGTGAGCCGCTCACCATGACCGATAGTCACCGAGACACTTTCAACGCTTCGTGCTGAGGAGCTTCACCACGGGTTAGCAGCACAGTTTGTTCTGGCTGTGCTTGTTATCCCTTCTTCTTTGACTACACCAATGGCTTTTGCTTCGACTACAATCCCTACTCAGGTGTTTGTTTCCGCTCCTGTTTTTGTACCAATTGGGGTTTAGTGCAATTATTACAAGAACTTCAGGCACGACTACCAGAGCTGTGCGGTGCAAAAAAAGCGAAGCAAGGCGCGTGGGGGTGGATGATCCAAGGGGGCAGGGAGGCCCTTCCTCGACTAAAGGATCAGGATCTTCTCAGCGAGGTGACTCTGTTCTGTAGCTCTGCTAGGCTCAACTTCAGTAGCTCTCTCATAGCTTAGCAAGTTCTGCCAGTGTAGCTCAGACGTCTCCTCTAGGTACTTCTTTAGTTCTGAATTCTGGTGCCTCTTTCCTCATGACACCGGACTCCACATCTCTCACTTCAGTAGGATCTCCTGTTCTTCCTATCTCTATTCATACAACTGATGGTACTCCTCTGTCTGTCAGCTATCAAGTCACTCTTTTGTCAACTGACTTTCCTGTTCCAATTGTTTTCTATGTTCCCAGCTTCTCTCGGTGGGTCAGCTCACCTATCTCGGCTGTAGGGTTGGTTTTGACTCTCACACATGTTTCGCTCAAGATCGACAAGCGGGACGATGCCAGGTCAGCGCCGCCGTAGTGGGATCGTCAGGGTCTCTACATTCCTGATCACCTCCACATTCCATCCACTTCAGTTGCTTCTATCACATCTATGCCTACCTCCACCACCACTGGTGCCACCACCTCTGGAGTTTTTGTGTAGTAGCATTATCATTTAGGTCACTTGTGTGGGTTCCACCTTTTTTTCATTAGATCGTTAGGGTGTTCTTGGACATGTTACTGTTGACACGACCATGTTTTGTCAGAGTTGTAAAGCTGGGCAAGCAGCTACAACTTGTTTATCATTCTAGTGAGTCTTTGTCTTCTCGTTCTTTTGACTTAGTTTATTTAGATGTATAGGAACATGCGCTATTATTTATAAAGGCGGGCATAAGTTTTATGTGATCTTTATTGATGATTATTCTCATTTTACATGGATTTTCCCTATGTCTAATCGTGGCCAATTTCTTACTATCTATCGTAGCTTTACAATGATGGTTTGTACTCAGTTTGATTCTTCCATTTGTATCTTTCACCGTGATTCTGTTGGCGAGTACTGTTCTGGCGTTTTTAGATAGTTTCTTTCTAAGTAGGGCACTCTTTACCAGTCTTCTTGTCTTGGTGCCCATGCTCAGAATGGGGTTGTTGAGCGCAAACATCATCATCTGATTAAGACCGCCCACACTCTTCTCCTAGCCTCTTACATTCCACCATAGTTCTGGGCTAAGGCTATTTCTACGGCTACATATCTCATCAATATGCAGCCTTTCACAGCTCTTAAGGGTGTCAGTCCTATAGAGCGTCTCTACTCTTGAGCCCCAATACACCCACCTTCGTTTTTTTTGCTATACTTGTTTTGTTCTACTGTAGCCTCATGAGCGCACCAAATTATTAGCTCAGTCAGTTGAGTATGTGTTTCTTGGTTATAGTTCTGAGCATAAGGGTTATCGCTGCTATGATCTTTCTGCTCGATGGATTAGGATTTCACGAGGTGTTGCCTTTGACAAATTTCAAAATTTCTTCTATCGAGATTCGGCTTGTTGTCCTGTTTTCACCATTGAGTCGATTTCATGGTTGTCTCTTTCTGACTCTTCACCCATTTCTCCACTATCACAGTCTTCCCCTAGTCTGTCTCTAGTGCACGTTTCCTTCTGTACCTCTGCCTCCGGTGATGTCTCCTACAACAGTGTCTCTTGTTCCTGTAGCACCACTGTCTCGTTTCTATAGTATTCACTACTCTAGGTGCCCTCGTCCTTCACTAGTCTCCTCTCCTAGTATCTTGCTGACACCCACATCTGATCCTCTTGATGATGCTCCCTATTATGTCCTTCGTGACTGGACATCCCTTCGATCCCCTGATCGTCTTGGATTTGCTCCATAGCTCACGCTCTCTCTGTCACTGAGCCTAGTTCTTATCGTGAGGCTGCTCCTCATTTTGAGTGGCAGCTCGCTATGGCAGAGGAGCTTGATGCTCTTCGACGTACGGAGACTTGGGATATTATACTGACACCTGTGCATGCTCATCCTATCATGTGCAAGTTGGTGTACAAGATTAAGACCCAGTCTGATGGTATTATCGAGGGTTACAAGGCTCGTCTTGTGGTTCGTGGCTTTTAGCAGGAGTATGGTCGTGACTACGATGAGACTTTTGCCCCTATTGCCCATATGACCAATGTTCGCACTCTTATTGCAGTTGCTTCTGTTCGCTGGTGGTCTAACTCTCAGCTGGATGTTAAGAATACCTTTCTTAATGGTGTTTTGCATGAGAAGGTCAACATGCAGCCACCACCTGGGTATTCTATTCCCGATGGGCACGCCTGTCATCTTTGTCGTGCTCTTTATGGCCTCAAATAGGCTCCTCATGCCTGGTTTGCACGTTTTAACTCAGTGATTACTGCTGTCGGTTTCACTATCAGTTCCCACGATCCTGCTCTTTTTGTCCATGTCTCATCTCGGGGTAGGACACTGCTTCTTCTGTATGCTGATGATATGCTTGTCACCGGTGATGATTCCTCATTCATCACGTATGTGAAGAAGCATCTCAGTGAGCACGTAACAGCCCAAATTTCTATTTCAGTAAAAATTAAAAGTTTATTTATGTTGTGGAATTTTCTGAAATTTTAAAAGCTTTTTATAAGTATTTTAAAGCTAAAACAAATTTAATTACAAAATTAAAAGACAACAAATAGTTGAAACTAATTTTATTAAGTCCAGAAAGGATATGGGAATTTCTGTGAATTTTTCCATAATTTTTGAAAGTATTTTGCTATTTTCTAAAGCTAATATGAATTACCAGAATTAAATCAATTAGAAAATGAAATGAAAATAGAAAACCCTGTTTGGGCCGAAACCCACCGGCCTCGGCCCAAACCTCCGCCTTGACCCACTCACTCCACCACGCCGCGCGCCCGCCTCTCACCCCCTCTCACCGTCGATCTGCATCGGACGGCTACAAACCACCCACGTTTACCCCCTCTCTCCGCACCGTGGATCTTACATCAACGGTCAGATCAGATACCGTACCCTTTCGCGTTGCGTCTAACACTTGTGGCCATTGGATTAAAATCCAACGGCTCTGCGCCATCGTCTTCCCCTCGCCTCTTCTTCCTCCTCGCGCCGCAACAGTCGCCCGCCATTTCCGCACGCGCCCGAGCTCCGCTAACGGCCACCTCGCACGCCCCCGGCTTCCCCGCGACGTGCGCACGAGACCGCGTCAACCTCCGCCGTTTTCCCCCCACCTTCTTCCCTCTTCTCCGCGGCAGTTCGCCCACGTCTGCCGAAACCGCCGCCATGACCCCCACCTCCTCCACGCCGCACCAGAGCACCCCGGCGCCTATAAAAGGCAGCCTCGGGTGCGCATTTCTCCACCGGTCCCGACGCCACCACCCATCGCCACGCTTATCATCTCTAGTGCCCGGAATTGAAGTTTCCATCGCCGGCGACCGTGAAGCTTGAGCCGTCCCCCCGCCGCCGACGCCGCCGCGTCCTCTCCGTCGCCACCTTCGGCATCATCATCTTCTCGCGAACACGGTGGTCATCTCCATTTCGCTTGGGAGCCGCCGGAACTCCTACCTCGTCGACACCCGAGCCTCTCTGCGCCAAAGGCCCGCCACGGTCAACTCCGACGACCATTCGCGTCCAAAGCGGTACCATCGTGATCGCATTATTCCTCTACAATTTGCGACCACTCACCTCACCGAGAACCGCCGATCGCCGTTGTCGGCGCCGACACGGTTGCCGCCGTCAAGCCGGCGTGGTTCGCCACCGTGGCACCACTGGCGCCATCTCAAAGAACACGGCCGTGTGGCGCGGTCGCGCCACGCACACGCGCTGCAGCGCACGGCCTACCACGCCAATCCTTCCAAAGCACGGTGGACTTGGTCCACATGGGCCGAGTCACTGACTCATGGGGCCCGCTTGTCAGAAATAAATTTTAATTCTTTTAAATTCCGAAATAATGTAGCTGATGTAATCATTGCGCAATAAATAGGTTTTTCAGTAGGAAAACAATTCAGAAAATTCAATAAAATTTCAGATTTAGATATAAACTTCAAAAATTCATAACTTTTGCATATGAACTCCAAATTGGGTGATTCAAGTTGCAAAATTTGTATAAAATTATAATCTAGCTAACTAAACCAAAATATTTCAATTTGGAGTTGATTTGAGCTGAGTTTTTGAATTTATTTGAATTTGAATTTGAATTTATCGTATTTTCGCGTTTAGACTTCGACGACTCCGGAGAGCTCGACCCCACTGAAGATTTAGACTTCCAGGACATCAACGAAGGCAAGTTATACCATTGACCATATTGCCCCCAGTATTTTAAAGTATTTTCAGTTTTTAAATTATTTAATGCATGCATATGTTTATATAAATGTTTTAATGTCCTGTTTTTACATAGTTATTCCTATGTTCCATTGTATGACCCATTTGAACATTATAATTGTTTGCCTTGACACCATAGACTAAAAATTATCAAAATTAGTCAAATGCTTAGACTGGCTTAGTTCACACTTACAAATTTTGGGAAGGTTTAGCCAAATCTCTCATAAATTGTTCCAAAACTGAAATTGTGGTATTGTTTTACCACATGGGTTTAAAAAGGAGGGTTTTACTCTAAAGTCAAAAATGGGTTTGGACTCGGGCGAAATGGTTGTAAAGGTGGGTGCAGGTTTATGCACGGGTTTAATCTGGTTAAGATTAAGACCCAGGGTTTGTCGGAAAGTCGCCCAAGTCATTTGAGGACCGGTCTTTGAGCCGCTAATTGCTATGCCTAAACGTACTACCACAGGTCCTGTATGAGCAGGATTTGGCTAACTAACTTGTGATGTTGTAGTGTATTTATGTCATGTGTTTATGTGGGTGTCGGTTAGACGTTTTATTCCCACTTGGCGCAAGAGGGGGCTTCCGGAGGACGGTTAGTCCAAAGGAGCGAAACCTTAGCGGGCATGAGTATACTAGGACAAAACATCGTAAAGGCCTCATGATAAATGCTCAGTCGCACGCCTACGGAAGCGTGAATTGGCCGACATATCGAGCATGACATCTCGTGTGGGTAAAGTTGTACACACTCTGCAGAGTAGAAACTATTCGAATAGCCGCATCCGCGGTCATAGACATGCTAGCAATGCCACTTAAAGTTAGAATTGTTTTTGGTTTTAAACTGTTTTATCACATGGCTAGGATGGTTTATCCTTGGGCGGGAAGCCAAGTGTTAGGAGGGTATCCTTCACTAATTCTTTGGAGGTTATCCATGTTATCATAATGACAATAAAAATCTGATTTGAGTTATATAATGAAAACGGCCTTGGAAATTACTATTGATATTTAACCAGAAAATGCTGTTTATGCAAATTAACCCCTGCCATACTCACTTGTTACCTTATGCATGCATTTAAATTCAATATTGGGTGTAGCTTGCGAGCACGGTAGTAGTGCTCACTCTTGCTGAATAAATCTTATTCAGGAGAAGATCTGTTCCCCGACGGTGAGGACCTGGACGAGTAGGCCTTGACCTGACGATTGCACGTGGCGCATCGTGGCCCCATATATTATTATGCTTCCGCTTTGTCTTTCATTGGATATTTGTTAATTGTTATTCGAGACTCGTTGTATTAAACCCTTTATTAATTAATGTCATTTTCAATTCGTGATATGATTGTGATATTCATTTTTGTGAGACTGTGTATACTGGAAATCCTGGACCGGTATATGAACACAGAGAATTCGGGATCTTTCGCTCCCGGGTTTGACAGAGCAGTTTTTGATGACTGATCTTTGTTCGCTTATGTACTTGCTTGGGACTGAGGTCTCTTCCATGCCTAAGGGCTACTACCTCTTTCAACAAAAGTATGTCCAGGATCTTCTTGATCGATCTGGTCTGACTGACACTCGCACTGCTGAGACTCCCATGGAGCTATCCCTACAACTTTGTGCCATTGATGGTGATCTTTTTGAGGATCCTACTCAATGTCGCCATCTTGTTGGGAGTTTGGTGTATCTTGTGAGCACTTGTCCTGATATTGCTTATACTGTTCATATCTTAAGTCAGTTTATGGCTCGTCCTACCCATATTCACTACAGTCATCTTCTTTGTGTTCTTCGCTATTTGGGTGGGACTATCTTTTATTGTTTGCTTTTTCCTAGCTCCACCTCACTATAGCTTCAAGCGTACTTTGATGTGACCTGGGTTAGTGATCCTTCTGATCGTCGTTGTAACGTACCGTTTTCAAAAACAGTGATTAGTATTTACATTTGGCTTTTGGTTTTTAAACCGTCTTTCAAATTAGCCGGTATTTCAAATGTCCTAGCTTATAGCTAAGCTCGGGTTTGTGCTTTAAACCTTTTTGCAATTTGCCGAATTCAAATTTCAATCTGAATTCTTCTTATCAATTTGGGCCCTTCTCAAATTTTGCCCTCCTCTTCCTTTGGGCTGACCCAAAGCCTTCTGAGCCCCACCCATCACATTCTGTTGGTGATATGCCCTAGAGGCAATCATAGAGATGATTGTATCACGTCTATGTTTATGAGTTGTTGAATAAATGTTATTCTGTTCCTTGAATGAATCGTTAGTTTTGAAGATCAACAAGTATGTGACTTGTTGGTGAAACTCTTCGACTTATATGATGTCGTTCTAAAAGTATCCCTGGTCGAACACTAGTGACCATACGACCAGTACATGTATTAATTGATGATCATGTTTCACCGGTCATGGATATAGGGATATCGAATCAATAATGCAAACACGTGTTAGAGAACATGGGGTTGGATTGACCCACCTTGAGACACTATAGAGATTGTTATGATTCTATGTGTCATTAGTTGGTCTCAAGCAATGATGATGTATAATCCTTAGACCTGAGATCAGCATGGTTTCCTACATGTGTAATAACACTCTTAAGGGTTGCCAAACGCTACTCATAACTGGGTAGTTATAAAGGTAGCTTTCGGGTATGCTATGAAACATGCGGAGGGATGTGACTGGTCGGATATGGGATTTGCCCCTCCTAACATAACAGGAGAGATGTCTCTGGGCCCCTCGAAGTGGTCGGATAAAGAAAGTGCATGGCCATGCCACTAGTAGTCGAAGTGTTCGACCACATAAGGTTATCTGACAACTCGATTGAGAAAGTATTGAACAGTCCATGGATGACACATTATCTCAC
Source organism: Ampelocalamus luodianensis (assembly GCA_036346255.1). Taxonomy (NCBI): domain Eukaryota; kingdom Viridiplantae; phylum Streptophyta; class Magnoliopsida; order Poales; family Poaceae; genus Ampelocalamus; species Ampelocalamus luodianensis. The sequence goes on along the minus strand of CM070626.1, from coordinate 27,487,416 downwards.
CTGGAGTTCAAACCAGATATCGTGAGGTAAAAGGAGAATACTAGAGTAAGTCGCTTAGTTCGATCAGATCCTGACAAGTCGTATGGTGATACGAGCAAGTCGTAGACTGATTGAACGAAATCACAGGGTGGTCGAAACCTAGTCGTAAGGAGTTGCGAACTGGTCGTGACCGAGTGCGAACTGGTCGTATAAAGATAGGACCTGGTCGTAAGTGATGAGGACCTAATGGCTACGACTCGTGGTCGGAAAGGGTTTCCGAGTCACAACCGATTACACATAAACCTAACGGGTCACACACTTAATGGGATGGAACAAACCCGATGCGAATACGATTAAGTAAAGCGTGTTGGATAGAATCCGACACGGGGCACTATATAAGGAGATACTTGAGGCTAGTATGAGAGACGCGAGACAGACACGTGAGTTGTTTCCACCAAAACCCTAGCCGCCATCTTCTTGTGAGTGCCTTCTCGTGCGACTTGGTGCTAGCACACCGGTGTACGGTTGTTCCTTCTCTGGACGTGTGGATACCGTAGAGGCGCTACTGCGGGCGCTATTGCGCTGAGGACGATCCACGATCTTCACAAGGAACTGCGGAGGTTGCTGGAGGAGACGATCGACTACGAGGACGTTGGACGATCTTCTACGACCACTACATCGGCGCGTTCTTCGTGGGACTAGGCTACTCCAACTTTACTTCCGCTGCACTGCGCGTCTGGTGGTAATGATCTGTGATCATCTATCTTGCTTGGCATCCTGGTTTATGTGGTAGAAATTTTGAATTGTTGCTAGCGTAGCCTACCCGTATCCCTACACCTTCCCCCCTTGGCCGGCCCAGCCCAGCTCCCTTTGGGGCCCATCTGCCTCCTTGGCCCTGCTCCCTCTGCCTTGTCTTCTTCTCCAGTCGGTCGGCAGCGCCTCTGCCACCACCACGCCGCCTCCTACTTCCCCATCACCTCTGCCACCTGCTCCCACTACGCCTCAGCTCCGGTGCCCCCCTATTTGTCGTGTCCCATCACCAGCACGCCTCCGCACCCGCCGCTCCCACTGTGAGTTTCTGTTGGTTTTGCTTCGGTGTTTTGATTGGATTCAATACAAGTCTTCCGCTGTGCTTGATTGATTGATCTTCATAGCTTTCATAGCTATTAGAGTGAGATTCGTATTGAATCTGATTTAGGTGAAAAAGAGACCATGCTCCTATTCACCCCCCTCTAGTCGCTTTTTCGATCCAACTTGAAAATGCTAGAACTGAACTAATTGAAGTTAAATATGCTCCTTGTAAAAATGTTTAGAGTCTAGTAAGTTGTATGTTTCTAGTGCTGTTGAATCTAGATTTTGTTCTTTCTGCTTAGAACGTGAATCTAGATTTTGTTCTTTCTGCTTAGAACGTGAACATGAAGTGAAAGATATAATAAAAGCAGTTAGAGCTAAATATGCCAAGCTTAAGGACAAAATTTATTATTCTACTTGTGCTTTATGTGAAGCTCTTAAGCTTGAAGTTGTTGTTTGTAAGGAGATGCATGCTAAGGCCATTAAAGCTAAAACTTGTAAATCATGTATTAATCTTGAAAAAGAAAATGCTTACCTTAAGAACACATTAAAAAAATTCTCTAAAGGTAAGAAACAGTTAAACATGATTCTTGATAAGTCCAAAACTCCTTATAAAATGGAAGGGTTAGGATACAACTATGCCTAGGACAAATCCAAGCCAAATGTCATTCAAGTCTTGGAGAATGGGTTAGTTGAGTTCAAAACCCAACCTGCAAAAGCTATTTTCAAATCTGCAGGTTTTGCCCAACCATCTGTTGAGTCAAAAGGTGCTTCTCCTAGTGGTACTAAGTACCATTGCACCTATTGCAAGAAGGATGGACATTTGGTTGAGTTCTGTTGGCGTAGGTTGAAAAATACTAGAAAAAAATCTTGCTAGAATGTCATCTCATCAACCTAGAGCCTTTATGAGACATGGTCATATAGAGAAGAAGAAATCTGGACTAGGTTTTATTTCACATGCTCATCATCATGTTTCTAGACAGAATGCATCTCATGTTCGTGTGACCATTTCTCATGATAGAACCTTAAATAAGATCAAGGATAGCACTTCTGCTTTGCATACTACTCACAGACATGTGTTTGATTTGGGTTCTAAGTCATGTCTAACTAACTTGATGTTGAGACACATCGATTCTATGTTCCATGATTTTCAGGGTTACCGTAGAAGGAAGAACACGCGATTCGTCGACTCCGGCTATTCACGCCAGATGACCGGAGACTCAAGATGGTTCACCTCCTTCACGCGGTCGATGGGTGATGATTTCATCACTTTTGGAGATAATACACAGGGCGATTCAAGGCGAGATCAATCGGGGTGAGCGACAATTTCATTTTGAAGGGCGTCGCCCTTGTGGACAAGCTCGAGTTTAACACTTTACTGTCTCACGACTTCTTGATGATGGCTATGAGACTATATTTAAGAAAAATGCTTGTCCGGTGCTTGATTCAAGCTGGTGAGCTCATTTTGGGATTTATAGAGTTGCTAGGATCTTTGGAGCTGATTTTTAGAATCTCTTCTTTGGTTCTCTTAAATGTTTGGTTACATCTTCTTACGATTTCTCATTTTGCATAGCGTTTGGGGCACATTGGTTTTGATCATGTGACATGAGTTAGCAACCTTGAGCTCATGAGAGGTTTGCCTAAACTCAAAGCTGTCAAGGATGTTGTATGTGCGCCCTGTAGGCATGTCAAGCAAGTTGCCGCTTCACACCCTGCATTGACTTTGGTCATGACTGACGGACCAAGACAGTTGCTTCACATGGATACTGTTGGTCCTGCTAGGATTCGGTCAATTGGTGGCAAATGATACATTCTTGTCATAGTCGATGATTCTTCGAGATACTCTTAGGTGTTCTTTCTTGCTTCAAAGGATGAAGCTTTTGATTATTTTCATGATCTTGTTCTTTGTTTGGCTTACGAACTTCCGGTGCCCTAAGAGCGATTCACAGTGACAATGGCACGGAATTCAAGAATGCCTCATTTGCCTCTTTTTGTGCTGAGCGTGGTATTAATCATCAGTTCTCTTCTCCACACGTCCCTCAACAAAATGGCGTTGTGGAAAGGAAGAACATGACCTTAGTCGAGATGGCTAGGACAATGCTAGATGAGTATAGCACGCCGAGGAGGTTTTGGGCCGAAGCTATTGCTACAACTTGCCATATTTCAAATCGGGTCTTCGTGAGACCATCTTTGGGCAATACATCATATGGCTTTGTTTTGGTAGAAAACCATCATTTCTCATTTTTGAGTTTTGGAGCCAAGTGTTTTATTCTTAAGGCAGAAATCTAGATAAATTTGAGTAAATGACTTTTGATGGTATATTTTTGGGTTATCCTGCACATTTGAGGGGTTTTCGAGTTTTCAATGTTGAAACTAACTTGGCTCAGGAGACTTGCAATGTCACTTTTGATGAGACTAGCTCTGGAGCTATATCATATCTTTTAGGTGATACACAGGTGACAGAGAGCATTTTTGTGGAGAAAAATGAGGATGAAGCTAAGTTTTATCTTCCTCCTGCTGCTGTTGGTGCTCCTACTCCAACTCAAGAACCTGTTGCGACTACTTCACCTTCAATTGAGGCTCTTGCTGCATCTTCATCATCAGCAGTACCTGCGGAGGTCGAAGAGACGCTATCTCCCCTAGGCGCTCCACTTCATATTCAGAGGCGTCATCCTCTGGATCAGATTATTGGTGATCTTCATGAGCGAGTCACTCGCTCCAGGTATCATGATCCTAGTCTCTACTCCCATTCTACATTAGTTGCTTCTTTCGAACCCCGTGATATATCACATGCATTATCTGATTCAAGCTGGGTTAATGCCATGCATGAGGAGTTAGAGAACTTTGAGAGGAACAAGGTCTGAAACCTAGTAGTACCTCCTAGTGGTCATAATGTTATATGAACCCGTTGGGTGTTCAAAAATAAGCAAAGTGAAGGTGGTTCTGTGATTAGAAACAAAGCTAGGTTGGTAGCTTAGGGTTTTAGCCAAGTTGAGGGTTAGACTTTGATGAGACATTTGCTCCTGTTGCTAGATTGGAAGCCATTCGCATTCTGCTTGCATTTGCTGCATCTAAAGGTTTTAGGTTGTATCAGATGGATGTCAAGAGTGCTTTCCTAAATGGTTTTATAGAGGAGGAAGTGTATGTTAGACAACCCCTAGGCTTTGAGAATCCCAAGCATCCACATCATGTTTTCAAGCTTTCCAAAACCTTGTATGGTCTTTAAGCAAGCCCCTATAACCTGGTATGAGAGGCTTAAGACCTTCTTGCTTAAGAATAACTTTGAGATGGGTAAGATATGTAGAGAAACGGGTAGGCTACACTAGCGCAAATTAAAAATTCTACCTGTAAACCAAGATCACTGCAGTTATAGATCACGGTCTTACACTAGACGCGCAGGTGCGGAAGTTGATGCAGCACGTCGAGAGCGAGTAGTCGTACTACTTCCTCGTCCTCGTCGTGGCGTCCCACGTCTGACTCCTCTCTTGCGATTCGTCCCAACGCTACGGATCGGCGCCTTCAAAGGTATCCACACGTGCGGAGGAAGCGACGACGCCGAACTACTAGATCCACGCGGCGACTAGGGCATGGGAGGGTGGCGGCTGGGGTTTGAGGATGTCACGAAAAACTCATCTCTTAATCACTGCGCCCCTACCCTCCTTTTATAGGCGTCCTTACAATGGGCTTCTACGAATAGAGGCCCATTAGGACTCAATGCCGATCTAATTCGGATCCAATCGAATTAGGCTTGACCACTTAAGTGTGTGACCCTATGGGTTCGCGTATGTTTAGACATGACGCGAGTACACATACTTGGTCAATAGTTGGTAGCAGCCTCTAGCAAGACGTGCCAATTCCTAAACGTACACAAAGATCATATCGGACAAACCATCACAACGTTATGTACATACCAATCCCTTTGTCTCACGATATTGGTCGAGCTCCAAGTGACCACTCTTTCTCGATCTGTGATCCGGAATCCCTTACTAGGTTAACTCTTAACCTTAAGTAGCATGACCATGCATTTCGGATCCGATCGCTCGAGGCCAGAGATATCTTTCTCGGTAGAGAGGGCAAATCCCATCTCAACCGACCATGCCTCATGACATGCTTCATGACAAACCCGAAAGCTACCTTTATAACTACCCAGTTATGGAGTAGCGTTTGATAGCCCCTAAGTAGGTCGATTCATATCTCAAGTACATGCGACAATCTTAGGTCTAAGGACAAGGCGTACACATTGTGTAGAGAGAACCATAAGTATAATTGCTATGTCTCATGTTGGGTCGGTCCAACCCCATGTTCTAAACATGTGTCCACATTATTGGTTTGACATCTCCATGTCTATGACCTGTGAAACATGGCATCAACCGATACATGTGCTAATCCATCATTCACGTGTGTCCTCATATGAACTCCGACTAGGGACAACTTTAGAATAATCATATAAGTAAAGAGTTTCGCAAACAAGTCACATACTTGTTAATCAACACAAAGGCAATATTCAAGGAACATTTATTAAATCATGGATACAACGAAATATCATCATCTCTATGATTGCCTCTAGGGCATATCTCCAACATGATAGACAAGACCTTGTTCATTCTTAGGCATGACAATGACTTCCTACTTGCTCAGATTTATGTAGATGATATTATCTTTGGTGGTTCTTCTCATGCTCTTGTTTCTAGTTTTTCTGAGATCATGTCCAGAGAATTTGAGATGAGTATGATGGGAGAACTCAACTACTTTCTGGGGCTTCAAATCAAGCAATGCAAGGAAATCAAGCAATGCAAGGAAGGGATCTTCATCCATCAGACGAAGTATACCAAGGATCTGCTCAAGCGTTTCAAGATGGGTGAATGCAAGACGATCGCCACTCCTATGGTGACTTCGACTGTTTTGGATCTAGATGAGGAAGGGGAAGCCGTGGATCAACATGAGTACCGCAGCATGATCAGCTCCCTTCTGTACCTGACGGCCTCAAGACCAGACATCCACTTCGCGGTCTACCTCTGCGCGAGGTTTCAGACGTCTCCGAGGACTTCCCATCGCCAAGCCGTCAAGCGTATTTTCAGGTATCTTCACTTTACCCTCTAGTATGGCATTTGGTATTCCTACTCTTCTTCTTTGTCTATTCGGGGGTTTTCTGATTCTGATTTTGTGGGTTGTAGGTTGGATAGGAAGAGTACCTCAGGCACTTGTCACTTCTTAGGCACTTCTCTTGTCTCTTGGTCTTCTAAGAAGCAGTCCTCTGTCGCACAATCCACTGCTGAAGCTGAATATGTAGCTACTGCTAGTTGATGTAGTCAGATTTTGTGGATAGTGTCCACTCTTAAGGACTATGAGTTAACTTTTGTTAGTGTTCATCTTTTCTGTGATAACACTTATGTCATTAATATTGCTAAAAATCCTGTGCAACATTCTTGGACCAAGCACATAGACATTCACTATCACTTCCTTAGAGACCATGTCGAGAAGGGTGATATTGTGCTACACTTCGTGGAGTCTGTGGCTCAGTTGGCTGATATCCTCACCAAGCCTTTAGATCCAACTAGGTTTGCCACATTGAGGAGTGAGTTAGGGGTAATTTACCCCTATGGGTTGGTTTGAGGGGGGTTGGTTCTTTTCTGAACTTTCCTTGTTCTTCTGATCTTTTCTTGATCCTTTCTGAACCTGTTGATCCTTTTTGATCTTTTTAGGCTTTTCAGTTCTTCTTGCATCTCATTGTATCATATTGCATTCATATGAAAATCATAAAAAGTTGCATCGTAATATAAGCTTTACTGCTTGTCTTTTAAAATCGATGAATCTTTGCTTATTACCCTTTTGAGATTTAGTATTTCAACTGTTGCTCAGTTCAATATCTAGTTCTTTGACTTGCTAGAATTATCATGGTTTCACATGTGCAACAAAGTCTTTGCTAAATGAGCTAGAACTTTTAATCAACTTGAACTAAAAATTGTAATTTATGGATCTTTTAGCTAGTTACACAATTAGTGATCCTTTTGTGATACTGGCCCTGTCAAAATTGCTTTGTTAGATCTTGAATCTAGAATTGAACATTTCTGTAGCCTCTTATTCTTTTAAGAAACTAAAATTTCTCTTTTGTGCGAAAAAACTGATCTCACCAATTCTTTCTCATGAGACGGCTTGCCATTGCACTAGGCATGAACTCAGGGGGAGTTTTGGATGACCTAGACCACTCTTTTAATCTTTTTTGCTTGGGATGGTCATGCAAGGCTTGAGATCTAGCACATGGTTAAGAAAACAAATTATCAAAATTGGTTGAAGCTTAGAAAAAGATTGTGGATGGCTCCTAGTGTAAGATCTTCTTTACTAAGATAGACCTTTTATCAACTTGAAATGAAAATTGTTGTGAAAATTGGCATTTTGAGATAATTTGAGCAAAATGATTCAATTTAGAACTTTTTGTCTCATGGATGGTCTGTGCTAGCTTATTGATCTCACGATGATATTCTGACATGACCATTATAACTTTAGGATATCTGTTGTTGAACTTACTAATTTTGAAGTATTGCTTAATTTAATCCAACATCAAGTGGTATTTTGAGCTCTCTAGTCTAGCTTTGCTATATATGCCTTAACATAATTTTACTAGCTGTGTCAGGCTTGATATGTCTTGAGTGATAATAGAAATACTAGTCTGTTCTTTTGGGTAATCTCCAAAGCTTCTTGTACTCAAAATTGAAAAATACAAAAAAATGAAGCCACTCCATTGCATTTCATGCATGCTCTTTTTTTTTTTTGCTTCTTCCTCATTTCTGCATTTGTCATCTTTGGATGAGAGGAAGGCGTGATTCCTTGATGAATCCATTGTCAAAGGGGGAGAAGATTTAGCAAAAATGTTAAAAAAGAGCTTTTTGGTTGTAGGGAGAGAAGAAATGTGTTTTAGAGAAAAAGGAGAAAAATGATGATCATAGTGAGGGGGAGCATTTAATTTGCAATTCTTTTGATCTTATTGTTATTTTTGAATTTGAATTGCAATTCTTGGAGACTCACAATGATCAAAGGTCAAATAGAATAATTGTTCTTTCATATGGACCTTAAGTGGGATTTTTGTCACTTCTCTGAAATTGAAGTTTTGTACTTTCTTTTGCCTTATCTCACTTGCCTATGCTATTCTGAAGTCAGCTTGGTCATTTCCATTACTTTCTCTTGCTCATGGACTAAGTTGTGCCTTTGTGCAAAGCTCATGAGTATTTTCTTTCTCAAACCTCAAACTTACATTTTTGAGAAATTGCCAATATGTTCATTAAGGGGGAAATAGAGTTTCAGTTCTGTCAGGTCTCAGGCGGTCAAACCGGCCTTGGTGGCAGTCAGACCGGCCTTGCCTCGGGTGGATTAGCTGTTGGGGTCTTGGTCCGGTCCGGCCGGTCGAGGCGGTCGACTAGCGGTGTGGTGGTCGGCTGTCTCCGCTCGTGATCGACCGACCGTTAAAGTCTTTTTGGATTTTGGAGCTGGGCCAAAAATAGATGGTGTAAGCAAGAGAGGAGATTCCTTTACCTTGGTCTCATAATTTTTGGAGGTTCAAGGCAAAAGTTCTATTCATTTGAAATTTTCAGAGAGGTTGCGGATTTCCAGGGAGGATTTTTGGCTAAGTCCATAGACTGGACGGTCAGACTAGCCAGGGGGCGGTCAGACTGGCCATGAGGTGGCGCTCTGACCGGTTTTGACTTGTTTGCCGGCCAGCTTGGCGGAGATGTTTGCTTGTAAGGTCAAGTTCATGGGTTTCAGTGCATATGTGTTGCATGATGCATGTTTTGACTAACGTGGGCCAAGTTGCGAAGAACTTATTCCCGGAATCGATTTCTCTGTCTATTGTTGTGTAGGGAGCTTGGTGGTCAACGACGATCAACGGCGAGGATGATCGGGACTAGACTTGAGAGCTGAGGTTCAGAACGATTGAGTATACCAGGTGAAGTCATTGCACTCAAGCATGGTGCAAGATGGACAAAGGTGATCGAACGGGCAGTTCGGTGCGACTGGTTGGATCAAGCGGCGCGGGGGTCGGTGCAAGTGCCACGATGATTTTGGTGGGAGCCGGATGGGAGAGACTTACCGAGATGATGAGAGTCGTTGATCAACCTACACGTGATGAAGCGTGCGACTGCTTCGCAAGGATTGGACTAGGTCGTTGAAGAAGGACCGAGAAGGGGTATTTTGGTAATCTTACCAAATGCCGCCTTAGTTACCTTTTGCTAACCAGCGGCGCAAGATGGCGCGTGGAGATAAAGACGACGCTTTAAAATACGTGCGTATGTGACCCGTTTGTGTGTGGGTCTTAACGGGAACCCATTAGGATTTACTCTTCTAGAAGGTCTAAGCCTCCACTATAAATATAGGAGGGAGGTGGCTGCACCCTCTGGAACTCTTTCATTGTTTTGAAACCCTAGTTTGCTTAGGGAGAGGTTTAGTGGAAGTTAAGGTTCTAGAGAGTTGGATTTGATTTCGTGCTCATGTATTTAGTCTTTGTCCTCCTTGATGGAGTGGCTGTAAACCAGTACCATATCAAATCAATCCAAAGAAAGTTCTCTCATATATGAGTATATTTGCTTTCTTTCTCTTTATTTGATGATTTGGGGTCTTTCTTTGATCCGCGAGTTTCTGCTTGGTTTCTTGTCTTGATCTAACTTGCTGTGACATGTGGAAACCTATCTAGGATCATCTTGATCATCATTCACCCACGAGCAAGTTTCTAGATCATATTTTCGTTTTGACTCGGTTTTTTTAACCTCTTTCGCTCAAACAGAGAAAAGTCAGAATTTTGGTAAGGATCTTCACGATCGTTACTTGGAATAGGTCCTGACATCCTTAAGAAGGTGTGTGTCAAGTTTCATGAGGTTTGGACTCACGAATCAAAAGTTAGACCAATTTGTGTTTTAGTTTTTCGGACTGATTTTACTGTTCATCGAGCTAGAGGTCCGACCGCCCGTGTGAGAGGTCAGACCGCTAGGCAAATCGGTCCGACCGCTATCTTGAGAGGTCAGACCGCCTGAGACTTTGTGATGTGAGTTTCTGTTGGTTTTGCTTCGGTGTTTTGATTGGATTCAATACAAGTCTTCCGCTGTGCTTGATTGATTGATCTTCATAGTTTTCATAGCTATTGGAGTGAGATTCGTATTGAATCTGATTTAGGTGAAAAAGAGACCGTGCCCCTATTCACCCCCTCTAATCGCTTTTTCGGTTCAACAGTAATGGAAAGTAAGTAGTGATCACGAATAATAGAATTGGCCTGCAATTTAGCTTTAACCTTTCTAGTTCTGAAAGAGACTAACATATGTTGCTTTGGTGTCTCTTAAACGATTTGTGTAGCTATGCGATAGCATCACAGAGGAAATAGAGATGTATGTTACCATCTAAAGATGCTATCGAATAGCTACAGCCATATGAGGACGGCGGTAGCGCACGTTACAACATACTTAGCTACGATGACAACAGTGTATGCATCTATGAATTCTGCAAGCTACAAAATGAATTTGCAGGCAATGTTGCAAGCATGTATATATCTAATAAAAATACCAGATCAAGGGCTAGCTAAGCCAATGCTATGAATTTTTATATGAAGCAAATATAAACTCTTTTCTAGTTATAGCAGGGCAAGTCCACTAATAAGGTCAAAGAACAAGAAGAGGGATTGGCAGACATCCATAGCTCAGCATCAAAGATATGTTGAGATGCCAGAGGCCTATACTTCCCCGATTCCTGGTGTGTGCCAACAAAGACAAATACAGGTGTGTGGATAGTGAATATATGGTTGAGAATTGAGATCACCTACTACATTAAGATAGAAGAACGAGTTCGTATTCCGCTCAATTTCCCAATGTACACACATAACCTTGTGAGGATCTTTCTAATTATATTGGTGAAACTAGCTCCTTCATAGGTATGTTACTGCACACACGCCTATCTACAGATTGTTTCCCAGTGCTAATCACATGCTACTCCTGCAACATGCTATGCTCTATGACGGACTGATACTGTATTTCTCTTGTTATTGGTGTTATTGTCAGCGTATCGAATGTTGCTTCTGTTCAAGGCACAAACCAAAATGTCCCTACAACCAAAAGGCTTATTGTTCTAAAGGATGCTAGGTATAGTACCAAAATTTACCTATGCACTCTGCAAGTCTTATCAATCGTTGAACTTTTCATATATCTCCCTCAGTGTTAGCTCTCTTTGTTGGTGTCCTTACGAAGAGAGACGGTTGTAAGTCTTCTATCCTTCCCGCTGCTGCTCTTTTGGTTGTGCAGCATATACCCGCATAGCTTTTAAGCCACTCTTCTTAATGCCCTGGCCTGTCGGTCTCTCCTTAATTTCGCTTCATAGCTGCCAGTGCCGGTGCTTTACCCTTGTTGCTAGCATGCTGTCTCTAGGGTACATCATAGCAGCTAATATGTATCCTTATTATCATTCCATTGTTACAACCACATTACTCTGCCTACGTGTATGTCTCAGCTTGTTTACTTTTTAATACAGAAAAAGGGTGTGCCTGAAAACACCCCTCTCATTCGCCTGTAGTATACCGCCTTGTCTAGCAGATGAGTTTTTCCAGTGATTTAGGCTGTTTCTATCTGCATATAATGTCCACGTTCATCGTCATTGCGCTGCTTAGGCCATGTTTGTCGCCCTCTGTATATATTTCGTTTTACTGCATGTTTCATACAGGGCATATCTCTTAGTCGAAGTATTTCTTGTTCATTTAGTGTACACAGATTGCGCTGCCTAGCCCATAGCCACAGTTTTTCCTCTATATAGATGGGATAGTGGGCAAATTGGGGCAGACTGGATGGTGCGACGGCAGTGGCAGGGCCGGGGTAGTCGACTCAGTTGGTATTGCCGAAGCAAAGTGGAGGGTCATCTGCTAGTCACCATGTGCGGCCGGTGAAGGATGGTGGTGCTGACAAGATTAAGAGGTTTTGCTTTAGATGCAAGGAAAAGAGACATACCATTGCTGCTTGTCCAGTTGTGTTGCGTTGTGATATTTGTGACAATACCAATCATTTGGCACCTAGGTATCCTCTGCTCAAAATGCCAAAACCAGTGGCAAATTTCTGTGGGTATGGGGTTGAGGGCCTAGGGTTTTATATGGTACCCTCTGCAGGTCCGTCGAGGCCGTGGGATGAACAGGGTACGATGGGGGTGGTACGGATTGTCGGTGGGCAGCTATCGGTTGAATGGGTCATTGGGGAGTTAAGGAGACTCATTCCGATTGATTGGCAGTGGGATGTGAAAGAAATTGGTCAAAATTCTTTTTTGGTTCAATTTCCGACACCCATTGAATTGGCATGAATGGTTCAGATTGGGGATATACAAGTCAAATCTCAAGGGGTAGTGCTACGTTTTGAGGAATGGAAGCCGGGCCCTACTCCGAAGTTGCAGCTTCACCCAGTCTGGGTGCAAGTTTTTGGGGTTCCTTATGAAGTTAGAGACTACCTTAGTCTTTGTGCCATTGATTCTATTGTTGGCACTGCCCTCAAAGTGGACATGATAGGTACAAGGAAGAAAGATCTAGTCCGGTTGCAGGTGGGGGTTATAGATGTTTCTCTAATCCCTGCAAGTGTTGATATTGTTGTTGGACACAGTGTCTACGAATTATTTTTTTGAAGTTGAGCAAGACTCAAATTGAAATATGGGAGAAGGAAATGTGGGGGATGAGCAAAATAACGGAGGTGGCAAGGATAGAGGGGATAATGATGAGGAAATGAAGGACCGTGAGATGATGGACCGGGAGGCTAAGAGGGCAAAAAAATGTTTCGATCGTGATGGGGATGACTTCAAGTGGCATCACCTCATTGTCTCAAGCTTGTGGTTCGATTCTTGGCAAAATTCTCGTTTGTGTCACTCCTATTTCACAACAGGAGGTTGTAAAAGAGAGATCGGGTGGACCGAAGGTAGAGGAGGTCAAGGATTGTGCGCCCAAGGGGCCGATGGTGCTATGGCAGCCGTCAGCGGGTGTTGCACATGTGGGGGTGGACTCGCTGGCGACAGTCTCGCCACCGACTCGGGATGAGAAAATGTCTCTAGAAGGGCACTGAGGTGTAGTTTTACCATGGTGAACATGCCCAAAAAGGAGGTTCGGTGGTGTGGCGATAAAGATCGTGAGGGACGATCGGCGGGGTTCCGTTGTCCGGTGCTTTGGAGTGGATGTTGGTTGAGAAAAGGGAAGGTCGGTGGAGTGCGGTGGCAAGCGAAGGGGCATGGTTGGGCGTGATTACTGCAGGAGCCAAGGTAGAGCCGGCGTCGCGAGCAAGGTTGGAGCGGATGAGGATTCCTTCTTTGAAGGTCGTCTGAAGGGCCAAGTATAAAAACTTGGAGGAGAACAAAGGTACTAATTTAAATAATGCATTTTCAATTTTGGCTATTCGGATGAGGTTGCTATTTCTAATTTGAATCAAGTAGGAATGTCTTTAGGAGTTACTAGTTTGGAAACGACGTCTGCTTTACAATCTATTAAAAAGATCGAACTTGGTAGGCTGACTTGTAGATTGGCATATTCGGGAAAAATTGGTAAAGAACATGCCCTCAAAGAGGATTCGGACGATGAAACGGCCAGCCTTGATTTATCCTCTCTAAATAGCTTATGCAGTGACTTGTGTTATGGGAGCGGCTACAAATGATGATCATGATTTGCAATTAGTATCACACAAAAATAAAAGAACATGGGCTAAGAAAGAACTTGCAAAAGTTGTTGAGTATCGTATTAAAAATAAACAAAAGAGAAAATGAAAGGTGTTTTTTTGGAATAGTGGGGGTCTTGGCGACCGAGCGAAGCATAGGTACATTACGGAGTTGGTTCGGGAACAACATATGGATTTTGTTGCTATTTTAGAAACTGTTAAGAAGGATTTTTCCAATTCACATTTAAAACATTTTAGTGGTGATATGGATTTTTTTTTTGCACTACTTACCATCCTATGGCCGTCCTGGGGGTATTTTACTTGGTGTGAACATGGTTGTTTTTCAGATGGGCTCCATTTTTTAGGCTTCATTTACGTAATAAGAAAGATGGGTTCCAATGAATCCTTGTGGCTGTGTATGGTGCTGCACAACCAGCTTATAAAGATAAGTTTTTAATTGAATTAGTTCATGCGTGTAGTAAGGACACAGTGAGGAGAAAAATAATGATAATTTTGATTGGCATTATCCTTTTCTTTTTAATGCGGTTATTGAGAGCCTCGAATTAAGAGAACATAGGCTTGCAGGTAGGCAATTTACGTGGGCTAATAATTTGCATAATCCTACTTATGAAAAACTTGATAGAATTCTTATGAGTACGAATTGAGAACATAAGTTCCCTTTGACCCCTATAAATGCTTTGGAACGTGTTCTTTCTGACCATACACCTATTGTCCTTAACACTAGGGCTGCCTCTGATACTAGGAACCAAAATCTGTTTAAATTTGAGTTAGGTTGGCTTAAGAGGGATGAGTTTGTTGATTTGGTGGCTCAGGTGTGGCGACAAAATAATGTTGGTAATTCTGAAATTAATCATTGGCAAAGTAAAATTAGAGCGCTTAGACAACTTTTCAGAGGGTGGGCTAAAAATACTAGTGGTGTGTATAAGCTAGAGAAAAAAAAACGTCTTTTGAATATCATTGATAATCTTGATAAGAAAGCCGAGTCTACGGGGTTATCTAATTTTGAAATTAATCTTAAACATAGTTCTAATTAGCGTCTTTGCCCATTTACTGAGAGATGAAGAAATCAAATGGTATCAACGGGCTAAGGCGAAGCATTTACTTGAAGGAGATAGTAATACTCGATATTTCCATTTGATTGCCAATGGTAAGCATAGGAAATAACAAATTTTCGATTGGAACAAGAGGAAGGTTTAATTTGGGTGATGCCCATTTAAAGCGATACATCACAACTTATTACAAATGTCTTTTGGACCTCCGATACCAACCATTTTCCATGGTTGAGAGTATCACGGAGGATATACCTTACGTTTTAGACTTGGAAAATGACTATTTTACTGCCGAGTTTACTGAAAAGAAAGTGAAAGATGCAATTTTTCAAATGGAGCATAATAAAGCTCTGGGTTCATATGGCTTTCCTGTTGAATTTTATCAAGTTTTTTGAAACATTATTAAAAATGACTTGATGGCTCTTTTTTTAGATTTTCATAGAGGCAATTTACCTCTTTTTAGACTCAATTTTGGTGTCATTTCTTTACTTCCAAAAAAGAAGATGCACGATAAATTTAGCAATATAGACCGATTTGCCTATTAAATATGAGTTTTAAAATATTTACGAAGGTAGACACTAATCGTCTTATGGGTATTACTCAAAAGGTTGTTCGTCCGTCTCAAACAGCTTTTATGCCAGGGAGAAATAATATGGAAGGGGTAGTTGTTTTACATAAAACAATCCATGAGCTTCATAAGAAGAAATTAGATAGAATCATTTTTAAGATTGATTTTGAAAAAGCTTATGATAAGGTCAAATGACCTTTTCTGCAGCTAACTCTTAAAATGAAGGGTTTCTCTCCAAGTTGGTGTGCTTAGATTGAAAGTTTCATTGCAAAGGGTAGTGTGGCGATTAAGATTAACGATAGTATTGGACCTTATTTTCAAACCAAGAAAGGGCTTAGGCAAGGGGACTCTTTGTCTCCAATTCTTTTTAATATTGTTGCGGACATATTAGCCATTGTTATTGAAAGGGCTAAGAATGAGGACCATGTCAGTGGGATAATACCGTATTTGGTTGATGATGATCTTTCTATCCTTCAATATGCTGATGATACTATTCTTTTCATGGATCACAATTTTTATCAAGCAACAAATTTGAAGCTTATTCTTTGTGCATTTGAGCAAGCTATGCAGTTTAATGATAAATTTTTATAAAAGCGAGCTCTTTTGCTTTGGAGAAGCAAAAAATTATGAATCCCAATACTTAGAGATATTTGGATGTGAGAGGGGTTGTTTTCCCTTTAAATATTTGGGTGTTCCGATTCATTTGAGAAGGCTACGGAATAATGAATGACGGGTTTGGAAGATCGCTTCGAAAAAAAAGTTGAGCAATTGAAAAGGAAAAACTTTATCTACTGGTGGTAGACTATTACTTATAAATTTGGTTTTGAGCGGCCTACCAATGTTTATGCTTTTTTTCTTTCTTTGAGGTACCCAAGGGGATCCTTAAAAGACTGTATTTTTTTAGATCCAGATTTTATTGGCAGAGTGACAACCATAAAAAGAAATATAGGTTGGTTAAATAGAATATTCTTTGTAGACCTAAGGACAATGGTGGGAATTTAGAATCTCGAGATAAAAAATAAGTGCATTTTGGCTAAATGGTTGTTTAAACTTTTGAATGAGATAAGGGTTTTGCAGCAATTGCTTAAAAATAAGTATTTGAATGATAAGTCTGTCTCTCAAGTTGAGAGTAAACTTGGGGATTCCCATTTTTTAAAGGGATTGATGAAGGTAAAGTAAGATTTTATTCAACATTATTCTTTTAATCTTGGAAATGGGAAAAAATTCAGTTTTGGAAGGATATTTGGGTTGGACATCAGTCTCTTTCTGAACTTTATCCAACTTTGTTTGAGGTAATCCGGAATAAACACGCTTTGGTTGCAGATGTTTTAGGGACTGCGCCTTTAAATTTGAATTTTAGGAGAGCGGTTATTGGTCCAAATTTGCTTGCTTTCAATAATCTTATTGTGAAAATAGTCACTGCTCATCTTACCTTGGATAAGGATACGGTTCGATGGAATTTACATAGGAATGGATAATTTTCAGTCAAATTTATGTATGCTGTTTTGGGTGACACCAATTGTAGTTTTCAAAGTCAAAATTTATGGAAAGTTAAAGTACCCCTTAAAATAAAAATTTTCTTATGGTACCTTTGTAGAGGAGTTACTTTTACTACGGATAATTTATTAAAAAGAAACTGGAGAGGTGATACTAATTGTTGTTTTTGTGATCACAAGAAGACTATACAACATTTTTTTTATTGTCGTTTTGTCTGTTTTTCTTGGTGCATAGTTCAAATTGCTTTCAATCTTAACAGACCTAATACTATTCAGAATATCTTTGGGAACTGGTTAGTAGGTCTTACTTCAGATTTAAAAGCAAATATTTTGGTAGAGATGGTTGCACTTTGCTGGTCTATCTAGTTATGTCATAATGATATCGTTTTCGACAGGAAAGTTATTGACCATCCTCTGTAGGTTAAATTCAGATGTATCCATTGGATCCACTCTTGGTCAGCTTTGCAATGCCAAGGAAGGAGGGAGGCCTTGGTAGCTGGGAGCAAAGCATTAGAGATTATTACAAGGAAGATCTTCAACAAGCATGGGTGGAAGCTATTTCATAGGCTTCGGGAGATTTGAAGCACTTCTATGTTTTTGTTTATTTTTATAAGGTTGTTTACTATTTTTTCGGCTTTTGTTTTGTCGTTGGTTTATGTTTTGGCGGTGTTTGTTTTGCCTCTTCATTATGGTTAATGGGGCGATTACTTCGCCTGGTTAAGAATATTGTGGTTATTGTAATAAACTTTGGGTTGTGTGTATCCTCGGATATAGAGGCTGCGAGAGGGTTTCTCTTCCCTTATCTAAAAAAAGATTATACTGCAGCTGTTTCTATACTGTCTGTACTCATCGTCATTCCGTTACTTCAGCCATGCCTTTGGCCCTGTATATACGTTTTGTTATAGTCAATTTGTCACGGGGAACGAAGATCTTATTGCTACCCAGGGTAGAACGTAGCAACTAATATATGTCCTTGCTATCGTTTCATTGTTACAGCAACATTACTATCCCTGCGTGTATATGCCAGCCTATTTCCTTCGTAATACAGAGGAAGGGTCTACCTAAAAAAACATCTCTTATTCCCCTGCTGTACACCGCCCTGTCCAGCACATTAATTTTTGCAGTGATTTAGACTGTTGGTCTCTGCGCATAGTGTTCATAATCATCATCACTGTGTTACTTGGGCCATGTCTCTCACCCTCTGTATATATTCCATTTTATTGGATACCCCGTACAAGACAAATCTCTCACTCAAAAGTGTTTTTTATTAGTTTAGTGTGCAGAGACTGCGTTACTTAGGCCATAGGCACGGTTCTTCTGTTGTTTAGACTACAACTCTTTGTGTGGAGTATCTATACTCATCAACATTTCGTTACCTCGGCTATGCCATCAGCCCTGTATATATGTTTAATTCTATTAGGGTTGTTACAGAGAACGAGGTCTTACCGGAAGTGCAGCATGCCGTTGGTATATCTCGCCGGATATTCCTGAGGCTACAACGATTACGTCAAGGTATACACCTGGATATCTACGTACTTTAACACATCAATGTCGTTTTTCATGAGTCTTAACCGATACTGACAGAGTATACTTCAGTTCCACATGCGTTTATCTACCTCGTCTTTCCAAAATACAGTTTACCATCGTGCTCTGAGCCGGTGTCCCGTATTGTTCTACGTAATCAGATACCGCCTAGCAACACTCTTTCATACAGTCCGAAGAAAAACACTTGAGGAAATTGTTGAGATAAATCCTTTCGATTTTCCAGTTAAGCTTTTCTCTTCATTTGCTCCCTCCATTTCTTTTAATCCTCTCTGAATGCTCATCATGTCCCTGCAGAGCCGCCAAACCAAGGTTGCATTTCAATCTGTATTGTTAATTTAGATGCCTTTATCCTTTACAATGTGTTCGCTTACTTGTGCTGTCCGCTTTATACCAGATACAAACTCTGTGACATTGCTAGCGATGGTACAGGAGAGGCAGAATTTATGTTGTTTGGAGACATTGGTCAACATGTAGTCCGTAAACAAGTCGGTGCAATTCTTAGATCAAACCGTGGAGGAGATGAGATACCTCCTGAGGTTGCTCAGGTTGCATGCAACAAATATACCTGGCATATCAGTATAACTGAAAAGAGCTTTCATGGCCCTAAAAATATTTCCATGTCAATCGTGTTGCGGTAGCGTTTGGAAGGCAACCTACTGATCCACGAATATATCCTTCCATACATGCTGCATCGTCTACTTCCGAAGCTACCACTTCCATTGCCCAAATCAAAGGGCCACAGGCTAGAGCTTCTCATAAACTCACTCAGTGCGATACCTGAACACACTCATCAAAGCCCGCAGAGATTTGATGCTGCCAAGCCACTTCGGACAGCCCTAGCTCCTGAGGTACTATACATTCTCGCAGTTGCTCATAGCAAGACACCATCTATGCTTATTTTAGTTGCTTCTATTATGCCCCTGATGATCTGCGTTCCTGTACATGCCTTTGCATTGGATCTATTGTACACAATTCAATGCTACTATGATTCCTTGTTTCGCACAGTTTGCTGCGCTATTTTTTCCTAACAGCCTCTCTCTCTGCTTGTCTAGACGCCGAGACAGACACCACCATCTCCAACTCACCCACATGCTACAGGAGCAGACCCAGCCACAGTACGCGCTTACTCTATCACGCTTCCTGTTATTTTTCTGGGTTCTCACATTTCCATCAGCACATGATCAAATGTTGCGTCTGCTCTATAATGCAAACAGATTAAAGGAAGCACACGGTGCGATCTCCTCTCTCTTCGAACCATCAACAGCTTCAGAGCAGGCTGTTATCATCACTGTTTTTCCATTTTTTTTCCTTGCATAGAGATCGTACCACATCTTTACGCGCGCATTTCATAGTTACGGACAAACACAAAGCTAACTGTGTACCTTGTATTGTCCTGATGTCTCCACACATTCACTGGGTATTTAAACTTACATATCTACGTATACATTGCTTACAGGACGTCGAAAGCGTACATTACACAGGAAAATAAGTTTCTACCACTAGCCCGGACAGTTATATCGATCAGATTACATTTCTTACCTCTTGCTGCGGAAGCGTGTCTTGGCCGACATATTAAAATGATTATCTCTTATGGGTAAAGCTATTCGAACAGCCGTGTCTCCGGTTATAGATAATGCATAGGATTTCACACGAGGTATAGAGTTTTCATAAAATGTTTGGATGGTAGAATAAATGGGAAGTGAACGGGTAGTTCACTGGTTGTTAGTTGGGAAGTGAACAGGTAGCTCACTGGTTGTTTCAAAACAATTGTTACATTATTTATATAATCTTTCTAATTATGCTTTACAATTTATTTACTATAATTACTGTTAATTTTGCTTTCTGTAAAATAACCATACAACTATTCGTTTGTTCAAGCCTTCTTGAATATTAATTGCATACTATTCCCTACGACTTGCTGAGTACGTTATGTACTCACGGTTTTATGCCTTGTTGATCAGTTGTTGAGGAAAAATTCGGAAATCCAAAGTTCTACAATGAGTACTTTGAAGACTATGCGAACTAGGATGCGCTCCCCACTCGATTGCTTGTGGACATGTCGGATGGTCACCACAAGTTATCTTATTTCCACTGCAAGAGTTCTGTTTGTCTTTTAAGCCCTGCGTGGCAAACTATGTAATTAAACTTTGATCAGAAGGTCCGTTGCTACTATTTAATAATAATTTGCTTATTTCTTAACTGTTTCGTTGTATGGATATGATTTTCATCGATGTTGTCAAAATGTAAGCTAGCTACTAATCATGAGACTAGTTCGGAATACAGAGGTTCTGGATTTGCATGTTCAGGTCCCAACACAGGGGGCTAGGGTTTTGGCCGGCTCCCCCTCTTCTTATTATGTGGGTGGTGGCCCCTTGCCGAGTCCAACTCGGACTCGATTGGCCCCCCAAACTGGCCTACTTATTGTAGAAATTTTGGAAATATTATATGTTATCCCACAGGACCCCCACACCATTTATTTATAGTCTCAAGATACAATCCAACTCTAATACAACTTTCAATCTGACTCTAATACAACTTCTTTATCAGACTCTTATACTAACTCTCCAACACTCCCCCTTTAGATGGGCATGAGATAACAATAATGTCTATCTTGTTACATATTGCAATACCATTACTAAAAACTATGAAAACCTACAATCCATCAACTCCATAGCCAATACCATTACAAAGACAAAAAAGAGTTGCTCACCACCAATACTACCAAGGAAGTCACTAAATCCATCTCCACCATCTACCAACTGCCTCAACCTCAGCCTCCTCTTCCGCTACCCTCATGCCCCTAGCCACCCCCAGCCTTCACCACCTCTACCCTCATGCCCCCAATATCGGTCTCCACCACCTCTACCTCTGCTATAGACCATTATGCCTGACTCTAGTCCCAATCCTTTTCCGGACCTCTCCAGCAACACTATCTCCGGCAACCACACCCACACCAACAACATTGTACGACATAGCCTCCACTAGAGCTACCACCAACTCCTGCTTTGTCATCACCGCCGCTCGACACAGCCTCCACTAGAGCTACCAACAACTCCTGCTTCATCATCACCATCGTTAAGCTCATCACCGCCATCGAACTCACCGCCATAAACACATCTCCTACCAGTATCAACACCAACTCCAATGAGCACCTTCGATACCAATACCAACATTAGCACCACCTTCGAGCATTACCGCCATCAATTCCACCATTAGCACAACCACCAAAGTCACTGCCTAAACAGCTCGGGTTAGGGTTTGGGATGGGTTGGCTCTGATTTTATGTAGAAATTTCAGAAATATTATGTATTGTCCCACAAGACACCCCCCACCCTTTATTTATAGTCTCAAGATATAACCTGGCTCTAATGCAACTTTCAATCCGACTCTAATACAACTTCTATATCAAACTCTAATATGAACTCTCCAACACGTACTACCTCCTTTCCCCTTCTAAATTATGAAAACCAATATTTTTAGCCCAATTCCCTTTTAATCCTCTTTACATTCTTTTCTAACTCTTTTGTTTAAAACGGGATATTACATCGACATGCTCCACCTGGAACACAAAACTCGGCAAACAATACTCACTGAAAGAGCAACTTGCACACATAGCCATCATGTGCATCGAATTGCCGACTTTGAAGGTATCTGGAATCTATGATATAGTCAAAACTACTCCTGTAAAACTGTCTAGATGAAAGGAACTCTTGTGCTGTCAATGAGTAGAAACTGCAGTAGACTCCTCGTATCGAGCTATGACAACTGAATAAATGTTGTAGTATCTATGCAAAAACAAACTCCTTCCCGCACTTAATCCTCCATCCCAAACTAAAATTAGAGCAAAACCTTCACTTTCAAACAACAAAGCTCTAGGGAGTATTTATCCTAGCTACCATAGAGGTGTCATCAAACGTTAATGAAACACCATATTAGTTATCCTCTCAACTTAATCCAAACATGCATGAACTGCATAACTTCCCGAATTGGAGGAATTTTATTGTCTTTTTTTAGCCTCAAAATCAAAGCATACAAAATTGCACTTGTACGCCAATAATAATATTGTGCTGAAAGTTTGCAACTGCACCTTAGACTCCACATGTGTGGCAGTGGATCTTACCGCAATAACCCGTAAAAGACGACATGTCGTCGAAGACATCACCACTAATTATTGACGGAACTAACCAGCACTAGAGCGGTCGTCGGGTAGAACACGGGTCAGCGTCGAGACGTAGTCAAAATCGCCGAGTTGAGGCTTCTAAAAATAGTCGAGGAGGAGTCGATGACGGAACCAGCAGTGTGACAGTCGTCGGGTAGAGCATGTGGCAGCAATGCGCAACCTCCTGGTACACCTCTTCGTGTGCACCTAGCAATTTGTTTGCCGAAATCACATGGAAACATGAGCGGAACAAGATCTGGTGCCCGGGTCTCGTGCGCTGCTTTCTTGCCTTCTTTTTTTCTCTGACTTCGTCTGTTGATTGCCGATGGCTTCTCCTCGATTTCGCTGCTACTTGATCGTCGCTTCTTGGCGCGGTGGGCTGGTTCACATGACTCTTTTTTTTTGGGGGGTTCATATTTTGCCCTTAACTTAGACGCGTTTTCAGATTTTACACTCCTTCCCGATGTAATACATTATTTGCCCTCAACTTAGTCATTTTCTTCATTATTTACCATCTTTCCATTATTTTAATATTATCAGCCCGTTTTTCTGTTACAAGGCACACGAAAAGACCATCTTACCCTCGGTCATCTCCTCTCCTTCCGCCGCCCAAACCGTCCCCTCCTCTCCTTCATCTCCCATTCTCTCCTCCCGTACCCGCACCACTTGCTCTCCCTCATCTCCTCTCCTTCCGTCGCCGCCGCCTCCTCCTGCTCTCCCTCATCTCCTCTCCTTCCGCCGTCGCCGCCGCCTCCTCCTCTTGCTTCATGGCGGTCGGACATGGCGGTCCAATTTAGCCTGGGGTGGCAGATCTGGCCTGGGACAGCCAGATCTGGCATCTACCTCGCCTCTGGAGTTGCCGTCTTGGCGTCGTGGTCTTCTGCTCGACGCTCCTCTACCCTGAGCTCCCGCCGCCGTCCCCGCCCGGATCCGGACTCCACTGACGGCTACTCGGCGTCGATGTGCCTGGAAGGCTCGCGGGACCCGGCCGCCGTGCGCGGCAAGATCGTGGTGTGCGATCGCGGTGTGAACTCGCGCACCGCCAAGGGAGACGTGGCTCACCGCGCGGGGGGCGTCGGGATGGTGCTCGCCAACGGGGTGTTCGACAGCGAGGGCCTCGTAGCCGACTGCCAAGTCTTGCCCGCCACCGTCGTTGCGCGGCAGCCGGTGTGAAGCTCCTCTTCGAAGGCGCCGCTCAGTGTCGCGGCCTCCTTCGACCGCGACGCTGCCAATGCCTTCCATCAAGCGGGCAGGCTTCCTCTATGGCTGCGTCGACGCCGACACCAAGGAGGTGTTCGTCGACTTCATCTACGAGCCACCGCAGCACGCCGCCCTCTTCCTCGTCCTCTCCCCCCAAGCACCCTCTTATATTCGGCGACACCAGCGCGTGGAGGAGGCAGAGGGTCACCAACGGTGCCGCGGTCTCTGAGGGTCCTCTCCTTCCGCCGCCCAAACCGTCCCCTCCTCTCCTTTATCTCCCATTCTCTCCTCCTGTACCCGCACCACTTGCTCTCCCTCATCTCCTCTCCTTCCGCCGCCGCCGCCTCCTCCTGCTCTCCCTCATCTCCTCTCCTTCCGCTGTCGCCGCCTCCTACTCCTCTTGCTTCATGGCGGTCGGACATGGCGGTTGGATCTAGCCTGGGGCGGCAGATCTGGCCTGGGACAGCCGGATCTGGCATCTACCTCGTGTCGGGGCCCAAAATTACAATTCTGGAACTCTCTGTGTATACTGCACTAGTCCAGGATCACGCTAATACACACAAGATTAACATAGGTAAATATCGATCCACACAAGCGATAAATAAAGTAAACGATTAGTTTGAATAACAAATAAGGGTTTTGACCTTATGGTCGAGTTTACACTTATTACGCCACGCAGGGCTAACAGAGAATAAAACAGCAGCGGAACGGAAATAACTCCAGTGTAGATCCCATCAATTCACCATAGGCAACCGACTAGGATCCAGACCTCAACGATCAGCAACCTTCGGCGAACTCCTCCTCGAAAGCAGGAGTAGACTCCTCCTCTTCTGTAGGTTTGGGCGCAAGTTTTACAACAAGCGTGAGTACACAACCGTACTTGCAAATCATACCACAGAATGCAATTTATAGATGCAGGCTTATTCCAAAAGAAAATGTCTGTGGCTCTTTTGCATAAAGGCAATATTTGCAATTGAATACAATAATAGATTGAAAACATAATTCAAAACAAATAGACAATATTAATTTAACATTTGTTTTCCACAAAGACACAAAGCTAAACAGATTATTTCACATAGTCACAAGACTTAGATCACATAGCTCTCATCCCAAACATTTTATGAAAACTACCCTCGTGTGAAATCCCCGAGCATGTCCATGACCGCGGACGCAGCTATTCGAATAGATTAATTTAACACTCTGCAGAGGTTGTACACTTTACCCACACGATACAACTAGTGTAGCAAGCACTAATCATAACAAAACGGTTCAGAAACTTCATCTCAACATTGACACTCCCGATGTGCTTACAAACCGCTATGCCAATCCTAACGAAGCGCTTTGGCATAACACACACCGCTGGATAGGGACACAGCGAACCGCCCCGTGATGCGACTACCTTGTAGTACACACCTCCACCCATAGCCTAACCTACCACCTGAGTAATCAATGACAAGAATCCATAACCTACTAAGTTAGGCCCGTCCCATACCAGGCATGTGGTCGTACAGTAAGGCTCAGTTCAACAGCGCACAAATTTAAGTCCTTAATTGACCAAGGCAAGACTTCTATTTTCTAACTAGATCACAAAGATTATCATTCCCATTCACAAAGTCCACCATATCACAAAGTATCCATCACTTGCCTCAGTCTAAATCCTTTCCCACCCAGTTGGTTTTGGTGCAACACATACTATCACAAAGTAATTACACATAGCACACACAACTTTACACAAAGTTCCATAGTCACTTAGTCAAATTGAATATTTGAAACTTACATGAAATGTGAGACTCGTGGTATGGCTAAGCAATTGTACTCGCATCTAACTAACCCACGTTGGTGCTACAATATTACCAACTAATAACCAATCTAGGGTGATAAGGAATTATGGCATACAAAGTCAAGGTGATGATAGCAATTTGGATAATAACTATGCCCAAAACATTTAAATACATAATTAAAGTAGAATGCAATACTTTAAAACAAAGTAGTTTGAAAACTGGGTTCAAGATGATCAAAGGTATGACTTGCCTTGGAAAAGGTCTATGTACTGGTCTTGATCTTGGAGTGCTCCTTCTTCTCCAAAATTTCCCGACGAATCGACGTCTACTCGCAAACAAGACAAATAAACAAAACAAATAAATAACAGAGGCAAAACAAACTCCAAAAATTAAATAAAAATCTCAGATAAATATAGCTCGAATTTAGATAAATTTAGGAATTTGAATGGGCTCAATCGGAGTTCGGATGCAAAAGTTATGGGCTCTGGAAGATTGAAAATCTAAAGAAATCCTAATTTTGGATTTTCCAGAATTTCCAAATTATTTCTTAACAGAAAAATTGGATTATTACGCAACGCTGACGTCATCAGAGAACGTTCGGACGGGGCGAAAAACGAACTGACAAGTGGGACCCACATGTCAGAGACATGGCTCACGGTAGACCAGATCTACCGAGCCTCGGGACCTGGGGACCGGTGGACTAAGCCACGCGGCGCACACGTGGCGCTGACGAGGATGCTGCGCGAGACGACACGTTGGCGCTGGAGCTGAGGTGGCGACCCACGTGGTGTGACACGTCAGACCGACAGGCGGCGGCGCTCGGGAACCGACGACAACGGCGAACGGCGGGGATCCACCGGCGGTGAGTGGTTCCGGCAAGTAGAGGGCACTATTGTGAACCTCTGGGTGGAACTTCGGGTGGTCAAGGTCGACGGAGATGGCCGACGACAAGGGTTGAGGGGCGGAGCTGCTTTGGGTTTTGTTGGACGAGGGCTCCTGGAGGTAGCCCTGGTGACGCTGAACACGGTGGTGCATACCACGAGGGCAGAGTGGCGTCGGTGGCGGCGCAAAATGGAGAAAACGATCGGAGGCGAAAAACCCTAAATCTCCGATTGCGGCGGCGCTAGGGCTCGGGAGGAGGTGAGGGTGGCGGCTCTGGGTTGCGGTTGAGAGGACGAACCCGGGGGTCCTATTTATAGGGTCTGGGAGGGGCTAGGGCGGCGTATGGTGGCAGAATCCTAAAAGAGTCCGAGACGAGCACGCGGGGAAAACGGAGATAGAGACGGAAACGGGATACGATTTTGATCCGGAAGGATGCGGGGAGGTTGGGGATAAGATTCTACGCGTTTTCTAGAAGGGGTTCTGTTGGAAATCTCGCGTTGTCGTACGGGACTCGGAGATCGGCAATGGCGGACGGGCGCTGCCGTTTGCGAAGACGAAGTCGGGCGCGGAGGCGAGGACCTGACGTGTGGGGCCCACACGTCAGCGGGTGCGAGCGGGCGCGCGCGAGAGCTGAGCCTAGCGCGGAAATGGGCCGGAACAGAGAGAAAACAGGCCGAGGGAAAGGAATTCGGCCCGAGAGGTTTTCAAGATTTTAAATAGCTTTTCTATTTTAGAAAATACCAGAAATTCAAATAAGTAATAGAAAATAGCAAATGAACTCAGAAAAATTCTAGAAAAATCTAGAAAATATATCTGAGCACACATAACCCAAATAAAATAGTTTTGGCTATTGTTCAAGTTGGAATTATTCACATTAAATATTTTTGATTGTAAAGTCCAATATTAAGCTTTTGAATTAAATTCTAATAAATCCTAATGGTGACTTTTTCCCTACTAACTATTTAAAAGATTTTTAAACTCAGAAAAATTGGGATGTTAGAAACCTCCCCCCTTAAAGGAATCTCGATCCCGAGATTCAGGCTAGCTAGAGAAAAGGCTAGGAAACTCGGCTTTCCGCTCTTCTTCACGTTCCCATATTGCTTCTGCTTTCGAGTGGTTGCTCCATTGAACCTTGCAAAAACGAACAGTCTTGCTTCTGGTGTGGCGCTCTGCGACATCCAAAATCTTAACTGGCTGCTCTTTGTAGGTGAGATCCTCCTTCAAGTCAATTGATTCCAACGTGGCTTGCTCTTCTGGCACACGAAGACACTTCTTCAACTGTGAGACATGAAAGACATCATGCACTCCTGCTAACGACTACGGTAGCTCCAGCTAATAAGCAACTTCTTCGCGGCGTTCCAGAATCTTGAACGGGCCAACATACCTCGGGGCAAGCTTCCCTTTGGCATGAAACCTTTTGACACCTCTGAGCGGGGTAACTCGAAGATAAACAAAGTCCTCGGGCTCAAAGCTGAGATCACGACGACGATTATCGCGATAGCTCTTACGCTCGGTGAGCTACCTTCAACCTTTCTCTGATCATGGCCACTTGCTATTCTGCTTCTTGAATGATGTCTGGACCGAATACCGAACGTTCAGCTGTTTCTGACCAATTCAATGGGGTTCGGCAGACACGTCCATACAAAGCTTCAAATGGTGACATCTGTAGACTAGCTTGATAACTGTTGTTGTACGAGAATTCTGCATATGGTAAACTTTTATCCCAACGGGCAGCATTAGCTAGAGCACAAGCTCTCAGCATATCTTCCAATATCTGATTAACTCTTTCAGTCTGTCCATCTGTCTGTGGATGATACGTCGTACTGAAATTCAGATAGGTACGCAATGCTTCATGCAAACTTTGCCAAAAACGAGAGGTGAAATGAGATCCTCGATCTGACACTATATTTTTGGGCACACCGTGCAAATTGACAATTCTTGCCATGTACAACTCCGCAAGGTGATCTCCTGAGTACGTGGTTTTGACTGGCAGAAAATGGGCAACTTTGGTCAAACGATCGACTATTACCCAGATTGAATCGTAACCCGATTGGGTCTTAGGTAAACCGGTAATGAAATCCATTCCGATCTCTTCCCACTTCCACTCTGGAATCTTCAGCGGTTGCAACAAACCTGCTGGTTTCTGGTGCTCTGCCTTTACTTTCTGACAAACGTCGCACAAGGCAACGAACTCCGCGACTTCTCGCTTCAAATTTGGCTACCAAAATTTAGTCTTAATATCCTGGTACATTGTAACATCCCAATTTTCTGAGTTTAAAAATCTTTTAAATAGTTAGTAGGGAAAAAGTCACCATTTGGATTTATTTGAATTTAAATTCAAAATCTTAATATTGGACTTTACAATAAAAAAATATTTAATGTGAATAATTCCAACTTGAACAATAGCCAAAACTATTTTATTTGGGTTCTATGTGCTCAGATATATTTTCTAGATTTTTCTAGAATTTTTCTGAGTTCATTTGCTATTTTCTATTGCTTATTTGAATTTCTGGTATTTTCTAAAATACAAAAACTAATTAAAATATCAGAAATTGCTTCGGGCCGAAATCCAAAACTCCGGCCCAACTCCTTGTGGCCCGGCTTGCCACGCCACGCGCTCTTCCCGGACAGTGGACCCCACGATCGGTCTCTCGCCTCATCCTCTCCCTTCCGAACGCCCCGCTCACCTCCGCCGTTCGATCAAAGATGGACGGCCGGATGCGTGTGACCGATTCGGAGGTCCGAATACCCCTTTGGTTTTGGGCCGTACGATCTTAGATGGACGGTCAGATCCTTAAGTCTGTTTCGCAGCCGCGCGCGCGCCCCGCCTCCGTGTCGCTGACATGTGGGCCTCACGCCCTCGTCGTCCTCCTCGCGCCGGCCGTCTTCACGTGGTGCGCGATCCGCCATGTTTTTAGCTCAAGCCCGCATTTAAAACGCATCTTTTCCAACTAAACCCCTTCTAGAAAACGCGTAGAATCTTATCCCCAACCTCCCCGCATCTTCTCGGATCAAAATCTTATCCCGATTTCGTTGCTATCTCCGTTTTCTCGTGAAGCCGTCTCGGACTCTTTTAGGGTTCCACCGCCGTACGCCACCCTAGCCCCTCCCGGCCCCTATAAAAGGCACCCCCGGGTTCGCCCTCTCGACCGCAACCCAGAGCCGCCACCCACTTCACCTCAATCGCCTCAGCGCCGCCGCAATCTAGGATTTAGGGTTTCGGTCACCGCCGGCTAAACTTTGAATTGTGCCGCCACCAGTGTCGTCGCGTCGTCGTCGAGTGCACCACCGGGTTCAGTGACGCCAGGTCTACCTCCGGGAGCTCTTGCCGTCGCCAAAACCTCGCCGGAACCCCCGTCCGACAAAAGCCGAACCTCTCCGCCGCTCTGAGCTCGCCGTCGGTCGCCACCGTCCACCCCAAGCACCCGGCGTTGCACCAATAGGTTCGCAATAGCGTCCTCTACACGCTGGTACCACTCAACGCCGGCGAGGAGCCGCCGTTCGCCGTTGCCGTTGGTTCCCGAGCCGTCGTCGCCGTCGGTCTGACGTGGCAGTCCGCGTCAGCATCCACCTTAGCCTGTGTGCGCACGTGTCGTCCCGTGTGGCGCCGCGTCAGCGTCCTCGTCAGCACCGCGTGCCAGTCCACCCCGCCCCAAAACCCGAGGCTCGGTAGACCTAGTCTACCGTGAGCCGTGTCTTTGACATGTGGGTCCCACATGTCAGTGTTTTCTTTTAATTTATTTTATTTCTGAAATCTCTGTGCTGACGTCATGCTTGCGCAATAATCCAATTTTTCTGTTAATAAATAATTCAAAAAATTCCAAAAAATCTAAATTAGGGTTTCTTTATATTTTTAATCTTCCAGAGCTCATAACTTTTGCATCCTAACTCCGATTGAGCCCATTCAAATTTCTAAATTTATCTAAATTCGAGATCTATTTATCTGAGATTTTTATTTAATTTTTGGAGTTTGTTTTGACTCTATTATTTTTTTTTTGTTTATTTGTCTCGTTTGCGAATAGACGTCGATTCGTCGGGGAATTTTGTTGAAGAAGGAGCACCCCAAGATCAAGACCAGTACATAGACCTTTTCCAAGGTAAGTCATACCTTTGATCATCTTGAACCCAGTTTTCAAATTACTTTGTTTCAAAGTATTGCATTCTACTTTAATTATTTATTTAAATGTTTTGGGTATAGTTATTATCCAAATTGTTATCACACCTTGGCCTTGTATATCATATTTCCTTGTCACCCTAGATTGGTTTATTAGTTGGTAATAGTATAGAACCAACATGGGTTGGTTAGATACGAGTACAATTGCTTCGCCATGCTACGAGTCTCACATCTCATGTAAGTTGAAAATATTCAATTTGACTAAGTGACTATGGAACTTTGTGTAAAACTGTGTGCTATGTGTTATTACTTCGTGATAGCATGTGTTACACTAAAACCAACTGGGTGGTAAAGGATTTAGACTGAGGCAAGTGGTGGATACTTTGTGATATGGTGGACTTTGTGAATGGGAATGATAATCTTTGTGATCTAGTTAGAACATGAAAGTCTTGCCTTGGTCAATTAAGGACTTAACTTTGTGCGTCATTGAACTGAGCTTTACTGTACGACCACATGCCTGGTATGGGACGGGCCTAACTTAGTAAGTTATGGATTCTCGGCATTGATGTTCAGGTGGATAGGTTAGGCTTTGTGACAGGGTGGAGGTGTGATTACTTGGTGGTTGCATCGCGGGACGGTTCGCCGCATCCCTGTCCAGCGGTGTGTGTTATACTAGTACTTTATGAGCTGGTCTAGCGGGAAAGCACATAGGGAATGTCAATGTTTGAGATGAAGTTTTTGAACTATTTTGTTATGATTAGAGCTAGCTACACTGGTTGTATCTTCTGGGTAAAGTGTACAACCTCTGCAGAGTGTTAAATCAATCTATTCGAATAGCCGCGT
Organism: Ampelocalamus luodianensis; assembly: GCA_036346255.1. NCBI lineage: Eukaryota > Viridiplantae > Streptophyta > Magnoliopsida > Poales > Poaceae > Ampelocalamus > Ampelocalamus luodianensis. The sequence continues at coordinate 27,456,067 of CM070626.1, read as the reverse complement.
CCGCGGTCATGGACATGCTCGGGATTTCACACGAGGGGTAGTTTTCATAAAATGTTGGGATGGGAGCTATGTGATCTAAGTCATGTGGCTATGTGAAATAATTTGTTTAGCTTTGTGTATTTGTGAAAAGAACCGTTAAATTATTATCGTCTATTTGTTTCGAACTATGCTTTCAATCTATTATTGTATTCAATTGCAAATATTGCATTTATGCAAAAGAGCCACAGAAGTCTTTTCTTTTGGAATAAGCCTGCATCTATAAATTACATTCGTGGTATGATTTGCGAGTACGGTTGTGTACTCACGCTTGTTGTAAAACTTGCACCCAAACCTACAGAAGAGGAGGAGTCTACGCCTGCTTTCGAGGAGGAGTTCGCTGAAGGTTGCTGATCGTTGAGGTCTGGATCCCAGTCGGTTGCTTGTGGTGAATTGATGGGATCTACGCTGAAGTTATTTATGTTGCGCTGCTATTTTATTCTCTGTTAGCCCTGCGTGGCTCAATAAGTGTAAACTCGACCATAAGGTCAAAACCTTTATTTTTTATTCAAACTAATCGTTACTTTATTTATCGCTTGTGTGGATTGATATTCACCTGTGTTGACACTGTGTGCACTAGCGTGATCCTAGACTAGTGCATTATACACAGAGGTTTCCAGAATCGTAATTTTGGGTCCCGACATACATCTTGGTACTTCCAGGGTGAATCGAATACTTTGAGTTATGGGCTTCCTTTAAGATTAACTGTCTTAGACCATCGATATCTGGTACACAGATACGACCATTAATCCAGAGTATGTCTTGATCATCCCTAGTAAAATCTTTGAACTTCCCTTCTGCCATTTTAAGCTTGATGTCTGACAATACGGGATCTTTCGGTTGCGCCTCACGGGTCTGCTTCTCCAAAGTAGACTGTAACTCCAAATTGGCTACAAAACCTTCGGGCACAACTTCCAGCCTTAGCTTCTGAAATTAATCTTGAAGTTCTGAACAAAACTCTTCCACTTCCAAAGCATTGCAGTAGCTCTTACGACTCAGAACATCTGCAACTACATTGGCTTTCCCGGGATGGTAGTGGATTCCAAGATTATAATCCTTGATCAATTCTAACCATCTCCTCTGTCTCATGTTCAAATCCGACTGGGTGAAGATGTACTTTAGACTCTTATGATCTGTGTAGACTTCACAGTGATTACCGATGAGATAATGACGCCAAATCCTTATAGCATGCACTACGGCAGCTAATTCCAGATCATGGGTAGGGTAATTCTCCTCGTGAGGTCTTAATTGCCTTGACGCATACGCGACTGCTCTTCCTTCTTGCATCAGGACGCATCCTAATCCTTGACGCGAAGCATCACAGTAGATATCGAAATCCTTGCGAACATCTGGCAAAATCAGCACTGGGGTGAAGTCAAATGCTTCTTCAATTCTTAACAACTTTCCTCGCAGGCTGCAGTCCAAGTGAACTTTTTCTCTTTCTTCAACAACTGCGTAAGAGGCTTAGCAATCGAGGAGAATCCTTCGATGAAACGGCGATAATATCCTGCCATTCCCAAGAAGCTGCGAATCTGAGTTACAGTCTTGGGCTGCTCCCAATGTAACACTACTTTAACTTTACCGGGGTCAACTGCTACTCCCTCAGCTGTCATCACATGACCAAGAAAATCAACTTCTTTCTTCCAGAAATCACACTTGCTGAATTTGGCATACAACTGATGCTCTCTGAGTTTTTCCAAGACTATCCTTAAATATTCGGCGTGTTCTTCCTCTGATTTGGAGTAAACCAAAATATCATCAATGAACACGACTACAAACTTGTCCAGATATTCCATGAATACTTTATTCATCATGTTCATGAAGTATGTAGGGGCGTTAGTCAGACCAAAGGACATGACTAAGAACTCATAATGTCCATACCGCGTTGAGAAAGCGGTCTTCGGTATATCCTTAGGACAAATCTTCAGCTGATGGTAACCTGATCGCAGGTCGATCTTTGAGAACACTCCGGCTCCTTTCATCTGATCAAACAAATCATCAATCCGGGGTAGTGGGTACTTGTTCCTAATGGTAACTTCATTGAGCGAACGGTAATCAATACACATCCTCATGCTTCCATCTTTCTTCTTGACAAACAACACTGGTGCTTCCCATGGCGACGAACTAGGTCTCACGAAACCTTTCTCAAGAAGTTCTTTTATCTGCTTCTTCATCTCTACCAATTCATCGGCTGGCATCCGATAAGGTCTCTTTGAAATTGGTGCTGTCCCTGGCACTAGGTCGATGACAAACTTGATGTCACGATGCGGGGCATTCACGGTAATTCTTCCGAAACACATCCGGTATTCACTGACGACTGGTACTTCTTCTAAGGAAAGGGTCTTCAGGTTGCTCACTAACAGATGTCCATCACGAACTGAGGTGGCTAGAAATTCTACCTTGTTTCCCTTGGTATCCTCGACTGTTACGGCTCTGTGGCCACAATCTAGCACGGCATTGTGCTTGGATAACCAATCCATACCAAGAATGACATCTAAGGTTTGGGTATCTAGTACCATTAGGTTGGCTAGAAACTCAACTCCAGCTATGAGTAACTTAGCTCCTAAACATCCCACTTTAGGGCTTAGCTTTGCTCCAGGTGACTGGACTAGCAGAGTATGCTTAAGACGCATAACTTCCAAATTATTCTTGGTTGCAAACATCCCAGAAACAATGAATGCAAAGCTCCAGAGTCAAACAAAACTGATGTAGGTACTGCGTTAACCAGAAACTTACCCAATACGACGTCCGGTGCTTCCTGGGCTCCTTCCAGAGTGACGTGGTTGACACGGCCTCTGATCACCGACTGCGGTGCTCCTCCGGCTTGACCGGCAACTTGTGAAGCTCCTTGGTTGATGCCTGGCGCTGGTGTCTTGGATGGCGTAGCTCCAAGGTTGAAGCGTACTGGAGTGATTGTTCCCTTCTGCGGACATTGGTTAGCAAAATGTCTTGGTTGGCGACAGGTATAACATACCCTTGGTACGTTCTGCTGGTTGCTCCCTGGATTGGGGTTGACAGGTGTAGGGTTGGGAAGTTACGGCGGCTAAGCGAGTCTTGAAGTTGGTGCAGTGCTCAATGAATGCAGGGTGGAAATCGGTTGAACTGCGATGGAACTGTTCTTGCCCTCTGCTGTAATTGATGGCTTCCTTGCTGAGCCATCCGACGTTTGCGGTTGTCCTCCAGTTCCTTACGTTTGTCCTCTAGAACAAAGGCTTTATTGACTAGCTCCTGGAAATCAGGGAAAGTATGGGCGATTAGACTGACTTGCAGTCCAGTGTTCAGCCCCTTCAGAAAGTGACTCTGACGAGCCTTGTCCGTGGCGACATCCTCTGCTGCGTAGCGAGCTAGCTGGGAAAACTTGTTGAGATAGTCAGACACTGACATAGCTCCTTGCTTGAGAGCGCGGAACTCATCCTTCTTCACATCGATAATGCCTTCTGGTACATGATACTGGCGAAATACTTCAGAAAACTCTTCCCAGGTGATGTCCTGTGGCGCCTCATGAGCGGCACAAAAGTTCTCCCACCATTCAGTAGCTATGCACTCCATCTGGTGAGTGACATACAGAACCTTCTCACGGTCGCTGCACTAGGTGATCAGCAGCTTCCTTTCAATGACCCGAAGCCAATCATCTGCTTCTACTTGGGAGACATGTCCGGAGAATGTTGGTGGATGAGTCCTCATAAACTCCGCAAGTTTAGACGGTCCATGATGACCATGAGCAGCTGGGGCTCCATGCTGTTGATTGTTGTTGTTGTTCTGATTGTTCATGGCCTACATCTGATTCATCATGGTATTCATTAGCTGAGTCTGCGCTGCCACGAAAGCTCCAAAGTTTTGCAAGTCAATCGGGGGTGCTTGTGGCGGAACTGCTACTGCGGCTGGTTGCTCATTGCTTCTCACTGGGTGCCGGAACCACTGCGATGATCGACGAGTTTGAACCATTTGGCAAAGCTCCATGGGTTAGACGAGGTAGCAAGCACAAGATGAGTTAAGAACTAAGCAGGGGGTAGGTTAAACCCAACAAAACACAGCTCAAGAAACTCAAACGAAATACCTTTTATTAATTAGGGTCTTAGCATGGCTGCAACAAATGCCTAAGGGCCTTTGCAGCTCATACTCGCACATAAAAGAACCAACGACCTAATCACACAAAACTACCGCCTAAAGGGCGACTTACTAAACTGAAACTGGCTAAGCCTGAAAAACTGAAACTAAGACCAACTACTCAAGAAAACCTCCAGAGCCTCGGCGGCGCTCCTGACGGCTGTAGACTCGGAAGTGAGCCGGCATCTTGGCAACCGATCCGATGCCACAGAATCGTGCGCAGAACATGCGTTCTGGTGCAGCCCGCTCAATCGGCTCTTACGGCTCTGCGGCTTCTTCCGGCTCAACTGGGCCTTCCTCTGGATCTTCTTCGAGATCCTCCTCGGGGTCTTCTTCTATTTCGTCATCTTGGTCGTAGAGAATCTCCTGTAAAGTAGCGACCTTCTCTTCAGCTCTCTGCAAAGCCTCATAGACATGGTCCAGCTCCGTGATAGTCCTCTCCAATGCTTCCTCCTGGGCAGCTGCAAACTGGGCGAGGTGCACAACTGTAGCATTGCTCTCTTCTTCTGTGGACGGGTAGCGTGCTGGCAAATCCACGATTGCAGCTCTAGGGTGGTAACGGAAGACGGTGTCTTGAAGCTCCCGTGCGTAGATGTTGCAGATACGTAGCATGGCCAAGCGCGACGACTCTTGGATGCCCTCCAGCCAAGTGATCTTCCTCACAGAGATGTGCGAAGGTTGGCTTGCCTTGTCATTCCTCCTGGCGTAGATCGTCAGGTGACAGATCACTCCACGATTTTGTCCATTCACTATCCAGTTGTTGCCGACGTACAACGGACGATCAAAGCCTCCAAGAACCTGTAGCAGCTTCCAAAGCTCGGCGGCATATCCTCCTGTGCGCTCACATCTGTCAAGACAGACGAAGGGAGGGTAAGAGCAACTTAAAAACAGCGGGGAGAGAAAAGATTATAGCAATAGTAAGTCGAGAGAGAGATATGAGAAGAGTTAAGCAATTAATTAATCTTACAAGTTAATTTTCCTTTAGAAAATAGTGTGGACACTCTAAAGACGGCCGATCTAACTAAGGTCAAGACCTACAGTCAGTATGGCTCTGATACCACCTCTGTTGGGACCCAAAATTACAATTCTGGAACCCTCTGTGTATACTGCACTAATCTAGGATCACGCTAATACACAAAGGATTAACATAGGTAAAAATCGATCCACACAAGCGATAAATAAAGTAAACGATTAGTTTGAATAACAAATAAGGGTTTTGACCTTATGGTCGAGTTTACACTTATTACGCCACGCAGGGCTAACAGAGAATAAAACAAGAGCGGAACGGAAATAACTCCAGCATAGATCTCATCAATTCACCACAGGCAACCGACTAGGATCCAGACCTCAACGATCAGCAACCTTCGGCGAACTCCTCCTCAAAAGCAGGCGTAGACTCCTCTTCTTCTGTAGGTTTGGGCGCAAGTTTTACAACAAGCGTGAGTATACAACCGTACTCGCAAATCATACCACAGAATGCAATTTATAAATGCAGGCTTATTCCAAAAGAAAAGGCTTCTGTGGCTCTTTTGCATAAAGGCAATATTTGCAATTGAATACAATAATAGATTGAAAACATAATTCAAAACAAATAGACAATATTAATTTAACATTTGTTTTCCACAAAGACACAAAGCTAAACAGATTATTTCACATAGCCACATGACTTAGATCACATAGCTCCCATCCCAAACATTTTATGAAAACTACCCCTCGTGTGAAATCCCCGAGCATGTCCATGACCGCGGACGCGGCTATTCGAATAGATTAATTTAACACTCTGCAGAGGTTGTACACTTTACCCACACGATACAACTAGTGTAGCAAGCACTAATCATAACAAAACGGTTCAAAAACTTCATCTCAATATTGACACTCCCGATGTGTTTACAAATCGCTATGCCAATCCTAACGAAGCGCTTTGGCATAACACACACCGCTGGATAGGGACACAGCGAACCGCCCCGTGATGCGACTACCTTGTAGTACACACCTCCACCCATAGCCTAACCTACCACCTGAGTAATCAATGACAAGAATCCATAACCTACTAAGTTAGGCCCGTCCCATACAGGCATGTGGTCGTCTGAGTAAGGCTCAGTTCAATGGCGCACAAAGTTAAGTCCTTAATTGACCAAGGCAAGACTTCTATTTTCTAACTAGATCACAAAGATTATCATTGCCATTCACCAAGTCCACCATATCACAAAGTATCCACCACTTGCCTCAGTCTAAATCCTTTCCCACCCAGTTGGTTTTGGTGCAACACATGCTATCACAAAGTAATAACACATAACACACATAGTTTTACACAAAGTTCCATAATCACTTAGTCAAATTGAATATTTGAAACTTACATGAAATGTGAGACTCGTGGCATGGCTAAGCAATTGTACTCGCATCTAACCAACCCACGTTGGTGCTACAATATTACCAACTAATAACCAATCTAGGGTGACAAGGAATTATGGCATACAAAGTCAAGGTGATGATAGCAATTTGGATTATAACTATGCCCAAAATATTTAAATACATAATTAAAGTAGAATGCAATACTTTAAAACAAAGTAGTTTGAAAACTGGGTTCAAGATGATCAAAGGTATGACTTGCCTTGGAAAAGGGCTATGTACTGGTCTTGATCTTGGAGTGCTCCTTCTTCTCCAAAATTTCCCGACGAATCGACGTCTACTCGCAAACGAGATAAATAAACAAAACAAATAAATAACAGAGGGAAAACAAACTCCAAAAATTAAATAAAAATCTCAGATAAATAGAGCTCGAATTTAGATAAATTTAGGAATTTGAATGGGCTCGATCGGAGTTCGAATGCAAAAGTTATGGGCTCTGGAAGATTGAAAATCTAAAGAAACCCTAATTTTGGATTTTCTAGAATTTCCGAATTATTTCTTAACAGAAAAATCGGATTATTGCGCAACGCTGACGTCATCAGAGAACGTTCGGACGGGGTGAAAAACGGACTGACAAGTGGGACCCACATGTCAGAGACACGGCTCACGGTAGACCAGGTCTACCGAGCCTCGGACTGGGGACCGGTGGACTAAGCCACGCGGCACACACGTGGCTCTGACGAGGATGCTGCGCGAGACGACACGTCGGCGCTGGAGCTGAGGTGGCGATCCACGTGGCGTGACACGTCAAACTGGCAGGCGGCGGCGCTCGGGAACCGACGACAACGACGAACGGCGGCGATCCACCGGCGGTGAGTGGTACCGGCGTGTAGAGGGCGCTATTGCGAACCTCTGGGTGCAACACCAGGTGGTCAAGGTCGACGGAGATGGCCGGCGGCGAGGGTTGAGCGGCGGAGCTGCTTCGGGTTTTGTCGGACGGGGGCTCCGGTGAGGTTCCGACGACGACGAAGGCTCCTGGAGGTAGCCCTGGTGACGCTGAACACGGCGGTGCAGACCACGAGGGCAGAGCGGCGTCGGCGGCGGCGCAAAACGGAGAAAACGACCGATAGCGAAAAACCCTAAATCTCCGATTGCGGCGGCGCTAGGGCTCGGGAGGAGGTGAGTGTGGCGGCTCTGGGTTGCGGTTGAGAGGACGAACCCGGGGGTCCTATTTATAGGGTCCGGGAGGGGCTAGGGCGGTGTACGGCGGCAGAACCCTAAAAGAGTCCGAGACGAGCATGCGGGGAAAACGGAGATAGAGACGGAAACGGGATACGATTTTGATCCGGAAGGATGCGGGTAGGTTGGGGATAAGATTCTACGCGTTTTCTAGAAGGGGTTCTGTTGGAAATCTCGCGTTGTTGTACGGGACTCGGAGATCGGCAATGGCGGACGGGCGCAACCGTTTGCGAAGAAGAAGCCGGGCGCGGAGGCGAGGACCTGACGTGTGGGGCCCACACGTCGGTAGTAGTGTGCAAGCGCGCGCAGAGCCGAGCTGGCGGAAATGGGCGAACAGAGAAAACATGCCGAGGGAAAGGAATTCGGCCCGAGAGGTTTTCGAGATTTTAAATAGCTTTTCTATTTTAGAAAATACCAGAAATTCAAATAAGCAATAGAAAATAGCAAATGAACTCAGAAAAATTCTAGAAAAATCTAGAAAATATATCTGAGCACACAGAACCCAAATAAAATAGTTTTGGCTATTGTTCAAGTTGGAATTATTCACATTAAATGTTTTTGATTGTAAAGTCCAATATTAAGCTTTGAATTAAATTCAAATAAATCCTAATGGTGACTTTTTCCTACTAACTATTTAAAAGATTTTTAAACTTAGAAAAATTGGGATGTTACACCTCGCCTCTAGAGTTGCCGTCTCGGCGCCGTGGTTTTCTGCTCGACGTTCCTCTGCCTTGAGCTCCCGCCGCTATCCCCGCCCGGATCCGGACTCCACTGACGGCTACTCTGCGTCGATGTGCCTAGTAGGCTCACTGGACCCGGCCGCCGTGCGCGGCAAGATCGTGGTGTGCGACCGCGGCGTGAACTCGCGCACCGCCAAGGGAGACGTGGTTCACCGCGCGGGGGGCGTCGAGATGGTGCTCGCCAACGGGGTGTTCGACAGCGAGGGCCTCGTAGCCGACTACCATGTCTTGCGCACCACCGCGGTCACGCGGCAGCCGGTGTGAAGCTCCTCTTCGAAGGCGCCGCTCAATGCCGTGGCCTCCTTCGACCGCGACACCGCCAATGCCTTCCAGCTCTACGTCGCCGAGGTGCTCGCTTTCGCTGTCAAGCGGGCAGGCTTCCTCTATGGCTGCGTCGACGCCGACACCAAGGAGGTGTTCGTCGACTTCATCTATGAGCCACCGCAGCACGCCGCTCTCTTCCTCATTGTCTCCCCCCAAGCACCCTCTTATAGTCGGCGACACCAGTGCGTGGAGGAGGCAGAGGGTCACCAAGGGTACCGCGGTCTCCGAGGACGGCGAGGCCGTTGCGTGGCGCAGGGAGCTGTTCGCATACGGCGTCGACGGCGAGACCGACGGGTGGGTGATGGACCGGTTTCGGGTCCTCGGTGTCAAGAAGGGCGAAGAACTTAGCAAGTGATCTTCTTTCTTGTTTATGCCCGTCTGTTGGCGTCCAGTGAGGTATTTTAGTTAGTTTTTTTATCGATGTCGTCGCTAATATTCCACAAACTACATGGATGTTATGCGGATGTAGAAATGGCTGATCTGATATGTAGTATGTTATCATGTTTTAGACCTTGAATCTGTTATGCGGATGTGCTACCGCCATGTCCAGCCACTAGAAGGGATTCGTGTGGGGGCTGTCCCGACCGAGGAGATGAAGGAGATGATCGAGGGTAGGATGGTCTTTTGTGTGCCTTGTAACAGCAAAACGGGCTGATAATATTAAAATAATAGAAAGAGGGCAAATAATGAAGAAAACGACCAAGTTGAGGGCAAATAATGTATTACATCGAAAAAAAGATGTAAAATCTGAAAATACATCTTAGTTAAGCGCAAAATATGAATTCCCCTTTTTTTTTGAAGTGGTGCTGCTTTGATCCGACGACAAGTCTGCTTCTTGTCAGAAACGTACTCGGACGCCTTCCGCCTCGGATTCGACGAGTCTGTATGGTCTCGTACTCGACGGCTACAGACACGGCGAGACGACTTGCCGAGTTCGAACGAGGGCAGTGCGGGAGGGCGCCGGCGTCGCTCGGGTCGTCGATGTCTTTGAGATTTTTTTTGTCACCTCCTGGATGCCACGCGATGGCCGCCCTTATGATGTCGTGCGGTGCTATCCCCTTCTGAGAGCAAAAGCAAGGGTTTTGAATTTAAAGTTCTGATAGCACTTGTAGTAAAAAAGCACTAAAAATAATATAGTGAACAAAAGAGAAGGGAGACGCAGATTTTAACATAGAAAATCTTTGCTGGAAAAATTATGAATGCACGAAGACGGAATTCACTATATAAAGAGAAATTATAAACACGAGGTTATTCGAAGTATCTAACCGTATGACTATATCGGTACATATATAAACTAAAAAATAAAAATCCCTAACGAAAAAAAACAAGTCAAAATTAGTTGACCACTCGACGCCACATCTAATACCAATCGACATGTGCGCCACTTCTAGCACAAACATGGTGACAAATTCATCTCATACTTTTACTGTTACTTTTGTTCGATGCTTCGAGAGGAGCTTTTTTGTAGGCTTGTGTCTCTCATGTCATATCCCCGAACGCGCAAGAGAATTGCGTGAGATGTGATCACGTGACATGACAGATATATTACAAGTTAACAAACCATTGGCTTACCAAACACGAGGCTACAAAAACAGGAAGAACCTACTCTTGAAAATAATAATAAAAATATGAAGAAGCGGACTAAGTGACTAATCCATCACCACCTACTTGATACCTAATGCACTGGCTAACAATTTCTGTGATCTGGATTACTATCACAGGCATGTACAAATGGGTCTTGTGGCACAAACGGCGAGGACCCCAAAGTCCACACCGATGCAATGGAGATCAGACGCATTCGGCTGCTCTTCTCGGCATCAGCATGGCTGCTGCTCGTGGTTGCACGAGGCGTGAGCGCCCTGCAGTTCACAAGGGATGACTTCCCAGATGGCTTTGCATTTGGAGCTGGAACTGCAGCTTATCAGGTATCCAAGCTGAGCACATGATCTTTCTTGCCCGGGGTTCCTAGTTTAGAGCATGGAGAGAAGATAAGAGACACTCGGTTACATCTTTGATCGCATATTCAGTTATTCACATGTATGTTTCTGCAGTATGAGGGTGCAGCAGCTGAGGATGGGAGGAGCCCAAGCATCTGGGACACTTACGCCCATTCAGGTCTCTCTCTCTGGATTGGCTTTTGTTCTTTTCCTGTTGAACTGCTGCATGCTTGATTCCTAGCACATAACAATCGAGTTCTGAATTTAATTCAGTAATGAGACAGATTTTGAGCAGACATTGATAAGGAAATATCGAGCTACTTGAGTTCGGACTTCAGTTACTTGACTAAATGTTGCATTCATTTCTTTTTTTAGCAAACTCAACTGTGTATTTTTCAATAGAGAGCTGTACAGGTCGCCCCTTTCAGCACTGTGGCACTTTTTTTGCTTGTGTAACTGTTCCCCTTTCACGATAATCTCAGTCATGTTTATTACCATTGCACAGAAACCAGGGTAGAAAATTGTTATTGAAACTTATGTCTAGTATTTACCCATTTATCTCCATTGAAATGCGGTCTGATGGATCAGGGAGGCATCCGAATGATGGAACCGGTGATGTGGCTTCTGATGGCTACCATAAGTACAAGGTATGCTTTTTTTGCTTCTCTTTGGGACAAAAGGATCAAATGCCATTTTAATTAGCTACAATCTTTCAGTGGTCGGAGAAATTTATTTTCACCTCTGTTCTTTGCGGTTTCTATGTAGGAAGACGTCAAGCTAATGAGTGACATAGGCCTGGAGGCTTACAGGTTCACCATTTCTTGGTCAAGACTTATTCCTAGTATGACAACTAGATCTCAAGCTTCCATTTTTAGTACCAAATCTTTCGTGAAGATTGTTATAGAAATTAGAGGAATAATCGTGTATTGTCTCACGGAACTCCCACACCCTTTATTTATAGTCTAAAGATCGAATTCAACTCTAACACGATTCTTGATTAGATCTTAATACTAACTCATCAACACTCCCCTCAAAATGGGTCGAAGATATCAATTATGCACATATTGTTACATATTGTATCACCCTCGTTAGGACCTAACCATTTAGTGAAAAAGACAGTCAACTATTCACCAAACTTGACATACTCCGACTTGAACATTCTACCATCGAGTTTTTTTTTATATGATGAACCTATCAATCTCAACGTGCTTGGTACGATCATGCTGTACTGGATTGTTAGTAATGTTGATTATAGATTTATTGTCACAATGCAATACCAAGATATTATTTCTCCATACTCGAAGCTCAGACAACAAACCCTTCATCCATATCATTTCACTCACACTCAGTGCCATTGCTCTGTATTCTGTCTCGGCAGTAGACCGAGCCACAATCGTCTGCATCTTGCTCCTCCATGACATAAGATACCTCCCACAAAGATGCAATATCCAGAGGTAGTCCTCCTGTTATCCACACTGCTCACTCAATCAGCATTGCAATACCCTTCCACATTCAGATATTGATTCTTTCTAAACCAAAGGTCTTTCCCATAGCTACTCTTCAAATACCACAAAATTCAATAGGCAACATCTATATGTCCCATTCTGGGATCATGCATATATCGACTAACCACACTCACTACATATGGAATATCAAGTATTGTATGGCACAAATAGATGAGACGCCTAACAAGCATTTGGTAAGCTTCCTTGTCAACTAGATCTCCTGACTCAGTACATAGCTTGTGATTCTTATCAATAGGTGAAGTAATAGGGCGACACCCAAGCATACTTGTTTCTGCCAATAGATTAAGAACATATTTCCTCTAGGAGAGAACTATACCCTTCGAAGAACGAGCAATCTCGATTCCCTATGTTGCGCAAGTGGTAACTCTAGATGGGAGTGATTAGAGGGAACATTACCATTCGTCCCAAGAGGAGACAAGGAACTTGATGGAGAGAGACCTGAGGAGGGATTTGGGACTGGATCAATTGGCAAGGCCGACTATTCAGGCTGTGACTGTTCTGGTTACGCCCCTGCCAGCTCTGCTGGTGGCTCAAGTGTTGACTGTTGTCCTTATGCTTCTTCCCTTGTTTCCCAAAGCGCCTTCGCTAATAAAGCTTCAAGTCTTTTGGGGCTACCATATCTCTCACATATTCTGTTAGGCTCGGGCACGGAATTTGTTCTCATAATGACTCCTCCTCGTTGATTATCACTCTTCTTGTTCCACCCTCTCGACTTAAACCCTTAAGGATAGGAGATAACTCCTCCAAAAACTGACCAAGAGTACCTCCACTCATTTAGTACGGCTTAAACTCTTGAAATATCACATCCATACGAACAACCTTTGCTCAACTGGGTTCCAGCATTTATAGCCCTTTTGATTTGATGAATAACCTATAAAGATATACTTCATTGCTTGCGGATCTAGCTTGCCAACTGCTGGTCGGTGATCCTATACAAAGTATACACAACCAAATACCTTGGGAGGTACCTTGAACTTCCACTGATCCAAAAGATCAATTGGAGACTTCATCCCAAGTATTCGAGGCGGCATACGATTGATGAGATACGTTTCCGTCAACACTGCCTCGCTCCACGATCCCTTTGGAACATTCATATGAAACATGAGTGAATGTGCTACCTCCAACAAATGTCGATTCTTCCTTTCAGCCACTCTATTATGAGGTGGAGTTCCTAGACAAGTAGTTTGATGAATTATCTCCTCTTCTAACAGATACGCTATAAACTCTTTGTTAACATACTCAATTCTCTTGTCTGTTTGAAGAATTTGAACCTTTGCATCAAACTTAGTGTTAACCAGCCTATGGAAGTCCTAAAAAAACCCAAGGACCTTGCTTTTATGTTTCATCATACAAATCCAAGTCATACGAGTATAACAATCAATAAATGTGACAAACCACTTTAAACCACTCGCAGAAGTAACTGAGCATAGACCCCAAACACCAGAATGTATTAATATAAAAGATTCATGACTCTAAAGACCAATGTTACTATATGTAGAACATGTATGCTTTCCAAAACTCACAAGCATCACACACAAGTTTGTTATTATCTACTTATTAAACAAATCCGGGTGCAACCGACTTAAAATTTCAAATGACGGACGTCCCAAGAGACGATGATGTAACAAAACTTCTCCCTCGACTCCTCCTGCATCCAGAGTCAATACCGCATCAGCCTGATCAATACCACAAACCATTACGCTTTATTGCAGTCCCAATCCTCGTCCTAATTCTCTTCTTCTTGAACAAACATAAATCATCATCAAATGAGAATGCATTTGAATTGGTTAATGATATAACTAACTGAAATAAGATTAATGCAAAATTGAGGATAAAACAATGGGTGGTGTGTAGTCTGCAGATCCTACACCCTGAATAAGCTGGGAGGTTCCATCAACTATTTGGACAATTTCAGAATGAGTATATGGAGTGTAAGATGCAAATGCACTAAACAAACCTATGACATGCTTAGATGCCCCTGAATCTACGATTTAGTCAATATGAGAGTGCTTATATGTGGATGCAAGTGCATGTGCCTGAGTATCTTCGCCCACATGGGCGTAGTTGGCAAAGTTACCAAAGGAGGTGGTAGTTGTTGCAGTAGAATCATAAGGAGTCTCCAATGCCTTTTCCTGCTGCTACTTCTCCCACTGCATAGCTTGCTCGCCTGTTAGAGTAATAGATATGATCTCCTCTGTTAGGGCCATATTAGCCCTAGGGCCAACTCGACCCCTTCCTTGACCTCCATAATCTCCATCTCCACCTCCACACCCACCACGATCTCCACCTCAGCCTCTATAATCTCCAACTCAGCCTCCACGACCACCGTGACTTCCATCTCGGGCTCCATACTGTGAAGAAGGACAAGCACGGTTTAGATGCCCTATCACCCTATAGTTGTAGCAATCCCTTTCATCGGGTATGGTATATGCAGACCTAACATGGTTGTTGTCCCCTATAACTCGTAATCGAATCTCCTCTTGTACCATAGCTGAAATAGCATCCTCTATAGTAGGCAAGTTTGCCAAGTAAAATATGGCAGCCCTCTTACTCTCAAACTTTGGGTTCAGTCCCATCCGAAAGTGTGTAACTCATCTGTGTTGCAGCCACACCCTGCCAGCCTCGATATCACTAGCACATGTTAACTGCAGTAGGTTATAGTGATCTAAATCTGCCCATAGTTGCTGCAATTCACTAGCATACTCCTTGATGGTCTTCTCCTGTTTCAGGGCCTCTACCTTGCCGTGGACCTCCACCATCATCATCATATTTCCTACCCCGGAGTACATGTTGCTCAACATCTTCCACATTGTTGGTGCACTCTACATCATCTTTACCATCCAAGCGATGGATGGAGATATCAAAGTTAGCAACCATGCCACCACCACAGAGTTTGTTGTGTTCCACACCCTTCAATCCATGCTCGCCTTATCTGTAGGCTCAACACAAGTCTCCCACAGGTAGTGCTCCACCCCTTTGTCCTCAGAACTAGCTAAGCTCTTCTGGACAAACTAAGGTAATTCTTGCTTCCGTCCAACTTTACATCGTTTGGCACCAGCTCTAATTTTAATTCAGATGACCTTGCACTAGCTCTCGGACCTATCATATCCATCATGAAGAGGTCTTGTAACATGCTTCTTATGTCACCTTGCGTGACCAGTCGGAAAATAGTCTCAACCACTGTCTTCCTCTTCTCTTCTACCGCACTAATTGCAGCTTCTACCCCCTCCTTCCTCACAGCCTCAATCTCCTCATGGGTCATCTCTTCAAACAACCGGAGCAATGCCAATCACTATCAAGATATGCCACACGTATCTTCCACGATCACGACAATCCTTCACGCATCAACATTCTGCCAATTTGTGGTGATAATCTTCACAGTTACCCAAATCACACAGAGTCATAACATAAAAAAATTCCCCGAAAAAGAACCTTTCTTTTTTTTTCTCCCTTCTCTTCGGCCAAATCTGGATTGGGTCTCTTTCTTTTTTGGGGGAATTCATTATTTACTCTCCCGTTAGATGTGTATTCAGAATTTACTCTCCTTCCCGACGTAATTGATTTTTTACCCCCCCCCCCCCACTTATTGTGTTGCTTGATTAAATACCCTCTTATCAATTTTTATTAATTTCTGATCGTTTTCCCATTATAAGCCACGCAAAATGTCTTTTGTGCCCCTCGGTTGCACCAGGTCTCAATCGAATGTAAGTCCGGCTCGCACCTGGCTCTTGTAGGGAAACGGGTAGGCTACACTAGCGCAAATTAAAAAATTCTACCCGTAAACCAAGATCACTGCAGTATAGATCACGGTCTTACCACTAAGACGCGCAGGTGCGGAAGTTGATGTAGCACGTCGGGGCAGTGTAGTCGTACTCGATTGATGCGAAGACATCGGGCACGATGAGTCGTACTACTTCCTCGTCCGCGTCGCGGCGTCCCACGTACAGCTCCTTTCTTGCGGTTCGTCCCAACGCCACAGATGTAGCGCCTCCAAAGGTATCCACACGTACGGGAGGAAGCGACGCACGCCGGACTACTAGATCCGCGCGAGCGACTAGGGCGTGGGAGGGGTGGCGGCTAGGGTTTGAGGATGTCACGAAAAACTCATCCCTCAACCAGTGCGCCCCTGCCCTCCTTTTATAGACGTCCTTATAATGGGCTTCTACGAATAGAGGCTCATTAGGACTCAATGCCCAGTCTAATTCGGATCCAATCCGATTAGGCTTCACCCTTAAGTGTGTGACCTATAGGTTCACGTATGTTTAGACATGACGCAAGTACACATACTTGGTCAATAGTTGGTAGCGGCCTCTAGCAAGACGTGCCAACTCCTAAACGCACGTAAAGATCATATCGGACGAACCATCACAACGTTATGTACATGCCAATCCCTTTGCCTCACGATATTCGGTCGAGCCCAAGTGACCACTCTTTCTCGATCCGTGATCCGGAATCCCTTACTAGGTTAACTCTTAACCTTAAGTAGCATGGTCATGCATTTCGATCCGATCACTCGAGGCCCAGAGATATCTCTCGGGTAGAGAGGGCAAATCCCATCTCGTCGACCATGCCTCGCAAGCATGCTTCATGACAAACCCAAAGCTACCTTTATAACTACCGATTCACGAGTAGCGTTTGATAGCCCCTAAGTAGGTCTATTCACATCTCAAGTACATGCGACAATCTCGTGTCTAAGGACAAGGCGTACACATTGTGTAGAGATAACCATAAGTATAAAAGCTATGTCTCATGTTGGGTCGGTCCAACCCCATGTTCTAAACATGTGTCCACATTATTGGTTTGACATCTCCATGTCTATGACCTGTGAAACATGGTCATCAACCGATACATATGCTAATCCATCATTCACGTGTGTTCTCATATGAACTCCGACTAGGGACAACTTTAGAATAACCATACAAGTAAAGAGTTTCACAAACAAGTCACATACTTGTTAATCAACACAAAGGCAATATTCAAGGAACATTTATTAAATCATGGATACAACAAAATATCATCATCAATATGATTGTCTCTAGGGCATATCTCCAACAGTTCTCCTCTCGCCTCCCCACCCATGCGCTACCGTCGCCTCTCCTTCATTTCCTTTCCTCCACCAATCCAAGCGTACATGCCTCGATGCTCCTCCACGCGCTCCTCCTCCTCTCCTTCCTCGCCGCCAGAGATAGCGACGCGGCGGTCTCGTCCCTCCCTGTCGGCATGAACTACGGTGCCAACGCCGACAACCTCCCTTCCCCTACAGCGCTCACCTACTTCCTTGCTACCCGCACAACCATCAACTACATCAAGCTCTTCGACGCCAATCCGGCCTTCATCTTTGCCTTCGCCAACACCCCCATCTCCCTCACCATCTCCCTCCCCGTCCTCGCCGACAAGGCCACCGGCCTCAACGCCGCCAAGCAGTGGATCCGTGCCAACCTCTCCCCCTACGTCCCTGCCACCAACATCACCTTCCTCATTGCCGGCAACGAGGTCCTCTACTCCAACGACATGGCCCTCATCCTCGCCCTCCTCCCCGCCATGCGCCGCCTCGCCTAGGCGGTCTGCGCCGAGGACCTCCCCCTTCGACGAGGATCTCAAGCAGAGGCCAATCATCGAGAGGCACTTTGGCCTCTTCAACCCGGACTTCACGCCCGTCTATGACCTCGGCCGCCTCCACCAAGGCTCGGTGAGTACATCGTACTTTGAGTCTCTAATTTATTGCTACTAAATCTTACTTGGTACGATTTGGTTGAAA
This sequence comes from Ampelocalamus luodianensis, assembly GCA_036346255.1. NCBI lineage: Eukaryota > Viridiplantae > Streptophyta > Magnoliopsida > Poales > Poaceae > Ampelocalamus > Ampelocalamus luodianensis. The sequence continues at coordinate 27,438,051 of CM070626.1, read as the reverse complement.
TTAGTGTGCTTCTTAGATTATGGTGTGATCTAAAGGCTAAAAGATGCACATTTACTAGTAAAAAATCATGAGGCATCAATTTCAACTTTCAAATGCATCCATGAATAGGTAATTAATTGCGACGAGGTCAGGGAGGAGGAGGCGCAGGCAGAGGGGGCGATGAGGGGCACAAAAGACATTTTGCGTGGCTTATAAGGGGAAAACGGCTAGAAATTAATAAAAAAATTGATAAGCGGGTATTTTATCAAGCAACACAGTAAGTGGAGGGAAAAAAAAATCAATTACATCGGAAAAGAGGGTAAATTTTAAATACACATCTAACGGGAGAGGGTAAATAATGAATTCCCTTCTTTCTTCCTCTGCTCCCTCTCTTCTTTAGCCTCCCTTCTTCTCCTCGACCAGATCACAATCTGGATCGGCTCCCTCTCTTCTTCAGATCAACAGCTTGTGGATCGGCTCTTCCTCGGCCTCCCTTCTTCTCTGACCAAATCCAGATCGGATCAGAGGAGACTAGGATACGACAGCCTACTCCCGTGTGCGGCACCATGGCGATGGCCCGGGTGGTCCATGGCGGCGGCCCGGTCCCCTGGTGGCAGCCCAGCGACTCGAGGCGGCCGCGGCCCGCCACAGTGGCACCCCTACGATGACCAACAACGGCAGCAGTGGTGGTGGTGGATGGCAGCATCAGGTGGCCAGGGTTTGACGATGACGACGGTGGTGGATCGGGTATACTTTGATACCATATAGAAATTAGGGGAATAATTGTGTGTTGTCCCACAGCACCCCCACACTCTTTATTTACAGTCTAAAGATCGAATTCGACTCTAACACGATTCTTGATTAGATCCTAATACTAACTCACCAACATTTGTTAACTTCTCCACCTGTTCCGATTTTAATTTTCGACACTGTAGGTGGGAGAGGAGCGATTAATCCCAAAGGACTGCAGTTTTACAACAATGTGATAAATGAACTAGTGAAAACAGGTAAGTATATATTCCTATCATTTCAGCATTTTGGCATATCTTGAGTTGCATATATACTTCTCCAACTATAAACAAAAGTAATTATAAAATTTGCACTGATGTGCATTCATTGATGCGTGCGATGTTCAATCAGCTATAAATGACAATTTAGCAGAGATCTTAATAAAAATGTTGACTGCTAAATGATTGATACTAAATTATGAGATTACCCTTTCCGCTCCTCCTAATTCTTGTATAGGTATTCAGATACATGCTGTTCTTTACCATATGGACCTTCCCCAGAACCTTGAAGACGAGTATGGTGGATGGGTTAGCCCCAAAATTGTGTAAGTATTGACTTCCCTCCCTGAATGCCATCCTGATAAGATTATATTGAATATTAAGAACAATTTGAAATTTAATCTCATAGCTTTATCTTCCTCGCATATGTGATGCAGGGATGACTTCACAGCATACGCTGATGTGTGCTTCCGTGAGTTCGGTGATAGAGTTGCCCATTGGACAACTGTACTTGAGCCAAACGTCATGGCTCAAGGTTGCTATGACACTGGAATTCTTCCCCCTAACCGTTGCTCATATCCTTTTGGCAGCAATTGTACAGTTGGGAACTCCACAGTTGAGCCATACTTGTTTGTGCGCCATGTCCTACTAGCTCATGCTTCAGCTATTAGACTTTACCGGGAGAAGTACCAAGTGAGTGTGCATTTTCATTAAATCTTTCTGCACCTGCTGAATTTATTTCTTGTAAGTTTCTGTTTCTGCTGTTATTAATGTTGAGGCTGGGCAAATCAATTTTGTTTCTCGATTTTCGGTTTCAGGCCACACAGAAGGGCATCCTTGGCATAAATATGTATTCCATGTGGTTCTATCCATTTACAGATTCAGCTGAGAATATTTGTTCCACTGAAAGAGCAAAGGAATTTTTGTATGGTTGGTATGTCATTTTGTATCAACTCCCTTATTGTAATAATGCGTTACCATTGAAAGAAAATGCTTCTACACCAGAAAAAGAAAAGTGACAAGATCCTAAAGCAACCATTTTTGTTGGTGGGTGGGTTGGTGCAGGTCAATCCCTCAACTCTTCAGTTGTTTTAAAAACATCCACTTTTTTAGCAGAGCATAGAATTATGTTCCTACTATTGAAGTGTTAGTATACGCTGTCATTGGTAACAGTTTAAAGATTTGGTTGGAGTCAGTTACTGCAGGGGACTCTACAGTTATAGCAGCCTCATTGACAATGAAATCCTCTTTTCGGAAGAAAAAAAGGAATCTTCACAGTAAATTCTAACTAATTTGCAGGATCTTGCATCCTTTGGTGTTTGGAGACTATCCAGAGAACATGAAGAAGGCCGCCGGTTCACGCCTTCCTTCCTTCTCCAGCTATGAATCTGATCTGATTACTAACGCATTTGACTTCATTGGACTGAATCACTACACCTCTGATTACACGAGCAATAATCCTGATGCATTAAAGGGACCCCTACAGGACCTCACTGCTGACATGGCCACTTTGTTCAGAGGTTCAATGTTTGTGAACACTAGCTTGTAGTAGGCACAGTGACCTCTAAACAGTCTAAAAGTTTGCGCATTTTGTGTTTTCTTGCAGCTACCAAGAATGACCCACCTAATGCACAGGTTAAATGATAACACTGTTCTCTCGACTGACTAATGTACTGGCGAAACATCTGTAAAATGGTTTTGATTGATGTTCTTGAAGCAGATTCTACCAGGTAAAAAGGTAGATCCTCAGGGGCTGGAGCATGCACTTGAATATATTCGGGGAAAGTACGGAAATTTGCCAATTTATATCCAGGAAAATGGTCAGCCAGTAATCCTTCTGTTTTAAGCATTAAGACAATCTCCAATTTTACTTTTCATGTTCAGAAATACTACTCACTTGAAACTCACAAGCTGGCATGGGTTTCACCTGGCATGATATCAGGCAATGGAGGAGCAGATTGCACGCTGAATGATGTGGAGAGGATTGACTACTTGGAAAAATACCTGGCAAGCATACTGAAAGCCATCAGGTGCTTAAGCGTTGTGTTTCTCAGACTCATGTTGCCTTTGCTTGTTTGACACATTTGCACCTAGTTACAAGATTTAACTTATGAAGTTTGGTAATGCATGATTGATTGTAGGAATGGGGCCAATGTGAAGGGATACTCTGTGTGGTCATTCATGGATCTATATGAGATGTTCGGTGGGTACAAGTTCTGTTTTGGCCTTGTCGCTGTTGATTTTGACACCGGAGAACGGAGAAGGCAGCCGAGACACTCTGCTCGCTGGTACTCAGACTTCTTGAAGAACAATGCTGTAATCAGGGTGGATGATGGTTTTGTCAATGGAACTTCTCATGCTCAACTTTGAGTACTACTGTACTAGTACTCCAAAACAAGACATCTTGACCCAGTATAGTATTTCTGGCACTGCAGACTGCATTGCTCACTTTTTCCCTCCAAGAGGAATTTGGCATCCCCTATGAGAGAACATGGAGACAGATGTGGACAAGTTCTAATAAGATCAAAATAAGTGTAAACTGAATTAAAGGGCAAACAAAATTGTAACCTTCGTTCCTATTGTGATCTTTGCTAAAGTGAGTACATGATGTTATTGGTAATACATGTGTTTGTTATTGGCATCAGTGTTGGGATGCGTTGTTGCTCGCGAAATTTGGTTTGAAATCCTTTCTTTATCTCATCATGAGAGATTAGTCTCAATTGCCAATGTTTAAATAATAAAATGGTGGCTTGCAGCTAGAAAAGGATTATCAAAGAAGTACGCTAGAGGTTTTGATATTTTGGTTGTTTTAACATTGTGGCAAATTTGGAAAGAAAGGTTTTGATATTTTGGTTGTTTTAATATTGTGGCAAATTTGGAAAGAAAGAAATGCAAAGTTATTTCAAAGTAAAGTTAGTTCGGTTCAAGTCGTCGGGCCAGCCCCTACCTCCTCCTCCCCACTCGCCACCCCCCTTCTCCTCCCCACACAGTGCCACTCCTCTTCTCCCCCGTGCTGGCCCCCACCTTCTCCTCCCCACGCGGCGGCGCCTCTCCTCTCCCTCGAGCCGCCGGCGGTCTCCTCCCTCCCCCTCCGCCCAGATCTGGTTGCCTCGTCGCCCTCCTCCCTCCATCGGTTCGCGCCATCACGGCGCCTCCTCTTCCACCGGCTCGCGCCGCCTCGGTGCCCTCCTCCCTCCTCTGGCTCCCTCCCCTACCGCTGCTCGCCTCTCTTTTTCTTTCATTTTTTCTGTTGTACCATAAATGCTTTGTAATAACTGTTTATTTTAATAATTATTTAATGTAATAATTTATCATTGTAATAAATTGTGTGTGATAATTATTTATTATGTTTATTTATATAATATTAGTTTATTGTGGTAATTAATCAAATACGATCAATTGCGGTAACCATCGTCAAATACGATCAATTGTGCTAATTAAGGTAGTCGTCATCAAATGTGATCAATTGCCCTAATTCCTGTAGATTCTGTAGTGATCGTTAATTATCGTTAAATGTCATCAATTGCGGTAGTTATCGTCAATTGTGTTAGTTGTTCATTGTCTTTAAATGTCGTTAATTGCGTTTAGCGTCGTTAATTATCATCAACTATCGTTAGTTCTTATTAAATGTTGTTAATTGCGTTAAACAGTATCAAATAAGTTGTTACTGTTCTTAGGGGCATTTTAGGTATTTTTCATCTTGGAAGCTACAACCAGTCTACCTAAAAGTTAGACAGCCAAACACCAAACCTTTTAGCCCAACCGTTCAGCCCTACAGCATAACCGAAAGCTGCTTTTCAAGAAAACCGCAGTCGTTCCAAACAGACCCTTAGTACTGTATAGCTTTTGTGTTAGACTAGGAGTCCTCGTGTGCTCTATATATTTGATCCCTCCGGCCTACAATTCAATTCCAACTGAATCCATATTTTCCTACCACATAAGAGTTGGTATATTGCAATTTTTCCATTTAAAACGTGTGCCTGTTTTTGGGAATAGTGAAGGACAGTCCTGTATATATTTCCTCCATCAAATCTTTTGAGTAAATTTCAAAGAACTACAGCTATTTCGCTAACCTGCAAGGACTTCGCACCTTGTTTGTTATCTCAGAACTACAATTCCGTGGCGTCGAACGGTTTCCGTCGCTCCGGGCCCACATGGCACTATGGCAGTGAGGCGAGGCACTTCCCCACATGCCGTTTGGTTGACGCGTCACCGAACGACGTGGCCACTCTGGGCCAGGTTGACATCTCAGCAGCCCAGCGTCAGGGCCGTTCTTAGCATTTTGGAGGCCCCGGGGCGAGACAAAATGGGAGGTCCTTTAGTCTAACATAAACATATAATGTTACTTTTTATATTAACGACAAAGTTATTCAATACATTAAAAAGATACAAACTACTTATAGAAAGCAATTTCTTCTGACATTTCTAGATGCAAAGTCATTGACAATAGTATTCACGTCAATGTGATCTAACATATCCTTTTCAATGCATAAAGTGGCCAGGTCATTCAACCTTTCTTGTGACATTGATGACCTCAAATAGTTTTTCAATAACTTCAACTTTGAAAAGCTTCTTTCAATGATACTACGATCCAGTCTGATAAATAAGATTCGATAAGCAATTGAAACATTTGGATAACAATCTATATCTCTAACAAACTCAAAAATCTCAATAGCAGACATTTGTAGCACTCTTAATTCAGAGAAAAGATCATCTAATTCAACATCAGATGAATCATTTTGAGAAAAAACTTCTTTAAATTTAGTGCAACATTTTCTTAGCTCGATATCATCCAATGACTTCATATTTTTTGAGCTAAGTAAAAACCGAAAAATACCTTTAAACACTTTAAGTTCCTCAAATCTATTTTTCATTGAAGCAATTGCTACATCCACCATGACTAAAAAGTAATTAGCTTCAAAAGCCTTCTCAGCTGATAGAATTACTTCATTGTGATCACTTTCATCAAATTGCTTTTTCCTAAGAACACGTCGTTTTACTGGAAATGATGGTTCTATATTCATATCAGATGCAAGGACTTTGGCAATATCCAAACTAGATGTGAATCCTTCATTTATGTACTTATCAAAATATTCCATTATACCTTCAATTTGTTGCAAGGCAGAGTTGATGCACATGGATGGAGATTGTAACTTCTTACTCACCATATTAACAGCAAATAGAATGTCATGCCAAATAACCATACCAAGTAAAAACTCAAAACTTCCAAGCACATCAAATAAATTTTTTGCGTCACTCTTTGACTTGGGGTCGTCACAAAATTTACATAACTCCGACAAAGCTAATCTTAGTTGAGGAGCTTGATATCTAATAGCTTTAACACTTTTGATTCGACTCTCCCAACGAGTATTAGACAATGGTTTCACAGTTAAACTTGGGATATGTTCAAGCAAAACCTTCCATCTTTTAGGAGAACTTGAAAATAATGCATATATGCGTTGCACAATTCCAAAAAATGAAAAAGCTTTACCACAAGAATTTGCCATATCACAAAGAGTAAGATTAAGACTATGACAAGCACATGGCATATACAAAGCTCTTGGATTCATATCAAGTAACCGCTTTTGTACCCCCTGGTGTTTCCCTTTCATATTAGAACCATTGTCATTACCTTGGCCCCTTACATCATCAATATTAAGACCAAAAGACTCCATAGCATTAAGCAATTCATTAAAAAGCCTCAAACCAGATGTGTCATCCACTATCAAGAACTCCAGAAAGAACTCTTCTACTTTAATTTTGTTATTTGACATATTAACACATCGAATAATTAAAGTCATTTGTTCTTGATGGCTCACATCTGGAGTACAATCAAGGATTACCGAGAAATATTTGGCATCTTTAACAATTTTTATGATAGAACTTTTAACACTACATGACAAAAGAGAAATCAACTCATTTTGAATTTTAGGACTAAGATAATGGTGATGGATTTCATTATTTTCAATGCGTCTAAGATGATCTTGCATTACCAAGTCAAATTCTGCAACCATTTCAACACATCCTAAGAAATTACCATTGGTGTCTTGGTAAAGTTTCTCACTGGATCCTCGAAAAGCCAAATTATGTTTACTAAGATATTTCACAATGGCAACTATTCTTATCAACACATGTCTCAAGCGCTCTTTCTCCTTTGTGATTTCTTGTTGTAAATCTTTGTCAATTGTTTGGTTTTTGTTCAACCTAATTCTTAATTCATTCCAAGTGTTCATGCTAGTGATATGCACAACACTATTTTCATGTTCTTTGAGCCTCTCACTAAGATGTTTCCAATCTCTATATCCATTAGATGGTAATGAACTCTTGTTGTCACTAGATTTGAAAAGCTTACAGCAAAAGCAATACACCTTGTCAATGTGCTTAGAATAGACCAACCATTTTCTGTCATGTACCTCTCCATTGCTCAATTTTTTAGAATAATAATCATATGAAAAATGCCTAAAGGTATTATCCAATGGGAATACAAGATTTTCTTCTCTTATAGGCCCCTTTTCCACTAAAATATCCCTTGCTTTATTATCAAGATTATCCCAGTTTCTTGGATCATAAATATCTATAGTAAAAACTGGTTGTTCATCAACACTTCGAGTTTCTGTATTAGGTGAACTAGCTAGGTTTTCATGCCCACTCAAATTATTATCATCCTCATTGGTATCATTATTCCCATCTAAATCATCATTAGGTTGTTGTTCAATACTAACTATGGCCAATTCCTCGCAATTCCTAGAAGGGCTTGTATTAATCCTAAAAAATTTGTCAATGGCTCCTTTCTGCGATTCTATCAACTCATCTACTTGTTTTCTTTTTTCCTTTTTCACTTCGGATAAATACTTTCTAGACGACATCTTAGTATCTTACGGTTACTATACAAAGATATAAAACTTGGTTTAGATAAGGAATAAAAGCACCTGCATTTTGATAATTGGATAGATACTGAAATAATGCCAAGAATAATCCAGGGAACACTCCAACCGTGCTATATGTGAAAAATGTCCTGTCAGTCCTGAAAATAGATAAGTGCATTAGTGCATGATGCCATGATCTTTAGAAAATGAGTGCAAAACCATAACTTAAAGACTCGAATCAACTAAATAAAATCATACCACGAACTGACAAGAATTTGCAATTCCAATCCTCTTCTCTTTAGGCTTTAGCCCTCTCCCTCTGGTCCCTTTCTCAGACCTAATGGAAATCTTTATAACCAAAAGAAACTGAAGTTACAACTTACAACTTACAAACTGTTGAAGTGTAGATGTTGGTTGGGGCCTGGGACTCCCGGTATTTAACAGTGATTGAATCAAGGATGGAGAAAACAAGAAAACGCACCATGTATGCAATGGCTATATGAGTTGATTTTGAGTAGATCCGTTGCAAATTGAAGGGATTGATGGCGAATTTGTTGGAAATCCATGAGATTGGGTTCTCCTCCTCCATTAATGGCAGTGATTTGGGGAAGAGGAGGAGAGGGGAATGGAGACCGTGAGGCGTGAGGGAGCGGCGGCTGCAGAAGGATAGAGGCATCGAGCGGAACAACAATCAACGATAGATGGCTTCGGTAGTTGGCTGGTGTGCAGTTGTGTGGGCTTTAGTTACTGATTTAATGAATTAGGCCCATGTTGTGGGCTCCTGGCTCAATGTCTCAATGGCTCATCTTGACATCTAGCTAGTAGACTATGAGTCTATGAGACTAGTAGTTAACTAGTTATCTGACCATGAGCGATGAGCCATGCAGAGCAATAGTCAACAGAGCATATACTAATATTAGTGATATACATATACGTATATGTATGCAGGATTGGGGCCCTAGCTCTGGTGGGCCCTGGGCAGTCGCCCCGGCCCGCCCTCCATCAGGAACGGCCCTGCCCAGCGTAGTTAGAGATCCCAACCCCATGTTCCAAACCATTCGCTTACTTTGTGTTTGGTTATTTATGTTAAGTTGTATATGTATGAGTTGGTTGAAGAAAAAAATTATCTATGTGTTTAGTTGATTGAATAAAACTATCGATCATCCTAGAGAGTATAATATAAATTTATAAAATATTGTCTCTAGATGTTGAACTATATTATTCACATAAAACAATGTAAGTATATATTATAAAACCATGCCATTTAACTTCGTACCACCAACGAGACAGACTCTTATAGATCCCAACCCGTATTCCAAACCAGTTGCTTGGAGCGCGCGCGGCGTTTTCAGTCGGCGCGACGAGACAGAAAAGCGCGACTGAAGCAGAGGAGCGATTCCCAGCCAATTTTTTTTTCAGTCGGCCGCCTCCCGCTCGGTGCCATGCTAGGTTGCTGGGATGTCCAGTCATCCGGTGACGGGTCGACCAAATGGCATGTGGGGCAGTGCCTTGCCTCACTGCCATGTGGGACGCCAGGGAATTGTAGTTCTGCGATAACAAGGTGCAAAGTCGTCGTAGGCTAAAAAGTAGTAGTTCCTTGAGTACGGAGGCAAAATCGCTGTAGTTTTGTGAAATTTACTCAAATCTTTTCGGTACAACTGTGCACGGTGCAGAGGTAACTACACCATGAGCTCTGCTGTTCCAGTGATTTGATTGCTGCAACAGTTTCTGTAAATTTTCTCACGGTAAAAGTACTTACTCTGTATATTACGCTTGATGTGGCATTGTGGCAGCTTCTAAAGCCTGAAACTTGTACCTGCATGTGCTGCCAGAGCTTTCACATGAAATAGGATTACTCTTATTTGTAATTTTCAGGGGAGATTGAAGAAAACAAAAGGTCTGTTTAGTATTGAAACCGGACAGGGATGATGAACAATTCGTAAGTTTCAAAGAGCACTATTTGCGTCTCTGGTACCACGGTTACACGAGTTAAAAATAACCTAGCCTCCTTTTGGTTTCTCAATTTATTACTGGGCTAATTTTTTTTTCTGTTTTTATCATGATGCTCTTCGTGGGATTTGAACCCACAGCCTCCGCTGTAAATACTTGTCTTACAATTTTTTTTCGAAATAGTTTTTTTTTTATTCGGAATTACAGAAATAATACTATTTATTTATTTTTACATAAATAACCTCGTATCGCTGTACGGTTGGGCGACTTGGCATAGTCGTCCAACCAGAGTACGACATATGTGAGAATCGTCGAATGGAATGGCGATTTGGTATTATCGCTTAATGGAACGGCGATTTCATTCTTGTCGCCCACTCAACCACTAGGTGATTTTAGGTTCTAACTGTACTATTCACCAGATCCGATTAGAATAATTGTGTTATAATACATATCACATTTCGCATGTATTACATTTAGCAAATCTTGTGGTATATTGGTCCTTTTTTTAGGAAAGAAAATTGTAGTGTTAAGGTTGATTGGTCAGTTTTTTATTTTTGTAGAATATCAAGGATACGAAATACGTTAGACTCGCAATAACATTTTATGATCGTCGTATATCATTGTAGTGCGCTAATTTTCTGAAGAATTTTATGAGGACGATTGAGATAGTATTGAGTCGTCAGTACAAAGGTAAGTGGTATTGCTATGTGCCAGGAAATTCATACACGGGGAGAACTTTGGAGAAATGACGTAACGATAACAACATGACAGTTGATCCAACAAGGGGAGTTACATGGCACGCAAGCTAACGAAGCAAGGACGGTACACACATGCCTTTAGGAAAATAGAAATACATGGGACATGTGGACGAAGAGGGTCGAACTACTGCGTGGAACGTAGCCATTTGCCCTTGCGGCCTAGCTCGGCGTTGTACTCATCGCCTTGCGCCTTAGCTCTCGCCGCGATGGCCCTCTTCCGCTCCTCTCGACCTCCCGTCACCTAGCATGCTCGCACTCTTGCTCCTCGCGCAGCCTGTCTCGCCTCTCCTTCTCGTCCTTCTCAACCTGCAGCTCCGTGAGACGCCTTTCACGGTCCTCGTAGTCCTCCCTAGCCTAGCCCTTCCGTGTCAGAAGCATCCACATGTCGTATGGGTGGATCTTGTCGTCGATCCACTGGCTGAAGTCGCATAGGCGCAGCGGAGACTGCGGTGGGAAGAGATTTGGGTATGGCGTAATGGGAAGAAAAATAGTAGTGTGCACTGAAATATGATTTTATTACCGGCTGCCTGTAGCTCTCCGTATCAAACCTGCGGTCGGGGTAGTCCGCGCCATAGTTTGTGCAGCACTAATAGCGCTGCCCAATGGTCCACTCATCAGTTGATTTGACGCACTTGCACGCGTCCCTACACCAGCAAAAGGGGTGGTGCCACCCCCATGGGGGGCCCTTTCGGAGGGCGTTTAGTTGGCATAGGAGGGGGGCACGGCTCAACCAGAATCGTTGGGCGTATTGCGAGGAAGCCTCCTTAGATCCACAAGCTCTGAAAAAGTTTAGTGTGTGACTAAATGCATGATGACGAGCATTGGTCTCGTGGGGAGACACCCAGTCCTTCAAGACTTTGCGGATTTTCTCCCATTCCTTCTCCTTGTCCATCTTATGTAGGTAGTGTTGTGGAGTTCCTAGCCGAGCAGCATTGTATTTATAGTGGGAACCATTCCTTCCCCTTGCCCTGTCTGGTCTTATCACTACGCAAGGCTGCCCCTGTCTAGTCTTGACACTGCGCGAAATTGCCCTGTCTGGTCTTGTAACTGCGCAAAGCTGCCCCGTCTGATCTTGTCACTGCGTAAAGCTGCCCCGTCTGGTCTTGTCACTGCGGCTGCCCCACCTGGTCTTGTCACTGCGCAAGGCTGCTCTGTCTGGTCTTATCACGCGCAAGGCTGTCTCCTTTGGTCTTGTCACTGCGCAAAGCTGTTCCGTTTGGTCTTGTCACTGTGCAAAGCTGCAAGCTAAGACATTACCCGCTTTATTAACACGCCCCACGCTCCGAAAGTAGGACCACTCCACCCTCCAAACCATGTAACACACCATCGTAGGAGAAAGAACCTTCTCTGTCGTACAGTAACACACCATGGCAGACGCCGAGGGACCAGTCCAACGGGGTTGTCAAAGCAAGAACTTCCCCTCGAAAGGAGGGAGGACTTCGGCCCTAACTACCGGTTGATGTCGAATAAGTGTGCTCAACCGGTATGGCCGAAATGCGAACACAGGGAGGACGCTGTCGTGCAGGTCCTAGATGGCCCTTTTGATGGCGAACGGTGTTTCTTCCGATGCCCACACTCTGGGGTACAATTAGCTAATAGTTTGCTTTTATGTTACTGCTAATAGAGCCTCCATGTTAACCCTCCTTTGCAGCAGATGATGAAATGCAACTTTGTCTACTGGATCGATCCTCCCCATGAACGACATGTTGTGATGTATGTGGATACATTGTGGAACCGAATCTTTGAGTTGGAGGTGCGGGTTGACAATCTCAACGAGGAAAACGATGATCTCTGCCAACAGATGCAGCGCGAGAGGGGCAACGAGGAGGTTGTGAACATAGAAAGTTCGTATGATCCCACATGCTGCTGCGCGAACCTTAGCTGCATATGTGCGTGTCACTACAATGACGGCCAGCCACGCCTACGACACCCCCCTATGCAACACTCTATGTGGGTAGCGCGAGGCACCTTCTACCATTAGGCATGGGCGGAGATGCTTGTACCTCGGTACTATCCCGTTCTGTACGCAATTATATTTAATCTCCTAAAGCATGTAACTAAATGGTCGATATTCATTGAGCAAACATGCATTGTACACGTGCATTAAGCTACATGCGTCGATATTCATTGAATAAACATGCATTGTACGCGTGCATTAAGTTACAAAATGCTCCAGCTCTTATCTTAGTACGACTATGCACCTAAGAAGAAGCTATGTTGCATGTCATGTCGGTGTTCCTACGTGTCGGCAAGCACCTTGCAAGTTCTCACAGTGTGGCCTTCCAGCGCATCGGCTGCAACATCTACCCGCCGCTCGAGCTTCCCCTTCGTCCATATCGTTCCTAATGCGACGACTCTACTGACGGCCCTTCCCCCCTTTCAACAGGTCAAGATCCGGAATCCAAGTCCTCTGTGCAGTATCAGACGTGGCGAAGTTGCCCACAACCCTAAAGCCTCTTAGCTCGCTGCACCACACCTGCTGCACCCTCTCCTTCATGGAGTACTCCGATATGAAGTTCGACGGGTCCATGTGGATGGTCCCACATGCGGCGAGGACATGAGAGCATGGCTTGTGAAGGAGCTTTGGCTTGTTGCATGTGCAGCTAGGTTCATTCACATAGTCTCCAAGGCATACCTCGTGGGTAACAAGGGACCGAGCCGTCCCAAATCCGGCTCTGTCCCGAAGGAGCACGTCGAAATGATACTTCGTATTGCCCATAATGAAGACCGTGTGCGATTGAGCCTTCTCGGTCTTGGCCTGTATGTACGCTGTAATTTTCGAGCAATACGGTGTTTGTGAGTTGGCTGCATGAAGTGCCGCATTTGCATGCCTTTCTCTGAAATATCCAATTATACTGTGCAGAATGCCTTCCACGATGGCGACGAGAGGCTGAGAATGAAGGCCCCTAATAACCCAGTTGTACACCTCGGCAAGGTTAGTGGTCATTATGCCGTATCTTGCATCGTCTGTGTCGTGCAGCAAGGACCACTTCTCCAATGGCTTTGCCTCTATCCAATGAGAGAAGCACCCAATGTCCCTGGAGGTCCTCCGTGTCAAATGGGGAGGGTCGAGCTCCCGTGGTGGTGTGAGGCGTTCGGGCTGCACGCTGCCCTAGGAACGAGCGGACGCTTGTTCCTCTTGACGACATGCTTCTTGGTGTGCTCGTCCAACATCTCTCACAGCCCATCAAATTTACGCTTATGATTCTACATAGCAAGCCTCTTGAACAGCTTCATCAATAGTTGCTGCCTGAACTGTTTGAAGAAGTTCGCCCCCAGTTGGCAAATGCACCATCTGTTACTCATGTCTGGCCAAGGGAACGGCTCATCGGGGTCTTGATGAAGTTTTCGGATGGCCTTCATCATCCTAGGGTGGTGATAATGGATTATGCAGACACCAAGACGTGCCCCAACTACTCCCTCCTTTAGATGTCGAAGGAACCACAACCAACTGTCAAAATTCTCACTTTCGATGAAAGCGATGGCTAAGGGTAGAATCTGATGGTTCCCATCAACGCCAATTGCTGTCAGGATCATGCTCTTGTATTTCCCAGTTAGAAATGTCCCGTCCATTGAGATCACAGGCAACATGTGTCTGAATGCATCGATGCAGGGACCGAATGCTAGGAACGCCCTCTGCAATACCATAAAACCTAGAGGCGGTCTTTTGGATGGCTTGTCCTTCACAAAGAATGTATGTTCCGGGTTCTATCTGCGGACTGGAGCATACGAGGAAGGTTGTCGTAAGACGCCTCGAAAGAACCAAACCTCTTTTCCAAAGCCTTCTGCTTAGCACGCCATGCCTTCGCATAGCTAATCTTGTACTTGAATTTCTGCTCGATAGCCACCATGATGTGCTTGGCCTCCAGGTCCGTCTTTTTCACTATCTCTCCGTACATCACATTGGCAATGAAGGTGGACGTCAGGTTGCGATGCCTCGACAGAACACTACTGAGCAAGCAAGAGTGTGCCTCCACCTTGGAGACAATCTAGTGAGTCTCGTACTTGGGCGTCCGTGCGTGCACACGCCACGGACATCCAGCCTACGCGCAGACCACGGTGTACTGCTCCTGGTTGGATTTTAGTACACGAAATGGCCACTGCATGGACAAGGCCCACAGCTTAATGGCATCTTGCAGTGATCCCTTGTTAGGAAACATTGCACGAAGCCGAACCTCTGTCCATGGTACTCCCATGGTGATTCATGCTCGTCGTGCATAGCAAGACCCTCAACGTCCACCCTATTCCATTCCTACGGGATGGGACCTTCATCCTCCTCGGAAGAGTCATCACCGTCCTCTTATAAAGCTTCCTCCTCCGCCCAAGCCATCAAGTCATCGATCTCCATTTGACGTACTATGTTATCCACTTGCTCACCCGCATCCGCTTGTGCACTGGGCTGAGCGTGCGGTGTGCGATATTCTTCTTCGACCTCAGCAACATGGGTTACCTCGTCCTCTCGTGCCTCCGCAACATCGGTCACATCATGGGACCTGCTCCCACCAATCCCACGAGAGTTGTCCGAAGGTCGTCCGATGGCTCCCTTCGGACATGGTTGCACGAGTAGCACACACTCGTAGCCACGGCGCCTACAGCCTTCCAGAAATCTCTTCCACGCAGCCGTGCGCATTAGGCTTCACAACTCCCACCGAATGTCTATGGCAGACCGGCTCCAAAGCCCTTGTACGAATACACTACACACCTTAGGGTCCAAGGAGAAGCTTCCGGTGAGCCAGTATAGAACTTCTCCGATTCGAGCATTCTCCCCATTTGGATGTACTAGAGTTACTTGTTGCAAACCACTTAGATCAACACCATATGGACCTTCACGAACCGTACTAACACCATAATGCACTTTCAATACTGTGGGCTCCGACATGACTGATTTATCACTATAAAAATTTAAATATTACGACTAGCGATTTTGAAGATTTGGACTAGCGATTTCTCAAGATTTCTACACATACTTTCCCAAGATTCATGCTAAACCAACAAGTAGCTACACGTTGCCTACATTTGGACGAGACTAACAATAATTAATACTATTACCTTCACGTGGAGACCTTCTCTTCCTATCAACGAGCTTCATTCGTCTTTCTCTTTGACGTCTCGAGCTCCTCCCCTCCCCCTCTCTGCCTCTCTCGAGCTCCTCCCTCCCCTCCCCTTCTTTGCCTCTTTCGAGCTCCTCCGCTTCTCCCTCTCCATACCTTCTTCCCCTCTTCACTCCTCCTGTCTTTGTATTACTCCCCTTTTCTCCTCTCCTGATCTGCTCTGCTTTGGTTGTCTGCTGAGAGAAATGGCGAGAGAAATGAAATGGCGAAAGAAATGGCGACAGGATCCGATCTACCTTTCTATACGACTGTATAGTTGCTGAAGCGTTGGACGACCTGGCAGGTAGTACGGCCCCAACGGTTGAGCGACACGTGTACTACTCGCTAAAGCATTGGACAACCTGGCAGGTGGTACGGGCCCAACGGATGAGCGACACGTGTACTACTCGCTGAAGCGTTGGACGACTTGGTAGACTGTACTGGCCCAATGGTTGGTAGTCACTAAACCGTTCGACGACTTCGTGCAGCGACGTGACCCGGTGAGTCAGCTTTGCGCAGCGACGTGACCGTATAAAATTAATCTGCGAATAAGAAATAGAACAATGCTGGAGGGAACACATAGACAACCATGTCGTAGTAACTACGAAGTACAATACGTAAACACATAATACAAGTTACAAAAAATGCTAGAGGGAGTGCATACAGAACCACGTCATGGTAATCAGGAACCACACTAGGTAAACAAATAATACAAGTATACATAGCAAAACGAATACCCCTTACTGGCCACCCGCTACGCCACCCGCAGCGCCTCCTCCGTCGTCACCACGTCCCACACCCAGTCTGGCAGGGCGTCGCGCTAGTTCACAGGCGCGTCCAGCGGGAATGCCGCAGCTCCAATGATAGGCAGGCTGAGCAGCATCGCGACATCCTACGGAGTAGGGGCCATCTCCCCGAATGGGAGGTAGAAGGTGTGCGTCTCGGGCCGCCACCAGTCCACTAGGGCTGTTAGGAGCGACTGGTCGAACAGGAACCGTCGTGACCGCTCAGGACCGGCTGGACCTCCCCGTCGTCCTCAGCAGGAGCGCCGTCCTCTTCGGTGGCCTCCACCATCTGCGCGAGAGGTAGAAGGCCGGCACGACTCAGCCTACAAAGCACAAAGAAGTAAGTACATAGCGGGCATATCACACAAAACAAGTGGCACAGCTCGCGGACAAACCTCTCTACCCAGCGTGGGTCTAGTCTCCAAGCCTGTCAGGGTGTCCGCGTACGAACCACCCCCAAGTCAGTCGTGTCGTCCCCGCGACCAGGAGGCGGGACACGACGGCTCGCGCAGTACTGCGCATCGACCAACCGGTCCAACAGACTGAAATGCCAATCCGAACCACCAGGGTCGTGAGCCATACCTGTGAATTGAGAAATTAAAACCATTAATATTATTGAGCGTTTAAATTATATTCCAATGGCAAATAAAACATAAATACTATGCTGAAACACAGTGCTAATACATATACAATTTCATGAAACCTTAGTGGTAAACACGTAATTTTCCCTACAAAAGGCTATATTACGTTAACACCTGTACCGGCTGTTATGCATTGCAAAATATTAAAAACATCATCGTTACCATGCATATTTGTAATGGGTGAAGCTTTATGGAAAAGATTTCAAGATTTCACATATTTCAGAATCCTACGGATTCTGAACCATGTATCTGTGCTTTTTGTCTTAGTATTTCATAATGGGTGACGACATTAACACCTGCACCGGCTGTTATGCATTGCAAAATATTAAAAACATCATTGTTACCATTCATATTTGTAATGGGTGAAGCTTTATAAATTTTTTTAAAATTTCACATATTTCATAATCCTACGGGTTCGGTACCATGTATCTGTGCTTTTGTCTTACTATTTCATAATTCCTTAATCCAACTAAAATTATAAAGTAATTTATATTATTTTTTATTATGCAAATAAATACATATATTTAACATTCCACAAAGCACGGGTTATCGACATGTTTTTATAATACAAAAATAACACGTTATCATTCATCATGCCGGACGAAATTAGCGCAGCACGCGGAATAGCACAACTAAATTTATCTTCACCAACTAATTTTTCTCTATACAAACTACTAAACTAATTGTATTAATCATGTTATCCCTAAACATGTGCTAACAATATGTTACTACACATGATGTTGCTTGCTAACCTACAATGGTTACTAATTAATCATGCTATCTCTAAATATTTGCTAATAATCTATCACAACATATGGCGTTGATTGCTAACCTTTCATGGTTTAAAGAATATACTTGTACAAAACAATACTACAAACTCACCGTCGTGGTCGTCAATGCAAAGCGAACTCTTTTCTCCTCTTCTTCTTCTTCCTCCCCTCCTCTTTTCTCCTCTCCTTCTTCTTCCTCCCCTCCTCTTTTCTCCTCTCCTTCTGCTCTCTTTCTTTTCTTTGCACTCTGGCGGCTAGCTCGCTCAACCGAATGGCGATGGTTCGGCCGCGTGCATGGTTTTAAAGTCACCCTAAGTTGCCATACGATTGTGCGATTTGGGCTCAGGTGAAACATAGTCGCCAAACCGTATGGCGACTATGGTCATATCACCAAGCCGTATGGCGACATTGCCTCGGAGGGTGGAATCGCCGTTTCATTGACCGATTCGCACATGTGTCACACTCTGGTTGGGCGATTATACCAAGTCGCTCAACCGTATGGCGACATGAGGTTATTTATGTAAAAAAATAAGTGGTATTATTTCTGTAATTCTGAATAAGAAAAGATTATTTCAAAAAAAAATTCCTTGTCTTACCTACTATAATTTTCTAACAAATAATATATATATATACACACACACACACACACTATATTCTCTGGCTAAGCGCAGAATAGCTATTCTACACCTAGACAGCCCACTGCGTGACCCAGGCCTTGTGTGACACGAGCGCGCCCAATCCCATACGGTTGGCTCATCAAACACAGTCGTCGGGCCAGAATAGCTGATCTGCGCGTGACTCGATTCGACGGTAAATATTAGAAGTCGCAACAGTAATTCATGTGTCCTTTTTTACTGCACGTTTTTTTAGAAAGCCGCTATTATGAGCTCGCACGTCTTACAGTAAAACATAACGACGCACACAATAATCGTCTCCCTTTTTTTACCACCACACCACACTTGTGGACAAGCTAGCTTTTTGTGACAATAAAAAGATTATGCTACAGACAGTAAACTATAGATTTATGTATGGTAATTGTGTTATGTTGTTTTACTGTGTAGTTCCAACACAGCAAATGGGCATTCGTAGAACAATAAAAGTGAACGTTTCCACAAGTAAATATGTATGACTTGTTTTTCATCGGTCATTAATGCCGACATTTTGTTATACCAAGACCATATATAGAAGACAGTAAGATAAAATATGTTATTCAATAACCATGTTAAATATAGACACTAGCTACAAGTCCAAACCACATTTTTACATTTCTTGTATTTATATACGACCAAGCAGAGTGGCCAGTCGTTTCTTACAAAAGATTAAAAAAAATAAAATACTAAATGATTAAAAAAGAGAGTAGAATCTAGGGGCCGAGGTAGACTACTATCACCGTCTTCAATTCTTCATAGGCGACATCGTCGGCACCAGAGGGTTCGGGATCAGCGTATGTTCCCCGAAATACGTCCACCCGTTAACGTGCTCGTCTGAGAGTAGCCCAAAGAGGCTCCGACTCAAGGACCAAGTCGAAATGCACCCAGGGGTTCTCTTCCCTTGCTTGAGGTGTCTTGACTTGGTCGACTCGCTCGCCCGCCGTCTCGATGTAGCCGTCGAAGCGATAGTAATCCTCCTAGAGACGTATAATGTTGTTATGGAGGACCATATCCATGGTGAGGTTAGCTCACCAGAAGAGAGAGACCACCTGGAAGACGCGGAAGGTGTCCATCACGTGCCCCAGCATAACCTCGGGCGAAGGAGGGAGGACACTGTTGGCATAGTGTCCTTTCGCAGCATCCGCCAGCGTACAGCAAGAGAGGTGCTCATACAGTATGGCTAGGTAGGCCAACATCGCTGGAGACAGGAAAGAAGAGTGGGTTATCCATATTTACTATTTTTAATGAATTGTACGTGCTAGAGAGTAGTGCGATGTGATAATTCATCTTCGGTGGCGGATAGCCATTTTTACAAATCAAGGAGTAACTTCGGCGTGTGAGACGAATAGTCGCATCGGGAGCTGAAGCGGCATTGTTGCGGTTAAGAGATCGTTTGGGTGTTGCTTAATAGAACTTCCGCTCACACGCATTTTTTCAAGATAGTAAAACCGTACCCAACATATGGTAAATCTATTCGAACATAGAGTAATTACGAAATCAACAAGGTAAACAGTAAAGGAACTAGTACCATACAGTAAATACACATGAGGTTGTTAGTAAAGTTATAATACAGTAATACTGTACATAACATGTAGTAATCTTTGTACTCTAATTTTACTGTGTATAACTGCCTGTTTTTTCCTATTTTGAATGTAAGGGGGAAAGTCGCGTACATTACATTGTGGGGACCGCATCGTCTGGGTGTTTCCCCCGCACAACAGCAAATCACATTTTCTCTTTCTAGCGGTGCGCAAAACCCTCGAAGGAACTAAAAGTGCAAGGTCTCCGACAAGCTCTACCAGCCCGCATTCCCGTTAGGAGGAGAGGTGATCTTCGATTTTAGCACCATCAAGGTTAGAGAAATACCCATGTTATCTTTAGTCTGAAGGTTTGCTCTCTCATGAAGTGGATTTTCTAGGGTTTCGCACAGTAAATTAACCCCAAACATCATAATTTTTTGCTACACAGGGTGATTTTTGCTCTCAAATTTGGGAGCATTTTGGGGATAGTTTTTCCTCTCCAGATTTTGAGTAAAACGCCCCTCACATGTAGTAATTCACCCATTCCCTTTTTTGTTGTTTTCTCTGGCATTAAATGAGGACAACCGGCGACACACCCTCTAAGGTGTGAAAGATCACCATCGACGGCAGTCAGACGGCAATGGAGATTTACTTGGACCCCTTCCAAGTCCAGCCCATCTCCTTGGATGCACATGGTCACACTGGTGATAACCTAGCAAGAATAGGAAGGTAGTGGTGCCTGCAACAGAGGACGTTGTCACCTTGTCACCTCGCGATGAGCCCACCCTTGAGATTACCACGGTAAGTTTGTGCACATATAATAGTAAATGCTTGTCCTTTTTACAGTAATTCGATAATATCATAGAAAGTTATCTTTTTTTTCACATCAACAGTAAACATGAGTTATTATTGCAGTAATTAGTAAGCCATATCGTCAGTAAAATGATGTTACGCCGAATGTAGGCTCCGCATGATAGGAGGAAGCGACCTTGGATGATGTGCATAAGGTGCGCTCTTGCCCTCGTCCTCGCCACCATCGGCGAGCTGACATTAGAGCAAGGGAACAAGGTCACGAGGATGGGGCTTGGCAGCCTGCTGAAGTTCAACCTCGAGGGAATGGAGAAGAGGGATATGTTGTCCTTCCTAATGGACAGGATTGACCTGGTCGAGATGGCCATCAGCACCGGCGGCCGAAGAAGCATCCTAATTATGCCTCACGTCATTAAGTGCATTCTCGGGATCCCTTGCGGTGGCGGCGACGTGCTGATGGTGACCTAGGTCGCAGGGACCTCCGAGCTGGCCGAGCTAAAGCGTCTGCTCTGGGTACAATAGAACTCCAACATCAAGAACGTGACGCTGGTTGTGCAAATTAAGACCGGAGGCACATACACTCCCACGATGAGGTATTTCTTCCTCCTTGTCTTCAACAAGCTCCTTTTCCTAACCACACAGAAAAATGTTTTATGTAGTAAAAGACATTTTGCAGTGTCTTCTGCCTGTGGATTGGTATTAATAAAATCCAATATAACTTGCAGTAAAACACTACCACACACACACAACAATTCCAAAAACACACATCATTTTCTGTCTAGCACAACAGTAAAACAACAGCACAACAGTTAAAACGAAGCGGATGATGCAAATAAAAAGAAGCAGATGATGCAAATCATGAAGCATGCCATGTAGGGGTGAATGGTGATATTTTTTTTGCCGAACGGGCGGCGGGGGGATTTCTTTATTGTCAAGTTTTACTGTCGGCTCTGAGGGAATCGATTTTACTCTCGGTAGGGGCACTCCCACGCCATTTTACTGTTGTTTGCACTACGAAGTGTGCTGTGCAGCGTTCGGGTTTTACTATCAATTCCAAGAAGGGGCATGGGTGGGGCATGGGTGGGCGGAGCGTAGAATAAGCTATTTTATGCGCCACCACAATAGTGTTACGTATGTTTAAGCTGTGTGTGTGTTATGCTATATATATATATATATATATATATATATATATATATATTATATATATATATATATATATATTCCATTGTTGTAGGGCCTGAGTTTCAAAGAGCACTCTGCTTGCTCCAGCCATGGTCGACCCGTCGCTCTGGCCACCACCGCTACACCTCCACCCCTCTCCCATCCCCATGATCACCGCCGCGCAACACCTCTCCCCTCCCCGTCCTCTTCCCCATTCGACCTCTCCTCCTGGCACCTTCTCCTCACCCTCGCCCTCACCATCTTCTTCCTCACCCACCCCTCCCCCTCCCGCGTTGCTTCCTCCTCGTCCTTCTCACAACCTTCATCTCCTCCACGAATGGCCTCCCCTCCACCTCACTTGTGGCGAGCGCCATCTCCGTCGTCGTTGGCTATCCATGACCATCCTCCTCTGTGGCACCGCAGAGAGCCCCTGCACCGGCCGGGCGTCAACCCACGAGGGATGGTGCATCCAGGGGCAAAGGCCGATGAGCGGAGCCCCTTCGGCCGGCTCACCGCCGAGGAGTTCTATGTGCGGCACAGTGTTGCGCACTCATCCTCCACCTTCGTCAACCCACGAGGCTCTACATCTTCACCCAGTGTTGGGTCCCCAGCGGCAGCGCGCCCATCATCGCCATTGTCGTCATCGTCCACGGCTTCACCGATAAATCCAACTGGATGGTCCAGCTCACTGTCGTGCACTTCGCCAGGTCGGGTTCACCATTGCCGCCGTCGACCACCAGGGCCACGGCTTCTCCGAGGGCCTCCAAGGCCACATCCCGGACATTGGCCCAGTGCTCGACGACTACGAAGCCGCCTTCGCCCCCTTTTGAGCTGACTACCCGCCGCCTTTGTCGTGCTTCCAGTACGGGGAGTCCCTCGGTGGCGCCATCACGCTGTAGGGAGTGGCGTCCTTGGCGGAGGTGCCGGGTCGGCCATGGCCAAAGCAAGTAAGAGGGGGAAGAAGAAGACAGTGGCAAATTTGTCCAAAATGGCAAATGATCAAGTGGTGAATGAAAGATGTGGCATTTGAGCTATTACCTTATACTTAATCCCAAATAAGCAAAGACACATATAAGGTGTGGCAAATAATCAATTCTCCCTTCCTAAAAAGACAAGTTTTTGGACATGTATTTAGCGATACAAGCCAGCCTCTCTCTCTCTCTCTCTCTCAAATCCATAAAACCCCCTATAAGTCACATGTCTTTTCAATTTGTCCCTTATATCTCATTTTGGTTTGCTTTGCCCCCATAGTTAAGTTATTGTGCAAATAGCCACAGCCGTTAACGCTATTTCTTGTAGTTTTGTTATTTTTGTATTTTTTAATAATTTGAGTACTTATTTAAGTGATTTTACTGCTTATCTCAATGATTTGAGTGATATGGGTACTTGTATTATACAATTTCATAACTGAAACATTAATACTGAAATAGTGTATTACACGTATTGAAATCACTCAGATAATTGAAATGTGTATTGATGTCATTGAAACAAGTGACAAAGATAATAAAATAATCCATGAAAATTAGTGTTAACTTGCTGCCTGGGGGCTATCTGCACGGTAAATTAACTTATGGAAGGGCGGAGTAAATGAAAATAAGAGGCAAAATGAAAAAGAAGTGACTTATGAGAAGCTTTATGAATTTTCTTTTTTTAAGTCCACGGAATATCCTTGTATGCGTGGGGAATGGACCAAAACCCCTCTGTTTAAACCGGCCAAGACTCTGGAAGATGCTTCACCCAAGCAAAACAGTATCCTGCACCACAAATAAATGTCTTCTGTGAGTCTGTGACTGTCCGGCTGGAGAGAGAAAGGAAGGGGGTAATGGAGAAAGAAAGCTTGCCGCTTCTGCTCTCATGCCTGCTTCTCCTCTCAGCATATGCTGTGACTGTCAGCACATTCCAGTTCACAATAGATGACTTCCCAGATGGCTTTGCCTTTGGAGCTGGGACTGCAGCTTATCAGGTACCCTGAAGCTGCACATCTCAAAATTCCATTTTTCCATTACTGGTTCTTGATTTCGATTATGCAGAACAGCAGAGGTCTCAGCTGACATCTCGATTTGGTGCAGTATGAGGGTGCGGCGGCTGAGGATGGGAGGAGTCCGAGCATTTGGGACACTTCTGCTCACTCAGGTGTTCTTCTATATCTCATCACACCAGCGTTTTTTTTTAGGTTGCAGCTTCGATTTGTTTTGATTATGCTTATGCATTGATAATTGTCATTAATTTCTAAAATGTGTCCTAATGATACAGGAAGGAATCCAGATGATGGCAATGGTGACATCGCTTCTGATGGCTATCATAAATACAAGGTGCGGTTACTCTGAACTCTGAAGGACAAAAATAGATCAATTCCCAGTTTAACTGACTACAAGTCTACAACTTTGGGTGCTCAGAGATTTTTTTTATTGGACCCTTTTTTATTTAACCACATTGTTTGGTGCCTCTATTTAGGACGATGCAAGGTTAATAAAAGACATAGGCTTGAAGGCTTACAGATTCAGCATTTCTTGGTCAAGGCTTATTCCTAGTATGAAAACTAACCCCCATGCTTCCATTATTTCATACTTTCTACCACCAAATTATCCATCAAGGTTGTTAAATTGTCCAATTTACTGATTTTGATTCTGGATCTTGTAGATGGGAGAGGAGCAATTAATCCGAAAGGGCTACAGTTTTACAACAATGTGATAAATGAGCTAGTGAAAGAGGGTGAGTTACACTGCATTTGTTCCCATCTTATCTTGGTCAATGAACTTCAGTATTTTTATCAATTTTTAAGTCTCCATCTAGTTTGAGCTGTGTAGTGCCGCAATCATTGCAAGTTTATCCAAATCCATGGTCTGAGTAGGAATTCAGTAGAATCACAAACAGGATGTCAATCAAATGTTTGATAACTTTTGATGCTATTACTGAGCAGGTATTCAGATACACGCTGTGATTTACCACCTAGACCTTCCCCAAATCCTCGAAGACGAGTACGGTGGATGGCTTAGCCCCAGAATTGTGTGAGTTGTAGTCTAGTCCAAAGTGATTCTGATCAAATCACACTGAGTCATGAGAACCACATGAAATGCTTTGTTTAGTATGACCTGACTTCCCCTTCCTATGTAGAGATGACTTCACAGCATATGCAGATGTGTGTTTTCGCGAGTTTGGCGATAGGGTTGCGCACTGGACAACTATACTCGAACCGAACATCCTCGCTCAAGGGTCCTACGACGTTGGAATTTCTCCCCCAAACCATTGTTCATACCCATTTGGATATGATTGTATTGTTGGCAACTCCACTGTTGAGCCGTACCTATTTCTACACAACAGCCTACTAGCTCACTCCTCGGCTGTCAGGCTTTACCGGGAGAAGTATCAGGTGAGTTTGCATTCCTTGCAAAAATTTCTGTTTCTTTTGAATTTACTTGACATTAAGGATGTGTAGATGAATTTTGGATTGCTCAAAACAAAGCAGATCAATTTTGTCTCTGCGTTTTCGGTTTTAGGCTTCACAGAAGGGCGTTGTGGGCATAAACCTGTACTCCTCGTGTATCTATCCACTGACAGAGTTAGTTGAAGATATTCAAGCGACTGAAAGAGCGAATGACTTCTTGTTCGGCTGGTATGCCATGTCTCTTACTGCAATATGTCATGTTCTTGGGTTAAATCTCTTAATGTAACAACTTGTTATTACCAGATATTTTTTTGAGAAGTCATTGCATTAAGAAGAAGAAAGTAATGTGGGTAGTATAGAACTGATATATTCTTACTGTTTGACCTCCTCATTCCTGTTACTTGAATCCTAACAACTAATAAGTCATCTAACTGCAGCATCTTGCACCCTTTTCTGTTTGGGGACTACCCGGAGACCATGAAGAAGGCAGCCGGTTCCCGCCTTCCATCCTTCTCCAACTATGAATCCGAGTTGGTTACCGGCGCATTTGACTTCATTGGACTGAACCACTACAGCTCCATTTATGCGATCAACAATCCCGCTGCGTCAAAAATGCCTGTCCGAGACCTAGCTGCTGACATTGGAGCTTTGTTCAAAGGTTCAAATTCTTGTAAACATCGGTATGTCTTCTGAATATTTCTGAGATTGCTCATTTGAAAGTGCATGGTTGTGAATCTTTTGCAGAGACTAAGGATGGGCCATCTGCTGCACAGGTGATCATACCACTGAATTGACTTAAACATTTGTAGAGTAGGTACCAATTTGCCATTACTAGATGTGCTGAAATTGATGCTCTATGAAGCCGTATCTACCTGGCAAAATGGTTGATCCTCAGGGGCTAGAGCATGTATTCAGATATCTCCAGGAAAAGTACGGGAATCTCTCATTTTATATCCAAGAAAACGGTGATCCTTCTAGCCAATTAAATCTCTAAGATATATAGTCTGCAGTATCACTTTACAAGTTCACAAGTACTCACTTTCTAATGCGCAAGTTTATCGGCAACAATTTGACCTGGCATTGCATCATTCAGGCTGTAGACAAGCAGATGATACCCTGATGGATGTAGAGAGGATTGTCTTCCTGAAGAAATACATTGCAAGCACACTGAAAGCCATCAGGTAATGGCATAATTTTCTCCACGCCTGTATAGTTCTTGATTGTTTTGGCTCATGAACTTTGGCAATGCATGGCTGATGTCAGGGATGGAGCCAATGTCAAAGGATACTCGGTATGGTCGTTCATGGATCTCTATGAGATTTTTGGCAGACACTTTGGCCTCGTCGCCGTCAATTTCGAGAACCGAGAACGGCGAAGGCAACCAAGGCTGTCTGCACATTGGTACTCAGATTTCTTGAAGAACAATGCCGTGATTCATGTGGAGTATGGCACAGAAACTGCAGCTTCTCGTGCACAACTTTGAGTGCTCCATGCAAAGAATGTCCTCCTGTCCTCCGGTAGAGCAATCTCAGAACAGACAAAACGAAACAGAATCAAATTTATTGAAATATATATTTTGCTAACTAAGTGTTTGCCATTTGGTGTGGTTTGTATTTGTTGAAATGGAAATTCAACGAACATTAAATAGATCAAACAAAAAAATACTGAAGAATCCTATCGAAGCAACATAGCATCATGCTATACTAAATTTTGTACTACCTGCAAACAAAAAAAATTGTGAGGGTCTTGCTTCAGTACACCCTTTTTAGAAAAGTTTACAAATCTTAAAGCAAAATGGTTAATATTAGGTAGGAACAAATCTGTATCAGCACAAAAAATATATCAAATTGAAGATTACATATAGTGATATAGATATAGATTTGAATATTAAGTGGGGGCAAATCTTTGATTTGGTTTATTTTTTTAGGTTAATGCAGATTTGGCCCCATTCAATATTAACTAGTTTGCTTTAAGATTTGTAAACTTTTTAGAGAAAATTGCAAGTTCAGGAGTTAAGTGACACAACATCGAAAATTTAGGAAGCTTAGAAAGTAAAATACAAATTCAGAGAGCTAAGTGGCATAACATCGAAAGTTCAGAGGCCTACAGTGCAATTTTATCAACTTTTTATTAAAGAGGTGTACTGAAGCACACCCTTTTTTTGTAATGTTATACTTGTATATATGTATTTATGTAAATGCATTAGGAAATTAGTACTTCCTGTACTAGTGTTGTGTGAATTTTATTTGAGCAAATTTCAAAAAACTACACTGCTTTTGGCAAAACCATCACAAAACCACTTTTGAGCAACAGTTTCAAGGAAGCATACTTTCCTTTGCATAACGTTTTACGAAAACTACACTTTTAAGCACTGCCATGATATTCAACAGGCTTTGATATAATATAATGAACCACTCGGCTAGTATCACAAGACTATCCTAATTTCGTTTGTTGATTAGGAGGTAGTCCACTTTCTACGATGTTGATTTGGTTCTTCAATATTTTAATCAAACAAATTTCAACCACTGCTGAACTAGAATAAATTTGGTACTCTAACTTAGTGTTGATGTATCAAAATAAAATTAATTAAAACAAAAGAATCGAACAACCTTCTAACGAAGTGGTAAGCGAGCGGTCACTCCACACTTCACCGCTTATATGTCCTAACCGGAAACGTATATGGTTCTCGGTGGTTTTCCTACCATCATTCAGTTACATGCCAATTATTTGTTTTAATTGTATTGTATTGTATTTTTTTTTCTTTAAACTTCTAAACTTACTTGATTTTCCCCAAAATGGTATAAAACAATTTTAATACCATTCTGCTGCCTACAACACCTCGTGGTCCTCACCAGGATGAGCAGTTAATCCAATGGTTGTCTGATTGTGTCACTCAGCACCGTTAGAATAGGGTGTTAGAATAGGAACTCTTTTGTATTTTTTATCTGTTTTTTTGTATTACCTTATCTATATATGGCATACGTTCTTTATACTCCCTATATATATTGCTCATTGGGCATCTTCAATACACAATATTCATAACATAGTATCAGAGCAAAAGTTAGGGTTAGGGTTTATTGTTTTTGTCACCGCCTCCTAGCCGCCGCTCGTCTTCCGATGCCCGCTGCCCCCGGGAGGAGCTTCTCTGCTCCCGGGGGCAGCCTCTCGTCGCCTCTTGTGCTCTCTCTTGTTGGGCTTTTGGAGCAATAGCAAGCAACGATTGTCCAGCAGTCGCCATCTGCCAGCGTAGGCTTCCTGGTGCCGAAGCCTCCGCATCCTCCGTCTCGGTGAAGAAGACGTCGCCTGGAGCTCCTCTACTCCAGGCCACCGAGGAAGACAACGCTAGATCCCGCCGCTAGATTCGATCTGGGCGTTGTCCCCTTCAACTCCGACGGTGGGGCCCCTCCCTTCCCTTCGAGCTCCGCCTGGACTAGACTTGGCGCCCTCATCGCCACTGCTCGGATCCACGTCTCTCCCGACGGATCCGCCTGTCGCCTTGCCTTCTCTCGCACAGATCTGGCTAACATTGCCTCGCCCAGGTCACATGGGTCTCAGTCGCGGCTCGCTCGTGTTGGGGAGGAGTAGCACCTTCGCCTCGGGTGTAACATCCCAATTTTCTAAGCTTTAAAAATCTTTTGTATAGTTAGTAGTTGAAAAATTCACCCAAGAGATTTTACCTGAATTTTAATTAAAGCTTAACACGGACTTTCAGTATCAAAACTATTTAATACGATTAATGTCAACATCAACAATTGTCAAAACTATTTTATGTGGATTCTATGGGTTTGGATATATTTTCTAGATTTTCTAGAATTTTTCTGAATTCGTTTGCTATTTTCTAATGGCCATAATTCTCAGAATTTGCTAAAAAGAAAAATGTATTTAAAATCTCAGAATAGTCCTTGGGCCGAAACCCTAACCCTTGCCCAACTTTTTTCCTCTCTGGCCCAGCCCGCTCGCGCTTTCCGCTCACACATCCTAGTGCGTGCGTGCTCCGCTCAGTCTCGCTGACATGTGGGGCCCATGCATCAGGCTCGTCTCCTTCCTCGCCTTCGTCTTCACGCAAAGCTTCTCAATCATCCGCCATTGCTGAGCTTCAAGCTCCATCCGACAAAATGGAATCCTCAACTAAAAGATCTCGGGAAAATGCGTGGAATTCGATTTCTTATCTCCCTGCATCCAAATCGGCCGAATCTTTTACCGAATCGATTTCTATCTCCTAAAACCCTGGACTCCACTTCGTGTTCATCTCGGACTTGATTTGGGGATTCCCATATCCGGAATGGCCGAGCCCTGTAAAAGGCTCCCTAGGATCGCCTTAGCCCCCGCATACCAAAACCCTAAGCCGCCACACCTCAAGAGCTTTAGCACTGCCAGAATTCAAGTTTTAGGGTTCCGCCGCTACAGCTGGTTTTCATCGAATTGTGCTGCCGTAGTGGTCGCCTCTTCAACGTTGACCGCATCGCCAGGACCGTCGTCGCTTGGGCTACCTCCAGCGCACATCCCCGCCACCAATACCTCACTAGAGCCCAACCCCGACAAAAGCCGATCATCATCCTCCGCTCCGACGGTAATTATGGTGACCTCCAACAAACTCTTGAGCAAGACCAGTACACTAGGTTCGCAATAACCCACTCTAGCTATTGCGCACACTCGCCGCTAACGAACCACCGCCGTTCGCCGTTGTCGGTCGAACCCGAGGACCTCAACGCCGTTGAAGTGACGTGGCATCCTGGTCAGCCTCCACCTCAGCGCCAGCTCAGCCTCGTTGCCTGCGTGTCACCTTGTGGCTTCCACATGTGCACCCGTGTTCCAGCCCAAACCCAAACCTCAGATCAAAAGTCCAGAAACCCAGTCCATCGTAGACCATCTCACTGACTTGTGGGTCCCACATATCAGGATTTCTTTTAATCCTTTTCAGCCAAAAATTCCAGGGCTGACGTCATGCTTGCATCATTAATCAATTTTCCAGTAGAAAAATAAATCTAGAAATTCCAGAAATTCCTTTATGAGAATTATCTTTAGATTAGATCTTCCAAAAGCCATATCTTTTGCATCCAAACTCCGTTTGAGCCCATTCAAATTTATAAATTCATCTAAATTCGAGCTCTATTTTACTAAGTTTTTTATTTACTTTTTGGAGTTTGTTTCCTTCTCTAATTTATTTATGTTTCTTTATTTGTTTCGTTCGCGAGTAGACGTTGCTACTTCCGGAGATTTTGAAGAAGAAGGAGTTCACTAAGACCAAGACCAGTACCAAAATCTATTTCAAGGCAAGTTATACGTTTGATCATATTGAACCTAGTTTTCAAAATTATATTGATTCAAATTATTGCATGTACTTTAAATATTTATTGAAATGCTTTTGGGTTTAGTTATTAATCCAAATTGTTTATATCCACCTTGTCTATTGATATGTCAGGATCTTTTGTCACCTTAGATTGGTTGATTATTTAGTTGGTATTATCGTAGCACCAATGTGGGTTGGTTAGATACGATTAGTCAGCTTAGCTATGCAATGAGTCATCATTTCATGTGAGTCGCAAATATAAATTTGACTAAGTGAATATGGAACTTTGTGATAAAACTGTGTTGTGTGCTATTACTCGTTGATGGCATGTGTTGCACTTAACCAACTAGGTGGTAAAGGATTTAGACCGAGGCAAGTGGTGGAAACTATGTGATATGGTGGAGCTTTGTGATTGGAATTGATAATCTTCGTGACACAGTTAAGCATTGTTTGGTAGAGCTCTAGATTCTTATTTTTCAGATTTTGCTCCTGATTCTCTGATAATCTAGAGCTGTCTGTTGAAAGCGTTTGGCTAGTAGGTTGGTTCCAAAAACCATATGAGAGAGAGGATTAGAGGCAAATAGACTAAGTTTCCCTATGGGTCGACACAGTCGAGGACCAGTGAGGGTGCACACGGGGGTAGGAGGTGGCGCACAAGAGGCTCAAGGCGATTCGCCTTGTCGCGAGAGCAGCGGAAGGAGATGAGGACGCGAGGGGAAAAGGCGAAGGGGTACAGGCTGGGGTCGCATAGTGGGAATTCTTGTGGGGTAGTTTGATGGCAATTGCGGGTAAAAGCATCCAACTTCAAAGGGTATTTTTGTTTTTACAAGGTTGGATTCCCATGAGAATCCGCAGGAAGGCTGCTTCTTGTTCCTAGTTCATTTTTGAGACACCTCCTCACGAGAAGCGGAATATGGTGGTTTTGAGAAGTTGAGTGTTTGGTACTGCTCCACGAGATCCAAACGAGAAGCTAGGAGTAGGAGCTGTACCAAACAGGGCCTTAGAAATTGAAAATCTTACATTGGTCAATTAAGGACTTAACTTTGTGCGCCATTAAACTGAGCTATCACTGTACAACCACATGTCTGGTATGGGACGGGCCTAACTTAGTAAGTTATAGAATCTTGGCATTGACTATTAAGGTAGTAGGTTAAGCTCTGTGTCGGGGTGGAAGTGTGTTTATGTCTTTGTGGTGATTCACATTTATGAGCGTTTTGCCGTCTTTAGGTCCAATGGTGTGGGACAGACTAATTTCCTATGTGGGCGTTAGTATCATCGATAAAACACATTGGGAGTGTCAATGTTGAGATGAAATTTTGAAATATTTTGCATTGATTATATCGTGTGGGTAAAATGTACAACCTCTACAGAGTATTAATCAATCTATTCGAATAGCGGTGTCCGCGGTCATGGACATGCGGGGATTTCACATGAGGGTTAGTTTTTCATAAAACATTTAGAAAGAGATAGCTAGGTGATATAAGTCATGTGGTCGTATGAATAATTTGATTAGGCTTTGTGTTCTTTGTGGAAATAACTGTTAAATTATTATTGTTTATTTGATTTAAGTTACATTTCAATCTATTATTTGTTTCAATTGCAAATATTGCTTTATTGCAAAAGAACCACAGAAGCCATACCTTTGGAATAAGCCTGCATCTATACATTGCATTCTATTGTATGACTTGCGAGTACGGTTGTGTAGTCGTACTTGCTAAATCAAATCAACAGAAGTGGAGGAGTCATCGTCTGCATTCGAGGAAGAGTTCTACGATGGTGCTGATCGTTAGGTCTTGATTTCAATCGATTGCCTGTGGTGAATTGATGGGATTCCACTGAAGTTTATTTGTTCCGCTGTTGTTTATTTAATTATTGACAGTCTTGCGAGGCGACCATAAGATCAAAACTATTATTTGCTATTCAAAATTATCGTTTATGTTATTATTCGATTTGTGTGAATTAATATTCATCTATGTTGACACTATATGCACTAGCATAATCTGGACTAATGCAGAATACACAGAGGGTCTAGAATTGCATTTTTGGGTCCCGACAGAGGTGGTATCATAGTCATACTGACTGTAGGTCTTGACCTTAGTTAGATCATCCGTCCTTAGAGTTTCCAAATTATTTTCTAAAGAAAAATTAACTGCAAGATTAATGAATTGCTTAACTCCTCTGTGGATATCATGAGGATATGTGCACGATATTAAGATGATGTTACAATTGGCAATGGTACTTTTTGGTTTGCTATTTCTCGTGTTTTTGGGCAAAGGATTAAAGGCTGTCAGGCCAAGGCGGTCTGACCGGCGTTGGAAGCCGTCAGACCAGCCAGGGCGGTCAGACCGGCCATTGAATGGTGGTCTGATCGATTTTGTGCTGATTGGTGATTCTTTTGGAGAATTGATTTTGGGATAGGTCATATCCATGTTTATATTTGCATATATGTTGCATATTGTATGTTTTCACTGACGTGGGTCAAGTTGTCAAGAACTTGTTCCCGGGGACGATTTCTCTATCTATTGCTGTGCAGGTAGCTTGGAGGTCAATGACGGTCAACGGCGAGGAGGATCGGGACTAAGCTTGGAGAGCTGAGGTCCAGGACGATCATGGATGCCGGGTGAGGTCAAGTGGCTCAAGCGTGGCGCGAATGGACGAGGATGACCGAACGGGCAGTTCGGTGTGATGGGTTGATCAAGCGGCACGGCGGTCGGTGCAAGTGCTTTGGTGGTTCTGGTGAGATCCGGACGGGAGAGACTTGCCGACATGATGAGAGTCGTTGATCAACCTACACGTGGCGAAGCAGGCGATTGCTTCAACAGGATTGGACTCGGTCTTCGGAGAAGGATCGAGAACGGGTACTTTGGTAATTTCACCAAACACCGCCTTTGTGACTTTTGGCTAAACCACGGCGCGGGACAGCGCAATATGAAGTGGTTTAGGTCAAGAGATGATGGATATGGTGCTTTAAATGCATGCATAAGTGTCCCGTTTGTGTTGGGCCTTAACGGGAGCCCATTAGAGAAACTCTTCTAGAAGCTAGGCCTCTAGTATAAATAGGAGGGGTGCTGTCACACAGCCCACAAGCACTTCATTTTGAAAACCCTAGTTTGGTTTAGGGATTTAGAGAGGAAAGAAGAGGCTTAGGCTTTTAGAGAGATGAGTTGAGAGAGTGCTCATGGATTGAGCTCTTGTCCTCCTTGAGGGAGTGGCTATAACCAGCAACATCATAAATCAATCTATGGATGATTTCCCAAAGATGTGTCTCTTTGTGTTCTTCCTTCTCTCTATTTGGTGATTTTGAGTTTTTTTTTATCCGCGAGTTTTTGGTTGGTTTCTTGTCGTGATCTAACTTGCTGTGACATGTGGGAACCCATCTAGGGTCATCTTGATCATTAATCACCCACGAGCAAGTTTCTAGATCATATTTCGTTTTTACTCGGTTTTAAACCCTCCTTCGGTAAAATTGAAAAAGGTCAAAACTTTGACGTGAATCTACTCAATCGTTGCTTGGAATAGGTTCCTAATATCCTTAGGAAGGTGTGTTCCAATTTTGGTCAAGTTTGGCTGTGTAGATCAATAGTTAGACCGATTTTCGTTTTGGAACCCGAGCTGATTTTTCTGTTCATCGTGCCTGAGGTCTAACCGCACATTTGCCTGAGGTCAGTCCGGCCATGGTTTGACCGCACCTTTGCCTGAGGTCAGTCCAGCCAAGGTCTGACCGCACTTTTGCCTGAGGTTAGTCCGGCCTCTGGTTTAACGTTTTTGATTTAGTTCTTTTTAGGTCTTTTGCTTTGGGCGTTGATCAGATTCAGCACAAGGATTCCACTGTGCATATACTAATCTTCTTAGCTTCGTAGTTATTGGAGAAAAGTGCGTGTTGAATCTAATTAAGGTGAAAATCGAGAAAGCGTCTATTCACCCCCCTAGTCGCCTTTCCGGTCCTACAAGTGGTATCAGAGCTCTTCTCATAGATCTTAACTGGTCTTTGGAGCCATGGCGACTGACAAGTATTCAACCAAACCACATATTTTTGATGGATCTGATTTTGCTTACTGGAAGGCTCGTATGCAAGCTTACATCGAGGCTCAAGGGCACATAATTTGGCTTAAGGTCAAAAATCCATATGTTGTGCCAGCCAATGGCGATGTGTTCACTCCAGATGTTGAGGCTAATAGCAAAGCTCGCAACTTCTTGATCCAAGGTCTTAGTCGATCCGAGTTTGAGCGCGTGGCTCATTTGAGGTCTTCTCACGAGATCTGGAAGACCCTTTGTGACTACCACGAGGGCTCTATTGCGATCAAAGAAGTGAGACAGAACCAACTCAAGAAAGAATACTCAAAGATCACGCAAGGACGTGGTGAATCTTTAGATGAGCTGTGGGGGAGGTTCTCTAAGATCCTTCATGATCTTCGCACTGTGGATCTTGTTTTTACTGAGTCTGAGAATGCACGCCAGCTCTTGGGTGTTCTTGATGTGAAGGTCTGGGGGATGAAGAGCACTTCCATCAATGACAACACTGTCATGAGTGAGCTTACCATGGATAAGCTCTACTCGAGGTTGAAGATGCATGAGATTGACTTTATCTCGCGTCTCCCCAAGACAGAGTTGATGGCTTTAGTGGTCGACCCATCTAAGGATAGCTCATCTGATTCTTTGGATTTTGGCTCATCTGGTTTTTCTTTGTCCGCTTTGCATTCTTTGAGTGATGAGCAGCTGGAGAAGCTACTTGAGGATGATTTAGCCCTCCTAACCATAAAATTCTCGAGAGTCTACAACAAGGTGAGGAACAGAAGGAGAGGTGACCTTGTCACATGCTTTGAGTGTGGTGAGGCAAACCACATTCGGTCCAGATGTCCCAAGCTGAAGGGCAAGGAGGAGGACTCTTGGAGGCGTCCTCAAGCTAAGGATGCAAAAGCTAAGAAGCCCAACTATCGCAAGTTCATCAACGGGTCCTTACTACTCTTGAGAGTGTTGATATGAGTGATGTGGACTCGGGGACAGAGGACGATGAGGATGACTTCCATGCCAAGAAGAAGACCCAGGACTTCACCGGCATGTTCTTCATGACTAGGGGCAGCCACGATGTCGACTCCTCCAACGACGACGACCCTTTCAGCGATCCCGATGACGTATGTCCCTCACTCAATGATATGAAACGTGTTTTGGTCGTTGCTGAACAAAAACTAAAGAAGCAAGCTAAAATGATTAAGAAATAGGACACCATGATTGATAACTTGAACCTAGAAGTTGTTAGGCTCAAATCTATTAATCCTGCGGATGATTGTGATTCTTGCTCTAGCTTGCTTAATGATTTGACAAATTTAAAATATGCTCATTCATCTGTTGCAAATCAATTAAAAGATGCTCTTGATGAATGCTAGGACCCAAAATTACGATTCTAGACCCTCTATATATAATGCACTAGTCCAGAATCATGCTAGTGCACACAGTGTCAACATAGGTGATTATCAATCCACACAAGCGATAATTAAAGTAAACGATTAGTTTGAATAACAAATAAGGGTTTTGACCTTATGGTCGAGTTTACACTTATTGAGCCACGCAGGGCTAACAGAGAATAAAATAGCGTGACGAAGTAACTTTAGCGTAGATCCCATCAATTCACCACAGGCAACCGACTGGGATCCAGACCTTAACGATTAGCAACTTTCGTTGAACTCCTCCTCTAAAGCAGACGTAGACTCCTCCTCTTCTGTAGGTTTGGGCGCAAGTTTTACAACAAGCGTGAGTACACAACCGTACTCGCAAATCATACCACAGAATGCAATTTATAGATGCATGCTTATTCCAAAAGAAAAGGCTTTTGTGGTTCTTTTGCATAAAAGCAATATTTGCAATGGAATACGATAATAGATCGAAAGCATAATTCAAAATGAATAGACAATAATAATTTAACAGTTGTTTTCACAAAGACACAAAGCTAAACAGATTATTTCACATAGCCATATGATTGAGGTCACATAGCTCCCATCCCAACATTTTATGAAAACTACCCCTCGTGTGAAATCCCCGAGCATGTCCATGACCGCGGACGCGGCTATTCGAATAGATTGATTTAACACTCTGCAGAGTTTGTACACTTTACCCACAAGATACAACTAATGTAGCTAGCACCAGTCGTAACAAAACAGTTCAAAAACTTCATCTCAAACATTGACATTCCCAACGTGCTTTCCCGCCAGACCAACTCACAAAGAATGCTAGTCCGACACACACCGCTGGACAGGGATGCGGCGAACCGTCCCGCGATACAACTACCAGGTAGTCACACCTCCACCCTGTCACACAGCCTAACCTATCCACCTGAACATCAATGCCAAGAATCCATAACCTACTATGTTAGGCCCGTCCCATCAGGCATGTGGTCGTACAGTAAGGCTCAGTTCAATGACGCACAAAGTTAAGTCCTTAATTGATCAAGGCAAGACTTCCATTCTCTAACTATGTCACAAAGATTATCATTTTCATTCACACAGTCCACCATATCACACAGTATCCACCACTTACCTCAGTCCAAATCCTTTACCACCCAGTTGGCTTTAGTGCAACACATGCTATCACGAAGTAATAACACATAGCACACAGTTTTACACAAAGTTCTATAGTCACTTAGTCAGATTTAATATTTGCAACTCAAAGGTGATGTGAGACTCGTAGCATGGCTAAGCAATTGTACTCGCATCTAACCAACCCACGTTGGTGCTACAATATTACCAACTAATAAACCAATCTAGGGTGACAAGGGATTATGACATACAAAGCCAAGGTGTATTAACAAATGGGATGATAACTATGCCCAAAAGTATTTAAATACATAATTAAAATAGAATGCAATACTTGAAACAAAGTAGTTTGAAAACTGGGTTCAAGATGATCAAAGGTATGACTTGCCTTGGAAAAGGTCTAGGTACTCGTCTTGATCTTGAGGTGCTCATTCTTCTCCAAAATTTCTCGATGTATCGACGTCTACTCGCAACCAAGACAAATAAACAAAACAAATAAATAACAGAGGCAAAACAAACTCCAAAAATTAAATAAAAATCTCATATAAATAGAGCTCGAATTTAGATAAATTTTAGAATTTGAATGGGCTCAATCGGAGTTCGGATACAAAAGTTATGGGCGCTGGAAGTTTAAATATAAAAGAAACCCTAATTTTAGATTTACTGGAATTTCCGAATTATTTCTTAGAAGAAAATCGGATTATTGCGCAAGCATGACGTCAGCACAGAATTTCGGGAATAAGATAAATTAAAAAGAAAATACTCACATGTGGGACCCACATGTCAGCGAGATGGCTCACGGTAGACCAAGTCTACCGAGCCTCTGGATCTGGAGATCGGTGGACCTACACGTGGATCCGATCTGGACCAATTATGGCGCAACACGTCAGCGGCGGCTGCTGACCAGGACGCTGACTCGGGCGTACACGCGCAAGCTGACAAGGACGCCACGCGAGACGACACGTCGGCGCGGGACCTGTTGTGGAGAGCCACGTGGACGGCCACGTCATCTCGCGACGGCGAACGAGCGGCTCGCCGGAGGTGAGTGGCGTGGTGCGAGGGCGGGATCTCAACGTGACGTGTGCTCGGGGTGGACGAGGGTGAGCGGCGAGGTTAAGGCATGAGGCTCGCTCCACGGCGTTCAGGGTTCTCGCTCGAGATGCGGAGACGCGATGATACCGAAGAACCAGCGAGGTGGGTGCAATGGCGAAGAGGGCGACGAAGGTGGCGGCTAGGGTGGCGGCATCGGCGGCGACGGTGCGCCATGGGGTGCGCCTCACGAGGTTCCTCGGGGCCTTAAATAGTCCCAAGAGGCGTGTCCGCGAAGAACACGGCGCGGCAGCGGAGAAATCGGAAGGAAGGTGGAGTCCGCGTGGAGAACGACGTTGATGTGGCAGACGGGGCCCACATGTCAGCGAGTGGGGCTCGTACGTGAGTGCGTGCGAAACGGCGCGGCTGCGAAACGGACTCAAAAGATCTGACCGTCCATCCACGATCGAACAGTCTAAAACGCTGGTGACATTTGGACCCCCGAACGATCACGCCGCATCTGACCGTTCAATTTTGATCGAACGGTGGAGGATG
This sequence comes from Ampelocalamus luodianensis, assembly GCA_036346255.1. Lineage (NCBI taxonomy): Eukaryota > Viridiplantae > Streptophyta > Magnoliopsida > Poales > Poaceae > Ampelocalamus > Ampelocalamus luodianensis. The sequence continues at coordinate 27,399,278 of CM070626.1, read as the reverse complement.
AGCTGAGCGCGCGAGAGAGAGAGAGAGAGGGCGACATGCGGGGCCCGCATGTCAGTCGGAGGCGGACTCACACGCGCTGGTGTGGGCTGAACAGAGCTGGGCCAAAGGGGGTTTGGGTTGGGTTTCGGCCTAAGAGCTTTTTGAGATTTTAAATAGCTTTTCTATTTTATAAAATACCAAAAATTCAAATAAGCAATAGAAAATAGCAAATGAACTCAGAAAATTATAGAAAAATCTAGAAAATATATCTGAGCATATAGAACCCAAATAAAATAGTTTTGGCTATTGTTTATGTTGGGATTATTCACATTAAATGCTTTTGATTCTAAAGTCCAATATTAAGCTTTTGAATTGAATTCAAATAAATCCAAATGGTGAATTTTCTCCCTACTAACTACTCAAAAGGTTTTTAAAGCTCAGAAATTGGGATATTACAAACCTCCCCTCCTTAAAGGAATCTCGACCCCGAGATTCAGGCTAGCTAGGTAAAAGTTTAGGGAACTCGGCTTTCAGCTCTTCTTCACGCTCCCACGTTGCTTCTCCTTCCGAGTGGTTGCTCCACTAAACCTTACAAAAACGAACAGTCTTGCTTCTGGTGTGGCGCTATGCGACATCCAAAATCTTGACTAGCTGCTCCTTGTAGGTAAGATCCTCCTTCAGGTCAATTGATTCTAGCGGGGCTTGCTCTGCTGGCACACGAAGGCACTTCTTCAACTACGAGACATGAAAGACATCACGCACTTCTGCTAATGACTGTGGTAGCTTCAACTGATAAGCAACTTCTCCACGGCGTTCTAAAATATTGAACGGGCCAACATACTTAGTGGCAAGCTTCCCTTTGGCATGAAACCTTTTGACACCTCTGAGCGGAGTAACTCGAAGATACACGAAATCCTCGGGTTCAAAGCTGAGATCACGGCGATGATTATCAGCATAGCTCTTCTGCCTAGACTGAGCTATCTTCAATCTTTCTCTGATCATGGCCACTTGCTCTTCTTCTTCTTGAATGATGTCTGGACCGAATACCAAACGTTCAGCTATTTCTGCCTAATTCAACGGGGTTCTACAGGCATGGCCATACAAAGCTTCAAATGGTGACATTTGCAGACTAGCTTGATAACTGTTGTTGTACAAAAATTCCGCATATGGTAAACTTTTATCCCAATGGGTAGCATTAGCTAGAGCACAAGCTCTCAGCCTATCCTCCAATATCTGATTAACTCTTTCACCGCCCACATGCGTGGATGATACGCGATCGAAATTCGATGAGTACCCAATGCTTCATGCAAACTTTGCCAAAAACGAGAGGTGAACTGAGATCCTCGATCTGACACTATCTTCTTGGGTACACCGTGCAAACTAACAATTCTGGCCATGTACAAATCCGCAAGGCGATCTCCTGAGTACGTGGTTTTGACTGGCAGGAAATGGGCAACCTTGGTCAAACGATCGACTATTACCCAAATCGAATCATAGCCCGATTGGGTCTTGGGTAAACCGGTAATGAAATCCATTCCGATCTCTTCCCACTTCCACTCTGGAATCTTCAGCGGTTGCAACAAACCTGCTGGTCTCTGGTGTTTTGCCTTTACCTTCTGACAAACGTCGCACAGGGCAACGAACTCTGCGACTTCTCGCTTCAAATTTGGTCACCAAAATTTAGTCTTAACATCCTGGTTCATCTTAGTACTTCCAAGCTGAATCGAATACTTCGAGTCATGGGCTTCCTTTAAGATTAGTTGCCTTAACCCATCAATATCTGGTACACAGATATGACCATTAATCCAGAGTATGACTTGATCATCCTTGGTAAAATCTTTGAATTTCCCTTCTGCCATTTTGAGCTTGATATCTGACAACACAGGATCCTTTGGTTGCGCTTCACGGATCTGCTTCTCCAGGGTAGACTGTACTTCCAAACTGGCCACAAATCCTTCAGATACGATTTCTAGCCTTAGCTTCTGAAACTCGTCTTGAAGTTCTGAGCAAAACTCTTCCACTTCCAAAGCATTACAGTAACTCTTACGACTCAAAGCATCTGCCACTACATTGGCTTTTCGGGATGGTAGTGGATTCCAAGATTATAATCCTTGATCAATTCTAACCATCTCCTCTGTCTCATGTTCAAGTCTGACTGGGTGAAGATGTACTTCAGGCTCTTATGATCTGTGTAGAATTCACAGCGATTACCAATGAGGTAATGACGCCAAATCTTTAAAGCATGCACTACGGCAGCTAATTCTAAATCATGGGTAGGATAGTTCTCTTTGTGCGGCCTTAATTGCCTTGACGTGTAAGCGACAGCTCTTCCTTCTTGCATCAGGACGCAGCCTAGTCCTTGACGCGAAGCATCACAATAAATATCCAAATCCTTGTGAATATCTGGCAAAATCAACACTAGGGCTGAAGTCAAACGCTTCTTCAACTCTTGAAAACTTTCTTCACAGGCTGGGGTCCAAGTGAACTTTTTCTCCTTCCTCAACAATTGCGTGAGAGGCCTAGTAATCGATGAGAATCCTTCAATGAAACGGCGATAATAACCCGCCATTCCCAAGAAACTACGAATCTGAGTTACAGTCTTGGGCTGCTCCCAATGTAACACTGCTTTAACTTTACTGGGGTCAACTGCTACTCCCTCGGCTGTCATCACATGACCCAAAAAATCAACTTCCTTCTTCCAAAAATCACACTTATTGAACTTAGCATACAACCGATGCTCTCAGAGTTTTTCCAAGACTATCCTTAAATGTTCGGCGTGTTCTTCCTCCGTCTTGGTGTAAACCAAAATATCATCAATGAACACAACTACGAACTTGTCCAAATATTCCATGAATACTTTATTCATGATGTTCATGAAGTATGCAGGGGCATTAGTTAGACCAAAGGACATAACTAGGAACTCATAATGCCCATACCGCGTTGAGAAAGCGCTCTTCGGTATATCCTTAGAACAAATCTTCAATTGATGGTAACCTGATTGCAGGTCGATATTTGAGAACACTCCGGCTCCTTTCATCTGATCAAACAAATCATCAATCCGAGGTAGTGGGTACTTGTTCCTAATGGTAACTTCGTTGAGAGAACGGTAATCAATACATATCCTCATGCTTAAATCTTTCTTCTTGACAAACAACACTGGTGCTCCCCATGGCGACAAACTAGGTCTCACGAAACCATTCTCGAGAAGTTCTTCTATCTGCTTCTTCATCTATACCAATTCATCGGCTGGCATCCGATAGGGTCTCTTTGAAATTGGTGTTGTCCCTGGCACTAGGTCGATGACAAACTCAATGTCCCGATTCGGTGGCATTCCTGGTAATTCTTCTGGAAACACATCTGGATATTCTCTGACGACTGGTACCTCTTCTAAGGAAAGGGTCTTCAGGCTGTTTACTAACAGATGTCCATCACGAACTGAGGTGGCTAGAAATTCTACCTTGTTTCCCTTGGTATCCTCGACTGTTACGGCTCTACGGCCACAATCTAGCATGGCTTTGTACTTGGATAACAACCAATCCATGCCACCAATGACATCTAAAGCTTGGGTATCTAGGACAATCAGGTTGGCTAGAAACTCAACTCCAGCTATGAGTAACTTAGCTCCTAAGCATCCCACCTTGGTACTTAGCTCTTCTCCAAACGACTGGACTAACAAAGTATGCTTAAGATGGACAACTTCCAGTTTATTCTTGGTTGCGAAAATTCCAGAAACAAACGAATGCGAAGCTCCAGAATCAAACAAAACTGATGCAGGTACTGAGTTAACAAGAAACTTACCCAGTACGACGTCTGGTGCTTCCTGGGCTCCTTCCAGAGTGACGTGGTTGACACGGCCTCTGATCACTGACTGCGGTGCTCCTCCGGCTTGATCGGCAACTTGTGAAGCTCCTTGGTTGATGCTTGGCGCTGGCATCTTGGATGGCGTAGCTCCAAGGTTGAAGCGTACTGGAGTGATTGTCCCCTTCTGCGGACATTGGTTGGCAAAATGTCCTGGCTGACGACAAGTATAATAGACTCTTGGTCCGCTTTGCTGATTGCTTCCTAGGTTGGGGTTGACAGGTGTAGGGTTGCGGAAGTTACGGCGGTGGACGGGTGCTAAAGTTGGTGCAGTGCTCGAACGAATTCTCGCGGTGGAACCCGGTTAAACTGTGGCGGAACTGTCCTTATCTTCTGCTGTGACTGATGGTTCCCTTGCTGAGCCATCCGGTGCTTACGGTTATCTTCCAGTTCCTTGCATTTGTCCTCTAGAACAAAAGTTTTATTGACCAACTCCTGAAAGTTAGGGATAGTATGGGCGATCAGACTGACTTGCAATCCAGTGTTCAGCCCTTTCAGAAAATGACTCTGGCGAGCTTTGTCCGTGGCGACGTCCTCTGCTGCATAGCGAGCTAACTGGGAAAACTTGTTGAGGTAGTCAGACACTGACATAGCTCCTTGCTTGAGAGCGCGGAACTCATCCTTCTTCAGATCAATAATACCTTCTGGTACATAGTATTGGCGAAATGCTGCAGAAAATTCTTCCCAGGTGATATTCTGTGGTGTCTCATGACCGGCACAGAAGTTCTCCCAACATTCAGCAGCTATGCCCTCCATCTGATGGGTAGCGTATAGAACCTTCTCACGGTCGCTGCACTGGGTGATCAGCAGCTTCCTTTCAATAACCGAAGCCAATCATCTGCTTCTATTGGGGAGACGTGTCCAGAGAATGTTGGTGGACGAGTCCTCATAAACTCCACAAGTTTAGATGGTCCATGGTGACCTCGAGCAGCTGGGGCTCAATGCTGATGATTGTTGTTGTTGTTCTAATTGTTCATGGCCTACATCTGATTCATCATGGTATTCATTAGTTGAGTCTGTCTGCCATGAAAGCTCCAAAGTTTTGCAAGTCAATGGGGGTGCTTGTGGCGGAACTGATCCTGCGGCTGGTTGCTCATTGCTTCTCGTATTTGGTACTGGAACCACTTGCAGAGCCGACGCAGTTTGTACCATCTGGTGAAGCTCCATGGGTTAGATGAGTTAGCAAGCACAAGATGAGTTAAGAACTAAGCAGGGGGTAGGTTAAACCCAACAAAACACAGCTCAAGAAACTCAAACGAGATACTTTTATTAATTAAGGTCTTAGCATGGCTGCAACAAATGCCTAAGGGCCTTTGCAGCTCATACTCGCACACAAAAGAAACAACGACCTAAGCACACAAAACTACCGCCTAAAGGGCGACTTAATAAAGTAAAACTGGCTAAGCCTGAAAAACTAAAGCCTAAAACGAACTACTCAAGAAAGCCTCCACACCGCGCGACGCCTCATGGCCAGAACTCGAAGTGAGCGGCATCTCGCAAACCGATCTCGATGCCTCGAATCGTGCGGTGAGAACAGGCGCTCCGGTGCAACTAGCTCAACTGGCTCCTCTGGCTCTACGGCTCCTTCTAGATCAACTGGGCCTTCCTCTAGGTCTTCTTCGGGATCCTCCTCGGGGTCTTCCTCTTCTTCGTCATCCTGGTTGTAGAGAATCTCTTGCAGAGTAGCGACATTCTCTTCGGCTCGCTATAATGCCTCATAGACATAATCCAGCTCCGTTATAGTCTTCTCCAATGCTTCTCCCTGAGCGACCACAAACCGGGCAAGGTGCATGACTGTAGCGTTGCTCTCTTCTTCTGTAGACGGGTAGCGTGCTGGCAAATCTACGGCTGCAGCTCTGGGGTGGTAACGGAAGACGGTGTTTTGAAGCTCCCGTGCGGAGATGTTGCAGATACGTAGCATGACCAAGCATGATGACTCCTGGATGCCCTCCAGCCAAGTGATCTTCCACACGGAGATGTGTGAAGGTTGGCTTGCCTTATCGTTCCTCCTGGCGTAGATCGTCAGACGACAGATCACCCCACGGTTTTGTCCATTCACTATCCAGTTGTTGTCGACGTACAATGGACGATCAAAGCCTCCAAGAACCTGTAGCAGCTTCTAAAGCTCAGCGGCATATCCTCCTGTGCGCTCACGATAGCTCTGGAGACGAGGCATCTGATAAGACAGACGAAGGGAGGGTAAGAACAACTTAAAAACAGCGGGAAAAGAAAGATTATAGCAATAGTTGAGTCGAGAGAGATATGAGAAGAGTCAAGCAATTAATTAGTCTTGCAAGTTAAATTTTGCTTTTAGAAAATAATTTGGACACTCTAATGACGGCCGATCTAGCTAAGGTCAAGGCCTACAGTCAGTATGACTCTGATACTTGTAACATCCCAAGTTTTGGACTTGTGTTTCAAATGTAAGAGAATGAGTAGAAATTAAAACTTTTGCTTATATCGTGTATTTCCTGTATGTTCTAAACAATTCCTGTACAAGAATTATGGGAATACAAAGTCACAAGTCTTTTGATCCAAAACCTTGTCTTCCAAAAACAATCTTGTCAAATCTTTTGATCATCTCCTGGAAACATTTTCCCCAAGTTCTAGGGATGGTATGTAACCCCTCTTAAAAATTTCACAATTTTTATAAATTATTTGAATATTTTTGGAGGGCAGTCAAACCTGTTTCATTTCTCAATTCCTTGCTCATGGAGCATCTGTGAGCTATTATGGAGCTTTTGTGATGACCCGGGCATGTTCTTCGTGCTCAGGCTGTCTTCTCTTCATCATCGTCTCCATCTCCACACAGATTGTCACGAGCAACCCCGCCACCGCACCACCCGGTCTCGACTTAGGAGTAGCGTGACCGGTGCTCTATCTATGGACGCGCGCTAAGTCGCGCATGAAACGATTTCCTAGCTACCGGAGGTCCGGATCCTCAGGAAGGTCATGTTCTTTATTAGGATCCCCGAGGCGTCTCTTCAACCCTTGTCCCCACTGGACACCGGATCACCTGGAGTACATCTTTTGGACGAGTTCCCTGTGAAATTCAACAGGGATGACCACATCTAGGTGTGTGGGAACTACTGTGGAAGTTGTATCCAGCTTATAGCTGTCCTTTGGAAAATGTAATAGGATAGCACCTTTTCAGCTTTGTATGTTGTGTAAGACTCTGTTGTGGGGAAGTAGCCTCTTCCTCCCTCGAACAACCGAAAAGGATGTTGTAGTGTCCAAAACCATTAGATGCTTTGTAATTTGTGTACCATTCAGATTGTCTTTGATAGGCTGACTTGAGTGGCACATTTCCTTCCCTATACATCTAAGGGCATCACATACCTGTTATTGCCTCAAATTTTTGTGACCTAAACGGTCATAGCTCCTCTAAGAAACTAGCTGCGGAGGGATGACTCCATATAGCTAGTTATCCAGCTAAGGCCTCGTTCGTTAGTGGAGTAACCAGACAAATCGCTCCACTAACTAACAACGGCCTTGCGCCAACAGCCATCGAGTCAAAAATGATCTCTCAGTATGTCGGTCTTCGTTATATCTGGACCTGGTATGTTTCCCCATCTCAAATAAAGTGGCACGTTTCGTACCAGTCAGAACCAAGATTCGTACTGGTCACTTGGCTGAGCTTTACGTCTCAGAGACCGTAAGCTCGCATGATGTACCAAAAACGATCGTTTCTGATCGTGGTTCTCTTTTCACCTCCCAGTTTTGGCATAGTCTGCAAAAGGCTATGGGAACTCATCTTTATTCCAGCTTAGCTTATCCTCCCCAAGGTAATAGCTAGATGGGATGAGTCAACCAAATTTTGGGAGACATGTTCCGCGCTTGCATCCTCTCCTATGATAAGAATTGGGAGGAATACTTGCCATTCGCGACGTTTTTTTCACACAATGACAGCCTCTTTCAAGCTTGATCTGGCATGTCACCTTTTGAGGCAACTTGGGAGCGGGAAGATCGCGTGCGTGTGACTACCCGTCTTTTCTTCTCTCGAGTAAACTAATCACACTATATTGGATGTAAGGGGGAGATTTGTAACATCCCAAGTTTTGACTTAATGTCAAAATGTAAGAGACTGAGTAGAAATTAAAACTTTTCTCTTACATCGTGTATTTCCTGTATGTTCTAAACAATTCCTGTACAAGAATTATGGGAATACAAAGTCACAAGTCTTTTGATCCAAAACTTTGTCTTCCAAAAACAATCTTGTCAAATCTTTTGATCATCTCTTGAAAACATTTTCCCCAAATTATAGGGATGGTATGTAACCCCTCTGAAAAAATTCACAATTTTTAGAAATTGTTTGAATATTTTTGAAGGGCAGTCAAACCTGTTTGACTGTTGGTCAAACCCTAACTCAGAATCTTGCATAATTTTTGGAGAAAAATGCACTACATAAAACCTCTGAAAATTTTATACAAGGTTAATATCTAAGTTAGCAAGCTCCTGTAAAAATTTCAGAATTTTTGGAGTTGTTTTTCTACCTCAAATAAATCCCCAAATTCTCAGCTCAAATTAAAAACCCAAAACTAGATTTCACTATTCCTCGGGTGCGGACCAGACTCGGGCCCAAGCCACTTGACTTGGTTCAACCAACTAACTGCACCCAGGCTCACTTTAAAACACACGTTCAATCTCAGCTGTTAGATTTCAATCGCACGGCCCTCGTTCGCGTGAAAGTTCGGACCTCGCGATCGCACCAATTCGTTTGGGCCGTTAGATGAAGATCCAACTGTCCAGATGAGATGGGTTGTTCGGGTCACCCGCTAGCGCGTTCAAGTGTGACCGCCCGATTCTAATCCAAGGCTCGCGATCACCTACTCTTTGGTACCCTTCTAGTAATCCTAGAAGCTATGGCACCGCCACTGGATACTGCGAGCTTTTGACCATTTTTGCATTCTGCGCGTTTTGGTCACCATTGCTCATCACCGGCCAGCTGCCGTTCTGGACTTCCGCCGACGGTGTGGGTGGTCCCGGTGTGTGCGTTGTGCTATTGCGGTTCCATTTAAATTTGAAAAATGCATAACTAAATCTCTGTAGATCCTTTTTGGGTGAATCCAACTGTGTTAAATTCCTGTTTAGCTAATGTTTAACCTAAAAATACATGTAGGCACTGATTCTGCACCAGAAAATTATATAGGTTGCATTGACTTGATTAGGTATAAATATTGTCTAGAAATTTATTTAGAATTTGTAAAAGACACAAGTAATTCCCTGTAACTCCAAACTAAGCAGACTCAAGATTGTAAAATTCCTCTATTAGCATACTTTAATATGAAATAGGATTTGATCATGGTTATATTTTTGAAAAAATGATATGTGTTAGTTTTACAACTTAGAAAAATCATAAGTAATTCATTTTAACTCCAAATTGAGTAAACCCAACTTTGCTGACCTTAGGATGCCATTATATACGTAGCATAAAAATTTCAGACCTTAGATCATTCTGAAAATTTATGCCATGAACAGTACTAGTAATTAATTTCATTGGAATTAACATGCTGAGGGAAATTATTTTAGCTATAACTTTTTCATACTTAGTCCAAATGACTTGATTCTTGTTTCTAAATTCATTTAAAATCATACCCTTGCTGCTGTGCAAATTTCATGAGATTTGGATAACTTTTGCTTTTGAGTTTCTTTTGGTGTTCTTCGTTCTTATTGGTTTTTATCGTATTTTTGCGTTAGGTTTCGAGGAAATTATTGAATACGTGAGTGATCCTATGCAGCAAGAAAGTGATCTCCAACAAGGCAAGCAGTGTAACATCATTTGATCATATTGCTCCTACTACTTTTAAATTTTCGTATCTTGTTTGCAAAAACTAAGTATGCATGTTTCTTGTGTCAAAGTTAATTTTGTCGATTAGAGGTAGCTAAGCTTATTGCATAGTTTCCCTGAAATTGTTCACCCCCGCCACTACCCTAGGTTATTATCCTCACTGGTGAATTAGAGCCCGGTGGATGATTTATAGTCTTTTTATTGTCTTTGCGATATGATGCTTAGCAATGCTTAGTTACCGGTAGAATTGGGCGGTAATCGACTTAGTCGATGACCTTGATCACACAAACTTGCTATTACTTATGTTCAGCTTTTGTGCTATGTTTATCTGTGAAAACTAAAAATAAAAACAAAATGATTTGGACTTGGGCACAATGGAAAGATGGTGTGTTTTTGGGTGTGAATGGTTGGTGCCCGAGTCAACAAGGACCGAACATCTTGTTACACTGAACCAAGTATTTTTGCGTGCTAACCACGCTAGAGGGTATGGGACCTCTCTTGACTAATACTTTAGGAGGTGTTAATTACGGGTCGCAGGTGGTTAAAACTGTTTTTATAAGGGGGGAGCATCCGCAGTGGCTTGAGCCATGGGCGGATGTATCCTACTCTTCAGGTTGTCGCGACTCTTAATTAGCATCATTCATTGGAAATGTCTCGTAGTACTTAGCCGTGCTGGCATACCAAAGGAAGTGTGCTAAATCATGTGGCGAAAAGGCGGTCTGAGGTGTGGGTACATTGGTACACCCCTGCAGGGTCTTGAACTATTCGAATAGCCTCATCCTAGGTTATGAACACGCTTGGCAAGGTCTTTCAAGAGTTAGACTACAACCTTTTAAATTAAAAACTTGACATGGGTGGTACGAATGGGTAATTCGTGCTATTGTTGTGATGGCTATTGGGTTAGTCATCTCCAGGTTGTTGTTATGTTATTACTTATTGTATCGTTGTTATTTATGCAATTAAAATTCAGATTGTCAAAATTGCCTTCAAATTATTATCTATTACAAATAAAACTTGCTTTATGATGAAAATTAACCTTGAGCCTTCTCCTTTGATTAAAGCCTGCATGTAGTAGTAGTAACTAGGTTTGTTACCCGTAACTCTTGCGAGTACATTTTTGTACTGATTTGCTTTGCTTAATTGTTGCAGAGGAAGAAGGTTGATCCCCAAGGGATCAACTTTGGTGAGTATTGCTGCGGTATGGACGACTAGCTTGGCGGCCCGGTCGGTTGCCTTGTGGGTTATGCATAACCGGTCGTATTTTTGTTAAAACCATCTTATGGCACCTTTTACTTCCGCTATTATTGATACTTTGATGCCTTTTTGCCAGTCGGCTCTTTTGTAATAACTTATTATTATGTATGTCTTTTGTTAGACTTGTTATAATAAGATGTATGGAATTGATGCATGCTTTTGTAAAGATGTATGTGTGCTGTAATTATGGGAAGCACATGTCCATCGAGGCACGGTGTATTTTGTTCGTGATGCTAGGGCCAATGGAAGGCTAAGTATTACAAGCTAAATAAACCGGGGTCTCACAAAGTTGGTATCAGAGCCATACTGACCGTAGAAACCCTAGCTTGGTCGTCTTTAGGATATTTTGAAAACCTAGCTTCTAAACATCAAATGATTCATGAAAATCTTAAGTAGAGTCTCAGATTTTACTCCTTACCTATCTTAGCTTGCTCATCTTACCCTAATCTTATTAAGTTTTGAAAAGTTGTTTCCTCTCTTCCTTTCAAAAGATAGTCTTTATAGGTTAAATTGGTTTTGGGACAATCATAAGAGTTATAAATTGAAGTATTGGCTATCTTTTGGAGAATATTAGGAGCTTCTGGCGTTGAGGATTTCGGCCAGAAGAGTGAAGGGAAAATCTGGACAGCAAGCATGAAATTCTGGACAGCTAGCGGTATCCAGGATTACGCTAGTGCACACAGTGTCAACATAGGTGATTATCAATCCACACAAGCGATAATTAAAGTAAACGATTAGTTTGAATAACAAATAAGGGTTTTGACCTTATGGTCGTGTTTACACTTATTGAGCCACGCAGGGCTAACAGAGAATAAAATAGCAGCGGAACAGAAGTAACTTCAGCGTAGATCCCATCAATTCACCAAAGGCAACCCACTGGGATCCAGAACTTAACGATCCGCAACTTTCGTTGAACTCCTCCTCGAAAGTAAGCGTAGACTCCTCCTCTTCTGTAGGTTTGGGCGCAAGTTTTACAACAAGCACAAAATCATAGCACAGAATGCAATTTATAGATGCAGGCTTATTCCAAAAGAAAATGTATCTGTGGTTCTTTTGCATAAAAGCAATATTTGCAATGGAATACGATAATAGATTGAAAGTATAATTCAAAACGAATAGACAATAATAATTTAATAGTTGTTTTCACAAAGACACAAAGCTAAATAGATTATTTCACATAGCCATATGATTGAGGCCACATAGCTCCCATCCCAACATTTTATGAAAACTACCCCTCATGTGAAATCCCCGAGCATGTCCATGACTGCAGACGCGGCTATTCGGATAGATTGATTTAACACTCTGCAGAGTTTGTACACTTTACCCACAAGATACAACTAGTGTAGCTAGCACCAGTCGTAACAAAACAGTTCAGAAACTTCATCTCAAACATTGACATTCCCAATGTGCTTTCCCGCCAAACCAGCTTACAAAGAATACTAGTCCGACACACACCGCTGGACAGGGATGCGGCGAACCGTCCCGCGATGCAACTACCAAGTAGTCACACCTCCACCCTGTCACACAGCCTAACCTATCCACCTGAACATCAATGCCGAGAATCCATAACCTACTATGTTAGGCCCGTCCCATCAGGCATGTGGTCGTACAGTAAGGCTCAGTTCAATGGCGCACAAAGTTAATTCCTTAATTGACCAAGGCAAGACTTCCATTCTCTAACTATGTCACAAAGATTATCATTCCCATTCACACAGTCCACCATATCACACAGTATCCACCACTTTCCTCAGTCCAAATCCTTTACCACCCAGTTGGTTTTAGTGCAACATATGCTATCACGAAGTAATAACACATAGCACTGAGTTTACACAAAGTTCCATAGTCACTTAGTCGATTTAATATTTGCAACTCAAAGGTGATGTGAGACTCAGAGCATGACTAAGCAATTGTACTGCATCTAACCAACCCCGTTGGTGCTACAATATTACCAACTAATAAACCAATCTAGGTGACAAGGATTATGACATACAAAGCCAAGGTGTATTAACAAATGGGATGATAACTATGCCCAAAAGTATTTAAATACATAATTAAAATAGAATGCAATACTTGAAACAAAGTAGTTTGAAAACTGGGTTCAAGATGATCAAAGGTTTGACTTGCCTTGGAAAAGGTCTAGGTACAGTCTTGATCTTGAGGTGCTCCTTCTTCTCCAAAATTCCTCGATGTATCGACGTCTACTCGTAACCGAGACAAATAAATAAAACAAATAAATAACAAAGGCAAAACTAACTCCAAAAATTAAATACAAATCTCAGATAAATAGAACTCGAATTTATATAAATTTTGGAATTTGAATGGGCTCAATCGGAGTTCGGATGCAAAAGTTATGGGCTCCGGAAGTTTAAATCTAAAAGAAACCCTAATTTTGGATTTACTGGAATTTTTGAATTATTTCCTAAAAGAAAAATCGGATTATTGCGCAAGTATGACGTCAGCACAGAATTTCGGGAATAAGATAAATTAAAAAGAAAATACTGACAAAGGGGGTTTGGGCTGGGTTTCGGCCCAAGAGCTTTTCTTAGATTTTAAATAGCTTTTCTATTTTATAAAATACCAGAAATTCAAATAAGCAATGGAAAATAGCAAATGAACTCAGAAAAATTCTGGAAAATCTATAAAATATATCTGAGCACATAGAACCCAAATAAAATAGTTTTGGCTATTGTTCATGTTAGGATTATTCACATTAAATGCTTTTGATTGTAAAGTCCAATATTAAGCTTTTGAATTGAATTCAAATAAATCCAAATGGTGACTTTTCTCCCTACTAACTATTCAAAAGGTTTTTAAAGCTCAGAAATTGGGATGTTACAATGAACTAGAATCTCTCAAGTCTAGTCCTGCTTGTATGAATGCTATTGCTCTATATGTGACTACTGTAGATGCTATTGCTTTACCTTGCTCAAATTGTGCTTTGCTTGAATTAAAATTGGATAGCGCTACTAAGGAATTGTAAAAATTTGATCCTAGTCACATTTGCTCTCATTGTGAGAAAAACAAGATTAAAATGAAGGAAATGACTGAAATGATTGTTTATTCTAAAACTGCCTCATGTGAAAACTGTCATAAACTCACAATTGAGAATGATGCTCTCAACAAGACTCTAGAAGAGAAAGCTAAAGTTGAAAAATCCATGTTCATGACTGCATCCAAGAAAGTAGTTGATTCTAATGTTTGTGCTTTTTGTACCGAAGTTGGGCATAATGTAGATAAGATACAAGAGGCATTTAGAGTCAAGTTCAAAGAGCAGTTAAATAGGATTGAGAATTCTTCTTGTGTGTCTTGTGAGGCTTTGAAAGTTGAGGTAGCTCTTCATAAGAAAAAATATGATAAGACTATCAAGTCGAATCAATGTACTACATGTAAGGACCTAGCCAAAGAAAATGATTACCACAAAGATACTCTCGAGAGATTCACTAGTGGGAAGAAGAACCTCAACATGATTCTCGATAAATCTAAGGTGAGTGTGAAGAATAGTGGCATAGGATTTAATTCATTAGAACATTCCATGAATCACCCACCTAAGGTTATGAGGGCTGTTGAGAGTGGCTTGTTTGAGGTAGAACCCCCTGAACCATCTAAGATTGTTTTTAGATCTATAGGTTTTGCCCAAATTCTTTCTAGCAAGACAGGTGCTTCTACTTCAACAGGTCAGACCCCTCAAAAGGTCAAGTACCATTGCACCTTCTGCAAGAAGGATGGCCACATTGTTGAGTTTTGCTTCCGTAGTGCTAAGATTGAGAGGAAGGGGAGGATGAGTGCTTTGAAGTCCATTAGAGGAGTTCCTTCTCCTATTGTAGTCTCTAGAGCCAGACAGCCTGTCTTTTCTGCTAGACATAGGCCTAGGTTTGTAGATGACTTCTTTGACTCCTTTGGAGGTTCTAGGCAGCGTTCTGGTTTAGGATATCATGGGGAGACACCACAGGTATCATCTAGACAGGGGGAGTACCGACCTTTTGGTAGGTTGATTCGGAGAGATCTAGGTGTTTCGCGTGTGCATTCTTATGATGTTTTTCCTAACCATTTTATTGTTGCTTCTGTTGGTGTTCCCAAGCATCGTGTGGCCCAGTACTGGATTCCCAATTCTTTTATCACTAACCCCGATCTTGAGGCACGGATGTTTCTCGCTATGCCCCAGAGGTCCGTCGTGCGAGGAAGGAGGACATATGGCTTGTTAACTCTAGATGTTCTCGACACATGACTAGAGATTCTAGATGGTTCTCCTCCCTCACACGTGCATCCGACAATGAGTTGATCACATTTGGGGATGCTTCCACCGGGACTGTGACAGCCAAGGGCACAGTGCGCGTCAACAACAAGTTCATGCTTAAGGACGTCGCTTTGGTAAGTAAGCTGAGGTATAATCAGCTATCTGTTTCTCAGCTGCTTGATGAGGGTCTGGAGGTAAGGTTTAAGAGTGGAGAGTGTAGAGTTCTTGACTCCTCAGGTGAGCATGTCTTTGTGATCACTAGATTTGAGAGGATCTTTTGTGCTGATTTCAGTGTCTCTTCTGCTTCCAGCCCTAGATGTCTTGTAGCTTCTGATTCTCATGATCTAGTGTTGTGGCATCGTAGGCTTGGACACATAGGCTTCAACCACTTGACTAGAGTCAGTAGCAAGGATTTGATTAGAGGTTTGCCTAAGCTGAAGGCTGTTAGAGACCTAGTGTGTGCTCCCTGTAGACATGGTAAGATGGTTTCTGCTTCTCATCCACCTCTTACTTTAGTGTTGACTGATGGACCTGGTCAGTTCTTGCATTTAGACACAGTTGGCCCCTCTAGAGTCCAGTCTGTAGGAGGGAAGTGGTATGTGCTGGTTATTGTGGATGACTTTTCCATATATTCATGGGTTTATTTTCTGGTTTCTAAGGATGAGTTGGTCCTTAGACTTGCTGTTGACCTTCCTGGAGCCTTGAAAGCCATTAGGAGTGACAATGGGACATAATTCAAGAACTCTTCTTTTGCCACTTTCTGCATTGATAGGGGAATTGAGCATTAGTTCTCTTCTCCTAGAGTTCCCCAGCAGAATGGTGTTGTAGAGAGGAAGAACAGGACTCTTGTAGAGATGGCCAGGACCATGCTAGATGAGCACTCTACACCTAGGAGGTTTTGGGCTGAGGCGATCTCTACTGCTTGCTATGTGTCTAATAGGGTGTTCTTGAAATCTGTCATAGGCAAAACTTCTTATGAGCTTAGATTTGATCATAGGCCTAAGGTCTCGCATTTCAAGATTTTTGGTTGCAAGTGCTTTATTCTTAAACATGGCAATCTTGATAAATTTGAATCTAGATGTTCTGATGGCATATTTTTTGGATATCCTACTCATTCTTGTGGCTATCGTGTATTTAATTTGGATACTAACAAAATTGTTGAGACTTGTGAAGTCACTTTTGATGAGGCTAGTCCTGGTACTAGACCCGATACTGCAGGTACACAGGTTTCTGATATTCGAGAAAACATCTTCGTCGACGATGACTCTGAGGATGAGGACCCAATCCATCCTCAAGTCCTTTCTGAGATGGTTGGAGAGCCTGCTTCCACTACTCTAGCTTCAGTTGAGCAGCCTCCTCCTATCTTCACCGACGACCTGAGTGGCTCTGCTCCTACCTCCATAGCCCATGAGGTAGATGCCACTTCCGCACTAGGAGCTCCTCTTCATATTCAGCGATGACACCCACCTGAGCAGATGATTGGGGATCTCAATGAGCGAGTCACTCGCTCCAGGTTTATTTCTCCTGATTCTCATGCATATTCTGCTTTTGTCGCGTCTTTTGAACCCCGAGATGTCACCCATGCTTTATCTTATTCCTCTTGGGTCAATGCCATGCATGAAGAGCTTGAAAATTTTGAAAGAAACAAAGTCTGGACCTTAGTTGAACCTCCACCTAATCATAATGTAATTGGAACAAAATAGGTTTTCAAAAATAAGCAAAGTGAAGATGGGTTGATAGTTCGCAACAAGGCTAGGCTTGTAGCTCAAGGTTATTCCCAGGTAGAAGGCTTAGATTTTGAAGAGACATTTGCTCCTGTAGCCAGATTAGAAGCCATTCGCATTTTGCTATCTTTTGCATCTTCTAAGGGTTTTAAACTTTTTCAAATGGATGTCAAAAGTGCTTTTCTTAATGGTTTCATAGAAAAAGAGGTCTATGTCAAGCAACCACCTGGCTTTGAAAATCACAAGTTCCCAAACCATGTTTTTAAACTCTCCAAAGCCTTATATGGATTAAAGCAAGCCCCTAGAGCTTGGTATGATAGGCTTAAGAGTTTCTTGCTTGATAATGAGTTCAAAATGGGAATGGTTGATAAAACCTTATTCACTCTCAGGCATGGTAGTGACTTTTTATTGGTTCAGATTTATGTGGATGATATCATATTCGATGGTTCTTTTCATGCTTTGGTGTCTAGATTTTCAGATTCTATGAGCAAAGAGTTCGAGATGAGCATGATGGGAGAATTGACATTCTTCCTTGGTCTTCAAGTCAAGCAACTGAAAGAAGGCACCTTCATTCATCAAAGTAAGTATACAAAGGACCTTCTTCGGCGCTTCGACATGGGGAGCAGTTGTAAGATTGAGGAGGCCGACTAGAGGGGGGTGAATAGGCGTTTTAAAACTGCTATGAGCTAAAACCGATTTCTAATGCGGAAGCTAAATATCAATTCGGTTTAGCCTAAATCAACTAAGTTCACTAAGTGCACCAACAATACAAGTCAATAATAAATAGAGCAATTTAGCAAAGACTTGCAAGCTATCAACTAATGATATGATTAATCAAGCACATACAAGATAGCAATCATACAAATGAATAAGCAATTATATAATGAATGTAAATTGCACAAAGTAAAGCATATGAAAGCTAATCACAAGAAGCACACGGACACAATGATGTTTTCTTGTGGTGGTGGAGACTTGCGGTCTCCCATAATCCACGTTGAGGGAAACCCAAACCAATTGGGTCGGCTCCACAAATTAAGCCTTCCTCCGAGGTATCAACACCTCGCTCCACTAGGGTTGCTCTTACTCCACTCTGGAGATGGCGAGCACCAAGCCACTCACAAACTGCTCGGGTCTTCTCACAAGTCTTCTTTGAGAAGATCACCGACGCATGACGCCTCCACGCCGTCTAGGTGTCGGCAAACACCAAGAGTAATAAGCCAAGCCCCTTGCTTGACTCTCACCAAGTGCAACACATGCACAATTGGATGCTCAATCCAATTCTAGTTGCAACACATGCAACTAGACCCTCTCCTTTTGCTCACAAGGTGCAACACATGCATAATTGAGAGGAGAAGCTCACACTAGCTCAAGAGAATGAAATGGGATGCCAAGAGTTGCTCCCCAACCGGCCAAGGTGAGTATTTATAGCCCACACACAAAAACTAGCCGTTGGAAGAGAATGCTGAAAATCACGGAAACCGGCCATCGCAGTACAGTCCGGCCGATCCAAGAACTCTGATGCAACGGCTATAAAACTAGCCGTTACACAATCCCGGTCCGTCCGCCCTCAGTGGTCCGGTTCGACCGACCCTCGCCATCCGGGCCTTCCGGAGGTAAAACCGAAAAACATGCTCTCTGGAAAAAGTTGACCGACCTTACATGGGCGGTCAGTCCGCAGGCAAATGGGCGGTCAGTCCGGGCTTTCAACTGCGGTCAGTCCGCACCTGAATTTCAGCACAGGCGACACTCGGAAAAATGATCATAACTTTTGACTCCGATGTCGGAATTGAGTGATCTTGGACTCTATTGAAAGCTCATTCAGAGGGATACACAACCCACCTATTTGATTTGATATCAAACACATTTTATCAAATCAAAAAGCACAATTCCAAAGAGCCACTATCATGGTCTAAGTCCAAATAATTAGCAACAAGCAATCTTAGACCATGTCAAGGGAAAATACATGAATCCCAACAATTTGCAAAACACATTTGCAAACTTAGATCATACCACAAGGAGTAGGTACATGGACTTCAACCATTTGCAAAACACATTTGTAAAGTATAGTCACATGCTACAAGGATTAGACGCATGAGCCTCAACTATTTGCAAAACACATTCACAAATAATAGCATCATGCCACGGTGAGCTAGAGCAAGCAAGATTGAGCTATCAACACATGATGAGACTCAAGCTACTAAACAAGACCCCTCTTAATAGTACGGCAACCTATACTAGCAATCCGGTCTTCCAACCAAACACCAAGACCGGTAAAAGACTAGGAACACATCCTTAGCCCTAGCTAGTCATACCTTTGCCTTGAGCATCTTCTTGAAGCTTGATGACGCACATCTTCACTTCAAGTCCGGGTCCTTGACTCGATGATCATCAACACATGATGATTTCCTTTACTTCGGGATCTTGGCTTGATGCTCATCAACACATGATGATATCCTTCATTCCGAGTCTTCATATGCATCAACACATGATGCATTCTTCACTTGATGTCCATCAACACATGATGGGTTTTCTTTTAACTTGATGATCAACTCATGATCATCTCCTCTTCTTGAACATCATCAACATATGATAACTTCCTTTTCTTGAACCTTGACTTCATGACCATCAACTCATGATGCCATCCAAAGTTTTCATCGTCATGGAACATAACCTATTTATCCAACTCATGGAAAATGTTAGTCCCACAATGTGATTGTCATTAATTACCACAACATACCATTAACTCATAATGGTTGGGACAAGACACTACAATCTTTCCCTCTTTGGTAATTGATGATAATCACTTCAATTGTAAGTAATTAAATAGAGATAAACATGAGTATATATCAATTACACAAGTTATATATATACTCACGTATAAGTATATATGAACTACAAAAGTTATATATACTAAGAGTATATACGAACTACACAAGTTGTATATACTAAATATGAATATATTAACTACACAAGTCAAATATATTCAAGGATAGATAAGCATATATGAACTACACAAGTCTCATATGCTCTCATATACTCATATGAATATATTAACTACACAAGTTATATATACTCAAAGATATGTTTCAAAGTAGAGATCTCAAATAAGTGGAAAGGGAATATAGATCAATACTAATGAAACCACAAAACATAGAGTGAACTCCCTCTAAATGTGTGCATACACAAATGTGTGTTAAGAACATATGCACATATTCAAGTTAGACTTTTGGTGGAGTTCATTCCTATATTTTGGATTCGAGGAATGCAATAATATATATAAATATGAAGTAGAATGCATACATTTTGTGTTTTTCACCTTTATATCCAAATGAGACTAAACAATAGGTAATCAATAAAAGTGTTCGTCTCACAAATAGATTTGTCATTTTGAATGCATACCTGTTTGGATTTTTCCTTTTATATCCAAGCTGAGACTAATCATGGTATAACAATAAGAGTGTTAGTCTCATAAATAGGTTTGTCATTAATTACCAAAATACTCCATTAACACATAATGGCGGGTCTAGATAGTTCAGCAGTAGGACAATGTCTACTCCCATTGCCACAACCACTGTGCTGGACCCTGATGAGGATGGAGAGCCCGTGGATCAGAAGGAGTACCGCAGCATGATCGGCTCCCTCCTCTACCTCACTGTGAGGACCCCAATTTATTTGGCTTGTAATGCTTAGCCAACCACCTGGCCCTAGCATCACAAATCAAATAAACCGAGCCTCGAGATATGTATACTTCCCAGAAAGCAGTATACATACCTCACCACAAAATTATGCATCAACTCCATTCCAAACATAGAGTCCAAACATTACACTACTAGCGTAAAGTAACAAATGTAAGATTAATATGGACTGGCCGACTGCCAAAAGATACACAAATAACGTAAGAACGGCAGTGAAGCAAAAGTGCCATAAGATGGCTATAAACAAAGCCAATCGCGTGCCTTCAACCCACAAGGCATCTGACCGGACCGCCAAGCCTAGTCGTCGTACACGGCGGCAAAGACAACTCACGTAGTGAGGCCCTTGGGGCTCACCTTCTTCCTCTGCAACAAAAACATTAAGCAAAGCAACTGAGTACAAAGATTGTCTTTGTACTCGCAAGACTGACGTGTGAACTAGCACACCTATTCATATGCTACATGCAGGCTTATCTAGTGGAGGCCATATGTTTCATTTGCATAAAGCCAACTTTATTTGCAATAATGTAATACAGTTCGAAGGCAAGTTTGCAATTCATTTTTAATTGAAATAATAGTAAGGATAATAATAACAAAAGAGTAAAGATAAAACGACCTGGAAGTGACTATCCCAATAGTCACCACAACATAGCACGAATCCCCAGATTCGTACCACCCTTCAAGTTTTAATTTTTAAAGGTTGTAGTCTAACTCTTGAAAAGCTTACCCAAGCGTGTCCATCACCTAGGGACGAGGCTATTCGAATAGTTTTAACCTCGAGGTGTACCATCGTACCCACACTTCGCATCGCTTTAATCCAAAGCACACATCCAAGGTAAGACGGCACACTAAGTCCTCACGAGACTTTTTCCAATATTGTGTATTAACTACGAGCCGCTCGTATGGATAGAAATCCATACGCTTACATGGTAAAGCCGAAAAGACAACTACCTTTGCGGGTAAAGCTTTTCGGACAACTACCATGCTCCCAACACCATCCTCCTGCGACCTCCCGCGACCGAGTCAATACACGCGAGTACTAGGTCAAGAGAGGTCCCATATACTCTAGTGTGGTTAGCACGCGAAATGCTCGGATAATGTGTACTCACAAGATGTTCGGTCCTTAATTGACCCGGCACCATTCGATCACACCCAAAAATCACACCATCTTACCATTGTGCCCGCCTAAATCGTTTTTGTTTTCAGTTTAGTTTCGCAATTAACATAGCATAAGTGAAACATAAAAACAACAATAATAATTTTTATAGATCAAGATCATCGACTAAGTCGATGATCGCCCAATTCTACTGGAAGCTAAGCATGGCTAGCAACTAAACTCGTAATCTACTAAGTGATAAGAGTTCATCCAACGAACTCTAATCACAGCAAGTAACCTAGGCTCAGGTAGTAGAGATCAATGTTTTACCTACAGGATATGCAACACGGATTTAACTAATCAATTTAACACAAATTAAGCAATGCATACATACAAATTGAAACAAAATATTAGACTTTAAAATCTGGGATTAACATGATCAAACCGCTGTTCATGGCCGCTCAATGTCAATGCCGAGGATCACTCGAGAATACCAGAATCGTCGCAATCTATCGATCGAGCAAAAGCAACGAATAAGAACAAATAACACCGACAACACTCAAACATTCAAAACCATCTAATGAGCACAACATTCACACAGCAGCTAGAGCAGCTTAACACAAATTTTAGAAACAGAGAACAACTCATTTTAATTTGTTATGAATTTTCTAGGAATTTTCTAAGCTAACAATACACATAAAAACATCAATTAATTATTTAGCAAAATTTATGAACAGAAACATATCTAAAACCTATCCTGATAATTAGTACACTAAAAATGAAAATTTACTGGATTTGGACAAAAATTGAGATAGATATGAATTTTCTAATTTGGAAAATACATAATACACCATTTAATCAATAACCATATTTTTCCTAACAGAGACAAGGGTGAAAACAATTTTAGTAAATAGTACATCTAAAATAAAAATTAACAAAACTGGTTTCATGCAATTAGGAGAAAAATTGAATTAGTTAGGAATTTTCTAAGTTTAAAAGAATTAACAGCACGACAGAATTCTATTTCGGAAATCTTTTAAAGCATCATTTACATTTCCTACCGACGCCAATGAGCCACGATCCATCGACAAAGCGGACCGCGAGAATGTCGATCTGGTCAACTTTGACTCGGCCTCGGCTTAAGGTGACGTCGAAAGCGTACACCGTGAATACGCCTTCGGCTTAACCCAAGCGAACTCTAGAAATGCGCCACCGTCCGACAACGAGGAGCGCGATCGCGATTTCGCCGGCGCCTCGCCAAGGAGAGCTCAACGGTGCGGACAAGGACAAAAATGGAACCTAGATAGTATCGCACCCGCGGCACCGAGACCAGTGCCGAGGCGACTGACGAGGCGCATGGCGACGGCGAGGCGGAGTACAAGCGGCGGCGAAAACGACAACTACAAGCTAGCAACACTTAACCCGAACTAACGTGCGCTAGAGCTATACTAAGGTCCCAAGAACTTACGGGATGATGCGGAGGAGAGGAGATTGCGGAGATGAGTGGCGACGATGTACCGAGCGCGGCCAAGGCGACACAGAGGAGGAGCAACCTGAGCAAAGACAGGAGGAGACAAGATGTAGATAGCTCGGATCAGTGCACAGGATGGAGCTGAAGCAAGCAATCGACCAAAGAACCAACTCACCGGTAATGAGGACGACGACTCGAGCTTTCGGCCGAAAAGGAGGGAACCCAAAATTCAACGGTCCCTGCGAGTGAAACTCAAAATTAGTTGAGGGGAATTCAAGAAGGGATCTGAACACGATATGACGCGCAAAATAGGGATGATCTTCACCGGTCGCGAAGATGACACGGCGGTGGCGACACGGCGCGGAACTGTAGTTTGCGACTCCCGGTTTGAGCTCAGGGGAAGCAATGGAGGGCAGGAAATGGTCTTATGATGTCCAAAGGAGGATAAGGGAGCTCCGGGTGGGCTTAAGTAGGGAAGAGGGCGGAGGAATGCGAGTGGCGACGCTCGGCACCGAGGAGCTCAAGAACGGTGCCGACAAACCGCGAAAGTAATGGTGGTTGATTGATGTTGCTCGGGACATGGTCTATCACGACGATGCGCCGAGGGTTGCGCGAGAAAACCGGGAAGCGGTGACGGACAATGAGGCGAGTGGCGCCCATGCGTGCCGCCGCACGCAGCTCTCAGCGCGAGGTAGGAGATGACGACGAGTAGGCCCGCCCGTCGCGACGGCAATAAACGGCGCGAGCCGTCAAGTCTGGCGCGGCGCAAACGGTTGGTCCGACTTCGACCGAGATTGTGTTGACCATTGATCGGAGATGGACGGTTGAGATCCCGCGATTCAATCGGACAGTCAATTGATTCGACGACGCGGCCGCACGATCCTGATCGGACGATCGATAATGATCGGGCTCGAGGCGGTGCAGCTAGGCGGTGCGGTTGAGCCAAGCGACTTCGGTCGGACTCGAGCGAGGTCGTCCGAGCCCGAACGATGAATTCCGATTTGAATTAAAAAGACAGAGAATGTTTGAGGAATTTTTAGAGATGGCTCCAGAGCTCCAAAAATTCCGAAATTGTTATGGGAGCTTCCTGGGACAGAGGAAAACCTTGTGAAATTTTTCCAGAAATTTTCATGTACTAGATTTCCCCCAAGAAAATTCACAAACTGCTGTCCAGAGGTTTGACCAGATTTCTAAACTGGTTTGACTTGGCCATTTGAAATAGCAAACAAAATCTAAAAATTGTGAAATTTTTCAGGGAGGTAACTAGGATGGTCAAGATGATAGGAAAAATAGTTGCAGAGGATGAACACAAGTTTGAGGTCAAGAATTTTGATGACAACCATTTCCATTCACAAGAATTAATCTTAGAATTGGAAATTGTTTAGGGAAAATTTGGAAAACTTCCAAATGACTTCATGAGACATCAAAAGTTTTTATTTCTCCTCATAATTTACATTTGGAATACAAACCCTAACTTAGGGCTGTTACAAATCTCCCCCCTTACAGGAATCTCACCCCGAGATTCTGATCACTGGGAGAAGAAGGACGGGTAGTCTGCACGGAGTCGATCTTCCCGCTCCCAGGTTGCTTCATCCTCGGAGTGATTCGACCACTGAACCTTCAGGAACTTGATTGCACGGTTCCTTATCCTGCGTTCAGCTTCTTCGAGGATACGAACGGGGCGCTCACGATAAGACAGATCTTCCTGCACATCGATATTTTCCAATGGCGTTTCCTCAACCGGAACACGGAGGCACTTCTTCAATTGCGATACATGGAAAACATCATGCACTCCCTCGAGTGTAGCTGGCAATTCTAACTTGTATGCAACAGCTCCCACTTTCTTGATGATGCGATATGGCCCGACATATCGAGGAGCCAGTTTGCCCTTGACACCGAAACGACGATGTCCCTTCAAAGGTGAGACTTTGAGATACACAAAGTCATTGGCTGGAAACTCACTCACGACGACGCCGACCGCATAGCTCTTTGTTCGGGTGAGCTACGCGCAAGTGCTCACGAATCAATCGCACTTGACTCTCGGCCTCATTAATTGAATTCGGACCAAAGAACCGTCTCTCCCGGTTCGACCGGTTCAATGGGGTTCGCATCGCCTCCCATACAAGGCCTCAAACGGTGCCATACCGAGACTAGCTCGAAGTCGTTGTTGTAGGAGAACTCAGCAAGCGGTAGGCACTTCTCCCAATTCTTCCCATAGGAAAGAACACAAGCACGAGCATATCTTCAAGAACTTGGTTGACTCGCTCCGTCGACCATCTGTCACGAGGATGATAGGCCGAAGTGAAAGAAAGACGGGTCCCCATGGCCTCGTAAATCGTGCCAAAGCCGAGAGGTGAAGAGAGAACCACGATCGACACAATCGCTCGTGGCACACCATGTAAGCTCACGATGCGGGAGATATAGAGATCCGCCAATTCATCGACACCGAGGGTGGTACGATCGCAAAAAGTGTGCTACCTTTGTCAACCGGTCAATAACCACCCGATAGCATCCTTCCCCAAGAAGTACGGCGGATCGGTGATGAAATCCATGCCCACGTAATCCCATTTCCACTCGTATAGGTAAGGGTCAAGAAGACCATTTGACGCCGATGCTCGCCTTGACACGACAACATACGCCGATCCGGCAACGAACCTGGCAATCTCGCGCTTCATGCGAGTCCACCAGAATCTCTGACGCAGATCTTGATACATTTTGATGGCCCCGGGATGGATGGACAAAGGCGAATCATGGGCCTCATGGAGAATCAAATCCCGCAACTCTGGGACCTTTGGGACCACGAGACGCTGCCCAAACCATACAACACCGTGCTCATCTTCTTTGAAACACTTGGCTGAACCATTCTTGATGTTCTGCTTGATTTTACCCACACCATCATCTGATTGCTGTGCTGCCTTGATTTGATCCACCAAGGTCGGTTGCACAACCAGGGCGGCAAGGGAACCGTGCTCAACTGTGAGGACCCCAATTTATTTGGCTTGTAATGCTTAACCAACCACCTGATCCTAGCATCACAAATCAAATAAATCGAGTCTCGAGATATGTATACTTCCCTGAGCAAGATACACACCTCACAACAAAATTATGCATCAACTCCACTCCAAACATAGAGTCCAAACATTACACTACTAAACAGAAAGTAACAACAGAAGAGTTATTACAGACAATGGCCGACCGGCCAAAAGATACACAAATACCAAAAGACGACAGCGGAAGCAAAAGTGCCATAAGCTGGCTATAAACAAAGCCAATCAGTGTGCCTCCAACCCACAAGGCATCCGACGACCGCCAAGCCTAGTCGCCCAACACGAAGCGGCAAGACTCCATGTAGTGAGGCCCTAGGGGCTCACCTTCTTCCTCTGCAACAAAAACATTAAGCAAAGCATCTGAGTACAAAGATTGTCTTTGTACCCGCAAGACTAACGTGTGAACTCGCAGACCTGTTCATAGACTACATGCAGGCTTATTTGGTGGAGGCCATATGTTTCATTTGCACAAAGCTCCTAATGCACATAGATGGGGCCCCTGCAGCTGCGGCGAAAATCCGACCTGCACGCCTGAAGGGCTGGTGAGATAGACAATCTTCCTGGCACAATCGATTTGCCCCAAGTGTTGGGACAACCAATCCATGCCAAGAATCACATCTAGACTCGCTGAACTGAGCAGAATAAGGTTTGCCAAAAATCCCACTCCTTTGACTATGATAGGAACATCCCGACACTGTAAATCAGCTCTCATTTCCGACCCCGGAGAGCGGATGAGCAAAGGAACTCCCAATGGAACACAGTGAAGACCACTAGCAGCAGCAAATGATCTTGAAATAAAAGAATGCGATGCTCGTAATCAAATAATACCGCAGCAGACGAGAATTAACAAGAAGTGTACCAATCACGACATCCGCGCCTCCCGAGCCTCCTCACCAAAGGTGGTTCACTCGCCGCGCGCGCACACGGGTCTTCGGATAATCTTCCGTCGGTGGGTGACCACTCCCTGCCGCGCCCCTCCATTAGGGACGAGGGGTCGCGCAACACTCTAAGGGCAGCATTCGCATAATGGCCCTTGTTATGGCGGCGAAAACAAGTAACCTCGCCGCCGGATTGCGAGGCCACCTGCCGCCGGGTTCGCAGCGCACGTGGTCAAACACGCCTGCGGTGGACAAAGAATCGGCGCTGATGGCCTCGGTTGGTGGAGCAAAGGAACGGCCATCAGTGCCGCCCACCGAGGACGAATGAGGTGGTGTGAGTAGACCGATGCGCTCCCATTTGCGCTATGGACTCGCCCGCCGCTTTGCCTTATGCTCAAGCAACAATGGCCTTATCTACCAGGCACCAAAATCGAGAGAAGTCCACAATAGATAGCTTGTCTGCGGCTCCTCAGACAAGCCATCCATAAACTTCTCCTGCTTAGCCTCATCAGAGGTCACCTCTCCCGGAGCATAACGAGCCAAGTGATTAAACTCGTAGAGGTACTCCGTCACAGATTTGCGCCCCTGTTTGAGCGCGAGAAACTCCTTCTTCTTCAGCTTCATCAGGCCATCAGGAATGTGGGCCCGACGAAAAGTTGAGCTGGACTCCTCCCACGCAACCACATGGCCCGCGGGCTGCATGGCGAGATAGTTCTCCCACCATGAGAGTGCCGCGCCTCAAGCCGGTGGGACGCAAAGAGTGCCTTATCCCGCTCGACATCGAGCTATGTTGAGCTTTCGCTCAACCATGCGCAGCCAATCATCCGCATCAAGAGGATCCTTAGAGCGGGAGAAAGTCGGCGGCTGTGTACGGAGGAACTCTGCAAGTCCCCCGCGAGTCTGGTGCCCGCCACCACCGGCAGGAGTGGAGGTATTCCTAGCAATAACCTCCAAAATGCGCGTCTGGTCCATGCGGTTTCGCTCGATCTGAGCGAGAACCTCAGCCATGGTCGGAGGAGGGGGAAGCTCCTCATCATGACCAGCCTGCTGACTGCCACGCGTTCTTCCGGCCATCCTGTTTCACTAAGACAAATTAGCAACAGATCTAAGAGCAAGAAAGCCCAAAATTCATGAAAACAGTCCAAAAACAAACACAAGCAGTGTAAAGTTCAACCAAAGAAAACTGGACACATAACTACTCACTTTACATCTTACCCTATTATTCCCACAATTTTTTTGTTAGACCGATCTTCCATGGTTCTCCCAAAACTAATTCAACCTAGTAGTAACTATCTTTTGAAAGGAAAGAAAGAAACCAAGTCTTTAAACTCAAATTAGAGTAAGATGAGAGTAGAAGGCTAAGATAGATAAGAGTAAAACCGAGAATCGCCTAGGTTTTCATAAACCCTTTTATACTTTGAAATTAAACTTTTCAAAATATCCTAAAGACGACTATGCTTGTTATTACGGTCGAATGGCTCGATACCAACTTTGTGAGGACCCCAATTTATTTGGCTTGTAATGCTTAACCAACCACCGGTCCTAGCATCACAAATCAAATAAATCGAGTCTCGAGATATGTATACTTCCTGCAAAGCAAGATACACACCTCACAACAAAATTATGCATCAACTCCACTCCAAACATAGAGTCCAAACATTACACTACTAAAAGCAGTAACAAAGAAGAGTTATTATGCACAATGGCCGACCGCCAAAAGATACACAAATACCAAAAGACGCATAGCGAAGCAAAAGTGCCATAAGATGGCTATAAACAAAGCCAATCAAGTGTGCTCCAACCCACAAGGCATCCGACCGACCGCCAAGCCTAGTCGCCCAACACGGCGGAAGACTCACGTAAGTGAGGCCCTAGGGCTCACCTTCTTCCTCTCGCAACAAAAACATTAAGCAAAGCATCCGAGTACAAAGATTGTCTTTGTACCCGCAAGACCGACGTGTGAACTCGCAGACTGCTCATAGACTACATGCGAAAGCTTATTTGGTGGAGGCCATATGTTTCATTTGCACAAAGCCGATTTGTTTGCAATAATGTAATATGCTTTGAAGGCAAGTTTACAATTCATTTTAATATTGAAATAATCAAGTAAAGATAGATACAAGTGACCACCTAGAAGTGACTATCCCAATAGTCACTACTACATAGCACTAATCCCCGCATTCGTACTCACCCATCAAGTTTTAATTTAAATGTTGTAGTCTAGTTCTTGGGGCGATCCGAGCGTGTCCATAACCTAGGACGAGGCTATTCGAATAGTTTTAACCCCGCAGGGTGTACCAATGTACCCACACTTGCATCGCTTTAAGCCAAAGCACACCAAGGTATGTCGGCACGGCTAAGTCCTACGAGACTTTTTCCAATATTGTGTATTAACTACGAGCCGCTCAGATGGATAGAAATCCATACGCTTACATGGTAAAGCCGAAAAGACAACTACCCACTCGGGATAAAGCTTTTGGACAACTACCATGCTCCCACCTCCATCCCTCCCGCGACCTCCTCGCGACCGGAGCCAATACACGCCAAAGTACTAGGTCAAGAGAGGTCCCATATACTCTAGTGTGGTTAGCACGCAAAATGCTCAAGACGGTGGCGCAAGTAACTCGGCCCTTAATCGACTGGGCACCATTCCACCACACCCAATGATCACACCAACCTTACGTACAGCCCAAGTCCAAATCATTTTGTTTTTATTTTTAGTTTTCACAAGTAACATAGCAAAATGCTGAACTATAAAGTTTTAATAATTTTAGTGTGATCAAGGCTACCGACTAACGCCGATAACCGCCTGATTCTACCGATAGCTAAGCATGTCTAAGCAAATTGACCGGATCTACTATGACAAGAGATCACCCAACGATCTCTAATCACAAAGAAATAACCTAGGCTCGTAGTAGAGGAATATCATTTGCCTACAGATTATGCATCTAAAGGATTAACTAACCAATTTAACACAAATTAAGCGATGCATACATACAGTTGAAACAAAATATTAGACTTTAAAATACCGATTAACATGATCAAATCGCTTGCACTGGCCGTTGCTGCTCGTAATGCTCAACACATTGCAGAGGATCGCTCTCGAGTTACCGCAAATGTCGAAGCTTAACGATTGAACAAACAACAATAATAAGACGAATAACACCGACAAAACTCAAACAACAAAACATACCAAAACTCACACAAAGAGCCTAATCAAAGGTCTAACACATTTTTAGAAACAGAGAAATAATTATTTGAAGTGGTGATGAATTTTCTAGCAATTTTCTAAGCTAAAATACACATCAAAGCACTAGTTAAATACTTAACAAATTTTCATGAACAAAATTATATCTAAAGCCTATCCTGATAATTAGTACACTAAAAATGACAATTTACAAAATTGGTTTCACTGAATTTGGATAATTATTGAAAGAGATAAGAATTTTCTAATTTGGAAAATATATAAAACACCAAATAATTAATTAACAGATTTTTGCTAACAGAGACATGGATGAAACTAATTTTAGTAAATACTACATTTAAAATGAAAATTATCAAGACCGGTTTCACGCGATTTGGAGATAAATTGAATTAGTTATACATTTTCTAAGTTTAAAAGAATTAACAAGGCATCAGAATCCATTTCGTAAATAAAACATTTAAACCTTTTCCTACAGACAACCAAATAGCCCCACCATCGACAAAGGGACTGCATGGAAACGGCGACTGTGTCAAACTTGACTCACCACACACGGCGACGCCGGCGTATTCTAAGAATACGCCTTCGACTTAACAAAGTGCAATCCTAACAAATACGCGACGAGAAACACGCTTCCCGCGAGAAAACGATCCTCAAGGTTACGCAACCACTCACCGATAGCATGGGCCCACATGGCGAGACTCGAGCAAAAGCATAATCTACCGGATTAAAATTCTAAACGTGATTAACCAAGAGGGCCCACATGGCAGTGATACAGCTAAATAGCGATTAAGAACTAAAGGGGAGGTTAGGCTAACGTTGCCGGTGGCTCACCGGCGACCACGGGGACGGCGGCGCGGCCGCGCAACTGATCTAGCTAAACAGAGGGTCTCAGGGAAAAAGGGGTATACCTACAGGTTCGCTAGGACCTTGCGAACTCGATGACGGCGACGCGACCACGAGGACGCCGCGAGTCGGGCGGCGAATGGAGGCGAGAAGAAGATGCGGTTCCCACGGCGAAGATGCTACGGCCGGATGACTCTGAAGGTGCGCCACGGATCGCCACCTCCGTGAAGGATACACCCGGATAATGCCGACGAAGGAGGTCCGAGGCGCTGAATCAACGCGGCGGAATACCGAGTTTGGAGAAGAATCGCCGCGCACTCTCAACGATGCACAAAGACGAAACAAACCCACCGTTAGACTCGGAGAGGAAATGCGACACGAGGGACCGAAGGCCGAGGCTTAAGACTCACTAGAACACCCGAACGACCTTGGGGCCGGTTGCCGGAGGCGAGACGATGAAATTGCCCCAATGACTCGTGGATGAACCGAGCTTGATCAGAAAATGGGTGCGGCGAGGCAAGAGGAACACGATGGCGGGTCGCCGTTGCTCGAACGGCAGTTGAGGTGGTGGTGCCGCCTCCCTCGGTTTTTTCTCCGACCGGCTAAGAAATGGGCGAGAAGGCGTAAGAATGGTCTGCGAGGAGGAATGGACGACCTTAGGAGGTAGATGGACTCGTGCGATCCTCGGAGGCGTACACGCGCCCGGCGTGGCAATGACGAGTCGCGTGGCACACATGCGCGATCGCCACGAGCTCCTGAGGCGGCGGAGTCGGCGAGGAAGAACTCGACAGTGGGGTCCACTTGTCATCGATCGGACAAAGCGGTGCGAGACGGGTCCGATGCGCGCGATGAGTGATTCGACTCGATCAAGATTGTGCCGACCGCTGATCCGAGATGGATGGTCGGGATCTCTGATGCATTCGGATCGGTCGATTGCTTGATAAGACGCGCCGTGCGATGTGCATCAGACGGCCACGATTGATTGGACTCGGGTCGGTGCAGCTAGTTGACGCGACCGAGCCAATTTGGTGCGGTCGGACTTGAGTCTGAGTTGGGTCCGAGCCCGAGGAACAGTGATTCCAGGTTTGATTTAAAAAGACAAAGAAGGTTTGGGAATTTTTCGAGGAAGTTCCAGAGCTCCAAAAATTTTGAATTTTTTATGGAAGCTTACTGGGACAGAGGACAACCTTGTGTAATTTTTCCAGGAGTTTTCATGCACTATATTTCTCCCAATAAAATTCACAAGCTGCTGTTCAGATGTTTGACCAGGTTTTCAAACTAGTTTGACTTGGCCATTTGAAATAGCAAATAAAATCTAAAAATTGTGAAATAATTCAGGGAGGTGGATAGGATGATCAAGATGATAGGAAAAATATTTGCAGAGGATGGTCACAAGTTTGAAGGCTAAGAATTTGCTGACAACCATTTCCAATCGCAAGAATTAAATTCTAAAAATTGGAAATTGCTAGGGAAAATTTGGAAAACTTCCAAATGACTTCATGAGATACCATAAGTTTTTATTTCTCCTCAAAATTTTACATTTGAAATACAAACCCTAAGTTAGGGCTGTTACAAATCTCCCCTTACAGAATCTCGCCTGAGATTCCGATCACCGGGAGAAGAAGGACGTAGTCCGCTGGAGACGCATCTTCCCGCTCCCAAGTGGCTTCATCCTGAGTGGTTTGACCACTGAACTTTAAGGAACTTGATCACACGGTTCCTCGTTCTGCGTTCAGCTTCTTCGAGGATACGAACGGGGCGCTCACGATATGACAGATCTTCTTGCACATCGATATTCTCCAAAGGCGTTTCCTCAACTGGAACACGGAGGCACTTCTTTAATTGCGATACATGGAAAACATCATGCACCCCCTCAAGTGTAGCTGGCAATTCTAACTTGTATGCAACAGCTCCCACTTTCTTGACGATGCGATACGGCCCGACATATCGAGGAGCCAGTTTGCCCTTGACACCGAAACGATGATGTCCCTTCAAAGGTGAGACTTTGAGATACACAAAGTCATTGGGCTGGAAGCTCAACTCACGACGACGCCGATCTGCATAGCTCTTTTGCCTGGACTGAGCTACGCGCAAGTGCTCAAAGATCAACTGCACTTGACTTTCAGCCTCATTAATGGAATCTGGGCCAAAGAACTGTCTCTCCCCGTTCACCGGTTCAATGGGGTTCGTGATCGCCTCCCATACAAAGCCTCAAATGGTGCCATACCGAGACTAGCTCGAAGTCGTTGTTGTAGGAGAACTCGGCGAGAGGTAGGCACTTCTCCCAATTTTTCCCATAGGAAAGAGCACAAGCACGAGCATATCTTCAAGCACCGATTGACTCGCTCTGTCGACCATCGTCATCGAGGATGATAGGTCGAAATAAGGTAAGACGAGTTCCCATGGCTTCCTGCAGACTATGCCAAAACCGAGAGGTGAACAGAGAGCCGCGATCTGACACAATCGTTTGTGGCACGCCGTGCAAGCTCACAATGCGGGATATGTAAAGATCCGCTAGCTGATTCACATCAATCTTCGATCGCACTGGAAGGAAGTGGGCCACCTTCGTCAATCGATCAATGATAACCCATAATGCATCCTTCCCCGAACGAGTACGGGGCAGACCAGTGACAAAATCCATGCCTACCGAATCCCACTTCCACTCTGGTATAGGCAAGGGCTGAAGAAGACCCGCTGGACGCTGATGCTCTGCCTTGACACGACAACATACATCGCATCTGGCAACGAACCTAGCAATCTCGCGCTTCATGCGAGTCCACCAGAACCTCTGACGCAGATCTTGATACATTTTGGTGGC
Organism: Ampelocalamus luodianensis; assembly: GCA_036346255.1. NCBI lineage: Eukaryota > Viridiplantae > Streptophyta > Magnoliopsida > Poales > Poaceae > Ampelocalamus > Ampelocalamus luodianensis. Next base: position 27,365,391 of record CM070626.1, on the reverse strand, counting down.
CCCGGGATGAATAGACAAGGGGGAATCATGGGCCTCATGGAGAATCAAGTCCCGCAACTCTGGGTCCTTTGGAACCACGAGACGCTGCTCAAACCACACAACACCATGCTCATCTTCTGTGAAGCACTTGGCTGATCCATTCCTGATGTTCTGCTTGATTTTACCCACACCATCATCTAATTGCTGTGCTGCCTTGATTTGATCCACCAAGGTCGGTTGCACAACCAGGGCGGCAAGGGAACCGTGCTCAACCAAACTCAAGTTGAGACGCTGAAATTCTGCAAGAAGTGCAGGTTGCTACTCTTGGATCATTAGAGTATTGCAATACACCTTTCGGCTAAGCGCATCAGCAACCACATTGGCCTTGCCAGATGATATGAATACCCATGTCATAATCTTTGATCAATTCCAACCATCTCCTTTGCCCGAGGTTCGATCCGCTGGTAAACAAATATTTCAAGCTCTTGTGATCGTAATACACCTCACGAGCCGTTACCGATCGATAATGTCGCCAAATCTTGAGTGCATGAACCACAAAGAAGAAGCTCTAAATCATGGGTGGGATAGTTGAGCTCATGAGGTCTCAATCGCTCGATGCATAGGCAACCGCCTTGCCTTCCGCATAAGGACACATCCTGGCCCCGACGAGAGGCATCGCAATAAATATCGAAGCTCTTGTGGATATCAGAAGAGTAAGAATGGAGTCAAGTCAATCGCTGAGCTCCCGAAAGCTCTCATCACAAGCGAGGACCACACAAACTTCTTGTCCTTCTTGAGCAATTCGGTCATCGGCTGCGATCTTGGAGAAGTTCTCGATGAAGCGGCGTAGTAGCCCGCTAAACCAAGAAAACTCAGTACATCGCTGGATCGACTTGGTGACCCCAAGATAGAACATCGCCGATCTTCTGGGATCCACAGCTACGCCTCCGGTGAAAGAACATGGCCCAAGAATGCCACTTCCTTCAACCGTAACTCACATTTCTTTGAACTTTGCATATAGGCGATGCTCACGCGACTTGCCCAAAACAATCTTTGGATGCTCAAGATGCTCTTCTTCATTTTTGGAGTAGATAAGAATATCATCAATGAAGACCACCACAAATTTATCCAAATACTCCATGAATACCGAATTCATAAGGTTCATGAATAAAGCCGAGCATTGGTTAAGCCAAAGGACATGACGGTGTACTGCATGCACCATAACGAGTAGTGAAAGTCGTCTTCGAATATCCTCGATCGATCCCGACTGATGATATCCCATTCTCAAATCAATCTTTGAGAATACCTTGGCTCCAGTCAACTGATCAAATAGATCATCAATGCGGGGCAGAGGATATTTGTTCTTCATCGTCGCCTCATTAAGAGGACGGTAATCAACACACATGCGCAAAGTCTTGTCCTTCTTCTTCACAAAGATCACCGGACAACCCCAAGGAGATGAGCTAGGACGGATGAACCCCTTTGCTTGAAGCTCACCTAATTGCTTCTTCAATTCCTCCAATTCATTGGGAGGCATCCGATACGGCGCCTTCAAATCGGAGCTGACGGCAGCAACTCGATGACAAACTCAAGGTCTCGAACCGGAGGCATCCCAGGTAAATCTTCGGGAAATACATCCACAAAGTCAGATACTATGGGAACATCCCGAATCTGCAAGGCTGGCTTCGCTTCTAATGCACATAGATGGGGCCCCTGCAGCTGCGGCGAAAATCCGACCTGCACGCCTGAAGGGCTGGTGAGATAGACAATCTTCCTGGCACAATCGATTTGCCCCAAGTGTTGGGACAACCAATCCATGCCAAGAATCACATCTAGACTCATTGGCCCGAAAGAGAATAAGGTTTGCCAAAAATCCCACTCCTTTGACTATGATAGGAACATCCCGACATCAGAATCGCTCTCATTTCCGACCCGAGAGCGGATGAGCAAAGGAACTCCCAATGGAACACTGGTGAAGACCACTAGCAGCAGCAAATGATCTTGAAATAAAAGAATGCGATGCTCGTAATCAAATATCTGCGCAGGGACGAGAATTAACAAGAAGTGTACCAATCACGACATCCGCGCCTCCCGAGCCTCCTCGGTGAAAGGTGGTTCACTCGGCCGCCGCACTCGGTCTTGGATAATCTTCCGTCGGTGGGTGACCACTCCCGCGCGTCCTCCATTAGGACGAGGGGCCGCCGCAACACTCTAAGGGCGTGCATTCGCATAATGGCCCTTGTTATGGCGGCGAAAACAAGTAACCTCGCCGCCGGATTGCGAGGCCACCTGTTGCTGGTTCGCAGCGCACGTGGTCAAACACGCTGCGGTGGACGAAGAATCGGCGCTGATGGCCTCGGTCTTTGGTGGAGCAAAGGAACGGGCCATCGTGCCGCCCACCGAGGACGAATGATTTGGTGTGAGTAGACCGATGCGCCTCCCATTTGCGCTATGGACTCGCCACGCTTTGCCTTATGCTCGGCAACAATGGCCTTATCTACCAAGGCACGAAAATCGAGAAGTCCACAATAGATAGCTTGTCCCGCGGCCTCGGACAAGCCATCCATAAACTTCTCCGCTAGCCTCATCGAGGTCACCTCTCCCGGAGCATAACGAGCCAAGTGATTAAACTCGTAGAGGTACTCCGTCACAGATTTGCGCCCCTGTTTGAGCGCGAGAAACTCCTTCTTCTTCAGCTTCATCAGGCCATCAGGAATGTGGGCCCGACGAAAAGTTGAGCTGGACTCCTCCCACGCAACCACATGGCCCGCGGGCTGCATGGCGAGATAGTTCTCCCACCATGAGAGTGCCGCGCCCTCAAGCTGGTGGGACGCAAAGAGTGCCTTATCCTGTGCCTGACACTGAGCTATGTTGAGCTTTCGCTCAACCATGCGCAGCCAATCATCCGCATCAAGAGGATCCTTAGAGCGGGAGAAAGTCGGCGGCTGTGTACGGAGGAACTCTGCAAGTCCCCCGCGAGTCTGGTGCCCGCCACCACCGGTAGGAGTGGAGGTATTCCTAGCAATAACCTCCAAAATGCGCGTCGGTCCATGCGGTTTCGCTCGATTCGGCGAGAACCTCACCATGGTCGGAGGAGGGGAAGCTCCTCATCATGACCACTGCCGATCGCCACGCGTTCTTCCTAGCCATCCTGCTTCACTAAGACAAATTAGCAATGATCTAAGAGCAAGAAAGCCCAAAATTCATGAAAATACCAAAAACAAACACAAGCGATGTAAAGTTCAACCAAAGAAAACCGGACACATAACTACTCACTTTACATCTTACCCTATTATTCCCACAATTTTTTTGTTAGACTGATCTTCCATGGTTCTCCCAAAACTAATTCAACCTAGTAGTAACTATCTTTTGAAAGGAAAGAAAGAAACCAAGTCTTTAAACTCAAATTAGAGTAAGATGAGAGTAGAAGGCTAAGATAGATAAGAGTAAAACTCGAGAATCGCCTAGGTTTTCATAAACCCTTTTATACTTTGAAATTAAACTTTTCAAAATATCCTAAAGACGACTATGCTTGGGTTACTACGGTCAGAATGGCTCTGATACCAACTTTGTGAGGACCCCAATTTATTTGGCTTGTAATGCTTAACCAACCACCTGGTCCTAGCATCACAAATCAAATAAACTGAGTCTCGAGATATGTATACTTCCTGTAAAGCAAGATACACACCTCACAACAAAATTATGCATCAACTCCACTCCAAACATAGAGTCCAAACATTACACTACTAAACAGAAAGTAACAACAGAAGAGTTATTACAGACAATGGCCGACCGGCCAAAAGATACACAAATACCAAAAGACGACAGCGGAAGCAAAAGTGCCATAAGATGGCTATAAACAAAGCCAATCAGTGTGCCTCCAACCCACAAGGCATCTGACCGGACCGCCAAGCCTAGTCGTCCAACACGGCGCAAAAGACAAACTCACGTAAGTGAGGCCCTAGGGGCTCACCTTCTTCCTCTCGCAACAAAACATTAAGCAAAGCATCCGAGTACAAAGATTGTCTTTGTACCCGCAAGACCGACGTGTGAACTCGCAGCACTGTTCATAGACTACATGCAAAGCTTATTTGGTGGAGGCCATATGTTTCATTTGCACAAAGCCGATTTGTTTGCAATAATGTAATACGTTTGAAGGCAAGTTTACAATTCATTTTTAATATTGAAATAATCATAAGTAAAGATAGATACAAGTGACCACCTAGAAGTGACTATCCCAATAGTCACCACCACATAGCACGAATCCCCAGATTCGTACCACCCATCAAGTTTTAATTTAAATGTTGTAGTCTAGTTCTTGGGGGGCGTATCCGAGCGTGTCCATAACCTAGGACGAGGCTATTCGAATAGTTTTAACCCTGCAGGGTGTACCAATGTACCACACACTTGATCGCCTTTAAGCCAAAGCACACTTCGAAGGTATCTTTGCACGGCTAAGTCCTACGAGACTTTTTCCAATATTGTGTATTAACTACGAGCCGCTCGTATGGATAGAAATCCATACGCTTACATGGTAAAGCCGAAAAGACAACTACCCACTCGGGATAAAGCTTTTGGACAACTACCATGCTCCCACCTCCATCCTCCCGCGACCTCCTGCGACCCGGAGCCAATACACGCCAAAGTACTAGGTCAAGAGAGGTCCCATATACTCTAGTGTGGTTAGCACGCAAAATGCTCAAGACGGTGGCGCAAGTAACTCGGTCCCAATCGACTCGGGCACCATTCCATCACACCTAACAGATCACACCAACCTTACGTACAGCCCAAGTCCAAATCATTTTGTTTTTATTTTTAGTTTTCACAAGTAACATAGCAAAATGTGAACTATAAAGTTTTAATAATTTTAGTGTGATCAAGGCTACCGACTAACGTCGATAACCGCTTGATTCTACCGATAGCTAAGCATGTCTAAGCAAATTGACCGGATCTACTAATGACAAGAGATCACCCACGATCTCTAATCACAAAGAAATAACCTAGGCTCGGTAGTAGAGGAATATCATTTGCCTCTGATTATGCATCTAAAGGATTAACTAACCAATTTAACACAAATTAAGCGATGCATACATACAGTTGAAACAAAATATTAGACTTTAAAATGGGATTAACATGATCAAAGCTGCTTGCTGGCTGCCGTTGCTCGTAATGCTCAACTCACATTGCAGAGGATCGCTCTGAGTTACCGCAAATGTCGAAGCCTAACGATTGAACAAACAACAGCGAATAAGAACGAATAATACCGACAAAACTCAAACAACAAAACATACCAAAACTCACACAGCAGCCTAATCAAAGGTCTAACACATTTTTAGAAACAGAGAAATAATTATTTGAAGTGGTGATGAATTTTCTAGCAATTTTCTAAGCTAAAATACACATCAAAGCACTAGTTAAATACTTAACAAATTTTCATGAACAAAATTATATCTAAAGCCTATCCTGATAATTAGTACACTAAAAATGACAATTTACAAAATTGGTTTCACTGAATTTGGATAATTATTGAAAGAGATAAGAATTTTCTAATTTGGAAAATATATAAAACACCAAATAATTAATTAACAGATTTTTGCTAACAGAGACATGGATGAAACTAATTTTAGTAAATACTACATTTAAAATGAAAATTATCAGCACTGGTTTCACGCGATTTGGAGATAAATTGAATTAGTTATACATTTTCTAAGTTTAAAAGAATTAACAGTGCATCAGGAATCCATTTCAGAAATAAAACATTTAAACCTTTTCCTACAGACAACCAGCTAGCCCTGACCACATCGGGCGGGGACGCATGGAAGCGGCGACTGAGTCAAACTTGACTCACGGTAGCGCCAGCGGCGACGTCGGCGTATTCTAAGAATACGTCTTCGACTTAACAAAGTGCAATCCTAACAAATCGCCGCAGAAATACGTTTCCCGACGAGAAAGCGTATCCTCAAGGTTACGCAACCACTCGCGATAGCATGGGCCCACATGGCGTAGACTGAGCAAAAAGCATAACGGTGGATTAAAATTCGCGTGATTAACCAAGAGGCCCACATGGCGTGATCTGACTAAATAGCGATTAAGAACTAAAGGGGAGGTTAGGCTAACGTTGCCGGTGGCTCACCGGCGACCACGGGGACGGCGGCGCGGCCGCGCAACTGATCTAGCTAAACAGAGGGTCTCAGGGAAAAAGGGGTATACCTACAGGTTCGCTAGGACCTTGCGAACTCGATGACGGCGACGCGGACCCACGAGGATGCCGGCGGCGAGCTGGCGGCGAATGGAGGCGGAGAAGAAGATGCGGTTCCCACGGCGAAGATGCTACGGCCTTCGGGATGACTCCAGAAGGTGCGCCACGGGATCGCCTCAGCTCCAGGAAGGATACACCCCAGATAATGCCGACGAAGGAGGTCTGAGGCGGCCGGAATCAACGCGGCGGCGGAATACCGAGTTTGGAGAAGAATCGGCCGCGCACTCTCAACGATGCACAAAAGACGAAAACAAACCCACCGTTAGACTCAGAGAGGAAATGCGATTACGAGGGACCGAGCGCTGAGGCTTAAGACTCACTAGAACACCCGAACGACCTTGGGGCCGAAGTTGCCGGAGGCGGAGACGATGAAATTGCCCCCAACGACTCTGTGGATGAACCGAGCTTGGATCAGGAAAAATGGGTGCGGCGAGGCAAGAGGAACACGATGGCGGGGTCGCTGTTGCTCGAACGGCAGTGAGGTGGTGGTGCCGCCCTCGGTTTCTTCTCCGACCGAAGCTAAGAAATGGGCGGAGAAGGCGTAAGAATGGCTGCGAGGAGGAATGGACGACCCTAGGAGGTAGATGGACTCGGAGATCCTCGGAGGCGCACACGCGTCCCGGCGTGGCGGCGACGAGTCGCGTGGCACACATGCGATCGCCGCCGAGCTCCGGTGGCGCGAGTCGGCGAGGAAGAACTCGACAGTGGGGTCCACTTGTCGCCGATCGTGACAAAGCGGTGCGAGACGGGTCCGATGCGCGCGATGAGTGATTCGACTCGATCAAGATTGTGCTGACCGTTGGATCTGAGATGGATGGTCGGGATCTCTGTATGCATTCGGACTGGTCCATTGCCTTGGCGCACGCGGGCCGTGCGATCTGCATCAGACGGCCACGATTGATTGGACTCGGGTCGGTGCAGCTAGTTGACACGACCGAGCCAATTTGGTGCGGTCGGACTTGAGTCTGAGTTGGGTCCGAGCCCGAGGAACAGTGATTCCAGGTTTGATTTAAAAAGACAGAGAAGGTTTGGGAATTTTTCGAGGTAGTTCCATAGCTCCAAAAATTTTGAAATTTTTATGGAAGCTTACTGGGACAGAGGACAACCTTGTGTAATTTTTCTAGGAGTTTTCATGCACTAGATTTCTCCCAATAAAATTCACAAGCTGCTGTTCAGATGTTTGACCAGGTTTTCAAACTAGTTTGACTTGGCCATTTGAAATAGCAAATAAAATCTAAAAATTGTGAAATAATTCAGGGAGGTGGATAGGATGATCAAGATGATAGGAAAAATATTTGCAGAGGATGGTCACAAGTTTGAAGGCTAAGAATTTGCTGACAACCATTTCCAATCGCAAGAATTAAATTCTAAAAATTGGAAATTGCTAGGGAAAATTTGGAAAACTTCCAAATGACTTCATGAGATACCATAAGTTTTTATTTCTCCTCAAAATTTTACATTTGAAATACAAACCCTAAGTTAGGGCTGTTACATCAACCAAACCCAAGTTGAGGCCTCAAAAGTGCAAAGAAGTGCGAGTTCTTTGCTCTTGGATCATCAAAGTATTGCAATACACCTTTCGGCTAAGTGCATCAAGAACCACATTGGCCTTGCCGATGATCTCGAATACCCATGTCATAATCTTTGATCAATTCCAACCATCTCCTCTCGCTCGAGGGTCGATCCGGTCGGGTGAACAAATATTTCAAACTCTTGTGATCGAATACACCTCACAGCGGTTGCCGATCGTAATGCCGCCAAATCTTGAGTGCATGAACTACAGCAGCAAGCTCTAAATCATGGGTGGGATAGTTGAGCTCATGAGGTCTCAATTGCCGAGATGCAAAGGCGACTGCCTTGCCCTCTTGCATAAGGACACACCCGAGTCCCTGACGAGAGGCATCGCAATAGATATCGAAGCTCTTGTGGACATCGGGTAAAGTAAGAACTGGAGTGAAGTCAATCGCCGCTTGAGCTCCCGAAAGCTCTCATCACAAGCGAAGACCACACGAACTTCTGTCCTTCTTGAGCAATTCGGTCATCGGCTTTGCGATCTTGGAGAAGTTCTCGATAAGCGACGGTAGTAGCCCGCTAAACCGAAAACTCGCGACATCGCTGGATCGACTTGGTGACCCAAGATAGAACATCGCCGACCTTGCCTGGGATCCACGCTACGCCTCGGTGAAAGAACATGGCCCAAGAATGCCACTTCCTTCAACCGAACTCACATTTGCGAACTTTGCATATAGTGGTGCTCCGCAATTTGCCCAAAACAATCTTGGATGCTCAAGATGCTCGCTTGATCTTGGAATAGATAAGAATATCATCAATAAACACCACCACGAACTTATCCAAATATTCCATGAATACCGAGTTCATGAGGTTCATGAAATAAGCTGGAGCATTGGTTAAGCCGAAAGACATGACGGTATACTCGTAAAGACCATAACGAGTAGTGAAAGCCGTCTTGGAATATCTTCACCGATCGGACTTGATGATATCCCAATCTCAGATCAATCTTGGAGAACACCTGAGCTCCAGACAACTGGTCGAAAAGATCATCAATGCGGGGCAGAGGATATTTGTTCTTCACCGTTACCTCATTGAGCGGACGGTAATCAACACACATGCGCAAAGCCTTGTCCTTCTTCTTCACAAAGATCACCGGACAACCCCAAGGAGATGAATTGGGACGGATGAAACCCTTTGCTTGGAGCTCACCAAGCTGCTTCTTCAATTCTTCTAGCTCATTGGGAGGCATCCGATACGGCGCCTTCGAGATAGGGGCAGTACCGGGCAGCAACTCAATGACAAACTCAAGGTCTCGCACCGGAGGCATCCCAGGCAAGTCATCCGGAAAAACATCCTCAAATTCACAAACGGTGGGAACCTCCTGAATCTTCAAAGCTGGCTTTGCTACAAGTGCACACAGGTGTGACCCTTGCAGCTGCGGGGAAAAGCCAACATGTTCGCCGGAAAGGTTAGTGAGAAAAACCATCTTCTTGGCACAATCGATATGTCCCAAGTGTTGGGACAACCAATCCATGCCAAGAATTACATCCAAACTTGCTGAGTTGAGCAGGATGAGATTTGCCAAGAATCCCACTCCTTTGACTTCGATAGGAACATCCCGACATTCTAAATCAGCTCTCATTTCCGAACCCGGAGAGCGAATGAGCAAAGGAATTCCCAAAGGAACACAGTGAAGACCACTAGCAACAGCAAATGATCTTGAAATAAAAGAATGCGATGCTCCAGAATCAAATAATACTGCAGCAGGACGATAATTGACAAGAAGTGTACCCATCACGACATCTGGCGCCTCCTGAGCCTCCTCAGCTGAAAGATGGTTGACTCGACCGCCGCTCGCACGGGCCTTATGGATGATCTTCCGTCGGTGGGTGACCACTCCCCTGGCCGCGTCCTCCATTAGGACGAGGGGCTGCTGCAACATTCTGAGGGCAAGCGTTGGCGTAGTGGCCCTTGTTGTGGCAGTGAAAACAAGTAACCTCGCCCGCCGGATTGCGGAGGCCACCCGGCTGTTGGATCGCAGGCGCACGTGGCTGAAACACGGCCGCGGTGGCGAGGAGCTGGTGCGGATGGCCTCGGTGCTGGTGGAGCCAAAGAACGGGCCCCGTGCCGCCCACCGAGGACGAGTGAGGCTAGCCTCGTGCGCATCGATGGGCCTCCCATTTGCGCTATGGACTCACCCAGCGCCTTTGCCTTGTGCTCGGCAACAATGGCCTTATCAACCAAGGCACGAAAGTCGGGAAGTCCACAACAGACACTGTCCCGCAGCCTCCTCGGACAAGCCATCCATAAACTTCTCGCTAGCCTCATCGAGGCCACCTCCCCGAGCATAACGAGCCAAATGATTAAACTCGCATGTACTCCGTCACGCACTTGCGCCCTTGCTTGAGCGCGAGGAATTCTTTCTTCTTCACTTCATCAGGCCATCGGGATGTGGGCCCGACGGCAGCAGCACTGAACTCCTCCCACGAGACCACATGGCGCGGGTCGCATGGCGAGGTAGTTCTCCCACCATGAGAGTGCTGCGCCCTCAAGGCGGTGGACGCGAAAAGTGCCTTCCCTAGGCTCCGCATCGAGCGATGTTGAGCTTTCGCTCAACCAAGCGCAGCCAATCATCCGCATCGAGAGGGTCCTCAGAGCGGGAGAAAGTCGGCGGCTGCGTACGGAGGAATTCTGCAAGTCCCCCGCGAGTCTGGTGCCCGCCACCACCGGATCCAGAGGCACCGGAAGGAGTGGAGGTATTCCTAGCAATAACCTCCAAAATGCGCGTCTGATCCATGCGGTTTCGCTCGATCTGAGCGAGAACCTCAGCCATAGTCGGAGGAGGGGGAAGCTCCTCATCATGACCAGCCGGCTGACTGCCACGCGTTCTCCCGGCCATCCTGTTACACTAAGATAGGTTAGTGATAGACTAAGAGCAAGAAATCGATAAATCACTGAAACAGTTTAAAAAAACAGCACGAATTAAATGCAAAACTTCAAGTCCCAAAGCCAACTGACAAAATTTAGACACTTAGCAGACTTACAACACATTTTACCCTTATGTTCCCACAAGTTTTAGTTAGATTAATCTCTCATGGTTCTCCCAAAACTAATCCCACCGGATAAGTAACTATCTTTTGAAAGGAAAGAGAGAAACCAAGTTTTAAAACTCAAATTAGAGTAAGATGAGAGTAGCAAACTAAGATAGGTAAGGAGTAAAATCTGAGAATCTGCCTAGGTTTCCATAAACCATTTTTATAATTTGAAAATAAGCTTTTCTAAAATATCCTAAGGACGACTATGCTTGGGTTACTATGGTCTAATGGCTCGATACCAACTTGGTGAGGACCCCAATTTATTTGGCTTGTAATGCTTAGCCAACCACCGCCCTAGCATCACAAATCAAATAAATCGAGCCTCGAGATATGTATACTTCCTAAAGCGTATACATACCTCACCACAAAATTATGCATCAACTCCATTCCAAACATAGAGTCCAAACATTACACTACTAAGCGTAAAGTAACAAATGTAAGATTAATACGGACTGGGCCGACCGCCAAAAGATACACAAATAATGTAAGAACGACAACGGAAGCAAAGTGCCATAAGATGGCTATAAACAAAGCCAATCGCGTGCCTTCAACCCACAAGGCATCGACCGACCGCCAAGCCTAGTCGTGCGTACACGGCGGCAAAGACAACTCACGTAGTGAGGCCCTTGGGGCTCACCTTCTTCCTCTGCAACAAAAACATTAAGCAAAGCAAGCGAGTACAAAGATTGTCTTTGTACTGCAAGACCGACGTGTGAACTAGCACACCTATTCATATGCTACATGCGAGCTTATCTAGTGGAGGCCATATGTTTCATTTGCATAAAGCCAACTTTATTTGCAATAATGTAATACATTCAAGGCAAGTTTGCAATTCATTTTTAATTGAAATAATAGTAAGGATAATAATAACAAAAGAGTAAAGATAAAGCGACGGAAGTGACTATCCCAATAGTCACCATTAACATAGCACGAATCCCCAGTTCGCACCACCCTTCAAGTTTTAATTTTTAAAGGTTGTAGTCTAACTCTTGAAAAGCTTACCCAAGCGTGTCCATCACCTAGGACGAGGCTATTCGAATAGTTTTAACCTGCAGGGTGTACCATCGCACTCCACACTTCGCATCGCTTTAATCCAAAGCACACATCCGAAGGTAAGACGGCACAGCTAAGTCCTACGAGACTTTTTCCAATATTGTGTATTAACTACGAGCCGCTCGTATGGATAGAAATCCATACGCTTACATGGTAAAGCCGAAAAGACAACTACCTTTGCGGGTAAAGCTTTCTGACAACTACCATGCTCCCAACACCATCCCTCCCGCGACCTCCTGCGACCCGTAGTCAATACACGCAGAGTACTAGGTCAAGAGAGGTCCCATATACTCTAGTGTGGTTAGCACGAAATGCTCGGATAACGGTACTCACAAGATGTTCGGTCCTAATTGACCGGGCACCATTCCACCACACCCAAAAATCACACCATCTTACCATTGTGCCGCGCCTAAATCGCTTTTTGTTTTCGCTTTAGTTTCGCAATTAACATAGCATAATGTGAAACATAAAAACAACAATAATAATTTTTATGTGATCAAGATCATCGACTAAGTCGATGATCGCCCAATCTGGAAGCTAAGCATGGCTAAGCAACTAAACTCGTAATCTACTAAGTGATAAGAGTTCATCCAACTAACTCTAATCACGACAAGTAACCTAGGCTCGTGTAGTAGAGATCAATGTTTTACCTACAGGATATGCAACTACGATTTAACTAATCAATTTAACACAAATTAAGCAATGCATACATACAAATTGAAACAAAATATTAGACTTTAAAATATCGGATTAACATGATCAAACCGCTTGTTGCTGGTCTTCCGCTCAATGTGTCTTGAGGATCACTCGAGAATACCGTAATCGCGAATCTATCGATCGAGCAAAAGCAACTAATAAGAACAAATAACACCGACAACACTCAAACATTCAAAACTATCTAATGAGCACAACATTCACACAAAGACTAGAGCGACTTAACACAAATTTTAGAAGCAGAGAACAACTCATTTTAATTTGTTATGAATTTTCTAGGAATTTTCTAAGCTAACAATACACATAAAAACATCAATTAATTATTTAGCAAAATTTATGAACAGAAACATATCTAAAACCTGTCCTGATAATTAGTACACTAAAAATGAAAATTTACTGGATTTGGACAAAAATTGAGATAGATATGAATTTTCTAATTTGGAAAATACATAATACACCATTTAATCAATAACCATATTTTTGCTAACAGAGACAAGGGTGAAAACAATTTTAGTAAATAGTACATCTAAAATGAAAATTAATGTAATCGATTTCATGCAATTAGGAGAAAAATTGAATTAGTTAGGAATTTTCTAAGTTTAAAAGAATTAACAAAGACGATGAATTCTATTTGAAATCTTTTAAAGCATCATTTACATTTCCTACCGACGTCCAATGAGCCACGATCCATCGACAAAGGACCGGCGAGAATCTCGATCGGGTCAACTTTGACTCGGCCTCGGCTTAAGGTGACGTCGAAAGCGTACACCGTGAATACGCCTTCGGCTTAACCCAAGCGAACTCTAGAAATGCGCCAGCCCGTCCGACAACGGAGGAGCGCCGACCGCGACCGCGGCGCCGCGGCGAAGGAGAGCTCGACGGTGCGGACAAGGACAAAAATGGAACCTAGATAGTATCGCGCACCGCGGCACCGAGACTGTGCCGAGGCGACTGACGAGGTAGCGCGACGGCGAGGGGCGGAGTACAAGCGACTACGCGAAGCAAAGAACTACAAGCTAGCAACACTTAACCCGAACTAACGGCGCTAGAGCTATACTAAGGTCCCAAGAACTTACGGGATGATGCGGAGAGGAGATTGCGGAGATGAGTGGCGACGATGAACCGAGGCGCGATCAAGGCGACACCGAGAGGAGCAACTCGAGCAAAGCAGGAGGAGACAAGATGTAGATAGCTCGGATCAGTACACAGGATGGTGCTGAAGCAAGCAATCGACCAAAGAACCAACTCACCGGTAATGAGGACGACGACTCGAGCTTTCGGCCGAAAAGGAGGGAACCCAAAATTCAACGGTCCCCGCGAGTGAAACTCGAAATTAGTTGAGGGGAATTCAAGAAGGGGATCTGGAACACGATATGACACGCAAAATAGGGGATGATCTTCACTGGTCGCGAAGATGACACGGCGGTGGCGACACGGCCGTGAACCAGAGTTTGCGCACTCCCCCGGTTTGAGCTCAGGGGAAGCAATGGAGGGCAGGAAGTGGTCTTATGATGTCCAAAGGAGGATAAGGGAGCTCCGGGTGGGCTTAAGTAGGGAAGAGGGCGGAGGAATGCGAGTGGCGACGCCTCGCACCGAGGAGCTCAAGAACGGTGCCGAAACAAACTGGCGAAAGTAATGGTGGTTGATTGATGTCGCTCAGGACATGGTCTATCAGCGGACGATGCGGCCGAGGGGTTGCGCACGAGAAAACCGGGAAGCGGTGACGGGACAGCGAGGCGAGGTGGCGCCCATGCGCGCTGTCGGCGGCACCCAGCTCTCAGGCGCGAGGTAGGTGATGACCTGACTAGTGGGGCCCGCCCGTCAGCGATGGCGCCAAACGGCGCGAGCGAGTCAAAGCGCGGCGAGCAGTTGGTCCGACTCGACCGAGATTGTGTTGACCATTGATCGGAGATGGGCGGTTGAGATCCCGCGATTCAATCTGACAGTCAATTGATTCGACGACGCGGCCGCACGACGACCGCATCGGACGGCCGACAATGATCGGCCTCGAGGCGGTGTAGCTAGGCGGTGCGGCTGAGCCAAGCGACTCGGTCGGACTCGAGCCAGAGGTCAGGTCCGAGCCCGAGGAACAGTAATTCCAGATTTGAATTAAAAAGACAAAGAAAGTTTGAGGAATTTTTAGAGATGGCTCCAGAGCTCCAAAAATTCCGAAATTTTTATGGGTGCTTCCTGGGACAGAGGAAAATCTTGTGAAATTGTTCCAGAAATTTTCATGCACTAGATTTCCCCCAAGAAAATTCACAAGCTGCTGTCCAGAGGTTTGACCAGATTTCTAAACTGGTTTGACTTGGCCATTTGAAATAGCAAACAAAATCTAAAAATTGTGAAATTTTTCAGGGAGGTAACTAGGATGGTCAAGATGATAGGAAAAATATTTGCAGAGGATGAACACAAGTTTGAGGTCAAGAATTTTGATGACAACCATTTCCATTCACAAGAATTAAATCTTAGAATTGGAAATTGTTTAGGGAAAATTTGGAAAACTTCCAAATGACTTCATGAGACATCAAAAGTTTTTATTTCTCCTCATAATTTACATTTGGAATACAAACCCTAACTTAGGGCTGTTACACTCACAGTGTCGAGGCCGGACATACAATTCACTGTGTGTCTATGCGCTCGATTTCAAGCTTCCCCTCGTGCTTCTCATCGTCAAGCAGTGCAGCGCATATTCAGGTACTTCTAAGATACTCTTGACTTTGGACTCTGGTTTTCTTCTGATTCTGCTCTCTCTATTCGGGCTTTTTCTGATGTTGATTTTGCGGGGTGTAGAGTGGATAGGAAGAGTACTTCTGGCACTTGTCATTTCTTGGGCACATCTCTTATTTCTTGGTCTTCTCAAAAACAGTCCTCTGTTGCACAGTCCACTGCCGAGGTCGAGTATGTAGCTGCAGCAAGCAGTTGCTCTCAGGTTCTCTGGATCTTGTCTACTTTGCAGGACTATGGGTTGTTTTTGGATAGTGTTCCTCTTTTCTGTGACAACACTAATGCCATAAACATTGCCAAAAACCCAGTGCAACACTCTAGGACCAAGCACATTGATATTCGATATCATTTTCTTAGAGACCATGTTGAGAAAGGTGATGTTGTGCTTCATTTTGTTGAGTCTGAGCAGCAGGTTGCTGATATTTTCACTATAGCTCTCGATTCTTCTCATTTTGCTACTTTGCGGGGAGAGTTAGGGGTTATTAGTCCTCTTGGCTGGTTTTGAGGCGGAGTTTGCTCTTTTGCATTCATTGTATCATAATGCATTTTCAATTCTACAACTTGCATTGTAATATAAATTCATGGAGCTTTGATTATTATCCTTGTATGACATAATTTCATACTTTATAACTTTCCATGTCTTGTGTTAGTGTGCTAAGACTTCTTTTATGGCTTTACATGTATAGCTTAGCTTTTGCCATGATAGCTTTATTATCTGTGAGCAAATTGAATCAAAACATGACTTCTTGAATCTTGTGACTAGTTTTGCTATAGTGATCCTCTTATGATTCATGCCATGTCATATACGCTTAATTGAGTCTTGAATCTCATATGATTTTTGTAATGAGCTCTGGAAGTTCTTAGGTCAAGCAAATGAAAAATGAGCTTTTCTGTGCGAAAAAACTGATCTCACTAATTCTTTCTCATGAGACGGCTTACCATTGCACTAGGTATGAACTCAAGGGGAGTTTTGGGTGACCTAGATCACTCTCTTAAGCTTCTTGCTTGGGATGGTCGCGGTAAGGATTGAGATCTAGCACAATGCTAAGAAAACAAATTGTCTTTTGGTTCAAGCTTAGGAGGCAGTTGTGGATGGCTCCTAGTTCAGGACTTGTTTTACTAAGATAAAACCTGAAGTCTTTCAGCAAAGTGCTAAAATATGCTAAATTCCAAATGCTTGAACAAATTGATTCAAAATTGAACTCATACTGCTCAAAATTGACTCTTTTTCTAGTTTTTGGCATTGTCCTAGCCATCTCGACTAAGGTTCTGTTCTTCCTTTCCACAACGCCTTTCTGTTGAGGGACGTGTGGAGAAGAGAACTGATGCTCAATTCGCGCTTCGGCACAAAAAGAGGCAAACGAGGCATTCTTGAACTCCGTGCCATTGTCATCTGCGGATCGCTCTCAAGGCACCAGAAAATTCAGAAGCCAAACGAAGAACAAGATCACGAAAATGACCAAAAGCTTCATCCTTCGAAGCAAGAAAGAACACCCAAGTGTATCTCGAAAAATCATCAACTATGACAAGAATGTACCACTTGCCACCAATTGACCGAACCTCTAGCGGGACCAAAAGTATCCATATGAAGCAAGCTGCCCCGTCAAGTCGGTCATGACCAAAGTCATCGAAGGGTGTGAAGCGGCAACTTGCTTGCCATGCCTACAGACGCACATACAAAGATCCTGACGGCTTTGAGTTTGGGCAAACCTCTCATGAGATCAAGGTTGCTAACTCGCGCGGATGATCAAAACCAATGTGCCCCAAACGTCGGTGCAAAGCCGTAACTCGTAAGAAGGTGTAAACAAACATTTAAGAGAACCAGCCGAGATTCGGAAAAATCACCCAAAGATCCTAGCAACTCTATAAATCCCAAAACGAGCTCACCACAGAATCAAGCACCCGACAAACATTTTTCTTAAATATAGTCTCATAACCATCATCAAGAAGTCGTGAGACGAGAGTAAGTTAAACCTAAGCTTGTCCACAAGGGCGACGTCTTTTAGGATGAAATTGTCGCTCACCCCGATTGATCCGTTCCTTCAATCCGCACTTGTGTATTGTCTCCAAAGGTGATGAGGACATCACCTATCGATCGCGTGAAGGAGGTGAACCATTTTGAGTCTCCGGTCATGTGGCGTGAATAAATGAGTCGACGAACCACGTGTCCTTCCTTCCGCGGCGATCACGGAAATCAAGGCACGAAGAACGAAGTGTCTCAATCACGGGGTTAGTTAAACATGACTTGGGAACCCGAAGATCGAGACACACGTCTCATGAGTCGTATGCAAGCGAAGTGCTATCCTTGATTCTATTTGAAATTACATTGTGAGCAATGGTTACTCTAACATGAGCGTTATCCTGTCTAGGAGCATGAGCATGATTAGCATGTGAAATAAATCCTAGACCAGTTTCTTCCTTTCTAAATTACCATGTCTCACAAAAGCTCTAGGTTGATTAGATGACATTCTAGCAAGATTTTTCTTAGCATTTTTCAACCTACGCCAACATGAACTCAACCAAATGCCCATCCTTCTTGCAATAGGTGCAATGCTACTTGGTACCACCGGGAGAAGCACCTTTGACCGAACAGATGGTTGGGCAAAACTGCAGATTTGAAAGTGATCTTTGCGAGTTGGGTATCAAATTCAACTAAGCCATTTCTCAAAATTTGAATGTCATTAGATTTATCCGGGCAAAGTTTTATCCTAACCCTGCTTCTTGTAGGGAGTTTTGACTTGTCAAGAATCATGTTTAACTGTTTCTTACCTTTAGAAAATCTTTCTAATGTGTCATTAAGGTAAGCAATTTCTTTTCTAAGGTTAACACATGAATCACAAGTTTTAGCATTAAACCTCTTCTTATAAGGAGCAACTTCAAGCTTAAGAACTTCACATGAAGCACAAGTAGCGTAATTAATACGCCCTTAAGCTTGGCATATTTAGCTCTACCGCTTCTACAACATCATGTAATTCACGCTCACGTTCTAAGCGCATGCAGCAAGAGCTAGATTCAACCACATCGAAGCAACCAACTTGCTAGACTCTAAACATTTTTCGCAAGGAGCGATTTAACTTCAATTAGCTCGGTTCTAGCATTTTCAAGTTGTTGCAAAGCAATATCATGAGCAGATTGCGTTTAACAAATTCGAATGTAAAGCATAGCAGATGAACATTCATCGATTCAAGACTCTTAGCATTCACAAGTTCTAATGTGAGTTTCTTTACTTGTGACTCTAACTCCTCATTCTTAGTCATGATGAACTTTAAAGCTTTATCGACCTAGCATTTGCTCATAGACAGTTTCGCATCTAGCAAAGAGAACATCATAGGGAGGAGATACCTCAATGTTGTCATCGATGTCGTCGGAGTCAGCCATGAAGCACATGCTTGTAAAGTCCTTGGTCTTTCCCTTCTTGTCTTGAGGGAGCTCCTCCTCCTTGTCCTCCTCGCTCCCGAGTCCACATCACTCAAAGATCGATCTCCAAGAGCGGCAAGAACTCGATGAGCGACCTTCCCGAGCTTGGCATCATCAAACTGGACTTGCGCCCGGCTTCTTCCAAGTCGGCTTTTCATCCTTGTGGTTGCTCTTACCTTTCAGCTTGGGGCAATTTGCCCGGATGTGATTAAGCTTCCACACTCATAACAAGTCACATGGCCGCTCTCTTTTGTTTCTCATATTGTTGTAGGCCCGTGTGAACTTCTTAATCAAAAGCGCCATCTCGGGCTCAAGAATACTCTCAAGATCCTCTTCTTGGATTGCGGATAAAGAAGCAAGTGAAAACTGAAGAGGACTCAAACGACCCATCGAGGCTCTCTTGAGCGGTGCGCTGCAAAGCCATGTTACCCTTCTTAGAATGGTCGGGTTTACGGATCTCATGAGTCTTGAGCTTGCTATAGAGCAGCTCCAAAGTCGGATCGAGAAGTTGACATTTTCCTTAATGGCGTAGCCTTTATCTCCCACTCCGGTGTTGATTGCGACGGAGATGGATGGCATTTTGATGTGTAAATTCAATACCAATGACTTCATCCGATTTATCAACGTGTTGAAGCGATCGAAAATGTCATCGATGCTCTCACCAGACGCATCTCGAATTTGTTATATTCTCTTTATAGACTGTGACGCACTTGTTTGATTTGGGAAGAACCCTCATGATAGGTTTCGAGGGTCTTCCAAATCTCATGTGCGATCTCGAGATTGTAAATCTGTCATATTCCTGTCTACCAAGCCCACCATACTGAAAATTCTTTGCCTTACGGTCATTAGCCAAAAGAGCTTGAGAAAGTGGCGTAGCAACCTCGAGCAAGATAAGTGGACTTCAACGACCTCCCAAATACCTCGTGGTTCACTCTCAAGAAAAACACGCATGCGTTCTTCCAAAAGGCATAGTCGTGCCCATCGAAGATATGCGGTTTGGAAG
Source organism: Ampelocalamus luodianensis (assembly GCA_036346255.1). NCBI lineage: Eukaryota > Viridiplantae > Streptophyta > Magnoliopsida > Poales > Poaceae > Ampelocalamus > Ampelocalamus luodianensis. The sequence continues at coordinate 27,345,632 of CM070626.1, read as the reverse complement.
AGTATTTATCCATCGCCAAGTTCGTTGACCGATTAAGATCAAGATTGAACTAACTCGCTCGATACCACTTGTTGGACCGAAAAGGTGACTAGAGGGGTGAATAGGAGCACGATCTCTTTTTCTCCCAAATTCAATTCAATACGAATCTCACTCCAATAGCTATGAAAGCTATGAAGATTAATCAATCATGCACGTGGAAGACTTGTATTGAACCAACTCAAAACCCAGTAAAATCAACACAAAACCAAAACACGAAGGCTCGGGCGGTCCGACCTCTCACAGGGCGGTCGGACCGGTTAACTCGGGCGGTCGACCACTGGCGGTCGGACCGATTCCTCGGTGATCGGACCGTGGTTCGATGAGCAGAGAAAACAGCCCGACAAACCAAACGCAAATTGATCAAACTTTTGATTCGTGCGCCCAAACTTTGTGAAATTTGACACACACCTACCTAAGTATGTCAGAACCTATTCCAAGCAACGATCGTGATAATTCTTGCCAAGATTCTGATCTTTTACGGTTTGAGCGAAGTTAGGTCAAAAACCGAGTCAAAACGAAAATATGATCTTGAGACTTGCTCGTGGGTGATTGATGATATTGATGATCCTAGATGTATTTCCACACGCCACGCAAGCTAGATCACGCCCGTAAACTAAGCAAAAACTCGCGGATCAAAGAAAGACTTAAATCATCAAAAAGAGAGAAAGAAAGCAATTGACCTCTTCTTGAAGAAACTTTCTTTGGATTGATTTGATATGGTATTGGTTTACAGCCACTCCATCAATGGATGACAAAGACTCAATACATGAGCACGAAATCCAATCCAACTCTCTAGAACCCTAACCTCCGCTCCTCCTCTCCTTAAGCAAATTAGGGTTTCAAAAACAATGAAAGGGTCGAAAAGTCGGGGGACAGGTGCAGCCACCTCCCTCCTCTATTTATAGTGGAGGCCTAGGGTTTCTAAAAGAGTCTCCCTAATGGGCTCCCGTTAAGGCCCAAAACAAACGGGTGACACACGCACGCATTTTAAAGCGCCGTGTTCATATTGTGCGGCACTCGCTGTTCACACGTGTAGGTTGATCCAACGGCTCTCATCATGTCGGCAAGTCTCTCCCATCCGGCCCCACCGAAACCACCATGGCACTTGCACCGACCCCGCGCGCTTGATTCAACGGGCCGCACCGAATCGCCGTTCGGTCACCTTTGTCCATCTTGCACCATACTTGAGTCCAATGACTTCACCGGCATCGTCGATCGTTTTGAACCTCGGCTCCAAGCCTAGTCCCGATCATCCTCGCCGTTGACCGTCGTTGACCACCAAGCAACTCGCACAACAATAGACAAGAAAATCGAAATGGGAACAAGTTCTTCACAACTTGACCCACGTTAGTCAAAACATGCATCATGCAACACATATGACATGAAACCCATGAACTTGACCTAATCGGCAACCATCGTCACCACGCGCCGGCGGCGTAAGTGAAAACCGGTCAAACCGCCACTTGGCCTTGCTCGATCGCCCGCGGCCCGATCGCCAACCAAGGCGGTCCGACCGCCACCAAAGGACTTAGCCAAAATTTCAACACCAAATCCGCAACCTCTCTCGAAATTTAAAACGAATAGAACTTTTGTGGAGGCTCCAAAATTATGGGACCAAGTGCGAGAATCTCCTCACTTGCCTACACCTCTATTTTGGCCCACTCCAAATTCCAAAACAGCTTTCATGGCGGTCGATCGCTCGGTGGTAGCGGTCGGACCGCCACATCGCCGGTCGACCGCCTCCTGCCGGCCGGACCGTCGGCTTTGTTCACCCGATACACCACTTGAGGCATGGCCGGTCGACCGCCACGGGGCGGTCGGCCCGACCGCCGAGGCTCGACAGAACTCGAACTTTGCCGAAACTCGTGTTTCGCAAACCTTCAACGTCATTGCCAATTGACACATCATCCTAAGATCATGAGCATATCCCCATGATATCCACAATCTCCCCTTGATGATCACATTGGCAATTTCCCACAAATGCAAATTTTGAGGTTTGAAAAGTAAAACTCAACGTTTTACAAGAAAGGCACAACTTGGTCCAAATGCAAGAGAAAGCAATGGAAATGACCAAGTTGGCTTGAATAGCATCGACAAGTGAGATAAGGCAAAAGAAAGCAAGAAAGCTTCAATTTCCAAAGAAGAGTAAAAAATCTCACTTAAGGTCCATATGAAAGAACAATTGTTCAAATGACCTTTGATCATCGTGAGGATCAAGAATTGCAATTCAAGTTCAGAAAGAGCAATAAGACCATAAGAATGCAAATAAGAAACTCCCCCTCACTATGATCCTCAAATTTCAGAAAACTTCAAATTCTCCAATTTTCTCACTCTTTTTAATACTTTTAAATCCTCTCCCCTTTACACATTTTGAAATATCTTCTCCCCTTTTGACAATGGAGTCATCAAGGAATCACGCCTTCCTCTCGTCTAGAGATAACAAATGCAGAATGAGGAAAAAGCATAAGAAGGAGCATGCATGAAATGCAATGGAGTGGCTTCATATTTTTGTATTTTTCAATTTTGGATTACAAGAAGCTTTGGAGATTACCCAAAAGAACAAGCTAGCATTTCAAATTTTGCACGAACAACATATCAGCCTGAATGCGCTAGCAAGATCATGATAAGACATATATAACAAAGCTAAAGCAAGAAGGCTCAATGTAAAGCAATAAATTTTAGTATTTTAAGCAAAGCTTCAAATCTAGCAAGTTCATCAACAGAGATCCTAAATGAAATCGCCATGTCAAAATGTCAATGTGAGACCAAGAAGCTAACAAAGACCACATTAAGAGACAAACAAGTCCTAAATTGAATCATTTTGCTCAAATTGTCTCAAACGCCCATTTTTCAACAGTTTTTCATTTGCAATGAATATTGAAGTTGATTAAAGGTATATCTTAGTGAAGAAGATCTTGGACTAGGAGCCATCCACAAACTCTTCCTAAGCTTCTACCAAGGCGATAAATCTTGAGATTCATGTCAATTGTGACAAGCAGTCCCCATGAGATCGCTCGGATCATCAAACTATCTCCAAGTTCATGTCTATGACATGCGATCTTGAGAGAATAGTTTGGCACATTTTAAGCACAAGACAATCTTTAAATATGATTTTTCATTTTTCACAAGAGCGATTTAGATTCTTAAAAGAACAAGAAGCTCAAGCAATGATCAATACTAGATTCAAGAGCTAACACCGCAATTTTGACAGGCCAATGTCACAAAAGGAGCACTAATTGCGCAACTAGCTAAAACATCCACAAATTGCAGTTTTAGTTCAAGTTGTGCAAAGTTCGCACATTCAACAAAGATTTAGCTACACATGTGAAAGCATGATAATTCTAGCAAGTCAAAGAACTAGACATGACATTGAGCGAATTGAAATACTAAAGCTCAAAAGGGTAATAAGCAAAGCTTCATCAATTTTAAAAGACAAGCGAGAAAAGCTTATATAACAATGCATCTTTTTGGTTTTCATAAGAATGCAGATGAAACAATGAGATGCACAAAAACTTAAAGAGCCTAAAAGATCAAAAGATCAAAAGAAAATACCACTAGAAGAAGGTATCGGAAAAATGTAAAAGCTCAAATGAACAAGAAAAGTTCGAGCAGAGCCAACTCCTCTCAAACCAAACCGTAGGGATAAATTACCCCTAACTCACTTCTCAAGGTTGCAAACCTAGTTGGATCTAAAGGCTTGGTGAGGATATCGACCAAGCGAGTCTCGGACTCCACGAAATGCAAACACAATATCACCCTTCTCGACATGATCTCTAAGAAAGTGATAGCGAATGTCTATGTGCTTGGTCCTAGAGTGTTGCATGGGTTTTTAGCAATGTTAATCGAAGTGTTATCACGTAAAAGAGGAACACTATCAAATGTCAACCCAAAATCCTTAAGAGTGGACACCATCCACAAAATCGACTACGACAACTAGCAAAGCTACATATTCACTTCAAAGATGGATTGTGCAATGTAAAACTGCTTCCTAGAAGACCAAGAGACAAGAGAAGTGCCTAGGAAGTGACAAGTGCGAGGTACTCTTCCTATCTAGCCGACGACCGCAAAATCGAATCAGAAAACCCCGAATGGACAGGGACGAAGAGCAGAATACCAAATGCCATGCGGAGGGTAGAGTGTAAATACCGAAGATGCGCTAACGGCTTGGCGATGGGAAGTCTCGAGACGCTGAAACCTCGCACAGAGGCGGACCGTGAAGTGGATGTCCGGTCTTGAGGCCATCAGTGCGTGGAGGGAACCGATCATCTTTGCGGTACTCGCGTTGATCCACGGCTTCTCCTTCCTCATCGGATCCAAAGCGATCCGAAGTCGCCATGGGAGTGACGATCGGCTTGCGATCACCCATCTCAAGCGCTTGGCGGATCCTTGGTGTACTTCGTCGATGGATGAAGATCCCTTCCTTGCATTGCTTGATTTGAAGCCCGAAAGTAGTTGAGTTCTCCCATCATGCTCATCTCAAATTCCCTAGACATTGTCTCGTAAAAGCTGAAACAAGAGCATGAGAAGAACCACCAAAGATAATATCATCTACATAAATCTGAGCAAGCGGGAAGTCATTGCCACGCCTAAGGATGAGCAGGTCTTGTCTACCTTACCCATCTCAAAATCATTCTTAAGCGAGAAAGGTCTTAAGTCTATCATACTGTGCTCTAGGGGCTTGCTTAAGACCATACAAGGCTTTGGATAGCTTGAAAACATGATGTGGATGCTTGGGATTCTCAAAGCACGGGGTTGTCTAACATACACTTCCTCCTCTATAAAACCATTCAAAAGGCACTCTTAACATCCATCGATATAATCTAAAGCCCTTAGAAGCGTGAATGCAAGCGAATCACGAATGACTTCCAATCTAGCAACAGAGCAAATGTCTCATTAAAGTCTAACCCCTCAACTTGGCTAAAACCCTGAGCTACCAATCTAGCCTTGTTTCTAACCACAGAACCATCCTCATTTTATTTATTTTTGAACACCCAACGGGTTCCTATCACATTATGACCACTAGGAGGTTCTACTAGATTCCAGACCTTATTCCTCTCAAAATTTTCTAACTCCTCATGCATGGCATTAACCCACCTAGAATCAGATAACGCATGTGATATATCGCGGGGTTCGAAAGAAACAACAAATGCAGAATGGGAGTAGAGACTTGGGTCGTGATACCTGGAGCGAGTGACTCGCTCATTAAGATTACCAATCATCTGATCAGGAGGATGATGCCTCGAATATGAAGTGGAGCGCCGGGAGATAATATCTCCTCAACCTCCGCAGTATCTGGCGATGAAGAAGATGCGCGGGAGCCTCAATTGGAGGTGAAGCGATCGTGCGTGTTACGGAACTTGGGCAGAGCCTCAGCCAGAAGAAAGCAGTGGAGGACAAATATCGACCGTCATCATCTTCCTCCACAAAAATGCTTTCACATGTATCACAGAAATGTCGGATCTAGCTCGGGGCTAGTCTCATCAAAAGTGACATTGCATGACTCTGGACAATGTTAGTTTCAACATTAAAAACCGAAACCCTCGAATGTGCGGGATAACCGAAATAAACCATCAAAAGTCCTTAATTCAAATTTATCTAGATTTCTGTCTTAAGAATGAAACACTTAACTCCAAAACTCGAAAATGAGAAGCAGAGGGTTTTCTACCAAAACGAAGCTCATATGAAGTCTTGCCCAAAGAAGGTCTCAAGTAGACACGATTTGCAATATGGCAAGCTGTAGAAATAGCTTCGGCCCAAAACCTCCTCGATGTGCAATACTCATCTAGCATTGTCCTAGCCATCTCGACTAAGGTTCTGTTCTTCCTTTCCACAACGCCATTCTCGTTGAGAGCGTGTGGAGAAGAGAAGCGATGCTCAATTCGCGCGCTCGGCACAAAAAGAGGCAAGCGAGGCATTCTTGAACTCCGTGCCATTGTCGCTGCGGATCGCTCTCAAGGCACGAGAAAATTCGAAGCCAAACGAAGAACAAGATCGCGAAAATGACCAAAAGCTTCATCCTTCGAAGCAAGAAAGAACATCCAAGTGTATCTCGAAAAATCATCAACTATGACAAGAATGTACCACTTGCCACCAATTGGCCGAACCCTAGCGGGACCAGCGGTATCCATATGAAGCAACTCGTCCCGGTCCGTCGGTCATGACCAAAGTCTTTGAAGGGTGTGAAGCGGCAACTTGCTTGCCATGCCTACAGGCGCACATCAAACATCCTTGGCGGCTTTGAGTTTGGGCAAACCTCTCATGAGATCAAGGTTGCTAACTCGCGTCGGATGATCAAAACCAATGTGCCCCAAACGTCGGTGCCAAAGCCGAACTCGAGAAGAAGGTGTAAACAAACATTTAAGAGAACCGACGAGATTCGGAAAAATCAGCTCCAAAGATCCTAGCAACTCTATAAATCCCAAAAACGAGCTCACCAATGAATCAAGCACCGACAAGCATTTTTCTTAAATATAGTCTCATAACCATCATCAAGAAGTCTGTGAGAGTAGAGTAAGTTAAACCTAAGCTTGTCCACAAGGCGGCGTCTTTTAGGATGAAATTGTCGTTCACCCCGATTGATCCGTTCCTTCAATCCGCCCTTATGTATTGTCTCCAAAGGTGATGAGGACATCACCTATCGACGCGTGAAGGAGGTGAACCATTTTGAGTCTCGGTCATGTGGCGTGAGCAGTGAGTCGGCGAACCACGTGTCCTTCCTTCGCGGCGATCCACGAAAATCAAGGCACGGAAGAGCGAAGTGTCTCAACGGGGTTAGTTAAACATGACTTGGGAACCCGATCTTGAGACACACGTCTGCGAGTAGTATGCAAAGCAGAAGTGCTATCATTGATTCTATTTGAAATTCTGTTGTGAGCAATGGTTACTCTAACATGAGCGTTATCCTGTCTAGGAGCATGAGCATGATTAGCATGTGAAATAAATCCTAGACCAGGTTTCTTCCTTTCTAAATTACCATGTCTCACAAAAGCTCTAGGTTGATTAGATGATATTCTAGTAAGATTTTTCTTAGCATTTTTCAACCTACGCCAACAGAACTCAACCAAATGCCCATCCTTCTTGCAATAGGTGCAATGGTACTTGGTACCACTGGGAGAAGCACCTTTTGTGAAGCAGATGGTTGGGTAAAACCGCATGATTTGAAAGTGATCTTTGCAGGTTGGGTATCAAATTCAACTAAGCCATTTCTCAAAATTTGAATGTCATTAGATTTATCCTGGGCAAAGTTGTATCCTAACCCTTGCTTCTTGTAGGGAGTTTTTGACTTGTCAAGAATCATGTTTAACTGTTTCTTACCTTTAGAAAATCTTTCTAATGTGTAATTAAGGTAAGCAATTTCTTTTCTAAGGCTAACACATGAATCACAAGTTTTAGCATTAAACATCTTCTTATAAGGAGCAACTTCAAGCTTAAGAACTTCACATGAAGCACAAGTATGCACTAATATCTGTCCTTAAGCTTGGCATATTTAGCTCTATTTGCTTCTACAACATCATGTAATTCACGTTCACGTTCTAAGCGATGAGCAAGAGCTAGATTCAACCACATCGAAGCAACCAACTTGCTAGACTCTAAACATTTTTCTATGAGAGCAGATTTAACTTCAATTAGCTCGGTTCTAGCATTTTCAAGTTGTTGCAAAGCAATATCATGAGCGGTGCGGTTTAGCAAATTCATAATGTAAAGCATAGCGGGATGAACATTCATCGATTCAAGACTCTTAGCATTCACAAGTTCTAATGTGAGTTTCTTTACTTGTAACTCTAACTCCTCATTCTTAGTCATGATGAACTTTAAAGCTTTATCCTGACCTAGCATTTGCTCATAGACAGTTTCGCATCTAGCAAAGAGAACATCATAGGGAGGAGATACCTCAATGTTGTCATCGATGTCGTCGGAGTCAGCCATGAAGCACATGCTTGTAAAGTCCTTGGTCTTTCCCTTCTTGTCTTGAGGGAGCTCCTCCTCATTGTCCTCCTCGCTCCCGGAGTCCACATCACTCAAAGATCGATCTCCAAGAGCGGCAAGAACTCGGTGAGCAGCCTTCCTGAGCTTGGCATCATCAAACCTGGACTTGCGCCCCTGAAGCTTCTTCCAAGCTGGCTTTTCATCCTTGTGGTTGCTCTTACCTTTCAGCTTGGGGCAATTTGCCCGGATGTGATTAAGCTCTCCACACTCATAACAAGTCACGGGGCCGCCTCTCTTTTTGTTTCTCATATTGTTGTAGGCCGTGTGAATTTCTTAATCAAAAGCGCCATCTCGGGCTGGGAATACTCTCAAGATCCTCTTCTTGGATTGCGAGATAAAGAAGCAAGTGAAAAACCTGAAGAGGACTCAAACGACCCATCGAGGCTCTCTTGAGCGGAGTGCGCTACCAAAGCCATGTTACCCTTCTTAGAATGGTGACTTTACGGATCTCATGAGACTTGAGCTTGCTATAGAGCGGTTCCAAAGTCGGTCGAGAAGTTGACATTTTCCTTAATGGCGGTAGCCTTTATCTCCCACTCCGGTGTTGATTCTGACCGGAGATGGATGGCATTTTCGCATGTGTAAATTCAATACCATGGACTTCATCGATTTATCAACGTGTTGAAGCGATCGAAAATGTCATCGATGCTCTCACCGGGCGCATCTCGAATTTGTTATATTCTCTTTTATAGACTCTTGACGCACTTGTTTGATTTGGGAAGAACCCTCATGATAGGTTTGAGGGTCTTCCAAATCTCATGTGCGATCTCGAGATTACAAATCTGTCATATTCTGTCTACCAAGCCCACCATCTGAGAAAATTCTTTGCCTTACGGTCATTAGCCAAAGAGCTTCTGTGGCGTAGCAACCTCGAGCAAGATAAGTGGACTTGAGCGACCTCCCAAATACCTCGTGGTTCACTCTCAAGAAAAACACGCATGCAGTTCTTCCAAAGGCATAGTCGTGCCCATCGAAGATATGCGGTTTGGAAGAGTATTTATCCATCGCCAAGTTCGGTGACGGTTAAGATCAAGATTGAACTAACGGCTCGATACCACTTGTTGGACCGAAAAGGTGACTAGAGGGGTGAATAGAGTACGATCTCTTTTCTCCCAAATTCAATTCAATACAATTTCACTCCAATAGCTATGAAAGCTATGAAGATCAATCAATCATGCACTGCGGAAGACTTGTATTGAACCAACTCAAAACCCCAGTAAAATCAACACAAAACCAAAACACCAAGGCTCGGCGGTCGACCTCTCACGGGGCGGTCGGACCGGTTAACTGCGATCGAGCCAGTGAAGCGGTCGACCGATTCCTCGGCGATCGGACCGGTTCGATGAGCAGAGAAAACAGCGGACAAACCAAAAGCAAATTGATCAAACTTTTGATTCGTGCGTCCAAACTTTGTGAAATTTGACACACACCTACCTAAGTATGTCAGAACCTATTCAAGCAACGATCGTGATAATTCTTGCCAAGATTCGACCTTTACGGTTTGAGCGAAGTTAGGTCAAAACCGAGTCAAAGCGAAAATATGATCTTGAGACTTGCTCGTGGGTGATTGATGATATTGATGATCCTAGATGTATTCCCACACGCCACGACAAGCTAGATCACGTCCGAAACTAAGCAAAACTCGCGGATCAAAGAAAGACTTAAATCATCAAAAGAGAGAAAGAAAGCAATTGACCTCTTCTTGAAGAAACTTTCTTTGGATTGATTTGATATGGTATTGGTTTCTGACCACTCCATCAATGGATGACAAAGACTCAATACATGAGCACGAAATCCAATCCAACTCTCTAGAACCCTAACCTCCGCTCCTCCTCTCCTAAGCAAATTAGGGTTTCAAAAACAATGAAAATTCGAAAAGTCGGGGACAGTGCAGCCACCTCCTCCTCTATTTATAGTGGAGGCCTAGGGTTTCTAAAAGAGTCTCCCTAATGGGCTCCCGTTAAGGCCCAAAACAAACGGGTGACACACGCACGCGTTTTAAAGCGCCGTGTTCATATTGTGCGAAGCACTCGCTTGCTCCGCCACGTGTAGGTTGATCCAACGGCTCTCATCATGTCGGCAAGTCTCTCTCATCCGGCTCCCACCGAAACCACCATGGCACTTGCACCGACCGCGCGCTTGATTCAACGATCGCACCGGCTCGCGGTTCGGTCACCTTTGTCCATCTTGCACCATACTTGAGTCAATGACTTCACCCGGCATCGTCGATTGTTTTGAACCTCGACTCTCAAGCCTAGTCCGATCATCCTCGCCGTTGACCGTCGTTGACCACCAAGCAACCTGCACAACAATAGACAAGAAAATCGAAATCGGGAACAAGTTCTTCACAACTTGACCCACGTTAGTCAAAACATGCATCATGCAACACATATGACATGAAACCCATGAACTTGACCTAATCAGCAACCATCGTCACCACGCGGTGACGGCGTAAGTGAAAACCGGTCAAACCGCTAGCTTGGCGGTCGATCGCCATGCGAAGGCGGTCAGACCGCCACCAAAGGACTTAGCCAAAATTTCAACATCGAAATCCGCAACCTCTGGAAATTTAAAGCGAATAGAACTTTTTGGAGGCTCCAAAATTATGGGACCAAGTGCGAGAATCTCTCACTTGCCTACACCTCTATTTTTGGCCCGACTCCAAATTCCAAAGCGACTTTCATGGCGGTCGGCCGCTCGGTGGTAGCCGGTCGGACCGCCACATCGCCGGTCGACCGCCTCCACGGCGGTCGGACCGCCACTGTTCACCCGATACACCACTTGAGGCATGGCGGTCGGCGCCACCGGGGCGGTCGACGCTGAGCTGACGAACACGAACTTTGCCAAAAACTCGTGTTTCCGCAAACCTTCAACGTCATTGCCAATTGACACATCATTCTAAGATCATGAGCATATCCCCATGATATCCACACCTTTTCTGAATTCGAATTGCAATTCTTGAAGACTCACAATGATCGAAGGTCAAATAGAATAATTGTTCTATCATATGGACCTTAAGTGAGTTTTTTTGGCGATTCTCTGGAAAGTGAAGCTTTTGTGCCTTCTGTTGCTTTATCTCACTTGCCTTAACTATTCTGAAGCCAGCTTGGTCATTTCTATGGCTTTCTCTTGCTTATGGACCAAGTTGTGTCTTTGCGCGAAAACGACGAGTATTTTTATTTTCAAACCTAAAACTTACATTTTCTGGAAGATTGCCAATGTGTTCATCAAGGGGGAGATTGTGGATATCATGAGGATATGTGCACGATATTAAGATGATGTTACAATTGGCAATGACACTTTTTGGTTTGCTATTTCTCTTGTTTTTCGGTAAAGGATTAAAGGCTGTCAGGCCAAGGCGGTCTGACCGGCATTGGGAGCCGTCAGACCGGCCAGGGTGGTCAGACCGGCCATTGAATGGCGGTCTGACCGATTTTGTGATGATTGGTGATTCTTTTGGAGAATTGATTTTGGGATAGGTCATATCCATGTTTATCTTTGCATATGTGTTGCATATTGTATGTTTTCACGTATGTGGTCAAGTTGTGAAGAACTTGTTCCCGGAGACGATTTATCTGTCTATTGTTGTGCAGGTAGCTTGGAGGTCAATGACGGTCAACGGCGAGGAGGATCGGGACTAAGCATGGAGCGCTGAGGTCCAGAACGATCATGGATGCCGGGTGAGGTCAAGTGGCTCAAGCGTGGCGCAGAATGGACGAGGATGACCGAACGGGCAGTTCGGTGCGACGGGTTGATCAAGCGGCGCGGGGGTCGATGCAAGTGCCTTGGTGGTTCTGATGGGATCCGGATGGGAGAGACTTGCCGACATGATGAGAGTTGTTGATCAACCTACACGTGGCGAAGCGATTGCTTCGACAGGATTGGACTTGGTCTTCGAAGAAGGATCGAGAAGGGGTATTTTGGTAATTTCACCAAACACCGCCTTTGTGACTTTTGGCTAAACGACAGCGCGGGACGGCGCAAGATGAAGTGGTTTAGGTCAAGAGATGATGGATATGGCGCTTTAAAATGCGTGCGTAAGTGTCCTGTTTGTATTGGCCCTTAACGGGAGCCCATTAGAGAATCTCTTCTAGAAGCTAGGCCTCTAGTATAAATAGGAGGGGTGCTGTCACACAGCCCCCAAGCACTTCATTTGAAAACCCTAGTTTGGTTTAGGGATTTAGAGAGGAAAGAAGAGGCTTAGGCTTTTAGAGAGATGAGTTGAGAGAGTGCTCATGGATTGAGCTCTTGTCCTCCTTGAGGGAGTGGTTGTAACCAGCAACATCATGAATCAATCTATAGATGATTTCCCAAAGATGTGTCTCTTTGTGTTCTTCCTTCTCTCTATTTGGTGATTTTGAGTCTTTCTTTGATCCGTGAGTTTTTTATTGGTTTCTTGCCGTGATCTAACTTGCTGTGACATGTGGGAACCCATCTAAGGTCATCTTGATCATCAATCACCCACGAGCAAGTCTCTAGATCATATTTCGTTTTTGCTCGGTTTTGAACCCTCCTTCGGTAAAATTGAAAAAGGTCAAAACTTTGACGTGGATCTACTCAATCGTTGCTTGGAATAGGTTCCTAATATCCTTAGGAAGGTGTGTTCCAATTTTGGTCAAGTTTGGCCGTGTAGATCAAAAGTTAGACTGATTTTCGTTTTGGAACCTGAGCTGATTTTTCTGTTCATCGTGCCATAGGTCTGACCGCACATTTGCCTGAGGTCAGTCCGGCCAAGGTCTGACCGCACTTTTGCTTGAGGTTAGTCCGGTCTCTGCTTTAAGGTTTTTTATTTAGTTCTTTTTAGGTCTTTTTCTCGGGGTTGATCAGATTCAGCACAAGGCTTCCACTGTGCATATACTGATCTTCTTAGCTTCATAGCTATTGGAGAAAAGTGCATGTTGAATCTAATTAAGGTGAAAATCGAGAAAGCGTCTATTCGCCCCCCTCTAGTCGTCTTTCCGGTCCTACATCCTCTTGTATATCTCTGGACTCAACTATTGTTGAAATTTCTCCTCTCCCCGCTGTTTTAATTTGGTTCTTACCCGCTTGTCTATCTTGACAGATGTCTCATCTTCAGAACTATGGTGATCATAAAAGAGGACTTGTCATAGAGCTTTGGAAGCTGTTGCAAGTGCTTGGAGGCTTCGACCAACCGATGTACCATGGCACTAACTGGATGGAGAACGACTGCAATCGTGGAGTGATCCGACGTTTGACCATCTATGCCAGGAGGGACACCAAGGCAAGCCAACTTTTGAACATCTCAGTCAGAAGGATCAACTTCATGCAAGGAGTCCAAGAGTCATCGTGCCTTGCTATCCTGAGGATCTGCAACATCTACGCTCGTGAGCTATGAGACATAGTCTTTCGTTTCCACCCAAGCTGCAACTGTGGATCTAACAGCTCATTACCCGTCTACAGATGGAGAAGACAACGCTACAGTAGTGCACCTTGCCCTGTTCGCCGCTGCTTAGGAGGAATCATTGGAGTCAACTGCCACAGAACTAGAGTGCGTCTATGAGGCTTTGCAGAGGGCAGAAGAAAGGATCGCAGTGCTGGAAGTAGTACTGTACGACCAGCATGAGCACGAGGAAGACCGTGAGAGGAAGATCCAGAGGAAGACCTGGAAGAGGCTGAGGAGCCAACAGAGCCCGAAGCGCTGGGAGAACCAGTTGTACGTGCACCAAGGACACCTGTTCCTGCTGCACCAGTCCCAGGGCATTAGGACCAATTTGCAAGGATGCCAGTGCACTTCCAGGTCTACAGCAGGCGGTAGCACCACCGTGGTTGTGGAGGCTACCTCAGTGACTAAATTCGCTCAAGTTTAGGTTTTGTCAGTCGAGGCTCAGTGTGTGGAGCGGCGTCAGTTTAAGTTTAGGAGTGTCGCCCTTTAGGCGGTAGTTAGTGTGATTAGGTTCGCTCTTATTTCTTGTGTGTAGTATGAGCTGTAATGGCCCTTAGGCATTTGTTGCAGCCATGCTAAGACCCTAAATAATATAAGTTTTTATGTTGAATTTCTTGTGCAAGTGTTTGTTAGGTTTAACCTACCCCCGCTTAGTTCTTAACTCATCTTGTGTTTGCTACCTTATCTAACCTATGGAGCTTCACCAAATGGTTCAGACTTGTCATGCTGCTGCTAGTGGTTTAGAAGGAAATGAACAGACCCCTGGTGGAGTAGTTCTACCCCAAGCACCTCCAATCGACTTGCAGAATTTTAGAGCTTTCATGGCAACTCAGACGCAGATGATGTACACCATGATGAACCAAATGCAGAATATGAGCAACCAGGCAATCAACAACAACCACAAACAATAATGCTGCACCAGCTACTCATGGTCACCATGGACCATCCAAGCTTGCAGAGTTCATGAGAACCCGTCCACCGACGTTCTCTGGGAATGTTTCACCGATAGAAGCCGATGATTGGCTCCATGTCATCGAAAGGAAACTGCTGATCACCCAATGCAACAATCATGAGAAGGTTCTATACGCCACACATCAGATGGAGGGTATCATTGCCGAATAGTGGGAAAACTTATGTGCTGCGCATGAGACGCCACAGAATATTACTTGGGAAGAGTTTTCCACAGCTTTTCGCCAGTACCATGTACCATAAGGAATAATGGATCTGAAGAAGGATGAATTCCGTGTACTCAAGTAGGGAAGAATGTTAGTAACAGATTACCTCAACAAATTTTCCTAGCTTGCCCGCAATGCCGCGAAAGATGTCACCACCGACAAGGCTCGTTAGAGTTGTTTTCTGAAAGGACTGAACTCGGGACTGTAAGTCAGTCTGATTGCCCACAACTTTCTAGACTTTCAAGAGCTGATCAACAAAGCTTTAGTACCTGAGGATAAGCACAATGAGTTGGAAGACCACCGCAAGCGCAGAATGGCTCAGCAAGGGAGCATCAGTCTCAGCAGAAGGTGAGAACAGTTCCACAACAGTTCACTCATTTTTCGCCACATAATTCTTTCAGGACGCCTGCACCTTGTCCAGCTGCTCATAATTTCCGCAGTACGGTGCCACTCAACCATAATCCAGGAGTCAACCAACAGACTGGGGCCAGAGTTTGCTATACCTTCCGAGAGCCAGGACACTTCGCCAACAATTGTCCACAGAAGGGAACTATGACGCCTATCGTTTCAACCTTGGAGTGATACCAGCTAAGACACCAGTGCCAAGCATCAACCGGGAGCACCTCAAGGTACCGGTCAAGCTGGAGGAGCACCGCAGTCGGTAGTCAGAGGCCGTGTCAACCATGTCACTCTGGAAGGAGCCCAGGAAGCACCCGACGTTGTACTGGGTAATTTTCTAGTTAACTCAGTACCTGCATTAGTTTTATTTGATTCTAGAGCTTCTCATTCGTTTGTTTTTGGAGTTTTTGCAACCAAGAATAATTTAGAGATTATGCGTCTTAAGCATACTCTGTTAGTCTAATCGCCTAGAGCAGAGTTAAGCTCTAAAGTGAGATGTTTAGGAGCTAAGTTACTCATAGCTGGAGTTGAGTTTCTAGTCAACCTCATTGTCCTAGACACCTAGACCATAGATGTCATACTTGGTATGGATTGGTTATCCAAGCACAAAGTTGTGTTAGATTATGGCCGAAAAGCTGTAACAATAGAAGATGCCAATGGAAAGAAAGTGGAGTTTCTAGCCACCTCAGTATGTGATGGACATCTGTTAGTCAATAGCCTGAAGACCGTCGCTCTAGAAGATGTACCGATCGTCAGAGAATATCCAGATATTTTTTAGAAGATTTGCTAGGAATGCGACCGAACCATGACATCGAGTTTGTCATTGATCTAGTGCCGGGGACACACCAATTTTCAAGAGACCCTATCGGATGCTAGCCGATGAGTTAGTGGAAATGAAGAAGTAGATTGAAGAACTTCTTGAGAAAGGTTTTGTGAGACCTAGTTCGTCGCCCTAGAGAGCGTCAGTCTTATTTGTCAAAAAGAAATACGGAAGCATGAGAATGTGTATTGATTACCGTTCTCTCAATGAAGTCACCATCAAGAACAAGTATTCACTTCCCTGAATTGATGATTTGTTTGATCAAATGAAGGGAGCCGGAGTGTTCTCGAAGATCAATCTACGATCAGGTTATCATCAGTTGAAAATTTGTCCGAATGATATACTGAAGACCACTTTCTCTATGCGGTATGGACATTATGAGTTCTTAGTCATGTCCTTTGGCCTGACTAACGCCCCTGCTTATTTCATGAACATGATGAATAAAGTTTTCATGGAGTACTTGGACAAGTTTGTCGTTGTATTCATTGATGACATTTTGCTTTATTCCAAGACAGAAGAAGAACGTGTTGAACACCTGAGGTTAATCCTAGAGAAACTTAGAGAGCATCAGTTGTATGCTAAGTTCAGCAAGTGTGATTTTTGAAAAAAAGAAAGTTGATTTTCTTGGTCATGTGATGATAGCTGAAGGAGTAGCAGTTGACCCCGAAAAGGTTAAAACAGTGTTACATTGGGAGCAGCCCAAGACAGTTACTCAGATTTGCAGTTTCTTGGGAATGGTGGGTTATTACCACCGTTTTATTGAAGGATTTTCAACGATTACTAAGCCTCTCACGCAATTGTTGAAAAAAGAGAAAAAGTTTACTTGGACCCCTGCATGTGAAGAAAGTTTTCAAGAGTTAAAAAACATTTGACGATAGCCCTAATGCTAATTCTGCCAGATATTCGGAAGGATTTTGATATCTACTGTGATGCTTCGTGTCAGGAATTAGGTTGTGTCCTAATGCAAGAAGGAAGAGTTGTCGCCTATGCATCAAGACAATTAAGACCTCATGGGGAGAATTACCCTACCCGTGATATAGAATTGGCCGCCGTAGTGCATGCTTTAAAGATTTGGTATTATTATCTAATTGGTAATCGCTGTGAGATATACACAGATCATAAGAGTTTGAAGTACATCTTCACTCAGTCTAATTTGAACATGAGGCAAAGAAGATGGTTGGAGTTAATAAAAGATTATAATCTTGGAATCCATTACCACCCTGGTAAAGCTAATGTTGTTGCTCATGCGTTAAGTCGCAAGAGTTAACTACAATACCTTGGAAGTAAAGGAGAATTGTCTAGAATTTCACGAGGAGTTTCAGAATCTAAAGTTAGAGGTAGTACCCGAAGGGTTTGTGGCCAGTTTGGAACTATAGTCCACCTTGGAGAAACAAATTCGTGATGCCCAACCAAATGATCCTGAGTTACAGGACATCAAGCTCAAGATGGAAGAAGGAAAATTCAAAGCTTTCACCAAAGATGACCAAGATATACTTTAGATCAATGACGTATCTGTGTACCAGATGTTGATGGCCTAAGACAGCTAATCTTAAAGGAATCTCATGACTCCAAATATTCTATTCACCCTGGGAGCACTAAGATGTATCAGGACATCAAGAATAAATTTTGGTGGCCAAATCTAAAGTGAGAAGTCGTAGAGTTCATTGCCTTGTGTGGCATGTGTCAGAAGGTAAAGGCAGAACATCAGAGACCAGCAGGTTTGTTGCAACCCTTAAAGATTCCAGAGTGAAAATAGGAAGAGATCGGAATAGATTTCATTACCAGTTTACAATCGGGTTACGATTCGATTTGGGTAATAGTTGATCGTTTGATGAAAGTTGCCCATTTCCTACCAGTCAAAACCACCTACTTAGGAGATCACCTTGTAGAGTTATATACATCAAGAATTGTTAGCCAACATGGTGTGCCGAAGAAGATAGTGTCAGATTGAGTATCTCAGTTCACCTCTCGTTTTTTTGCAGAGTCTACATGAAGCCTTGGGAATTCATCTGAATTTCAGTACTGTGTATCACCCTCAGACAGATGGCAGATTGAAAGAGTAAATCAGATATTGGAGGATATGTTGAGAGCCTGTGCTCTAGCTAATGCTACCAGTTGGGATAAGAGTTTGTCGTATGCAGAATTCTCGTACAACAATAGTTACCAAGCCAGTCTTCAGATGTCGCCATTTGAGGCATTGTATGGTCGTGCATGTAGAACCCCTCTGAATTGGTCAGAGACAGCTGAACGAAGAGTATTTGGACCAGATATTATTCAGGAAGCAGAAGACCAGGTAGCTATGATCAGGGAGAGATTAGAGATAGCCCAGTCTAGACAAAAGAGCTATGCTGATAATTTTTGTTGTGATCTCAGCTTTAAGCCAGAGGATTTTGTTTATCTTTGAGTTACCCCACTCAGAGGTGTCAAAAGGTTTCATGCCAAAGGGAAGCTTGCCCCATGGTATGTTGGTCCGTTCAGGATTGTTTGTTGCTGTGGAGAAGTTGCTTATCAGCTTGAACTGTCGTAGTCGCTAGCAGGAGTGCATAATATTTTCCATGTCTCGCAGTTGAAGAAGTGTCTTCGTGTGCCGTCAGAGCAAACCCCGTTGGATTCAATAGAGCTGAGAGAAGACCTCACTTACAAGGAGCAACCAATCAAGATTTTGGATGTCACAGAGCGCCAGACCAGAAGCAAGACCGTTTGTTTCTGCAAAGTTCAGTAGAGCAACCACTCAGAAGGAGAAGCAACATAGGAGCGTGAAGAAGATATGAAAACAGAGTTTTTTAGCCTTTTCTCTAGCCAGCATGAATCTTGGAGTCGAGATTCCTTTAAGGGGGAGGTTTGTAACATCCCAATTTTCTGAGCTTTAAAAATCTTTTGTATAGTTAGTAGTTTGAAAATTCACCCAATAGATTTTACCTTAATTTTAATTAGAGTTTAACATGGACTTTCAGTATCAAAACAATTTAATATGATTAATGTCAACATCAACAATTGTCAAAACTATTTCATTTGGATTCTATGGGCTTAGATATATTTTCTAGATTTTTCTAGAATTTTTTCGAGTTCATTTGCTATTTTCTAATGGCCATTTGAATTCTCAGTATTTTCTAAAAAGGAAAATGTATTTAAAGTCTCATAATAGTCCCTGGGCCGAAACGCTAACCCTTGCCCAACTTCCTTCCTCTCTAGCCCAGCCCACTCGCGCAGCCTAGTGCGCGCGCACGCCACCTAATCTCGCTGACGTTTGGGGCCCACGCGTTAGGCTCATCTCCTTCCTCGCCTTCGTCCTCGCGCGAAGCTTCACATTCATCCGCCATTGCTGAGCTTCGAGCTCCATTCGACAAAATGGAATCCCCAACTAAAAGATCTTGGGAAAACACGCGGAACTCGATTTCTTATCTCCCCGTATCCAAATCCGGTCGAATCTTTTACCGAATCGATTTCTATCTCCTAAAACCCCGGACTCCACTTTGTGTTCATCTCGAACTCGATTTGGGGATTCCCATATTAGGAACGCCTGAGCCCCCTAGGATCGCCCTTGCCCCTGCATACCGAAACCCTAAGCCGCCACACCTCAAGAGCTTTAGCGCTGCTGGAATTCAAGATTTAGGGTTCCGCCACCACAGTTGGTTTTTGTCGAATTGCACTGCCATAGTAGTCGCCTCTTTAACGTTGACCGCACCGCCAGGACCGCCGTCACTTGGGCTACCTCTAGCGCACATCCCCGCCACCAATACCTCACCGGAGCCCAACCCCGACAAAAGCCGATCATTGTCCTCCGCTCCGACGAACTCTTGAGCCAAGACTAGTACCGCTATGTTCGCAATAACCCACTCTAGCTGTTGCGCACACTCGCCACTGACGAACTGCCACCATTCGCCATTATCGGTTGAACCTGAGGACCTCAATGCCGTTGAAGTGATGTGGCATCCTAGTTAGCCTCCACCTCAGCGCTAGCTCAGCCCTGTTACCTGCGTGTCACCTTCGTGGCTTCCACGTGTGTGCCCGCGTGTCAACCCAAACCCAAACCTCAAATCCAAAAGTCTAAAAACCCATTCCATCATAGACCATCTCACTGACTTGTGGGTCCCACATGTCAGCATTTCTTTTAATCATTTTCAGCCAAAAATTCTAGGGCTGACGTCATGCTTACATCATTAATTGATTTTCTAGTAGGAAAATAAATCTAGAAAATTCCGAAATTCCTTTTTGAGAATTATCTTTAGATTGGATCTTCCAAAAGCCATATCTTTTGCATTCGAACTCCGTTTGAGCCCATTCAAATTTATAAATTTATCTAAATTTGAGCTCTATTTGACTGAGTTTTTTATTCAATTTTGGGAGTTTTTTCTTCCCTATTTTATTTATTTGTTTTGTTCGCGAGTAGACGTTGCTACTTCGAGAGATTTTGAAGGAGTTCACCAAGACCAGGACCAGTACCAAGATCTATTTCAAGGCAAGTTATATCTTTGATCATATTGAACCCAGTTTTTAAAATTATATTGATTCAAATTATTGCATGTACTTTAAATATATGCTTTTGGGTTTAGTTATTAATCCAAATTATTTACTTCCACCTTGTCTATTGATATGTCATTATATTTTTTCACCTTAGATTGATTGATTATTTAGTTGGTATTTATCTAGCACCAACGTGGGTTGCTTAGATACGATTAGTCACCATAGCCATGCAACGAGTTATCATTCCATGTGAGTCACAAATTTAAATTTGACTAAGTGAATATGGAACTTTGTGATAAATTGTGTATTGTGTGCTATTACTCGTTGATGGCATGTGTTGCACTTAACCAACTTGGTGGTAAAGGATTTAGATTGAGGCAAGTAGTAGAAACTGTGTGATATGGTGGAGCTTTATGATTGGAATTGATAATCTTTGTGACATAGTTAGAAATTGAAAGTCTTACTTTGGTCAATTAAGGACTTAACTTTGTGTACCATTGAACTGAGCCATCACTGTAAGATCACATGCCTGGTATGGGACGAGCCTAACTTAGTAAGTTATGGAACTTCGGCATTGACTACTCAGGTAATAGGTTAAGCTCTGTGCCAAGGTGGAAGTGTGTTTTGTCTTTGTGGTGATTCACATTTATGACTAGTTCGCCGTCTTTAGGTCCAACAGTGTGGGACAGACTAATTTCCTGTGTGGGCGTTAGTATCGTCGATAAAACACATCGGGAGTGTCAATGTTGAGATGAAATTTCTGAAACGTTTTATTATGATTAGTGCTAGCTACAAGGAAGCGTGTCATGGCTAAAATTTTTGTCGATTATCTCGTATGGGTCAAGCTGTATAATCTCTGCAGAATGTAAAACTATTTGAATAGCCGTACCCACGGTCTAGGGCGGGCAAAGTGCGTTTTCACATGATAGATTTTTGTTTTGCTTTTAAAAAATATACTTTGGGAATCAAGAGCAATTGGGACTCTTGGGTAGATATTTTGGTAGTTCGAGCCAGTTAAACACCTAGAGCCCCATCCTTTGAACCTTGACGGATAGAGCCTTGATACTAATGGTTGGTAGTTAGAACCTCCACCAGTGATATAATTAATTTAATTATGGACACTAATTTTGTTAAATATGCCTTTTGAAAACTCTTCAAACTTAAAATATTGTTTTGTGCAAAAGAACCATATAAGTTCCATTGTTAAACTTTGCATATTGTATT
Organism: Ampelocalamus luodianensis; assembly: GCA_036346255.1. Lineage (NCBI taxonomy): Eukaryota > Viridiplantae > Streptophyta > Magnoliopsida > Poales > Poaceae > Ampelocalamus > Ampelocalamus luodianensis. Next base: position 27,324,121 of record CM070626.1, on the reverse strand, counting down.
TTTTTTGAGACTTGCAAAGTACTTTATGTATTCAAATGCTACACTCAAAATAAATCTCAGAAGCCTTCAAAGATACCAAGGAGGATTACGATTTCTACACAATGGCTACAACGAAGGACACCCGAAGTACTAGATCGCAAGCTCCAATCGATTGCCTATGAGCATATAGATGAGTCATCACTTGGAGTTAACTTCTTCTGCAGCAGTTTATTTGAGTTGTTTAGCCTGAAAAGGCAATAATTGTAAGATTCGACCATAAGTTTGTTACTTTTTTGTTCAATATTATGCAATAGCTCCTGTGAAAGAATACTATGCAATAGTTTTACGTTTGTAAGATATGTGTTGATATTCAATGATGTAATTGTGTATTTTAGCTACTGATATAGGGACTAATGCAGATATACACGGAGGTTTCGGGTTTGGAAACCTGATCCCGACACGGTGCGTGAAACATTCATGGCGACGGTAATATTTGTGTTTCAAAATACAAGACGGAAAACTCCCTAGATGAAACAATAAAATAAGGAGTGTTCATGACGTCGTAGAATTCGGCCTGGTCCGGCCCAGGTAGCCCCAACTAAATAAAACCCGTTTCTTCCCTCGCTTCTTCCGCCAGAAGAGCCTCTCTCTCTCTCTCTCTGACGGCGGCGCTGCACAAAGGAAACCAAGCCTCTCGCTCCCACTCACCGCTGCCGCCGCCGCAGGTCAGGTGCCTTCCTCCCTCCCTCCTCCTTTCAGAAATTTTTCTGCCTCTCTCACCCATCCTTTCTGCGTCGCGCACTTCCCAGCGCTCGCCGATCCCAGCTCTCTCTGTGCGCCTCTTGAGCTGGCGGCGCTCTTGTTTCTCGCGTGGGTTGATCGATATTCTGTTAGGATCCACACGAGACCTCTTTCACGCTGGAAATCAAAGGATTCGGTTGGTTATTTTCTTCATGTTCTCCAAGAATGAAACGCTAGCTAGCTGGTTAGCTGTTTGATGCCTGGGGTGTTGCTGTTTGATTGGGGGATACATCCTGCTCTTATACTGCCATCTAGCGAAATTTGCCATATACTGCTGTTTGATTGAGGCAAAAGGTTTCACTGTTTTTTTTTTTTTTGACGGAACAAAAGGTTTCACTGTTGTGACTACTGTTTAGTTTAGGACATGCAGCAGCCATTCCTTTGGTCAAGAAACTAGTGTTGAGTTCGAAAAATATGGAACCTTTAGCTAACTCTGCTTGGGAAGTTGAGTTCTTTGATGTAGCACGTCTTGTTTGCGATATTCGGGATCTTGTTTGGTCGATAGCTTGATTTTTGCATAGGTATTTCGGTGGTAGCATTCCTTGTTCGATTAAGTTAGGATTTGGACTTTTGGAGAAAAAGAGGCTATCCTCTTGTTAAGAAGGTACTTGTTAACCTCTCAAGCTCGGTTCATTGCCCAACTAATTACTCTGATTGAGAACTTTCAAAGAAAGACAAAAACTAGTCTGCTTGGGAATTTCAGTTAGTTTGACTCGTCGCGATTTCATCCCAGTGAAATTTGCCTCCCTCATGATGCAAAAGGTTTCAGTGTGGTGTTTGGGACATGCCACAGTCCTTCCCTTGGTCTGGTCAAGAAACTATTGTTGAGCTCGAAAAGTTGGGAGTCTTTAGCCATGGGTGTTCAATTCTTTGATGTTGTTCCTCTTGCTCGCGAATCACGATGCTTATGAGCCTGTTTGGAGATAACTTTCGATCAATCGAGGTTGGGGCTTGCCAAGAGCAAGCAAATGCACTGACGGAGGGAGAGGAGACTAGCGACATTGCTTTTATTAGCTTTAGGTCTTTAGGTTATTCAGCCTGTCTTTCTTCCGCTTGATGATTCTGCTTCACTGTTTCTTTTTGTAATCAGTTTTTTTTTTTTGGCGAGGATTTGAGATCAGTATTATGCTTCACTGTAGAATAATAGGATGTGTCCTAAAATTTTTAAAATGAAAATAAAAAGGAGTCCTAGGATAAGTAACAGCTGGCCAACTGTTGAGAGCCCAACTAGGCCCATCGGGCAGGCCCATTAGGGTTAGATTCACTTCCTTTAGGCTTTACCACGTTTTTTCCCCTTTCGTCTTTTGTTTTTCCTCCTCCCGCGAGTCGCTCCTTCGACAGCTAAGCTGCGGCCGCCACCGGCGCTGTGCTTCGCGCCGCTTTGTTTCGCGTGAGCCGAGAAAGCAAGAGCGCGAGGGGGATGGGTGAGGCCGCGAGAGACGCGAGGGTATTCCAGAGAAGGGAAGTGGCGGTGCGTTACCGCCTGATGCGCGCGTGCGCCAGGCGGCTCTGGCTCGGGCTGTAGGTGCCGCCATTGCTCCTCCTCGACGCCGCCGGTCGGCCGCGCACCTGACTGCGCTGACACCGCCTCCCAGGAGTCGCCCAGCATGGCCGTGCTCTGTTGCCCTCTGCCGACGCGCGAGCGAGGCGCCGCCGCCGACGTCTTCCTCGCCGGACGCCGCCGTTGGTCAGTTATACAGATTGATTACATGTAATTGCGCAGTTTTCTGCGAATGCAATTAGTAGCCTCTACTTACGTGATGCCTTGTTATTAATGGAACTCAATTTCCAGTAATGTCAATGCTCAATGGTACCATATACTCTTTCGAACGGAATAGTACTACCGAGTTTACTAAGGGGAAAAGGTAAATGCTGGCAAATTTCTGGGAGGCGGTCAAACTCATGTTGTAATCGACTATAGCAAAGCGCCATCTAATGGAGAAAACTGGTTTCATCAATTCAGATTTATCTGCAATTTGGGTAATTCAGGCCTAGGGGGTAACAGTTGTTTTCCCGAACCCCTTTTTCTCTATTTTCGAGGTCTAAATGACAAAAGTACAAAACTAGATCTGTAGCATTTAGTCTTTCATAGTTCTCTTTGTGTAGACTGTTTGTGATCTATGGTTGATCTTAATCCGATGCTTGTAGAATAACAATCTAGGGCTCTATAGTGGGTGCCTATATTTTAGTTGCTTTTGTATGTTAACAGTAGTTAGTTACTTGTTAGACCTGGATGTAGTAGGGTCACTTGCACGTCCACTTGAAGAGGCTCCTTCCACTTTTACATATCCATTGGTCCGTCGCTAGACGAGTAACTTTTGTTTGTTGTTACTTCAATGTGCATCGCAATGTGATGAGGATGGATAAATTATAGTTTGACTATTTGGACACATTGCATACTTGGTTTGTACAAATGGGATGTCACGGGCCGGGGGTATTGTTCACGCACATGAACAGTGCCATGGGCACTGTAGCACAAGAATAGGAAAGGATTACCTTCCCAAATAAGAATATCTATTTCTTTAAATAGTTGATTAGTTTCCTTGTATAAGGATTAGGTAATTGGAAAGATTATCTATTAGTTAGGAATGTTATCTATTAGTTAGGAAAGTCATATTTTAGATTGATTCTATCCATAATTGTTAGAAAAACCTTCTATATAAGAAGGCATATTGTAATCGTTGGCATTAAGCAATAAGAATATAATAGTCTAAGCTCAATCCCCTTCGTCTCCCCAATCTATAGTCTTCCCTCTCCCCTAGCAGCCAACGCCAGCCGGCTATCCTCCCGGTGATGTTTACCCCTATGATCTAAGGATCATAACAACTTGGTATTAGAGCTAACACCATGGTTTCTGCTGCTGAGAATTTTAAAGCTATGAGGGCCACCCTCAACGAGATGAGTGTCGGCGTAGACGACATGAAAGCCATCTTGGCAGACATGGCGGTTATGGTGGCCAAGCTAATTGAAAAGGAGGAGGCGGCACGGGCAGCAACTGTTGCACGATCTACGCTGCCAGAGGCATCTCTGATTTCGCTCGTGACTTCTGCATCGTCAACCTCCCTGCCTGTGGTTGCCCAAACGGTGCCCTCGTCGAGGAAGAAGGCCGCTGCCCAACGATTGTCTTCTCCAAGCAACCGGCCGACATCTATTGGAGTGTTGCGGACCATCTTCCATGCAATGTTCTGCCGGCGCCACGAACTCTCGTCAACATGGAGTCTTCTAGGGTTTCAACCATGGCCGCCACTACAGCTCGAGGACGAGTTGTCGCGAAAGGAGGGGAGTAGTGTCATGGGCCGGGGGTACTGTAGCACGAGAATAGGAAAGGATTATCTTCCCAAATAAGAATATCTATTTCCTTAAATAGTTGATTAGTTCCCTTGTATAAGGATTAGGTAATTGGAAAGGTTATCTATTAGTTAGGAATGCTATCTATTAGTTAGGAAAGTCATCTTTTAGATTGATTCTATCCATAATTGTTAGAAGAACCCTCTATATAAGGAGGCATATTGTAATCGTTGGCATTAAGCAATGAGAATACAATAGTCTAAGCTCAATCCCCTTCGTCTCTCCAATCTATAGTTTTCCCTCTCCGCTAGTAGCCGACGCCACCTGGCTATCCTCCCGGTGATGTTTACCCCTATGATCTAAGGATCATAACATGGGAGGTGCACTTATATGCGGTGGGTTAAAAATTGAAATACACCCACTTTTGTGCATGATTGGCATCCTTGTGCTTTATACTTTTTTTTGCAAGGATTGGTGGTATAAATGGTGGGGAATGTGCCTGTATACAGTGGGAGATGGATCCACGGTCATGCTATGCTCCTATTTTGAGCATTCAACTCTTAGGGCCTGTTTAAGGCATCTCCAATAGTGGCCACCTCAGTCGTCTCTTACCTGCTATGTCACTTAAAATTCTAGTCGGAGGAGAGAGAATGTGTCATCTCTTATATAAGAGACAAATTTGACACACAAATCATCGCAAATGGTGAGTGTGTAAGGGGAGAAGTTATAGTGAAAATGAATGATTTTATAGATAAATTATTGAAGATGTTGTCTCTAAATTTGTCTATAGATGAGTTAGAGTCTTTAGAGAAACCCTAAAAGACAAACTATTGTATATGGCCTTACACCCACATGTGTAATTCATCATGACGTTGTGAGATTGCCCAAATATTCAGTTTGCGATAGTAGTGTCGGTGTATAATTGTTTGCAACACCCTTTGTGCTTGTTCAATAAGCATACTGTTACCTGATGAGAATTTATTCTTATATCTGTTGTTTTCTCTTGCGGTAAAGTAGGTGACATATTGATCGTCCTTGATCATAGGGTTTCAGGCTAAACTTAATGCATCTTCCATACTGTTTCATTAGTTCAGTTTGCACATAGACAATCTATTGCATGACCTTCAACTTTTGAATAAATTACTTGTCGAATCTAGTTATTACATGTAGATTTCTACTGCAGTTTGAGGATCGTGATATCATTTGGTCATCTTTGGAATATCCTCATATGGAATTATTTTGGTAATTAGTTGCAATATGGGGATCTTTTGGGTGCCAAAGTGACACTCTGATACGCCCAGAATTCGGGTCATCACAGGATATCTCAAAATTTTTATCATGAATTTGTTTTGACTTTGTGAAAAATTACCATGGTTGATTTTCTGCACACCATGTCTAGTCAAAATTTTGTTTTTCCCCATGCTATACACTAAATATCTTTTTATTATCACAAATTTTGTTGAAATTGCTTCTGTTTTCTTAAATTTAGCAGTACATACAGAGGTTGGAGTCAACTTAAAAATGGAGGATGCCAATGGAGTAGTGGATTGGGATGTTGACGTTATGGGCCCGGATAGTGGTGCTGCTTGCAGCAAATTGGCCAAAACTGAAGACCCTGATGCCACAGAGTGTTCAAGTTCTTTTGGGGACACTCTATCAGGATCTGAGGATGATGCAAGGCCTTCAGAGATTAGTGACATTGAGGTGGACTCACCATTCTGCCGCTATCCTCCTAATGGTGATGCTGCTGCTCTCATGGAGGCAGCTGTTTCTGACAATTTGGATAGACTATTAAAGTAAGTTGCTTGGGTAATTGATTACTTCACAACCTTGCTTTTTCTGCCTTCCTATAAATGTGAAATTCGTCCTTCAAGCAGTCGGTTGTCACCTAATGATAGAATGGGACAGAAGGAAATTCTGGCAAAAACAAAGTTGTTACACATATAAACATTTTCCTTACGGAATCTACTAATTGCCCTCATTCTAAAAGTGCTCAATTACACTCTACGATTGAGTATTAATCATGCTTATCTGAAAGGTCTTATCCCCTTGGAAGATCGGTCAAAGAAAATTCTAGGCATTTGCATCTGTTATTCAATATCTCAAATGGATAATGTGAGACATTAATTTGTTTTGCTTAATATGCTAAGCAAATGTTAGCTTGTGTACATTTTATTTAGAAGCGTCAAGTACTAATCAATGAGTAAACATCGTTAAGAAATCAGGGATAATCATTAGATAGAGGGAGCTGAAGAGCATTAATATACTTAATGTACAGTGTAGACAGAGGCTGGTTTAGGTCTTCTATGAGTTCCTAAATGATGGGAAGTGCATGGCCGGAGGAACTTACAGTTCACATGTGATTTACAGAGTAGTTTAGAATTTTGGATGGAGGCTAGTGCATATCTGTTATGACCCTTAGATCATAACGGGGTAAACACCGTCGGGAGGATGGCCGGGTGGTGGCGGCAAGGATGGGGTGAGGGGTAGACTAAGACTTGAAATGACTTTTTATTTCTTTCTTGCTTCCTTTGAATGGTGCGTCTCCTCTCTTTATATAGATGAGGTTAACTCCTAACAATATGGAAACTATCATATCTAATGCAACCAATCAACTAAGAATAAGATAATATTTATACTTTCTAAATACAAATATATGCATCTAATCATTCCTAATACGAAGATAGTTAAACTATTCCTAATATAAAGATATGCATCTAACTATTCCTAACATAGAAGAAACAACTAATCTAATCGAATTGAATATGCTCGTGCATGTGAACAGTAATTCATGCCCATAATATTCTCCTTGCATGGCCGTAGCTCCCCCTAGGCCCATGCCCATTACACTTCATCCCTCCTACACAAGCAGCTCGTCCTCGAGCTGCAGGGTGGTGGTCGTGGCTGCAGCCCTAGGTTGTTGACGTCGGTTGACAACAACGGTGTGGAGGCCTTAACGCTACCTGTTATCGACGAGGATGTTGCCGACAAAGGCCGCCAGTGTAGGGCAGTCCTGTTCCCCTTCCTGCCACAAGACGCAATGGATGTGCGAGAGATGTGACGACGTCGCAACCTCCCACATGTCACCCGGCGCACACCGCATCTCCAAAGACACATCATTGGCCGGTCGTGCCGTGAAGGTCGCGGTCGCCTCGACAGATGATGTGGCAAGCGACACACATGCTCCACTAACAACACAGCTGGCTGTGACAACCGTGGTAGCACCGCGACAAGCTCCGCAGAATTGTGATTGCCACGACAAACGTTGGCAGCAGCGTGGCAAGCTGTGGCGCTACCGCGGCAGGGATCGGCAGGATCTCAACTGCCGTGGCGAGCTCTGGCAGTGTCATGGTAGGCGCTGACAGGACCATGACAGGCCATCGCCCGTTGTGGCAACGACCGCCACGGGAGCTGCGTCGAGCAAATCATCGCCCGGTGCGGCAATGACTACCGCGGGAGCTGCACCGAGCAAGCCGTCGCTTAGTGTGACAATCCCTGGTTCTCTAGCCTTGCCCTTCTCCATGCGCGTGATACACTCTATGGTTGTCAAGGCGGAAGTTGATGATGGCCAATTGTGCACCATGCGCCTCTAGCGTCTTGCTGATCGTCTTCAACTACGCAATGATCTCATCGATTTTGGCGGGATTGACACCACCATTGCCCGTGGACGAAGATGCAGTAGGTGGCTCCGATACCAAGTTGTTATGACCCTTAGATCATAACGGGGTAAACACCGCCTGGAGGATGGCCGGGCGACGGCAGTGAGGATGGGGAGAGGGGCAGATTAAGAATGCCTTTTCTATTTCTTTCTTGCTTCCTTTGAATGGTGCGGTTCCTCTCTTTATATAAATAAGGTTAGCCCGTAACAATATAGAAACTATCATATCTAATGCAATCAATCAACTAAGGATAAGATAATATCCATACTTTCTAAATATGAAGATATGCATCTAATCAATCCTAATATGAAGATGCATTTAACTATTCCTAATATAAAGATATGTATATAACTATTCCTAATAAAGAAGAAACAACTAATCTAATCTAATGGAATGTGTTTGGCGCACTGTTCACACGAATGAACAGTGCATGCAAACAGTAATTCCTGCCCATGATAGTCTCCTTGCGTGACCCTAGCTCCCCCTGGGCCCAAGCCCATAACAATATCTCTAATGAGTTCCAGAAAGATGGAAGTGCATGAACAAATGGAATTTGCAGTTAAAGTTCGCATGTAGGTCCTTGTGGATATATTTTCTGCTATCAGTATACAACCTTGGTTTCTCCATTTAAGCACTATATTTCCTTCATTTGAATTCCTTTTTACCTGTTTCTAGACTTTGTCCTTGCTGGTTGTGGTATGTACTCCAATAGACCAATATGTTCAAAATTCATTTTGCATTAATATATACCCGTCGTACAGTCCAAACAAGCATTATATGCTAGTACAACTCACTTTAGGCTTCCAATGTGGGATTATCTCACCTCCACAACTCCACAGGGGCCACAGGGGCTGCACTGCTAAATGGACCAGGTGTTACAGTCACTTTATATTTCAATATCCATCCTATGCAAAAACTCTTAGTAATAAAGAAACATGTCTAAGGTCTGATGTAATTGATTCCTGAAAATGGAACTTCACAATGTCACATGTGAAATGTTGACTCTTCTGTCCAATGCACATGTTGTTTCCAGTTTGCGACTGTGATGCTTTAAGCAAGTATGATTAGTTTCAGCTGATGCATTCCTCAAATCCTTCTCCATCAACTTAAGGCCCTTGTGAGTTCTGATTTCACTGTAAAATTCTATGCCTAAGCAGCTATAAACATAAAAATTCAGCTATCAAATCGTGGCAGCATGGTGCCTGAACTTTAGATACAGAATATGTCATTCAATTTGTGTATGTTTCAAGGATTTGGAGCAATGCCCGATGCCTTGGATTCCAATCCATGATGTTATGTCAATGATTTCACTATTTATGTATTTCATATTATTTTCAAGAAGACAAAGCACATTTAAGTATTTAACAATAACTTATCATCCATTACAGGAAGAAAAAGGTAACTGATCATTGGAGAAAGTACATCAGCCCATTAATGTGGAGATGCCAATGGTTAGAGCTGCGGATGAAGGATTTGCAATCTCAAGTATCCAAATATGACAGGGAGCTTGCAGTACTTAAGCATGAGAAGGAGTTGCAAACAAAAATGATCGAATTGGCCTGCTCCGCGTCGAGATCAGTGCCCTTTTCTTCTCATTGCTGCAGGAAGACTATGCAGAGGAGGAGGAGAAAGAGAAACGAGGAGAAAATGAATGCTTCCTCATACATCACAAACCACACCATATTCTCATATTACGGTAAACATTGTGTTCTAATTTACACACAGAGAATTACAAACTGCCTTGGCCCTTGGTGACAGCTCATTGCAATCATCCTGCAGAGAAAACGGAAGCAGATAGCCATTCTATTGACGATGATGGGAACTTCGGTAATACTGTCAATTGATTCATGATTGCAAACAAATATGATCTCTCAAACATGTGTAATGGTAGTGATTGTAGTATGTCATGCATATTCAACTGCCTTTTGTTATAGCTTTTGGATTCTCTTTCCTAGTTTTTTTATTCATAAAATAATTATTGTTACATTTACTTATAGAGCAAAGAAACACTGTTGGCTGTATTTTGCATCAAGAAACTTATTGCCTGCTTACAATAATAATGGCACACAAGATATGGTGACTCAATTAGTAAAACTTTTGTTCTCATGATTGCATGTAGAGTTCAGTTTAACAAGAAACCTTACATATTGCCAATCAATGTATTTTTTTAGGAGTAAAACATTTTATTTTGTTTTATATGTTGAAGATGAATTAACAAACCTTTTTTTGTTTTACCTTTCAGCAGATGACAGCACAAAAGGAAACAACGATGCTGATTGGCTACTTGGTAAAGGAGGCGGCGATACTACTGTCGAGCAGATTCTTTTAAGCATTCAATCTGTTCAAGACAGAGTCGTTAGTCTGAGATCAAATCTCAAGAAAGCAATGGCCAAGAAGAGTAAGGGAGCAACCCTTAAAGTCAACATGCAGGCCAACGGTGCACAGAGCTCAAGTTGCTCACCAGGAAAGGGCAAAGTTGCTGGAGTTCCTGAAAGATCACCCCAGGTCACGTCGGATTGTGATATGGATGATGCTGACATGCCTGGTAGTGCTCTCTCGAGCTACGGAGAAGCTAACAACATGGATATTTTTGAGAGCACCATGAGCCTATTGTCAGCTGAAGATCCACATCGGATGAGAGAATTACGCCAGGCAAGCTTCTACGACTCGTTATCTCACACAATAATAACTTAATTGGGAATGTTCTCATCTATTCAAAGGAGCTTAAGCTTCAACTTCTACCACCTATTCAAAAGTTAAAACTCTCCAGCACATTTTTTCTGGGTGGCTTTCTCCTTTGTCATATCTTTCTTCTAAACACTTCAGACAGGCCTAACAAACCATTTGACATTTAGAAGTGGTCAACATTTTGATGAATCGTTTGAGCAATTAGACTAATGGTAGCGGTTCTCTACTGAATTTTGTACACACACTCATCGACGAGATTTGATGCATACCAAATCATAAGGTCTGAAAAGTAGCAATTCAAATAACTATACTATATGAATGAAGTCAAATTCTTGCTACGTTTCTTTACTGTTTTTCTGCTTGCTTCGCTTGCAGGGTTCTGAAGATGTATTGATTGACAACCAAGCAGCTGAAGAAGGGTATCAGAACTTTGAGGTGATCAGTCGTCCATGCAAACGACTAAGGGTATCGGTCAAGAGAGAAACCGGAGAACATTCTGAGGACGAGAGTGTCGCCCCCCCAGTCGCCATCAAGAAAGAAGCACAAGAAGGCACAACCAGCTTCGGCCTTCAGGGAGCGATTTTGAAGCCCTTCTTCACGGGCAAGCGGAGAGGGAGGAAGCCCAAAATTCAAAGGCGAGGTGGTTCCTCGGCATCTGGTATCATGTCGTGGAGGACCGCTCGGATTCGGAAAAGGAAGCAATTCTAAGCGCAGGCTACCTCAGGGAATCCATCTTACCCTCTAGCTTCAGATCTTCGGTTTAATTAGATGATGAGATAACGACGGCAACTGCTGATTTTGTTTCCCCTTTGCACCTGATGATACATTAGCGATGCCACAGGAGCAAGATGGAAAATGGCACTACGGCTTCAGCCGCGCAAAGTGCTTGTAATTTGTAAGGCAAAAGGTCTCTCTTCTTTTTTCTATTGTCGTTGTTGCTTATGGTCTTGTCTTGAAAAGAAGAACTGGATTGCTACAATTTACCTTGTGACAAGGACTTGCTCATTTGCTTCTCATTATTTGTTTCTTATTCGATTCCATTGGGTTGCATTTCGTAATTTCCTTTTACGTTCAATTGCCTCCCTCTCTTACTCTTTTTTTTTTTCAGTGTCTGTGCTCGTGTGTGAGATCCAAACTACAAATATATATAGGTAATAAAAACAAGTTTTTTCTCATGAATTAAAGTAGGGAAAAATTGCAGAACCTGCACCTTCTCTATTGTAAATAAAAGTAAAAAAGTCAATATGTGGTACCTATACTTTCGAGTTTTCGAGTTAGTCTGATTCAGCCTCTGTACTATAAAATCAGATATTTTACCCTTATAAACTAGGATTTAATTGATATATGCCACTGCAAAGGTGATGTCTCACGAATGTGCTACTGAAAAGTTTTTTCTTAGAGAAATACCACTGCATAGTGTGTGGTTTTGGGAGAAAACACTAGCAGGTGGTAGATTTGGATCAATGAAACGAGCAGTGGCATATTAGAAAATTTCCCTATAAACTAAGGTGCTATTAGGAATCGGACGTACGGGTGGAGCCTCCCACCCATACGGTCCAAATACACAAGCGGACCATCGAATTGGCAAACACACGACGATAAGAGCCAAGTTCTTCATGTACTCGTGCGTTACATCGTTCCTGGACCTAATCTCTCTGGTACGTATACCAACAATCAAGTGCCCTTCTCCTAAATCAAAAGATACAACACACGTTGGATGGGGAGGGTACGTATATGCAGTAGTATGTATATAATAGCCTCCACTCGTACGTATACCAACAATCTAAGTGCCTGCCGCAATTCAACTACTGCATTCTTGAACAACGGTTGCAACATCTCCAAAAACGGTTGCAACATCCTAGGATAATGGTTGCAACATCCCCGGACAACGATTGCAACATCTCCAGACACGGTTGCAACATCCCTGGACAATGGTTGCAACATCCTTAGATAATTGTTACAGCATCCCTAGACACGGTTGCAACATCCCTAGACAATGATGCAACATCCCTGAACAATGATTGTAACATCCTCGGATAACGGTTGCAACATCTCGGACAATGGTTGCAACATCACAAATCAAAACAAAGCATCTGGAAAAAACACGTTAGAAAAAATTGCAACATCGCCGTGAACCGTATGCAATATTTTTTTTCTATATATGCTACATTTTTTTTCTACAGATGCAACATTGATATTCACGGTAATATTCTTTGAGATGATGTTAACGCTTATGGTGATGTTCTTTAAAATGATGCATATGAATTTTTGATATGTTGCGTACGTTCTGAATTTTCACAGCTCATGGTTCGTATTTCAGAGCAGGCTAGAGAGAAGTACCAAGGATATTTAGCACATGATCTTGCCGTTTCATCACTCATCGGCCATACCATTCTTTGTTGTGCATACACACTTGTTGTACATCGCCGGAGGCAAGGTATCTCCAACTGTGGTTAGGCCTGGTAATGGGTTAGGACCCAGCCCAAATCCTACCCTAGCCCAAAAAATCTAATAGACAGCCCAACCCAATTTAGTCCAATCGAATTTATTAAAATCCTACCCCATCCATTGACATATGGCCCGTTTCAACCTAAGGGCCGGCCGGTTTAGTACTGGGTCTTCTTCCTATTCTCTCATCTCCTTCGTTGAGACTATCAGTTTCTTCTTCAAGACAAGTTTTGGGGGCTTCGTTTCAATCTGGATTAGTCCTTCCTTTGTTTCTTCTTCCTATTCACTCGGCGACTCCTCTCCTCGGCCCGCCGCTGGCGACTCCCCTTGCGCGCCCCTCGCTCGAGAGGTGGTATGACGACGAGGGGTTCGAGCAGGCCGCGACCTCTCCTGTTCCTCCCTCGCCAGCGGAGATCGAGGGAACTCTTCATCTTTGCCGCCAACACCAACGAAACCCCTTCGCCAGCCAGCCTCTAGTGAGTCATCCTCCTTCCACTGAAGCACGCGAAGAGAAGGAACCCCCTTCTCTCGTGGCCGTCCTCCTCCTCCATGCCGTACTGGACTAGCGTGGAGTGAAGATCCATCCGGACGTGATTCATTTTCTTGGTAAGAAATCCCAAGCTTTCTTGGATTATTGTTCGTATTGCTCTGGTATTTTCTTTGCTGTGAACAATCGAATCCAACCAGATCTTTCTTCTTCTTCAAGATCGATTTCTTCTTCTTCAAGATCGATCGATCTCATTTCGGTTGGTGGGCCACCGGTCCCGAGCCGCCACAAGTGTGTGGCAATCGCGGTACGCACGGTGGCGAGCAGGTTTGCCGAAGTAGCGGTAGCCCGGGCCGCGGCCGGAGGGGTTGGGGACGGCGACGATGTTTCCATCAAGGTCGGTTATGAGCGGGCCATTGCTGGAAGAAGCAGCCATTTCAATCCTAACCCAACCCTAACCTAACCCTGTTTAAAGCCAACCCAACCCTATCCTAGCCCATTTTTATTTTGGTCAATTTCATTCGATCCAAAGTCAACCCATATAACGGCCCAGCCCTTTAAATTCTGGCCCATTACCAGGCCTAACTGTGGTGTCCTATCCTTGTGTTCGGATGGGCCACTCGGCGAGGTAGTGCCCACGGATGTACTCGTTGTCCTTACGAATGCTTCGTATCATACGTATGAGTATAAGCATTATCTTATAAGGGACTGTCTATTTATAAGGTGATTGAAATTTTTTTAAACATAAATCATCTTTTTATTCATTGGATCAATATCTAATCATATAACACATCAATCTCTACACAAATCTAATGGTCACAACAAGTGACTTAAACTTAAGAAAATTTCAAGCGACTTAAAAGTAGCAGACTGATCTTATAAACAGTGGTTGTTCACTGTAGCATACAGAAAATATTGTGCCTGTTTTGCTGTATATTACTGTGCTTCCTGCATTAGTATTATACTCTGGGAGCGTCTCTTTTTTTTTGTCAAATTCGATGGCGTTAGCTGATCTGCCATTATTAATGCTAGTATTAGTACTACTACAACCTGCATAAGTAGTACCCGGATGAACCTTTCGGGTGGAAGCAACGCAAGAGGAGAAGACGCGTGCGGTGCTGTAACACCCCAACCGCAATCTGGGTCCAGAATGCTACCACTACACCTTATTCATTACAAACTTTGCACAGCTAATTAAACAACTAGACATATTACAGCAAAAATAGCTACATGTGACGTGGATGTTCTATTTCCCCTTCCTGAACCATATCAACTTCGTCATTCACCTAGACATCAAAAAAATAAGCAAGGGTGAGTCCGAAGACTCAGCAAGCACAATATGAACGATAAACACTACCACACAACACAAACATAACCACATCATTATCTTTTCATTAGTGCAATACATCATAACTCTACATGCACCCTCATGCTCATGCTCATATGCATCTCATCAGCTGATACCGGTATCGTGGAGTGTCCACCCGTCGATGACACACTCTTCCCCCATCTTCGTTAGGATGAGGTGCTTACATTGTAGGACTTTAGTTAGTCCCTACAAATGTAAGACTTCATCTAGAGCACACCGGATTAGTCATGTATCTTTCTCACCGACCTCACCGGAATAGTTACATGACTTTCTCATCGACCTAGCTCATGCAACCTTTCCATGTTGCAAATGCACATGTCCATTGCCATTAACATGATTCATCATTGTCATCATTAACATGGTAGCATCATTACTTACCTCATCCCATCATTATCGCCATTACCATAAGCATCATCACACAAGCATCGCCACATAATCACCGTCATGTCATGAAAACATCACATAATTCATAACATTTATATGCTATCGCTCTTCCATGCACTTGCCTGTTAACCAAGTGGAGCAGAGTGACGTCCGGACGACGCCGTTCCAGAACCTCCACCTGAATAGGCATTCTACCATACTCAATATGATGTAACAACACATGCATACATACGATCGACATCGTACCTACGCGCCAACCGACACAACCAACCCCTTCTCATTGGGCATTATACTACTGACCAGATGCCAAAGTTAAATAATATGATTAGAAATCTCTTCGTCAAATCCGACGAGTAAAATTTATCCGCAAGCCCCCGAATTTCTTCCCTCCCCCCTTCTTTTCTTTCCTCCCCTCCCTTTTCCCTAACTCCTGGCCGAAGCCACCCCTTCGGTTGCTTATCTCCTCATCTCCCCCCTCCCCACTCACTCATTCTCTCCCTCTCTCGATGGCTCTCTCGGTGGCTCTCCCGGCCGATCCGCCACCTGCCGAAGCCGCCTCCCGCCGACCGAGCCCGGCGCACCGCGCACACCGCGCCCAGCGCTGCCTCGCTCAGCCCCTCTCCTCTTGGCCATCGGCGGATCTGGCCCGACGCCACCGTCGGCGCCACCTCCTATGCTCGGCACCCTCGCTCGGCGCCGATCCACCCGCACCTCATCCCCTGCTCATCTCCGGCGTCTCTACCCTACCGAAGCCGCTAACTCCTCTCCCACGCCCGCGCCTATCCTGCCTGGCCGTGGGTGCGCCCGGCTCGGCCTCGGCCGCCGTGCGCCTCTCCTTGGTGCTGCTGCCTCCTACGAGCTCTACTAGGGAAGTCTACTTTCTCACCCCCTCCCCTTCCTCCCCTTACTTTACGCATGCAAGTGCCGATTGCTCTCTGTGATGCTAGCTCAATGGGTGGGGTTTGGATCGGGTAAGACCAAGAATGGGGAAAGAACGAGGGTCACCTGGTTTGTTAGTTTCGATTTGGGAGTGTCGGGGTGGTGGGATGATGGCGATGGTCTTGCCGTCAGTTTTGGTCGGGTGTTGCCGTCGATGTCGGGTCGAAGCCTGCTGGGGTTGCCGCCATGCTTCCTCCTATCCCCTTACTTCCCCTGCTCTTCTTCTACCGCCGGTTGTTTGGTGCTGGTTGGGGGAATGAACTTGGGGAGTGCTGGCATGTGCTTGATACTTCGACGGCTTGGTTCTTATCCCCTTCCTCCTCTCTCTCTCTCTCTCTCTCTCTCTCTCTTTATCTTACTGTAGAGAGGTAGATAGGTAAAACTTACCCTTACTGTTACGGTTACTCATTTTGCATTTTCTATTGGCATTACATTCCACCCCCCTTAACAGAATTCGACCCCGAATTCTGGCGTTCAACAATCCACATGAATGTACAAAATGAAACTACTGTACATAAAAGTAACTCTAACTCGTACCCGTAGTGAACAACTCTGGATACTTCTCACGCATGCGAGACTCCAATTCCCAAGTCGCTTCTCGCTCAGTTTGATACGACCAAAGTACCTTAACATACTTTATTGATCTGTGCCTCAACACCTTCTCCGATTCCTCCAGAATCCGAACTAGACGGGACTCGAAGGTGAGGTCTTGCTTAAGGGACAACGGTTCTAGCATGATCTCATGCTTCGGATCCCTTAAGTACTTTCTCAACATAGAAACATGAAACACATTATGCACTCCTCGCAGGGACTCAGGAAGGTCCAGACGATATGCCAACTTTCCAATTCGTGCCAAAATCGGAAATGGCCCAATGTACCACGGGCTAAGCTTCCCTTTGGTACCGAATCGCACCACTCCTTTAGTGGGAGACACTCTCAGGAGCACCTGATCCCCCACCTCGAACTCTAAATCGCGCCTCCTTACATCCGCATAGCTTTTCTGCCTACTCTGGGCAGCTAGCAAATTATGTCTAACCTCTGCCACTCGTTCCACTGTTTACTGGACCCAATCCGGACCCAGAATAGCCTTCTCGCCTACGGTATCCCAACAAAGTGGCGATCTACACTTCCGCCCATACAGAACCTCGAATGGCACTGCCAGAACACTAGAGTGATAGCTGTTGTTATAGGCAAACTCCACGAGTGCCAAATGATCCTCCCAGCTACCTTTCCAGGATAGAACACATGACCTCAACATGTCCTCTAGTGTTTGAATGGTGCGTTCGGACTGCCCATCCGTTTGTGGGTGGAAAGCGGTATTAAACTGAAGCTTTGTGCCCAGAGCACACTGCAAACTCTTCCAAAACATGGAGACAAACTTGGCATCTCTGTCAGAAATTATCGTCTTGGGCACACCATGCAACCTCACTATCTCACGCACATAGATGGGTGCCAAATCACTTGCCGAATTTGTCGTACGAATAGGGATGAAGTGCGCAGATTTACTAAATCGATCCACCACTACCCAAATTGTGTCCTTACCTCGCTGGGTACGAGGTAAGATGACTATGAAATCCATGGTAATGTCATCCCATGGCCACTGAGGAACATCCAAAGGCTGCAATAGCCCAGCGGGACGCTTATGCTCAGCCTTCACTTGCTGGCAAATCCCGCAAGATGCCACATAACGAGCAACATCCACCTTCATTCTCTTCCACCAAAAGCTCTTTTTCAAATCCTGATACATCTTGGTCTCACCAGGATGCACCGTGTACATGGTACGATGAGCCTCTCTCAAAATATCATCTTTGACCTGAGCCTTTTGTGGCACACAATGGCGGCCCTTAAACCGCAATGTGCTCGACTCATCAAGGCTAAAGTCCCCCTTTTTCCCTTCATCAAAGCGCTTTCTTACTTGTTGAAGCAATCGATCATGTTGTTGCGCTTCTCTCACTCGCTCCGGAATTGCCAATTCCAGCAGCAGTTGCGTCTCAGCTGGTGCTGTACCAGCATAACAATAAGATATTCCCATTCGATCGAAGTTAGCAATAAGACAACCTAGAGTGGAGGGTGTATCTTTGCGACTAAGGGCATCAGCCACCACATTCGCCTTGCCCGGGTGGTACTGAATTGAAAGATCATAGTCATTAATCAGTTCCAGCCACCTTCATTGCCTCAAATTCAACTCCTTCTGAGTAAATATATACTTGAGGCTCTTGTGGTCAGTAAAAATATCACAAGATTCTCCATACAAGTAGTGGCTCCAAATCTTTAGAGCAAATACCACTGCGGCTAGCTCTAAATCGTGAGTGGGGTAATTTTGCTCATGTTTCTTCAACTGTCGTGACGCATATGCAATCACCTGATTGTCTTGCATGAGCACGCAACCCAGACCCACTCGTGAAGCATCCGAGTAGACTGTGAAACGCTGCCCTGGCTCAAGGAGGGTGAGAACAGGGGCAACAACTAACTTTTCTTTCAAAGTGCAGAAACTGTGCTCACATTCATCGGTCCACTGGAATTTCGCGCCCTTCCGCATGAGCTGAGACATTGGCTTAGCAATAATTGAGAAGTCTTTGACAAAACGCCGGTAGTAATCCGCTAAGCCCAAAAAACTTCTCACTTCTTTGACATTAGCTGGCCTCTTCCAGTTTGCTACAGTCGAAATCTTGGATGGATCTACTGAAATACCCTCCTGATTAATCACATGACCCAGGAAACCCACTTTAGAAATCTAGAACTCGCACTGTGAGGACCCCGGTTTATTCGGCTTGTACTGTTTAACCATCCACTTGGTCCTAACAGTACAAATCAAATAAACCAAGCCTCGAGATATGTATACTTCCCGAAATGCGATATACACACCCGCTACAAAATCATGCATCAATTCCATTCATACACATAGAGAAGCAAAAGCAACAATGAAAGACATAGATAATATAAAGAGCTATTACAAAGAGAGGCCGACGGCCAAAATTCATAAAGATAAGTAAATACAGTGGAAGCAAATGGCCATAAGATGGCGATAAACAAAAGCCAATCGGTGTGCCTTTACCCACAAGGCAACCAACCGGACCGCCAAGCTAATCGTCCCAAACAGGCGCCAACACACTCACAAAAGTGAGGCCCTTGGGGCTCACCTTCTTCCTCTTCAACAATTAATATTAAGCAAAGCGGATGAGTACAAAACTTGTTTTTGTACTCGCAAGAACGACGTGTGAGATAACGAACTATAATTGACTACATGCAAGCTTTATTTAAGTGGATGAGGCTTTGGACTTATTTTGACATAAAGCAAGTTTTCATTTGCAATAAGGTAATAGATTCAAAGCAAGTTTGCAATTAACTTTTATTGTTCAAATAAAGAGAGACAATAATAACATAGATAGAGAACAACACCAACCTAGAAGTGACTAACCCATAGTCACCACAACAATAGCATGAAGTACCCTTCATACCACCCATGTCAAGTTTAAGTTTTTAAAAGGTTGTAGTCTAGTTCTTGCGGGAAATAACCAAGCGTGTCCATAACCTGGGGCGAGGCTATTCGAATAGTTTTAACCTGCGCAGGGTGTACCAATGTACCCACACGATAGACCGCCTTTCCACCGACCACGGTTAGCACACTTCCTTTGGTATGCAGGCATGGCTAAGTCTAACAAGGCGCTTTCCAATGGGCGATGCTAATTAAGAGCCGCAACCCACGGAGAAAGACACATTAAGCAGCCTAACCGGTGCGCTAATGCTCCTCCAACACCATAAACACACACACACACGAAACACACCCACCGACCGGCTCATAATTAACACCTCCCAAAGTACTTAGTCAAGAGAGGTTCCATATCCCCCTCGTGTGGTTAGCACGCAATAATTGCTTTGATCAATGGCACAAGTAACTCGGTCCTTATGGACTTAGGCACCATTCCACACACCCAACCGATCACATCAACATACCATTGTGCCCAAGTCAAGATATAGTTTTGTTTTCAGTTTTTGATTTGTAAAATGGTAAAACACAAGGGTTGGACATAATGGAATAATATAAGTATTTGTGTGATCAAGATCACCGACTAAGTCGATGATCGCCCAATACTACCGATGCTAGGCATGGCTAAGCAATATTCATTCGAATCTACTAAGTGACAAGAGCTCATCCAACGAACTCTAATCACAGCAAATAACCTAGGCTCAGGTAGTAGAGGATAATTATTTACCTACAGATTATGCAACTAGAGGTCTAACTAATCAATTTAACAACAAAATAGCAATGCATACATAGAAGTTAAACAAAATATTAGACTTTAAAAGTAATGGGATTAATGGGAAATGATCAAACTGCTTGCCTGCTTGCTGTTGCTCAATTTGTTGCGGAGGGTCGTTCTCGGGATTACCGCAAATATCGAATCCTAAGCGAAAGAGCGAAAACAACCAATAAGACGAGCAACACTTAAACAAAAGAGCAAGCAAAAATTATCCAAATGCGACGAAATTTATACACAAGGTAAAATACGAACATACCTAGACATAGAAACTGGAAAAACTTAATTTGGATTTGTGGTGCAAAAGATATTCTCTAAAAACCTAATTTCGGCCATAATTAGCACTGTAGCAAAAATATTTTCTAGAAATATTTTGAAGCTGAAACTTTTATGGTAGCTACCTACTGGTATAGTGGTAACCCATAGAAAATTTCAGGTCATTTGGAGTTAAAATGATTTAGTTATGATTTTTCTAAGTTTTAAATCTAAGACATGATTAATTTCAGTATTACAGACTCTTGCAAAACCTATACTAAGTCAAGTACTTTATGGATGCATTTATAGAACTTTAGTTTGTTAAATTTGGAGCTACAGAGAAAAAGTTATGCAATTTTGAAGTTTAAAACAATTAATATGTGCAAATAAAAGCTTCTTGGATTAAATCTGGAAAACCCATAAAAACTGGGGAGGTCGTGGGCGTTGATCAAAGATCGCACGGCTCACGATCTCGAATGCTAAAACCATACGAGCTCTGGCGCAAAGACCTTGCCGCGCTAGGAGAGGTCTTAGCCGTTGATATTGAATCCAACGGCTCAGACCACTGGATGCACAACACCGCGAAGGAGGTCCTCGCGCACTAGGGAGGTCGTGGGCGTGGGACCGGATCTCGCGGCCCCGAGCCCACGAGGAGGTCCTACGGCTAACTCGCTAAGGGAAGGTGCGGGCGGTTAAGATTTCAGGAGGTCTTAACGGTCTAGATCCGACCGGAGGAGAGGACCTAGCGGTGAGCTTAACGGCGGGAGGTCTTGACGGTTAGGATCTCACCGAGGAGGTCCTAACGGTCGAGATGTCCTCGGGAGGTCCTCCAACACGGTGCTATCTGAGAGAGATCGGATGGCTCGGATCTCCATGGGAGAGGTCACGAGTGGTCCAGATCTAGGCGGGAGGTCCTCATGGTTAAGACCAAGACGAGGAGGTCTGAGGTTCTCTTTACAAAGAGACCAAGGGGTGGTCTTTTGTAAAGAGGACCACAGGGTGGTTTTGAAGGTTTTCTTTACCAAAGACCGGGGTGGTCTTTTGCAAAGAGGACCTTGGTGGGGTGGCTCGGGGTGGTTTTAGAAAACGACTAAGGAAGGACCTTTTGCAAGGAGGACCCCAAGGAGGTCCGAGAGGGCGGTTTTGACAAAAACGACCGGGGTGACCTCTTCGCACAGAGAGGACCTCAAGGAGGTCTTTTGCAAAGAGGACCCCAAGGAGGAGGTGATCCTAGCGGTGGGATTTAACCTACGGAGGTCTTTAACGGCCAGGATTCCAAATGGTGGGAGGTCCTGGTGGCTAAGGACTTAGACTAGGAGATCTAGCGGTCCAGATCAACACTGAAGAGGTCATGAACGGCTAAGACCACAACCGAGAGGTCCTAGGACTTAGCTAATACGGAACAAAGGATCTACGGTTGGATCTAAACAGGAAGAGGTCATTAAGGGCTAGGATTAAATCGAAGAGGTCTTGGGAGCTAGAGTTTTTGCCGACAAGATCCCACGGTGCAAATCTAACACGGAGAGGTCCTGGAGGGTCACGATGAACCCGAGGAGGTCCAATGACTTGACAAAAACGCGACAACAGACCAGGACACCGGCTTTGGTCACTGGCTCGTCGCCGGCGACCACGACCACGACGGCGCGGTCCAATGGGGCAAAAATGTTCGCAATACTATTGCGAACCTTTTGAGGGCACAAACGTCGCCGGACACGACCCATATCGCCGGCGAGCCGGAACGAGGCGGAGATCAAGTACGGGAAAAGTGAAAACCGAGAAAGACTTCGCGCGACCTAAGCTATCAGTGCTTAAGCTACGAGAGGTCATTGTGAACTCACCGGCGGAGGAGGTCCAAGGAGGTCGGTGGAGCCCTGGCGACGACGCACTCGCCGCGAGTGGAGGAAGATGACACGGGAAAACTCTGAGCGATATGAGAATCAAGAAAAGCTGCAGTTAGCTCGGAGGACCCGCAGATAGAGCAAGAGCGGCAAGCGGAGGAGGGAGACATGCTCACCGGAGCTAAAGATGGGGGCGGCGCCAACCGAGAAGGCCGAAACCCAATTGTTTGCTTCACGAAAACAAGCCGAGTCAAGTTAGTGGACGGGACCGGAGGTTGAAAGGAATCTTTGCGACGCTAAAGGAGGGCGGGGACCACCTGGAGCTCTGATGGTGATGAGGCTCGGCGGTCAATAATGGCGGCAAGTGTTTCCAGCACTATGCGATTTGGTTCACAGAGGGAGAGCTAAGGACTCGCATAAGGTGCAGAAAGGAAGCTAAGGGTGAGCTCGGGGACCATATAAAGCTAGTGAGCAACGGGAGGAAATCCGAGCAGCTCTACGGGGAAATGGAGCTCAAGCACTGCCACCGCTCAGAGGAAGTGACAGGAGTTGGTAGCGGGAAGACTTTGGAGGAAAGGTCTTGTGAGCATTTAAGAAGAGGCGATGAAAGAGCCGTTGACGGGGCGGAGGCGATGGGACCGACCAGCATGCAATCCTCGCCGCACGCCATCTCCCCGTGGCGAGGAAGAAGAAGAACAACGAGGAGGAGGTAGGGTGGTCGTGGGATCCCGATCCAACGGCCCGCACCCGAGCTCAACTGACCGCACCCGAGCCCGACGCCACTAGGTGGCTTGGTGCGACCACGACCTAGAGTCGGACTCGGGTCTGAGTCCAAGCCTGACTCAGACCAGGGTTTCAAATTGGGAGCTGGAATTTAGGGAATTAATTAAGGCATCAAACCAACTCCAAAATTTCTGAAATTTTAACTGGAGCTTGCTAACTTTAGAATTAACCTCCCATAAAATTTTCAGAGATTTTGGTGTGCTAGAGTTTCCTCAAGAAATTCCAGAAGGTGATTTCAGAGGTTTGACCAAGGTTTGACTTGCCTCTAAAATATTTCAATTAATTTCCAAAAAGCATGAAATAATTTAGGGGCGTTACCAAACAACCTTAGAACCAAGGAAAATTATTTCCAAGGGTTTAACAAAAGATTTGACCAAGGTGGTTGTTGACTTGATAAAGGAGGCTTTTGATTTTGAACTTCCCAAAATTCCTTTACAAGAATTTCAGAAAAGTTTCAAGAGTAAAAGGATGAAGGAAAAGTTTTAATTTACCCTCATTTTATTACATTTGAAACACAAGCCAAAATGGGGATGTTACACGCACTTCTTCAACTTGGCAAAGAACTGATTCTTCCCCACGGTCTCAAGCACGAGCCTCAAATGCCGCTCATGCTCTCCCTCCGTCTTGGAATAAATCAGGATATCGTCGATGAACACAA
Source organism: Ampelocalamus luodianensis (assembly GCA_036346255.1). NCBI lineage: Eukaryota > Viridiplantae > Streptophyta > Magnoliopsida > Poales > Poaceae > Ampelocalamus > Ampelocalamus luodianensis. The sequence continues at coordinate 27,300,286 of CM070626.1, read as the reverse complement.
CCACAAAGTCATCAAGATACTTATTCAACATATTGTTCATTGTCTCCATAAAGACAACAGGGGCATTCGTTAATCCAAAGGGCATAACTTTATACTCATAGTGCCCATACCTAGTAGAGAAAGCGGTCTTTTCTATATCTTGCTCCGCACTCGAATTTGATTGTACCCAGATTGCAGATCAATCTTCGAGAACACCTTGGCTCCCTTCAACTGATCAAACAAATCCTCGATACGAGGCAAAGGGTATTTATTCTTGATGGTCACTTGATTAAGAGCATGATAGTCTATACACATACGCCAACTTCCATCCTTCTTCTCAGTGAATAGGATAGGGGCTCCCCAAGGTGACACACTACGACGAATCAACCCTTTGGATAGCATCTCATCCAATTGCTTCTTCAATTCCTCTAGGAAAGGTCGTGCCAAACGGTACGGGGATAGAGAAATAGGTCGTGTGCAGGAACAAGATCAATCCTAAACTCCACATCCCTTTCGGGTGGCATACCCGGAAGCTCTTCAGGAAATACATCGGGATACTCACACACCACTGGAATATCCTCAATGCGCAAAGACGCGCTCGGCTTCTCCGCAAGTGCTAGAAGCAAACCAGACTTCACTATTCGTCAGCCAGGGAATAGGTTGGCCAACACAAAAAGAGAACACGGAGGTGCATTCCCCTGAAAGGTTATCTCCTCCCCGGAAGGAGCTTGCAAAGTGACTGTCCTCCAGAAGCACGAAATCACGGCCCGGTAGCGATGCAACCAGTCCATACCAAGAATAACATCAAAAGGTTCTATCTGAATAACCATTAGGTTGGCAATAAAGTCCTCACCATCTAATGAAACCACGCATCCCGGACATACCGTGGAACTAGCGATGATACCTCCTGGAGAATTTACTATAACAGACTGCGAGATCTGCTGCATACTCATCTTTGCTTTGCTAGCGAACTCGTGGGACACAAAGGAATAAGTAGCACCAGAGTCAAAAAGAACAAGGGCGTCACACGAATCTACTAACAGGGTACCTGTCATCATGTCTGGTCGTCCCACGGACTCAGCGGCAGGCAATGCGTAGACTCCAGGTGGTGACAGGGCGACGGGAGCCCTGACACTCGGCTGAGATGGCAACGAAAATGGAGGCGGTGCAGCATGCTGAACTGGAGCAACTGGTGTAGGGTGTCATTAATACCCGACGGGTGGTGCCCAGGAAAAAGGAGGCTGCGGTGTTGGGGCAGCCGCCAACATCTGGACAGACCCCCGAGGTGAAGCATTTGTCGAAGACGTAGGCGTTGGCTCCCACTTGATAATACTAGAGGGGTTCTGACGACAAACCCACTCTATGTGGTCCGACCGACCACATTGCCGACACTCTCTCGCCCAAGAACATTCAGCAGCACGGTGCCCACCACCGCACTTGAAACACATCATGCCCTGCCCTGGAACAAGACGATAGGCTGGGGTCACTCACGATGAACGAGGCGCTGCAGAAGACGACCTCGAGGATTTGGACTTGGACGACTACGGGGAACGTTGGCCCCACTTGGACTTCTTGGAAGTAGGTCGCTGAGATGACCCACCCTCTTCGCTAAAACTCCTCTTCTGGTCACTACCAGAAACGCTTGGACCACCAGAGGGTTGCAGTCCTTTAGTAAGTTGCATTTCCATCTCCATCCCTCTGGCTTGTTCCACCACTAACCTAAAGTCATGTGGTGCAGTAGCTCCCATAACATGCCGAAACTCAGGGTTGAGCCCTCGGCGAAACCTTTTAGCCTTCTCCAGATCATTGCTCGCAACCGATGGTACGAAACGGATCAGATCGTTGAACCCCGCTTCATACTCAGCTACGGTCTTCTTCCCCTGCACAAAGGTCGACAAAGCGACCTCCATACTCTCCACAAACGATTCTAGGTAATACTTCGCCTTGAACAGCTCGACGAAGATTTCCCAGGTAGTGGGACCCTGGGAAGGGGTCCTAGCTGAAAGGACTCCCTCCTACCAGATGTCTGCCTGACCCTTTAACTGGAATGCCACATAGCGAGCTCTCAACTGTGAGCTCATCTCTAGGGCTTCAAATTGTCTCCCCATATAGCGCAACCAATCCGCAGCTTGGACGGGTGTACCCGTCCCATCGAAGGTGTTTAGACGTAAAGCCAACCACTCTCGAAGGCCCATCCTAGCCTCTGGCACGGTTGGAACGACAGTCGATACCGCAACGGGTACAGCCGTAGCAGCGGCTGCCGGCGCTTGTTGGCGAAGCGCACAGACCTCTTCTATAAACTCCGCAGCAAGGTCGAAGACCTTGCACGATCCGACTACTGATCGTTCGGTAAAGCAACCTCCGCATTCGGTGCTTCCTGCTGAACCTCAAGCGGTGGCTCCGCTTGAGCACGGCCACGACCACGGCCGCGTCCTCTACCTCTACCCCTCGGCATCTCTGGTAACATCAAACAAACATTCACATAATCAACTCACAACAGTTACCTCGTAACATTGCATATAAACAACATAACTAGCTAAAACATATATACAACGCCTAACCCAAAACCCATCCTACTGTGCACCAGAGTGTGTCAAGTTTAATTTAATTATTTGGCCTAAGTCAAGTTTCTGTAATTAATCAACCTAGGTTTAATTTTTTCACCACCGACCTAACGCCCACTCTGATACCAACTGTAACACCCCGACCCGCAACCTGGGTCCAGAATGCTACCACTACACCTTATTCATTACAAACTTTGCACAGCTAATTAAACAGCTAGACATAATACAACAAAAGTAGCTATATGTGACGTGGATGTTCTATTTCCCCTTCCTAAAGCATATCAACTTCGTCATTCACCTAGACATCAAAAAAATAAGCAAGGGTGAGTCTGAAGACTCAGCAAGCACAATATGAACGACAAACATTGCCACACAACACAAACATAACCACATCATTATCTTTTCATTAGTGCAATGCATCATAACTCTACATTCACCCTCATGCTCATGCTCATATGCATCTCATCAGCTGATACCGGTATCGCGGAGTGTCCACCCGTCGATGACACACTCTTCCCCCCATCTTCGTTATGATGGGGTCTGTTGGGACCCAAAAACGCAATTCTGGACCCTCTATGTATACTGCACTAGTTCAGGATCACACTAGTGCACACAGTGGCAACATCGATGAAATATCATTTTCATATACAAAGATGACTAATAAATAGGCAAATAACAATAAATATCAAAGTAAAGACCTTAAGGTCAAAGCTTACAGTTCATACCTCAGAAGGCGAATAACTCAATGAAGCTGCAATGGAACGAAACATAATACCTTCAGTGAAGCCCATCCATATGCCCACAGGCAATCGGCTGGGGTGCGCGACCTAGTTCTTCTCGATCCTTGAAGTAGACCTTGTTGACTGACAATTCCTCCACTTCTGTAGGTTTGGGCGCAAGTTTTACAACAAGTGTGAGTACACAACCGTACTCGCAAGTCATACCACAGAATGCAATTTATAGATGATGGCTTATTCCAAAAGAAATAGCGTCTGTGGTTATTTTGCAGAAATGCAACATTTGCAACTGAATACAAATAATAGATTGAAAGCATAATTCAAAACAAATATACAATATTAATTTAACATTTATTTTCACAAAGACACATAGCCTAATCAAATTCTTTCACACAACCATATGACTTAAATCACACAGCTGTCCCTTCCCAATAGTTTTATGAAAATCTACCCCTCGTGTGAAATCCCTGAGCATGTCCATGACCGCGGACGCGGCTATTCGAATAGATTGTTTAACACTCTGCAGAGGTTGTACACTTTACCCACAAGATGCAATCAACTGGATCAGAGCTGATCACAACAAAACCTTTCAGAAACCTCATCTCAACATTGACACTCCCGATGTGCTTACAAACCGCTATACCAACCCAAACGAAGTGCTTTGGCATAACACACATCGTTTGACAGGGACAATGCGAATCGCCCCGTGATGCGACTACCTTATAGTACACACCTCCACCCATAGCCCAACCTACAGCCTGAGTAATCAATGCCAAGAATCCATAACCTACTAAGTTAGGCCCGCCCCATCAGTCATGTGGTCGTACAGTAAGGCTCAGTTCAATGGTGCACAAAGTTAAGTTCTTAATTGACCAAGGCAAGACTTCTATTTTCTAACTATGCCACAAAGATTATTATTCCCATTCACAAAGTCCACCATATCACTTAGTATCCACCACTTGCCTCAGTCTAAATCCTTTCCTACCCCGTTGGTTTAGTGCAATACATGCTATCACAAAGTAATAACACATAGCACACACAGTTTTATCACAAAGTTCCATAATCACTTAGTCAAATTTATAATTATAACTCAGGTGATGGTGATGACTCGTTGCATGGCTAAGCAATCTACTCGTACTAACCAACCCACGTTGGTAATACCATAGCACCAACTAAATATGAACCAATCTAGGGTGACAAAAGATTATGACATATCAATTAGCCAAGGTGGGTATAACAAATTGGATTAATAGCTAAACCCAAAAGCATTTAAATAATTACTTAAAGTAAATGCAATAATTTGAATCAAAGTAATTTTGAAAACTGGGTTCAATATGATCAAAGGTATAACTTGCCTTGCTATAGCAATGATGATTTTATTTTATCTTCAATCTTCTACTTGCTTGATCTTCAGCTCCTTCGGACGATTCCGGGACTTCGGCGTCTAACGAGAAAGAAAGCGCAAAATAAACTAAATTCAAAAGACAAATCAAATAAACTCCAAATTGAAATTGAATGGTACTGGAAGGTAGATATTGAATTTAGATGAATTTAGGAACTTGAACGGGTTCAATCAGAATTCGGATGAAGAAGATATGGCTCTCGGAAGATTGGAATTCACATGAAATGATGAAAAAGCTCTACGGAATATTCTCAGGATATTCTGTTCCGAAAATATTAGAAAACAAATGAGTGTATGATAAGTGGAACCGACTGGTATTTATAGATTTCTAGAATTAAAATAATTCCAAAAATAAGGTAGAGAGAGTGACAAATGGGACCAATAAGATAAAAGGATTTTTAAGAATTAAATTAATTCTCGAAAATAGAATTAGGGGTTGACATGTGGGCCACTAGTCTATGGACCAGGTCCACAGAGCTATGCTATTCCACGGTGGACCAAGCTCATGAACTAGGTTTGACTAATGTTGACTGACATGCGGGACCCGCATGTAAGTGAGAAATAATAAGAATTTTTAATTGGAAGGATGACATATGGGGTCTACATGTAAGTGAGGGAAATAATAAGAGTTTTTAATTGGAAGGATGACATGTGGGGTCTATATGTAAGTGAGAGGATATATATATGACTTGGATTAATGAATGAAAAGTGGGGCCAATTCAGTAGAGGCAAAGAATTAACAGAGCAATAGACTGCGTTGGACAATAGATCTGCATGCATTGGCCAGAGAGGATGGAGGGGCGTCGCCCTGGTTGCATGCACATGGGATCTTTGATCAGTTAGAGAAAGGAAGAGAGAAGACCAAAGAAACGTGCTTCTGTGGAGAGAACAACAAGCAACAGACCAAAGTACAGGGAAGATAACAAAATAGAAATCAAAGAAAACAACAGAGACGCATTGCTGTTTTTGGGCACAAGGCGGCAAGGAATTTTGTAGTGCAAGAATTAGAGAAGGATTAGTAGGGGAAAAGGTGATGCATGACTCACACATCAGGAGAGGAAAGGAACGCAACAGAGAATAGGAAGAACAACCGAACCAGTTCAGCTTCCAAGAGAAACGAAGACAATAGAAAAGCTACAGGAGCATGCATGAACAGTGCGCACGGGGTGGCCGACGGCCGGAGGTGACGTAGCAGCGGCGAAGGGGCAAAACGGAAAGGAAACGACGAGCCGGACGCGATGGTGTGGTTGGATTTTGGAAAAACTCACCGAGGAAGCGAGCAACGTAATGAACATGGTTTGGTTTTAATGGCCAACGGTGCTCCGGCGATCTTCGGGCAAAGAGGAAGGAAGCATGATGTAGAGGGCAACGACGCGAAGCCAACACCGCAGACGGTTCGGCCGGCGGACGTCGGACGAATGCGCAGTTTGCCGGAGAAGACCTTCGGTTGGAGCTCGGTTTTTTGGACATTGCGACGAAAATAGATCGGTTTGGAGGAAACCAAATCAGGGGATTAGAAGAGGAGATCAAGACGGACGCGTGGCGCAAACGGTTCGCTTTTATATGCACCGTGGAGGAAGATATCGAATTTGGAAGGTTTGGGTTTGTTTCGTATACGTTCTGGAGACATCAGCTCTTGGTTCGGTCGGAAGTTGAACAGTACCATGCGATTTACTGTAGCACATGGCAGGAGAGAGAAAATGCTGATTTTCGAAATTAAAATAAAAGGTCAAAAATCAAGGAGATCAAATAAATAGCAAACAAATCCGAAAAAATCTCAGAAAATACCCAAAAATTCCTTGAAAGACAAGGAAGCCAAAAAACACAAGTTTTTATTTAATTAATGTTTAGATTAGTCAAATTAAATATTTTTAATTTAAGAAAATTCCCAATTAAGCTTTATTAATTCAAATAAAATTGGTGAAATTTTTCAGGGACCTAAACTACTCAAAAGATTTTTGAAAAGCCAAAATTTGGGACGTTACAAACCTGCCCCCTTAAAAGAATCTCATCCCCGAGATTGGATAACGAACTCAGCCTTCGGGTTCACTTCTTGCTTTCAAATTGCTTTGACTTTGGCAGAATCGCTCTTCTGGCCACTTACAGAACAACCGCCTTGCTTCTTGCTAAACTTCGCTTCACTGAAAACTTGACAAACTAGCTCTTGGTTGGAAGGCATCTTGAAACTTGATTGCTTCTACCGGGGTGCTTGATCGGTGCTTGAAGGCACTTCTAGAGTGGAGGAAATCTTGCTGCTGACTGGTAACTCGGGTTACCAAACTATCTCTCCTTCCGTGCTTCAGATTTTGAACTAACTGACACATTTATGTCACCTCTGTCATACACTTCTTAGCACATAACTTCAACAGGTATTCTGAAGATAGACATGGCTGCGAAGGTGATAATCTGTATAATCTGCATAGCTTTTCTTCTCGAACACTGCTACTTAAATTCCATTTAAGATTAAGGATCCTTGGTCTTCTGCTTCATGATTAATGCAACATCGACATACTTTGTAATTTGATCTACCCTAGTTGAGCGATGACTTACGCAATCAACCATTGTGAACTTTAAAAGGGTGACAACTGTGACTGGCTGACATCTGGGTTGTAGAAAAACTCTGCACACAATACTTACTTACTCGACTTGGTAATATGAGTTAAGGCACAACTCACTATTTCTTTCAATCTGTCTACTAGTTCGGGGCGATACACATTACTAAACCGAAATGAACATCCAAGCATCATACAGACTTTGTCGCTAATACAAGATAAGCTCGGATCCTTGGTCTGACACTAACTTCTCTAACACGTCATGCAAATTGACCATCTTTGTAGATCTAACACTGCACCCATGCTGACGAATATCATATCTGTCGTATACAACCTCTGTGGTATACCACTCTGCTAGGCAGTCTCCAAACTAGGTGATATTGACAGGAATGAAGCAACAAATTTCTGTCAAATGATCAACAATCACCCTTCAAGAAATTATATCTCGATTGGGTCCTGGGAGATCCCTTATCTGAATTCTCAGTGATAGGAGTACTTTGACTAGCCTCTGACATGTTGGCTAACTTTCTGACATACCAAAGGGTAACCCATTTGGCGATATTTCGCTCTATTTTGGATCAACACAATTCAACTTTGAGATCTTTGTACGCCTTGGTACTTTCAGGGAAACTGGAATGCTTACACTCAAATGTTGGTTTGAGCATCAACTACTGGAGTTCCTTCTCATTAGATATGCAAATATACTCATTGATCCATGGATCATTCTGTTCGTCTTCAGCGGGTTCTCACGCTTTCCTTTGATTTACGTGAGGATGAATTTTCTTGACAAAACTGTCATCTCATCATGCAGTCAAGAGCGATCTTTAGCATCAGTTCAAATTCTGGGTTTCAACAGATATCCTTGCAACTGACTCAAGATCCAACTTCTGAATTTCACAGGTAACCTTGGCTGACTAATCAACAAATTCTTACGATAACTCTTACATTTCAAAGTATCGCCATTGATCTTGAGTGCGGCCGAGGAGCAGATTCCAACCTCATGGTTCTCAATCCAATAACCATCTTTGTTTCTTTATGACAACAAACTTTGAATTACGACTAGGATAATTCGCTGCTTGAAACTTTAGTTGTTAGGAAGTGCCGGTGAAACTTTTTAACACACGAATTCTTGGAGGTTCCGTGATAAAAACTATCAAGGTTTTTTCCGGTATCTGGCAATATGAACACTAAAGTTGTGATTAATCTCTTCTGAAATTTGTACAAACTCGGTTCACTTCTAGCGACTTGGGCGAACTTCTCTTCTTACAACCGGTGAGGGGTCTTGGCTAACTTGAAACGACTGTCTCATTGATCTTCAACTGACACTGTCTCAAAATGACTGTTTCACCGGTATTCAACTGACAATGCTAAGCTGATGGGATTGATTTGACACTGCCTTTTCTTGATAAAGTCATCTGATCTACTCTATCATTTATGCGAACTCTTTTAACAACTTTTGTCATAATTCATCTCTAACGTAATTCCTTCTGGAATTGGCTGATCCTGGGTACCAAGTCGGAGACAAACTTAACTTCGAATACGGTTGCATGTTGCATAGATCACTTGCAATGACAATTGCATATTCTCTTGCGGATACGGACATTATTCCATGGTTAAATCCTTCAACTATTTACTGTTATTTCATAGCTATGCACAAGATCGAGTTGGAATTCAACATCACATTCCATGTTCTGACTCCACGGCCTTCAATCAACATGACTCAACGCCTTGTTACTCGACTTGCAAAGGCATATGCTGAGAAAGACATCCAATGATTTAATATCCAATATTTCCTTTTTCTTCGTAACTTGCATACAAAGATGTCCACCTTTTTGCTCTCAAATAGAGGAGAGGTTACAATGGTTCCCTGAATTTACTGCTACTAACGGAGGCATGACTCTACATGATCTGGTATCATCAATCTAGACTTCCTTGGTAACATCATCGTTCAAACGTCTCTTCTTTGACTGCTTCGCTGGACACACGGATCCTGATGCGTTACCACCTGCTCTGGGAGTTAAAATCTTGAATGAACTGACTTCTGGTATTCTTGCATCTGGAGTTAGTGACTGGTTCCACTGAGGACACTAGCTGATGTAGTGACCATCCTTGCGACAACTGTAACATACACGTGGCGGACATGGTGACTTGCCTGATGATATTGCACCGGAACGACTAACCTTCTTGAAGGTTGAAGTTTGACGCTTTGCAGGGCATCTCTTGGCATAGTGGTCTTGCTCACCACACTCAAAACACACTCTTGATGATATTGGCTCGCTTCTCTTTTGAGGTGGGTTGCCAAGGTCAACATCTTGTCTTTGGGATTCTTTAGCTGACATATCTTGTATTGACAATGGTTTGCCTTCTTTTGCTAATGTTCTGACAATAGCTCAAAAATTTTCTCGCTGACATTGTGTTGCAGAAGTCAACACGGAATACATAGGGCACTGACTCGGACAATGATCATTGCCTTCACATAAGAAACATGTGATCTTGCTCATTGGACATTCACCAACAGAATGGTTTCCTTCGCAACTGGAACAACTGATATTGTGCTCATCAGCACTATGGCCTATTTCTCCACAGTGGGTACATGCACAATCTTCTGACTTATCTGGTTGGCAGCATTTCAACTGACAACGGCTAGATATGGTGTAGGATATCGAAATAGCAGCTTTCTCTTGATCACTTATGCTTGATATCACATGATGTTGGCACAAAGCGGTTGTGAACTCTGCCCAAGTGATGGTGTGCTCGTCCTGATGGGTGTCGCGAAATTTTTCCCACCAATCTAATGCAACTCCTTCTAATTGATGAGTAGCATAGAAAACTTTCTTATTATCGCTGCACTGCACAATAGTTAGCTTCTCTTCTATGGTGCGAATCCAAGATTCTGCTTCATTGAGTGTGGTTGACCCTTCAAAGATAGGTGGCTTGGTCCTTAAGAACTTTGCAAGCTTGAACTGAGAGTGTGTCGTTGGGATGGCAACGAGTTGTGCACCATTGCAATAGTAATATTGTCTAATGGTTGCATCGTCACTTGCATGATCTCGATTAGGCGGCAGGAGGCGGCTCGGGTTCTAATGTGTCACTCGCGCGGAGATAGTTCTTTGGTTATCGTCTGCTCTGGTACTAACACTGGTGACGGTACGACGACATGCTTGATTATTCTGATTCAACCAATTGATTAAAGTAGCGGTGGTCTGATTCTGCTGGGTCATCCTGTTGTTCATGTTCTGCATCATCGCATTCATGAGTTGAGTCTGAGCTACCAAGAATTGTTCCATGACTGGATCTGCTACTCTGATGCGACAAGCGCCCATTTGGGATTGACAGAGTGCAGTGAGTGCATGGACTTTCTCAAGATTACTGACAAGCTTGGCTTCACTGGAGTTCTCCATCTGCTGGCTGACCAGGGCTCATAGATGCGAGGGAAAAGCATAAGGTAAGGGAAGACAATGTACTAAGGGGAGCAGGTTTAACCCAAAGAACACCAAGAAACACACAAATAGCCGGAAAGCTATTAAGAAGCATAAAACTCACAGCCAAACTACACCGAAGAAGGGAAAAAAAAGATCTAATCGTCTAGTCGATTAAACTCTAACTTAACAGGGCGACTTGGTTCAATACACGGGAGGAACCTATGCTGATTTATCCTATATGGTTGGTCTAAAGAAAACTCGATCTGATCACGGTCTTCATCAAACGTTGACTGCTTGTGATTCTTGTAGGCGAATCTTGGAAAAAGCAGGATGACGTACAACTTCTTCTTGGTCTTCAATTTTTGCGACACACTTATCTTGAACACTTGGGAAGATGTCGATACGTTGTTGTTGGTTGCATGGTCTTCAAACAGCTACTCAAAACAGCTCTTGGGCATCCACCAAGACATTTGACATGGATAACGATGACTATAGAAGTTATGAGGGGAGAGAGTCCAATTTAATACTCCAAATGGTGAGGACGAATATAGAAGAGAAAGGAATAGAATGGAAGAGTATAGAAGCTAGACAAGGTGAGAATAGCACATCATTAAGATTTTCCATTTGTAAAATAAGTTTTGAAGTTTTCCTTACAAACGGCCATTCTAACTAAGGTCACGACCTAGAGTCGATATGGCTCTGATACCACCTCTGTTGGGACCCAAAAATGCAATTCTGGACCCTCTGTGTATACTGCACTAGTCCAGGATCACGCTAGTGCACACAGTGGTAACATCGATGAAATATCATTTTCATATACAAAGATGACTAATAAATAGGCAAATAATAATAAATATCAGAGTAAAGACCTTAAGGTCAAAGCTTACAGTTAATGCCTCAGAAGGCGAATAGCTCAATGAAGTTGCAATGAGCGAAAGCGGAATAACCAGTGAAACCCATCCATATGCCCACAGGCAATCGGCTGGGGTGCACAACCTAGTTCTTCTCGATCCTTGAAGTAGACCTTGTTGACTGACGATTCCTCCACTTCCGTAGGTTTGGGCGCAAGTTTTACAACAAGCGTGAGTACACAACCGTACTCGCATGTCATACCACAGAATGCAATTTATAGATGATGGCTTATTCCAAAAGAAATGGCGTCTGTGGTTATTTTGCAGAAATGCAACATTTGCAACTGAATACAAATAATAGATTGAAAGCATAATTCAAAACAAATAGACAATATTAATTTAACATTTGTTTTCACAAAGACACATAGCCTAATCAAATTCTTTCACACAACCATATGACTTCAATCACACAGCTGTCCCTTCCCAACAGTTTTATGAAAATCTACCCCTCGTGTGAAATCCCCGAGCATGTCCATGACCATGACGCGCTATTCGAATAGATTGTTTAACACTCTGCGAGAGGTTGTACACTTTACCCACAAGATGCAATCAAGATGGATCGAGCCGATCACAACAAAACCTTTCAGAAACTTTATCTCAACATTGACACTCCCGATGTGCTTACAAACCGCTATACCAACTCAAACGAAGTGCTTTGGCATAACACACATCGTTGGACAGGGACACGGCGAACCGCCCCGTGATGCGACTACCTTATAGTACACACCTCCACCCATAGCCTAACCTACAGCCTGAGTAATCAATGCCAAGAATCCATAACCTACTAAGTTAGGCCCGCCCCATCAGGCATGTGGTCGTACAGTAAGGCTCAGTTCAATGGCGCACAAAGTTAAGTCCTTAATTGACCAAGGCAAGACTTCTATTTTCTAACTATGCCACAAAGATTATTATTCTCATTCACAAAGTCCACCATATCACTTAGTATCCACCACTTGCCTCAGTCTAAATCCTTTCCTACCCTGTTGGTTTAGTGCAACACATGCTATCACAAAGTAATAACACATAGCACACACAGTTTTATCACAAAGTTCCATAATCACTTAGTCAAATTTATAATTGCAACTCAAGTGATGGTGATGACTCGTTGCATGGCTAAGCAATCTACTCGTACTAACCAACCCACGTTGGTAATACCATAGCACCAACTAAATATGAACCAATCTAGGGTGATAAAAGATTATGACATATCAATTAGCCAAGGTGGGTATAACAAATTGGATTAATAGCTAAACCCAAAAGCATTTAAATAATTACTTAAAGTAAATGCAATAATTTGAATCAAAGTAATTTTGAAAACTGGGTTCAATATGATCAAATGTATAACTTGCCTTGCTATAGCAATGATGATTTTATTTTATCTTCAATCTTCTACTTGCTTGATCTTCAGCTCCTTCGGACGATTCTGGGACTTCGGCGCCTAACGAGAAAGAAATCGTAAAACAAACTAAATTCAAAAGTCAAATCAAATAAACTCCAAATTGAAATTGAATGGTACTGGAAGGTAGATATTGAATTTAGATGAATTTAGGAACTTGAACGGGTTTAATCGGAATTCGGATGAAGAAGATATGGCTCTCGGAAGATTGGAATTCACATGAAATGATGAAAAAGCTCTACGGAATATTCTCAGGATATTCTGTTCCGAAAATATTAGAAAAAAATGAGTGTATGATAGGTGGAACCGACTGGTATTTATAGATTTCTAGAATTAAAATAATTCCAGAAATAAGGTAGAGAGAGTGACAAGTGGGACCAATAAGATAAAAGGATTTTTAAGAATTAAATTAATTCTCGAAAATAGAATTAGGGGTTGACATGTGGGCCACTGGTCTATGGACCAGGTCCACAGAGCTATGCTAGTCCACGGTGGACCAAGCTCATGAACTAGGTTTGACTAAGGTTGAATGACACGCGGGACCCGCATGTAAGTGAGAGAAATAATAAGAATTTTTAATTGGAAGGATGACATGTGGGGTCTACATGTAAGTGAGAGCATATATATATATATGACTTGGATTAATGAATGACAAGTGGGGCCAATTCACTAGAGGCAAAGAATTAACAGAGCAACAGACTGCGTCGGAAAATAGATCTGCATGCATTGGCCAGAGAGGATGCAGGGGCGTCGCCCTGGTTGCATACACATGGGATCTTTGATCGGTTAGAGAAAGGAAGACAGAAGACCAAAGAAACGTGCTTTTGTTGAGAGAACAACAAGCAACAGACCAAAGTACAGGGAAGATAACAGAATAGAAATCAAAGAAAACAACAAAGACGCATTGCTGTTTTTGGGCGCAAGGCGGCAAGGAATTTGGTAGTGCAAGAATTAGAGAAGGATTAGTAGGGGAAAAGGTGATGCATGACTCACACATCAGGAGAGGAAAGGAACGCAACAGAGAGTAGGAAGAACAACCGAACGAGTTCAGCTTCCAGGAGAAACGAAGACAATAGAAAAGCTAAAGCTACAGGAGCATGCATGAACAGTGCGCACAGGGTGGTCGACGGCCGGAGGCGACGTAGCAGCGGCGAAGGGGCAAAACGGAAAGGAAACGGCGAGCCGAACGCGATGGTGCGGTCGGATTTTGGAAAAACTCATTGAGGAAGCGAGCAACCCGATGAACACGGTATGGCTTTAATGGCCGACGGTGCTCCGGCGATCTTGAGCGAAGAGGAAGAAACCATGACGTAGAGGGCGACGACGCGAAGCCAACGCCGCAGACGGTTCGGCCGGCGGACGTCGGACGAAGGCGTAGTTCGCCGGAGAAGACCTTCGGTTGGAGCTCGGTTTTTTGGAGATTGCGACGAAAATAGATCGGTTTGGAGGAAGCCAAATTAGGGGATTAGAAGAGGAGATCAAGACGGACGCGTGGGCGCAAACGGTTCGCTTTTATATGCACCGTGGAGGAAGATATCGAATTTGGAAGGTTTGGGTTTGTTTCGTATACGTTCTGGAGACAGCAGCGCTCGGTTCGGCTAGAAGATGAACAATACCGCGTGATTTACTGTAGCATGTGGTAGGAGAGAGAAAAGGCTGATTTTCAGAATTAAAATAAAAGACCAAAAATCACCGGAATAGTTACATGACTTTCTCACCGACCTGGCTCAGGCAACCTTTCCATGTTGCAAATGCACATGTCCATTGCCATTAACATGATTCATCATTGTTGTCATTAACAGGGTAGCATCATTACTTACCTCGTCCCATCATCATCACCATTACCATAAGCATCATCACAGAAGCATCGTCACATAATCACCGTCATGTCATGAAAACATCACATAATTCATAACATTTATATGCTATCGCTCTACCATGCACTTGCCAGTTAACCAAGTGGAGCAGAGTGACGTGCGGACGACGTCGTTCCAGAACCTCCACCTGAACAAGCATTCTACCATACTCAATATGATGTAACAACACATGCATACATACGATTGACATTGTCCCTACGCGCCAACCGACACAACCAACCCCTTCTCACTGGGCATTGTACTACTGACCAGATGCCAAAATTAAATAATATGATTAGAAATCTCTTCATCAAATCTGACGAGTAAAATTTATCCACAAGCCCCCCAATTTCTTCCCCTCCCCCCCTTCTTTTCTTTCCTCCCCTCCCTTTTCCCTAACTCCTGGCCGAAGCCACCCCTTCAGTTGCTTATCTCCTCATCTCCCCCTCCTCACTCACTCATTCTCTCTCTCTCTCTCTGGTGGCTCTCCCGGCTGTTCCGCCACCTGCCGAAGCCGCCTCCCGCCGGCCGAGCCCGGCGCGCCGCGCACACTGCGCCCAGCACTGCCTCGCTCAGCCCCTCTCCTCTTGGCCGTCGGCCGGATCTGGCCCGGCGCCACCGTCGGTGCCACCTCCTACGCTCGGCGCCTCGCTCGGCGCCACTCTACCCGCACCTCATCCCCGGCTCATCTCCGGCGTCTCTACCCTACCGAAGCCGCCAGCTCCTCTCCCACGCCCGCGCCTCTCCTGCCCGGCCGTGGGTGTGCCCGGCTCGGCCTCCGGCCGCCGTGCGCCTCTCCTTGGTGCCGCTGCCTCCTACGAGCTCTACCAGGAAGTCTACTTTCTCACCCCCTCCCCTTCCTCCCCTTACTTTACGCATGCAAGTGTCGATTGCTCTCTGTAATGCTAGCTCAATGGGTGGGGTTTGGATCGGATAAGACCAAGAATGGGGAAAGAACGAGGGTCACCTGGTTTGTCAGTTTCAATTTGGGAGTGTCGGGGTGGTGGGATGATGGCAATGGTCTTGCCGTCAGTTTTGGTCGGGTGTTGCCGTCGATGTCGGGTCGATGCCTGCTGGGGTTGCCACCATGCTTCCTCCTATCCCCCTTACTTCCCCTGCTCTTCTTCTACCGCCGGTTGTTTGTGGCTGACTGGGGAGAGGAACTTGGAGTGGGCAGTGGGGTGCTGGTTGGGAGAATGAAC
Organism: Ampelocalamus luodianensis; assembly: GCA_036346255.1. Taxonomy (NCBI): domain Eukaryota; kingdom Viridiplantae; phylum Streptophyta; class Magnoliopsida; order Poales; family Poaceae; genus Ampelocalamus; species Ampelocalamus luodianensis. The sequence continues at coordinate 27,284,265 of CM070626.1, read as the reverse complement.
ATGGGGAGTGGTGGCATGTGCTTGATACTTCGGCGGCTTGGTTCTTATCCTCTCTCTCTCTCTTTATCTTACTGTAGAGAGGTAAAGAGGTAAAACTTACCCTTACTATTACGGTTACTCATTTTGCATTTTCTATTGGCATTACAGGTGCGCCCATCCCGGTCGATCCAACCCATTCCAACGTGCTACTTGCCTTCGCTGCTGCAACCCAGCGACGTGAGCACGTGTCGCTGTGGCAAGTAAAGCGTCCGGACGAACGCTTCGGTATCATATGTACGAGTATAAGCATTATCCTATAAATTATGAAAACAGATCAATTTTAACCATAAGGCTGGTTTTCTGGGCAGTTTTGCCGTGGTAACGTTGACACAGGGTGGTTTAGCCACACGGATGGATGACTCGACAAATTCCCAACACTCTTTCAGCAACCCAGAGCCAATCTGACAGATGGGCCCACATGTCAGCGACTTGGAGTAGGGGAGGCGGCGAGGGACACTCGCGCCAACGCAGTCGGCGGCAAGCAATGGTCAGAACACAAGTCAGTGGTCGGCCTGCGAGCTAGAGAAAGCCAAGGGGAGTCTGTGAGTGGTGGTGGTTGGGGGCAAAGTGGAGCGACTGTAAGCTGGTGACGGCGAGCGGTGGTGGAGGAGGAGGGTGAACGCGGCAGGGGAAATGGGCGAGGAAAGGGAAAATTGACTGCGAGTAAGAGATTCTGGGTATTGCCGGCGAAGAACTGCATCAGCAGAGCACGTCATGTGGCACTGTTCGCCAATTATCGCCGTCGTCTACTCGTCTTCTCCAATTTGTTGAGCCAGAAGCCTGTCAGCACAAAACCACCGTCCAGAGCCGCAGGGGGATTTGATCTGCTATTACGGCTTTGTTTGGGAGGGCCGATCCTGGCCGGGATCACCGCCGAAACCCTGAGAAATCTCCTCCTGTGCTAGATTTTCCCGGGAGGTCCTGCAGGTATGTTTGGGAACGCCAACCGCTCGCATGGCGTCGCATTGACCTCCGCGACTGGGCCGCCCTGACCTCCGCCCGGCGCGCGGCGGAACCGGCACAGCCAGCGAGCGCATCCCTGTCCAAGCCGCGCTCGCCAGCGTCGCCGCGACGCGGACAGCTGGTCGGATGGAGGTTGTGCTCCTCCCCGAGTTTGCCGATGAGGAGCACCTCCTGTTCCTCGCTGAGAGGTGAAAGCTTCGTCGTCCTTGTTTGTTTAATCTTCGTTGGTTGGTTTCTGTAATCTCGTTTCACTGTTTAGTTATTGATGCAGAAAATTGTTTAGGTTGTGGTACTAGTGTACCTTCTTGTATTCGCACCAAATTCTTAGTTTAATAAAGAGATATATTTCACCTTAGTTGGATGTGTTTCATTGGTTTGTGTAGAGAAAGGCCGAATTCATGTAAGCACGGGTAGTTATTATGATCTGGTTTCTAGATAAATATTTTGCTGTATTGCTATATGAGAATATATTGGAACATATGGGTTTATTGATTTGTATAATCAGAATGATTGATTATCATAGGGAAAATAGATGGGAATTGTAGTTTCAGTTTCCTTCCTTTTCTTGTATTTCAATGTCCCTGTTTTATCCACGTCCTTTTATTTGGATGGGAAAACAGATGCCGAATTGTAGAAAAAATTGATGCTGGCCTAACACTCTAGAATGAGGCTAACAAGTAGCAGCAATAAAACAAGAATAGGACTCCTTTTGCTTGGTGATAACACACTAATGTTTTGTCATGTTATTCCTCTTTATGGCCTGCAGGAGAACTGGGAAGGCACAGCATAAGAAAAAAACCAACCTATTTTGGCTTATCATTAGGGCATTTGTTGTCGCTATGTCCAAGTTCTGGACAAAATGAGTAATGCGGAAAATTGCACGTTCGTGTGGTACTGTCGCTTGAGATATCTTCTGCCTACTGGGAAATGAGAAGTGCTCTGAAGCTCCACTTATACCTGATGCATTTGGTGAACTTGCTCTGCTGGGATTCCATATACCCTTAAAATCCCTCATCCCCTGGTTTTTCTATCCCTTACTTCCAAACAAGCACTACAAGTACTAGGGTTACATACCTGGTTTTGTAGTGCAGAGGTCTCAATTAGACCAACTTGAAAGTACATATGCTAAATATGGACTTTTTTCTAAATAAAAAATTTATTAATTCTCTAAATTTTATGATGATAACCCTGACCTACGATAAATATATTCTACGTCGAATCCGAGAAGAACTAAAACTACTACACCTTCTCACACTCAAATCTACCTTATATCCTTACCACTGTTTTTTTTTTGAGAGAGAATATCCTTACCACTGTTGCAATTCAATTTGGACTCCTGTTTGGTTACAAATGAGCTCCGCAGCGAGCAGGACTGCAGAAGTGTGCTCATGACAAAATTCTAAGGAAGTCTAAGATCTCTCAAAGAAAATAAAAGAAAAAGGATTATTTGTTTTCCTGAGCTTAATTTCAAGAACGGTTCAACGATTAGTTGTCAGCATTAATTGTACGTTTGTGGTCCACTATTCTCCACAGGCAGGCAGGCAGGAATATCTTTCCCTAGTATAGATTTGCATTAGAGTAAATTTGTCCAGTGCCATCGCAATCGTTCACTAGTTGTAAATATCATCACAAACGAGGTCGACAAGATAGTTAGGATCGCGATCCTACTCTTAGAGTCTTACGATTTTACGAACCCACGACAGCCTGTCGATCCAAATCGCAATGTCGATCCTACTCGTAGAGACTTAGGGCAAAAAAAATTGTAATTTTTTTAGAGGCCTGGCTTTATTAATATTTTGTTTTAGAGCAAAATTTGTTGATATTAATTTCTGAGAATGAAACTATAAATAAACAAGGAGTATGAAAAATATTGTATCAGTGTGGTAATTCTAATACAAATATCTATATTATGGCATGAGCAATCTTGAGCTTGATAATGATAAGTTATTTTTATTCCTGGAGTATGTCTAGCTGCTTTTAAGGAACATGCAAGTGGTAAACCACATAAGAATCATACAAACTTATAGTATAGATGTTAAATATGTGTATTTTTAAAATTCCGTAGAATTGTCTATTCTACGATTCGATACTACGATTTTGATCTTATCGAAGGTAAATCGATCTAACTTAGAATCTCGACTCTTACTACCTTGGAGGTCGACTGGAAAGTTCTATCACAAACACGAAAAACTCTAAAAAATGTCATTACCATCACGTTTTCCATTCAAATCAACAGTTAGAGCCTTTCTTAGATAGAGAAAATGTCAAAAATACCAACATTACCCCTCGTAGAGAATATTTCGAGAAAACACATATTAAATCCGCAAAAATACCAAACAAAGCTAAACAATTCTAGGCAAATTCATAGATATTCCCTCAGACATTTTGCACTTACAAAAATTCTTTTCAACTTAAATTTGGTTTTTATTTTTACACAGTAAATAATTTTTAAATACTAAAAATTCTTTTTAAAGTGGAAAAATAACAAGATAGCTCTAAAAATTCTATAAAAACTTTAGAGTAGTTAAATAGGATATTTTTAGCTTAATTAAAATATTCTCAACACAATTTTATTTTTTATTTTCGCAATACAATTAAATTATTTATTTTTATTTATTTTTTGAAAAAACAAAATTAGGATGTTACAACATTTCATTTTTCCTATCCCCCAAGCCAAGACTCACCACCACAATCCTTCACCTTGGGTGACAGCTTGTGGAGGAGAAGCAAAGGTAGAATGACATGTGGGACTGGTCTTAGCAAAAAAAGAAATAGAAATAGAAGAAGAGTTCGGGTAGAAGAGTCATTTCGTACCGTTGGGACGAAAAACGTGACGGTAGTGGTATTTTCTAGAATTTTTCGTATTTGCGATAGTATTTTCCAGTCGACCTCATTCACGATGGTATTTTGCAACTCACGAATGATTGTGATGGCACTAAACAAATTTACTTGGCGTTCCGTATTGCTTCATTGGTACGATGGTTATTTCTGAATGCAAATACATCTGTACTTGGTTGGTATCTGTGTGTACCTCAACTTAAATTTATGTTTAATTATATGCAATTGTATGTTGAATTCTAATGCACGGACATTTCAAGTTTCAATAAAAAAATTTGACACGTCCGACCTCAGCATCTTGGGGAGATGGGCAAACATTTCAAGTTTCAATAAAAATAATTAGCTTGTTGTAGCTGATTGGATAACCAACTAGATTGGCGATTTTTGAAATCAGCATCTTGGGGGAATGCACACGACCGTCGCAACTAGATAGCTAATGAGGCTTGCCACATATGCAGAAGTCATGTTCTGATGCTGCCGCAGGGGCTCGCTAAGCTCACAAGTGTGGTCGGTCAGCGCCTTGACTGCGAAGACCGAGCCAAAAATATTTGCTCATTGAGCGCTGACCTTGCTAGGGCAGCCTTCCACTATGCACTACACTACGTAATGTCCTGGGTTGGACCGATGTACTCGGTACACACGGCTGATGGACAAGGCGTACCGTGTTATAGCTTGTTGCACAGCCACCTTGCTAGAGAAGTGTTTCCCAACTAAGAGAGTGTCGGCATCAAAACCCCACTAAGACCCTTCTTCTTGCGGCAGTACAAGGGAATGCACCGCGATATCATCAAGTCTCGATGCCATGTAAGGCACCTTCGATGACACAATTCCCCCGATTGGACCACTGACCTGGTGTGCATCCTCATCGCTACCATCTAAGCCTAGGTCAGCGTCCTCGTCAGACTCCAACCCGAGAGACTGGTCCGGTAGATACTCGTGGCAGTCAATGTGAGCCGACCACCACAATTTTGCCCCCTCATTTTGCACAAAATTATGCGCGAGTTTTCCCTTCGAGGCAACACATTCCGTACTACCGTCTTCAAGCTTAGCCTGCGGTTGCCCGCTTGTAGAGGCCCCGACATCATCAAGGTTTCCCGGCACGCTGCGTACGAAATTCACGTACACCATTGGCCTCCCATAAATGGCCGCCTCGGGCTAGGAGGCAATCTGCATGTACTGGCTTCATGCTACGCTTCCATTCACCTTGACGAGCTCCTACACGGCATTCGTGCTGGTGATCCCCTTGATCACAAGTTTCTTTGTCATTGCCTCCGTGACGAACTCCCTCTGGATGCAGCTTCAAAGCTCATGAATATTTATCGCGTCGAGCCCCTACATCCGGACCACCTTGTACTGGCATCTCGACAGGTCCAACCCATCGGTCCAGCCCGTACGAGACCATTGTCATAAACACTACCAAGTCTTGCATGTTAGAAATTACCTAAAGCCACAACACCCTCATGCAAGTGATCGATTACATATGTGTAATTAAACACGAATAATTAGTTATTGACGCATGCTGCTAGTCATAATTAATTAGTTATAATTAGTTTAGTGGTAATTAATTAGTCATAATTAGTTTAGTGCTAGCTAGCTGTTGAACATTACAACTGAAATTAACTAGCTCATACCACTAACTAGTTCATACCGAAAATAACAAAGCCTATGAACATTACAACTGATTAACCACCACAAAGTATCAAGTACTAATAAATTAGGGATACCGTAACTATGACTATATTATAAACATTACAAAACAAGCTGCATTAATTACGACTAGCTGACTAAGACTGATTAACTATGACTATGATAATAACGACAAAGGCATCCGGCAAATAATTACCTACCTTTCGGGGGAAGCAATCAAAACTGCTACGATCATAATGACTGCTCTGAACTTTACACTCCAAAAAATTTAATTATGTCACATTCTTTGAGTTTTCAGCGATGAGCGTGAGAACAAGAAATGAAACACGATTAAGATGAGTGATGAGAGACTACGAGATTTCGGTATTTAGGCACCAGGAATTCTGGAGGTGTTGTTGAGGTGCAACACTGTGGGCAAGGGGACAAAGAAGGGCGGGCGATGTGCAAAGGAGGAGGGAGGGGGCAAGGGGGACAAGAATGACGGGCGGCGGATGTGCGAAGGAGGGAGGTCAGGTAGTGGGAAAGATGGCCACCGCACGGTGGCCATGCAGTTTTGGCGTCACCACACGGTGACCATGCGGTAACCAACTCCACCGCACGGGTTTCAAAAAAAATTCCAAAACCTCCACCCAAAACCCCTCCCAAACCACACCCAAACCCCTGCCCCCACTGCATGGCACTGTGCGATCGCCCCCACCACATGACCACCATGCGGTTACCCCCCCCCCCACCGCACGGTCACCATGTGGTGCCTCCTCTGCTGCACGGTCATGGTGCGGCCAGGGTTACGTGTCGCCCCTTCATTCATCCCGCGCGGTGGAGATGCTATTTCTGCAAATTCTGCACGACAGCTGCTACATGTCCACATGTAATTTTCTTCGCGTATACCAGTATAGCATAGGTGAACACTCACGACAATATTCACTCTTTCATCAAGCATATCCTCAATGGATCGAGGACCTCCTCCACTCCCGTGGAGTCTCTACCAACAAGGTAGATGTGTGATCACCATGATCACCTTCTCTTTATGCAATGATGCTTATGAATGCACAGTTTAACATAAGTTCATCAATAATACCATCATCCCACATCCTTGAATTCATCAATACGATTAATATCATGACCATTCACATTGTTTGTAATTAAATAAGATAAAAGCATAAGCAATATAATGGTAATGAGTCATAAAGAATATAGGGATCAACCATCGAACACTGTCTACCATGCACTTGCCTCTTTATCCCCTTGGAGTTGGATAGCAAGGCGACAATAGGGCACTAGAGGCCACACTCCTCTTGACGAACATGATGGATCACGAGAACCCGCAAAAATCCTCCTCTTTTTCATCCTTTTCTTCTTCTCCTCCTTCTCACCCTCCTTCTCCTTGCTCCTACTCTCCTTGTTGACCATCCTCTTCCCTTCGACTGCAGCCACCCGACGGTAAGGGTGGTGTGGCAAGGGGAGGGACGATGCGGTAGGGGGGTGGTTGCTAGGACTTGGGGCTGCCGCCCTGGCTCTTTTATGGCGCTAGCTCACCTTAGGCCATGGTGTCGAGGGCCAAAAGCCTATGGCCCAGGTTTCCCCCTTTTGCAAAAAACTCACTAAGTCTTTTAATTCCTTCTCTAATGTGTTCTGGGATATTACAGGAATCTTCCCAATGCCCTTCAACATAAGGTTCAAGCAGTGGGCAGCACAAGGGGTCCAAAAAAGTAGGAATCTTCTACATTAGAATCTTTTCTCCTGCCTTGAAGTTAGACCCATTATTCGTAACAATCTGAACAACATAGTCCCTTCCAATTTCATCAAAAAAATTTCCTCCAGCAAACCTGCTAAGAAGTGTGCATCAGCTGACACATGTGGTGCATTAACAATATCCAAAAAAGAAAGTCCCATTTGGACTGTTCACAAGGAAATTTATCAAGTGTCTTCCTCTCCTATCAGTCCATCCATCAAACGTAAGTGTGCAACCGTATTCAGCCCAAGTCAACTCATGCTTCTCTCTTAACTTATTTGTATTCTTCTTAGACTTCTCAAGCAATGGCAGCCTCTAGTCATGAAAAGTAGGTGACCTATACCAAAGACAATATTGCCCATAGACTCAACCATTACCTCCTAGGTCTTTGAGTTGGCAACATTGAATGGTATGCCATACTCATAGAAAAGGTATACAACATGCATGTCAGCAATCTCCTTTTCTTCCTTGGTCCTTCTTGACAATGTAGTTTGAGAAAGCCTCACTCTGGCATGCCTGACACGAACAACATCTTCAGGTGACTTCCAAAGCATAGAAGCAATTGAGTTAGAGGTGTTCGGCCGAGGCTTTGACTCTTTGTTATGCAGCAAAAGTGATAACTTCCTTCTAAGAGCTGTCCTAGAACTTGGTTGGGTAGGGGAGGTTTTACTTGGCTATTTAGGTTGAGCTTATGCTTATGGTTTCTCAACTTGCTCCTCTTCATCAGCACCATCAAAATCACTTCTTCCACCTTTAGCTTCTTCATCATCATCAAACTCAATGGCTTTCTGCCTTGCAATCTTCTTCAAGTAGGCATGTATCTCTTTGATGATAGTTGTGGTTGTTTTGGGTCATTTCTCCACTTCTCCAAACCCCCATGCAAGGTGTTGTTTCATTCTCCTCACTCCAAAATGTGTCCCCTTGCCATAAAGAATACATTGACAACATCCTTCTTACTCAAGTCTAGACAAAAGCAATATTGCCATGCTGGGTCTTTGGACTTAGTCGCCTTCCGCTTAGGATCCTTTGATAGATCATACTGCTCCTTGCTCTTAGTCGCCGGAACTTGGTCTACCATGATGCCTATGCAAACCAAGAATGAATGGAATCGGTTAACATATTGATTACTAAATAATGGTACTTCACACTTGTTGCTACAACTAGTCTACTAGTTCTAGTCTTCAACTCTTCTAGAACAATTGAACAAAGCAGCAGCTACCATCGCCACCACCACATTTGCTACTACTACTTGTGCTACTACACTACTACTAGTCTACTAGTACTACATTTCTATTTATTTATTTTTTAGTACAATACTAATTGTTGGCCACTGCTACTACTACTACATCTACGAGAGGTCAAGAGCATTAGAGCAAAAGAGAGCAAATCAACATTCAGCAAAACATGGCAGCAAAACACAGAGAAGGGAGCTTAGGAGAAAAAGGATCTGAGGGAAAGGGATGAAGGAGGGAGACAAACCAGGAGGCCAAGGCTACGCTTGCCGACAGCGGCCTGAGCTAGGGGCGAAGGCGACGGGTGATGCGAATTAACCGAAGGGGAGGGAACCAGGACGGTGGAGGCAAGAACCAGTGACGGTAGCTTGCTAGGGTTCCCAAGACCCCTTATACCCTCTTCAATCTAACGCTAGGCCACCCCAACTCACAAGCCAAGTCACGAAAATAGTGCACCAAATTACACGCCCTCTCCAACGCTTGCAGACAAGTCACTCAATTTGTCACTCCACATCGAGGACTAGTCGATCCAAGTCCACCAATCGACAGCAAGTCGCTCGACTTGCTCAGCTAGTCGAGTCGATGGCTCTAGTCGAGCGCCGCCCGCCGACTAGATGACTAGTCGACGAGTTGATAACACTGGTTTGAGTAACAAAATAACATCAAAATCCTTATTGTTCTTCATGACAATGTAGTAGGTTCATTTGAGCATATGAAACTCTAATATGGTTACAAAAGGGCAACCTCTGTTGAAAAGAGATTTCCTGAATGCCAAATAAGCCTTTTTGCCATGCAAAAAGAAAGCACATCAAGAAAACGGCATTGCTCCTAGCACCGCACTAAGCTTACTAACTACTTTGAAGTTGGTTTCTGGAGGACTACAATAACAAACAACATTTGTTAAGACAATTACCTCTAAGCTGTCGGGACCCGAAAATACATCTCAGGAACCCTCTGTGTATTCTGAACTAGTCCCAGATCAGTAGCTAGCTCACACAGGAAAATAGTGATGAAATACCATCCATTTATTCAATTTAACTAAAAAGATCTCAAAGTAACAAATACTTATAATAACTGGACCTTATGGTCAACGCGTTTTTAACTTACACGCAGGCTAAAGAAACAAATGAACTCTTGCAGCGGAACGAAACTCTTCAAATGGCCAATCAACATACCCACAGGCAATCGAGTGGAGAAACGCATCCTAATCTGCAAAACCTTCATGGTCCTCCTGGGCGAAGAACTCTTGAGCAGCTTGATATTCTTCAACTTAGCAATACAGGGAAAAAGCCATGAGTACTTTGAATGTACTCAGCAAGCCGTGGGGAAATGTATGCAAATAGTATTCATGCAAGGCTTGAACAAAGATTAACTGTATGGCTCTTTTGCAGAAAACAGCATTTACAATAAATACAATAAATAGATTGAAATGCGTAATTGAAAACAATAATAAATAATTAAACACTTTCTTTGAAACAACCAGTGAACTTCCCATTCACTTCCCAACCAAACCAAGGATAAGTGAATTCTCCATTCACCAATCGACACAAACCACCAAGTGAATGACCTATTCACCAAACGAACATTATATTCATCAAGTGAACTTCCCATCCACACTCTGACACATTTTTGAAGAAACTCTATCTCCTGTGTGAAATCCCCGAGCACGTCCATAACCGCGGACACGGCTATTCGAATAGTTTTACACTCTGCAGAGGTTGTACAGATTGACCCACAAGAGATAGATCAACTTATAATGTCCGTTTAACACACTTCCGAGGTGTGCGACTAAGTGATCATCACAAGGCTTTTACAAAGCTCATTCTTAACCCAGTTCTGCCCGCTAAGGTTTCAACACCGAATGTCTTTCCGACTGCATGGGGCCCTCTTGCGCCACCGTGAGAATACGTTTCCGTAACCACGCTTCACAGCATGAACCGAAATTAAGACATTGCTAATTAATCAGCTAGGTCCGTCCCATACGGACATGTGGTTGTACGGTTAAGGCCAGTTCAATGGCGCACAAGATTAAGTCCTGACAAGTTACTCGAGCGAGACTACCACAAACCCACAACATGTTCAATCCACATCCCCACTATCCACCAACCACTCGCCCGAGCGAAAACCGTTTTGTTTAACCAACACCCATGACTAACCCCATCATGGTACACAAGTTTTAACAAGAATGGCTCACCACCATGATTCCATAAATCATTAAGTCAAAATTAATTATTAAGACACATGTGATGACAAACCCATCGTAACTAAGCAAGACTAAGCATATGTACGATACCCATGTTGGCAATATAAGTATGTCCAACTAAAATTACCCATACTAAGGTGACAAAGGATTCATGGTATTCAAATAATCAATGGAGGCATAATGACAATAGGTAATAACTAATCCCAAATCAATTTATGTAAAGATAGCATGCAATTGTATAAAACAATATACTTTTGAAATCATAGGTTCAATATGATCAAAGGTCCACGACTTGCCTTGGAATAAATCCAGTGATTGATCTTGATCTTGGTATGCTACTCCTTGCTCGAAGCTTCCCGAAGTATCGACGTCTACTCGCAAAACAAGCAAATAAATCAAATAAATAAATAACAGAGAGAAAACAAACTCCAAAAATTAAATAAAAATCTCAGATAAATAGATCTCGAATTTAGATAAATTTAGGAATTTGAATGGACGCAATCGGAGTTTGGATGCAAAAGAAATGAGCTCTGGAAGATTGAAATCTCATAAAATACTGAAAATCAGAATTTATGGATTTACTGAATTATTTTTCCGAAGGAAAGGATAATTAATGCGTCTGCTGATGTCAGCAAGGATTATGCGGCTGAGAAAGAAATAAATAAATTGAATTTAACAGGTGGGACCCACTGGTCATTGACTTGGTGCACTGTGGACTAGGTTTATAAGTCTTTGGCTCGGGCTTGCCACATGGACTGTTGACACGCATGCCATGCAAGCAAAGGAGATGAGGTGGCTCTGAGATGGATGATGATGTGGAGGCCAAGTCAGCAGAGAGAAGAACCGTGGAGGGAGCAGAGAAGACATGGCCGGCGGTCTTGAGCTCGTCCTTGATGGCGAACGGCGGCGAGGTAGTTCCGGCGAAGTGGAAAAATGGGTTCCTCTGAGCGAGGCGAAGCCCGGGGAGGTGACAGCGCGGCAAAGGCGGCAAGGGCTCGCCGGCGGCGGTGACTTGAGCGGCGGTGAGCTCCACGGCTATGGCAACATCGATGAAGGAGTGGCGCCCGATGAAAAACAAGAGGAGCACGAGTGCGGCGGTGTCACAAGGATCACAGGGAGAGGTTCAGGAGGTCCGGAGGTCAACTTCACCGTCGGCGCTTCGAAGATGACCGGAGAAGACAAGATTGGCTGGCGACGGCATCTCGGCGAGGGAAAAGCAACAAGAAAGTAGGGGATTGGATGAGATTAGCCCGAAGCACGTGGTGACACACTCAAAAGAGCGGGGAGCTCACCGAAGTTGTAGATCGGTCAAGGGCGACGGCAGTCGTTTTTCGAACGAACACGAAAACGGCGCGGTGATGATTCTCGGCCGAAGATGGTGGAAGCACGGAGAAGCTCACGACGATGCGATCACGATGGCGGCGACGGCGCAGGCTGAGGAGGTCCGACGGCGAAGAACTTCATCGGGGAAGGAGCTTCGGGCGTCTTCGGTTCTTCGGCGATTGCGGCGCGACGAAGGTGAATCCGGGAAGGAGACCTTAGGGTTTTAGGGAAGGATGGCGGCGCGGAGGTTTTGACGCGGGTGGGGTTCTTTAAATAGGCGTCGAGAGGAGGAGTCCAGGAGGAGCCGGCGGCTTTGCGCGTCGAATAGGGACACGGACTGAGGAGTCCTTGAGGAAGACGAGGTGAGGTGGCACCAGCGGCGGGCCCACAGTCAGTGAGACGCAGAAGCAAAGGAGGTCGGCTCGGGCTGCTGGTGCACAGCTTGGCTCTTGCTGGCTGGTGGTGGGTGTGCCCACGCGAGAAAGAAGGAAGCGGCTGGGCTGGGCTGAGCAACGAGAAAGGTGGAGGTGGGCTGGAGTGGATCGGGCCGAAGGAAACATGGGCCGGAGAGGGAATAGGATTGGGCTAAAAGAAGAGAGATTAGGCCCGGAGGCTTAGGGTTCGGGCCCAAAGGATAATCCGAGATTTTTAAATAGTTTTTCTTTTTAGAAAATAGTAGAAAAAGCAAATGGCAATTAGAAAATAGCAAATGCACTCTGAAAAATTCTAGAAAAATCTAGAAAATATATCCAAGCACATAGAACCCAAATAAAATAATTTTTATAATAGTTTATGTTGGCATTAATCATATTAAATTGTTTTTGAACTCTGAAAATTCATATTAAGCTTTTAACTTTAGCAGAAAAATCCAAATGGTTATTTTTCTTTTAAAACTTCAAAACAGACCAAATTTTTGGGATGTTACAAACCTACCCCCCTTAAAAGGGAATCTCCTCCCCGAGATTCGGGCCGACTAAAGAATAGGCTCTGACGCAGGTCTAACCTGAAGACTTACCAGAGGTGACGTTCTGAATTGCTTGTGCTTCTTCTGTAGTGACATGGTTCAATCTTCCTCTTGAGGCAGTTGATGGAGTCCTGGTAGCTTGATTCGGAGTCTGAGGCACTCTTCTTCCTGCTCCTGGCAAAGAAGTCCTGGCTGGTGTTGGTCCCAAATTGAAAGGAACTGGTGTCAGACCTCGCTTCTGGGGACACTTATTTGCATAATGACATGTCTGGTGGCAATTGTAACAAGTAACTCCCGCGCTATGGTTGGGGTTCCCCTGAGATTGATTATTGCTGCTGTTGTTGACGGAGGTAATTCCTGTATTTCCTGCATGAGACACCGGTACTGGGGTTCTGAATCCAAAAGATGAATTATTGGGGCGAATAGGCTGCTGAGCATTGGTCCTGGCTCTCTGTAGCTGATTCTGATGAACTCCATGTTGTATCATCTTCCTTTTGCGAGATTCGTCCAGCTCACGACGAGAATCTTCTATGAGTACGGCTTTATCAACCATATGTTGAAAATCCACATAATCATTTCCAACCACTTGCACTTTCAAACTGGGGTTGAGTCCCGCTGAATAAACCGGCGTGCATTATCGTAGCAACATCTTACGGAGCATAGCGAGAAAGTTGAGTGAACTTGTTGAGATATTCACCCAAAGACATGTTTCCTTGCTGGAGTTCACGAAATTCATTCTTCTTCATTTCCACTATACCATCAGGGACATGAGCTTGACGAAAAGCTGTTGAAAATTCCTCCCAAGTGATAGCGTGAGAATTCCCATGAGCTGCGATGTAGTTCTCCCACCATTCTGCGGCTGTACCTTCCAACTGATTTGAAGCATAAAGAACTTTCTCACGATCATTGCATTGAGCAATGGCGAGCTTTTTCTCCACTGAACGAAGCCAATCTTCTGCGTCCAAAGGTTCTGACGAATGAGAAAACGTAGGTGGACGAGTCCTCATAAACTCTGATAGCTTGGAGTGATGATGAACTGGCAGCGGAACAGCTGTTGCTTGATTATTCTGACCACTCTGATTGTTTTGGTTCAACAAGTTGACTATTGCAGAGGCGGTCTGACTTTGGTGTGTCATCATGGCGTTCATGTTCTGCATCATTGCACTCATGAATTGCGTCTGAGCTGCTAGAAGTTGTGCCATGTTTGGCTCTGCGGTTCCAGGGGCTCGTGACTGGTCACTTGCATTGACATTGGCATTGGCATTGGCATCCTCTGACTGAGTACGACTCGAAGTATTGTGAGTATCAACCATCTGCGATAATCCTCCACAGGTTTAATAGGCGAGATAGAAAAGCAATGTAGATGAGAGGGAATAGCACGATAGATGAGATAGACAAGACAGAGTAGATGGAAACAACCTAATTAAGGGAACAGATTATACCCAAAGGCAAAGACAAGAAGACATAGCTGAAACGCTATGAAAGCACAATAAAACTCTTCAGATTAAAGCCTTAGTGTGACTGCAACATAATGCTTGACAGCAAAACTGCAGCTCCCACTTTCACACAACCCAAATAAAGACCTATTGCAACAACGATCTAAAACGCTACTAAAAATCTAATAGGACGGCTTCAAATCTAAACTAGAGAACGAATATCCTTCGAAAAAACTGGAACGAAGCAATGAAGATACTCTTGACAATTGCTATTCTTCTGGACGAGAGAAATTTACGGGGCGAGAAAGTCAATTTAAGATTATAAAACAACATTCAGCAAAGGTAAGAGACAAGATCTCTGGCACAAGATGAGTAGAATAGAATAGGACAAGAATAGAATAGACTGAGATAAGAATAGAACCAGAAGAGATGAGAAAAGAACAACTACTCAAGTCAAATTAAGTTGATTTGATTTAGAAAATAAATTTTGAAGCTTTTAGCTAAAACGACCATGCTAACTAAGGTTGCGTTCTCTGATCGATATGGCTCGATACCACCTCTGCTGCGGACCGAAAATACATCTCAGAACCCTCTGTGTATTCTGAACTAGGCCCAGATCAGTAGCTAGCTCACACAGGAAAACAGTGATGAAATACCATCCATTTATTCAATTTAACTAAAAAGATCTCAAAGTAACAAATACTTATAATAATTGGACCTTATGGTCAACGTTTACTTAACTTACCACGCAGGGCTAAAGAAACAAATGAACTCTTGCAGCGGAACGAAACTCTTGAAATGGCCAATCAACATACCCACAGGCAATCGAGTGGAGAAACGCATCCTAATCTGCAAAACCTTCATGGTCCTCCTGGGCGAAGAACTCTTGAGCAGCTTGATATTCTTCAACTGAGCAATACAGGGCAAAAGCCATGAGTACTTTGAATGTACTCAGCAAGCCGTGGGGAAATGTATGCAAATAGTATTCATGCAAGGCTTGAACAAAGATTAGCTGTATGGCTCTTTTGCAGAAAATAGCATTTACAATAAATACAATAAATAGATTGAAATGCGTAATTAAAAACAATAATAAATAATTAAACACTTTCTTTGAAACAACCAGTGAACTTCCCATTCACTTCCTAACCAAACCAAGGATAAGTGAATTCCCTATTCACCAATCGACACAAACCACCAAGTGAATGACCTATTCACCAAACGAACATTATATTCATCAAGTGAACTTCTCATCCACACTCCGACATATTTTTGAAGAAACTCTATCTCCCGTGTGAAATCCCCGAGCACGTCCATAACCGCGGACACGGCTATTCGAATAGTTTTACACTCTGCAGAGGTTGTACAGCTTGACCCACAAGAGATAGATCAACTTATAATGTCCGTTTAACACACTTCCGAGGTTTGCGACTAAGTGATCATCACAAGGCTTTTACAAAGCTCCTTCTTAACCCGGTTCTACCCGCTAAGGTTTCAACACCGAATGTCTTTCCGACCAGACAGGCCCCCCCTCTTGCGCCACCGTGAGAATACGTTTCCCGTAACCACGCTTCACACGACAGAACCGAAATTAAGACATTACTAATTAATCAGCCAGGTCCGTCCCATACGGACATGTTGTTGTATGCGGTTAAGGCCAGTTCAATGGCGCACAAGATTAAGTCCTTGACAAGTTACTCAGTGAGACTACCACAAACCCACAACATGTTCAATCCACATCCCACTATCCACCAACCACTGCCTTGGCGAAAACCGCTTTGTTTAACCAACACCCATGACTAACCCCATCATGGTACACAAGTTTTAACAAGAATGGCTCACCACCATGATTCCATAAATCATTAAGTCAAAATTAATTATTAAGACACATGTGATGACAAACCCATCGTAACTAAGCAAGACTAAGCATATGTACGATACCCATGATGGCAATATAAGTATGTCCAACTAAAATTACCCATACTAAGGTGACAAAGGATTCATGGTATTCAAATAATCAATGGAGGCATAATGACAACAGGTAATAACTAATCCCAAAGCAATTTATGTAAAGATAGCATGCAATTGTATAAAATAATATACTTTTGAAATCATAGGTTCAATATGATCAAAGGTCCACGACTTGCCTTGGAATAAATCCAGTGATTGATCTTGATCTTGGTATGCTACTCCTTGCTCGAAGCTTCCCGAAGTATCGACGTCTACTCGCAAAACAAGCAAATAAACCAAATAAATAAATAACAGAGAGAAAAAAAATCCAAAAATTAAATAAAAATCTCAGATAAATAGATCTTGAATTTAGATAAATTTAGGAATTTGAATGGACTCAATCGGAGTTTGGATGCAAAAGAAATGAGCTCTGGAAGATTGAAATCTCATAAAATACTAAAAATCAGAATTTATGGATTTACTGAATTATTTTTCCGAAGGAAAGGATAGTTAATGCGCCTGCTGACGTCAGCAAGGATTATGCGGCTGAGAAAGAAATAAATAAATTGAATTTAACAGGTGGGACCCACTGGTCATTGACTTGGTGCACGGTGGACTAGGTTTATAAGTCTTTGGCTCGGGCTTGCCACATGGACTGTTGACACGCATGCCACGCAAGCAAAGGAGATGAGGTGGCTCTGAGATGGATGATGATGTGGAGGCCAAGTCAGCAGAGAGAAGAACCGTGGAGGGAGCAGAGAAGACATGGCCGGCGGTCTTGAGCTCGTCCTCGATGGCGAACGGCGGCGAGGTAGTTCCGGCAAAGTGGAAAAACGGGTTCCTCTGAGCGAGGTGAAGCCCGGGGAGGTGACAGCGCGGCAAAGGCGGCAAGGGCTCGCCAGCGGCGGTGACTTGAGCGGCGGTAAGCTCCACGGCTGCGGCGACATCGATGAAGGAGTGGCGCCCGATGAAAAACAAGAGGAGCACGGGTGCGGCGGTGTCACAAGGATCACAGGGAGAGGTTCAGGAGGTCCGGATGTCGACTTCACCGGCGGCGATTCGAAGATGACCGGAGAAGACAAGATTGGCTGGCGACGGCATCTCGGTGAGGGAGAAGCAACAAGAAAGTAGGGGATTGGATGAGATTAGCCCGAAGCACGTGGTGACACACTCAAAAGAGCGGGGAGCTCACCGGAGTTGTAGATCGGTCAAGGGCGGCGGCAGTCGTTTTTGGACGAACACGAAAACGGCGCGGTGATGATTCTCGGCCGAAGATGGTGGAAGCACGGAGAAGCTCACGACGATGCGATCACGATGGCGGCGACGGCGCAGGCTGAGGAGGTCCGGCGGTGAAGAACTTCGTCGGGGAAGGAGCTTCGGGCGTCTTCGGTTCTTCGGCGATTGCGGCGCGACGAAGGTGAATCCGGGGAGGAGACCTTAGGGTTTTAGGGAAGGATGGCGACGCGGAGGATTTGACGCGGGTGGGGTTCTTTAAATAGGCGCCGAGAGGAGGAGTCCAGGAGGAGCCGGCGGCTTTGCGCGTCGAACAGGGACACGGACTGAGGAGTCCTTGAGGAAGACGAGGTGAGGTGGCACCAGCGGTGGGCCCACGGTTAGTGAGACGCAGAAGCAAAGGAGGTCGGCTCGGGCTGCTGGCGCCTGGCTTGGCTCGGCGCTGGGCTGGTGCGGCCCACGCGAGAAAGAAGGAAGCGGCCGGGCTGGGCTGAGCAACGAGAAAGGTGGAGGTGGGCTGGAGTGGATCGGGCCGAAGGAAACACGTGCCGGAGAGGGAATAGGATTGGGCTAAAAGAAGAGAGATTAGGCCCGGAGGCTTAGGGTTCCTGCCCAAAGGATAATCCGAGATTTTTAAATAGTTTTTCTTTTTAGAAAATAGTAGAAAAAGCAAATGGCAATTAGAAAATAGCAAATGCACTCGGAAAAATTCTAGAAAAATCTAGAAAATATATCCAAGCACATAGAACCCAAATAAAATAATTTTTATAATAGTTTATGTTGGCATTAATCATATTAAATTGTTTTTGAACTCTGAAAATTCATATTAAGCTTTTAACTTTAGCAGAAAAATCCAAATGGTTATTTTTCTTTTAAAACTTCAAAACAGACCAAAATTTTGGGATGTTACATAAGCACAAGCTAAACCAAATGAAGTAGCAACTTCTCACATTTCATTTCCAAGCTGAAATAAATAGGAAAAATCCATGCACCAAGACATTGATATGACCACTCATCCAAAACTTGGCTTCAATTCAATACATCAAACTATCACATAGGAACAAATTGATTTAGAAATGGAGATGAGCTAGTTCTTCATGGCTAGGTGAATGAGCTTTGCCTTCCCAATTAGCAGCAATTGATCCCCCTCTCCTTAACTGATGCTCTAAGAATCATATTTGCAAAACATCATTTTAATTTTGAAGTACCAAAGAGTAGCAAAAGGTATACCACCATGGCCAGGGACGGAGCCAGAAATTTTTTACCCAAGGCGCCATATGGTGAGAACTAAACATCGAGGGATGCCAAGTATAAATATTTTATTATTCTACATACGCAAACTAAGAACTATATAGGACTTCATCAACCACGGGGGACCAAGGTTCCCACTAGTCCCCCTACCTCTGTCCCTGTCCGGGGCCACTACAGACATCCATGGCTCTCGCTGATCCTCCTGCACTGTGTTCATGGTTCATGGCTGCTGATCGTCCTGTAGCATCGCGAAGAGCGCGCAGATTGTCGAGACCCAAATATGCAAATATGGATCCTTTATGTATACTGCACTAGTCTAGGATCACGCTAACACACAGTGGAAACATCGATAAAATACCATTCCATATGCAAAGATAAATAAGAAATATACAAATAACAATCATTATCAGAGTAACAACCTTAAGGTCAAAGCTTACAATTAATACCTCAGAAGACGAATATTTCGAATAAGCTGCAGTGGAAGGAAACAGAATAACTTCAATGTAGCCCATCCATATGCTCATATGCAATCAACTGAGATAGCACGATCTAGTTCTCCACGATCCTTAAAGTAGATCTTATTAACCAACGATGAACTGGTGTAGCCTTCATCAGCTGAACAACATTATTTATACCAAGGGTGAGTATATGGAGTACTTAGCAAGTTGTTCCATAGAATGGAATTATAGATGATGACCTATTACAAATGATATGGCATCTATGGTTATTTTGCTAAACAAAACAGTTTCAGTTGAATATTAATAATAGATTGAAAATATAGTTGAAAAACAAATAATAGTAATAATTTAACAAGTATTTCGCAAAGCTCACATAGTCTAATCAATCTTTCACACAACTGTATAAGTTTATTCACACAGTTGTCCCTCCCAATTGTTTTATGAAAGTATACCCCTCGTATGAAATCCCTGAGCATGTCCATGGCCGAGGACACGACTATTCAAATATATTGTTAACACTCTGCAGAGGTTGTACACTTTACCCACAGGATACAATCAACTCATCATGTCTGCCATGACTCGCTATACGAAAGTATGCAATTGAACAGTCATAACAAAACCATTCAAAAACTTCATCTCGACAATTGACCCTCTTGATGTGCATACAGCCAGAGCTAAACTACAAATAGCTCGTTGGTCCAACGCACACTGTTGGACCTAGAGATGGCAAACCGCCCATAAATGTGACTCATCACGGAGAAAAAAGACCACATCCCCACCCTAGCGCGGAGTTTAACCTACTACCTGAGTAGTCAATGTCGAAACTCCATAACTTACTAAGTTAGACCTATCCCATACCAGACATATGGTAGTACAGGAAGGCTCAGTTCAATGCCGCACAAATTTAAGTCCTTAATCGACCAAGGCGAGACTGTCAAACTACTCTAAGTTACCAAGATTCACATTTCCCAAGCAAACAGCCCACCATATCATAATTCCTTTTCACTCGCCTCAGCCTAAATCTTTTCCCACCCTGTTGATTAAGTGCAACACATGCCATCAACAGGTGACAACATACAACACACAACTTTTCACAAAGAAGTTCCATAGTCACTTAGTCAACGCTAGATTTGCAATTTAAAATGGTATCAATGACCCGTTGCACGGCTAAGCATACTAATCATGTCTAACCAACCCACGTTGGTGCTATGATAATACCAACTAGTAATTAACCAAGCTAGGGTAACAAAGGATCATGGCTATACAACTATCATGGTGGGCATAATCAAAAAGTTGCATAGCTAATCCCAAAGTAGTATAGAATTTAATAATTGAATTAACATGCAATACTTTGAAACAAATGTACTTTTGCAAAACTGGGTGCAATATGATCAAAGCATAACTTGCATTGCTATAACAATATTTTTGTTCTTTATCTTCGACTTCCTTGACCTTCAGCTCATTCGGACGTTTCCGATACATCAACGTCTAATGAGAGAAAAAGCGTAAAAACCAAAAAAACTCAAAAATACATATCAAATAAACTACAAATTGAAATTGAATGGTACTCGAAGGTAAGGCTTTATTTTAGATGAATTTATAAACTTGAATGGGTTTAATCAAAGTTCGTATGAGGAAGAATGAGATCTCGAAAGTTTGATCAGGAAGAAAATTGCTGAAAAAGAAAAGGGAGAGAAAATGTGAGTGGTGGGGCTGAGGGAATATTCCCAAAATCTTTATTTTC
This sequence comes from Ampelocalamus luodianensis, assembly GCA_036346255.1. NCBI lineage: Eukaryota > Viridiplantae > Streptophyta > Magnoliopsida > Poales > Poaceae > Ampelocalamus > Ampelocalamus luodianensis. Next base: position 27,263,255 of record CM070626.1, on the reverse strand, counting down.
AGGAATTTTGGAAAAAGGCTGAGAGAATGACATATGGGACCCACTTGATAAAATGAATTTTGGGAATTAAAAGAATTCCAGAAAAATGGAGGAAAGGTTGGCATGTGGTATGTGGAGCCACTGGTCCATGGACCAGGTCCACGAAGACAGGCTTGTGTCAACGTCGAACTGGGTTCACGGAACAGTGTGCTGGCAGGGTAGGGCCCACGGGTATGTAGCTTGGTGCACGATGGACTAAGTCCACGGGACTACATCTAAGGTTTGGGTGGCGGGATGCTTGCGTGGCGCACTCCTGGCACCGAGGTGGCATTAAGGTGTCGGCTTCGTGGGACAATGCGATGATGTGGCATCCATGTAGCAGGGGACGGCTGAGGTAGTAGCGGATGGCGTTGACAGGGTGTGCAGGTGCCACCAAGGTGGTTGCCACGGAGGACGAACAGGCGACATGGCATCGGGTGGTAGTGACATGTTGCCGGCGAGGACGGCGGCGCTCGGGCCCAACATGGTCGCTGGCACCGTGGGTCATGGCAGAGGTCACAAAGGGGTGAAACAGGGAGGGGAGGTGCTGACGAAGGTGGTGACGTGATCACGATGGGGCGGATCGGCTACGGTGCTGATGGGGTTCTGGCGAAGGGAAGGGGGGCACAACATAGAACATGGCACGGTAATGAAGATGGTGGGCTTGATGAAGGCGAAGGATGACCGGTGGCGACACAATTGTCCAGCGAAGGGTGGTAGAAGGAGATGGAAGAGAAGACTTGGATCTCGGCGCACAGTGAGCAAAACTCAAAATTAGAGGAGGGATTTGGTAGATCGTGAGGTGGAACACATGGTGACGCAAGCAAAATCAAGGGGAACTCACCGGTGTGGTGGGGAACACAATGGTAAGGTTTCGGGCTTCGCGGGTAGGGCCGGAGGTGAAGATGAAGATGGTTCTGGCGAATGGAGGCTCGGGAGTTCCGATGGGTGGTGACGCGGATGCGCAGGACGAGGCATCGCTGGTGACACGGGTGCGGCTGTAAGATCGAGTAGGCCGACTAGAGGGGGGTGAATAGGCGGTTTTAAAACTTCTTTTGGGCTAAAACCTTTAAGCAATGCGGAAGCTAATATCAAATCGGTTTTGCCCAATTAAAACCTAAAACAACTAGGCTCGCCTAAGTGCACCAACAACAAGCCTATTGAGAGATAACAATTAAGCAATGACTTGTAAGCAATCAACTAATGATATAAACAATTAAGTACATAAGATAGCTTTCACACAAGTAAGCAATTTAATTCTAGGAATATAAATTGCTATGTAATAAAGCTAGAATGCAAACCACAATTGACACGGCGATATTTTTTCCGTGGTGATCGAAGACTTGCCGGTCTCCCCTAATCCACGTTGAGGTAAGTTCAACCTTTTGGATCGGCTCCAAAACGCGAGGCAACACCTCCGAGGTAAGTCCAAAAACTTGGACCGGTTCCAACCGAACCAACACCTCTAAGTGAGTTCAACCGCTTGAACCGACTCCAACTTGAACTTATCACCTCGATCCACTAGGGTTGCTCTTACTCCGCTCCGGAGATGGCGAGCACCAAGCCACTCACAAATTGCCCGGGTCTTCTCACAAGCTTCACTTGAGAAGATCACCGACGCACAACGCCTCCACGCCGTCTAGGTGTCGGCAAACACCAAGAGTAACAAGACTCAACTTTCGCTTGAACCAATCAAGTGTCAAAGCTCTATAGATACGCAATCCACAACTTAATGCAACACATGCACTTAGGGTTTGCTCTCAATCACTCACTAAGTGCAACACATGCACACAAGAGTATGAGAGGCTTGCTCTTAGCTCAAAGAAACTCAATGGGGCACCAGCAACTGGGCAACCCACGGCCAAGGTGGGTATTTATAACCCACACACACAAACTAGCCGTTGGGGAAAGATTCCAGAGAATCTGGACAAAACCGGTCAGACCGCCAACTAATGGCCGGTCGGACCGCCCAAGCGCCAACGGCTATAAAACTAGTCGTTGGACTCACAATCGGTCTGACCGCCAACCAATGGCCGGTCAGACCGCCAAAGGGGCCGGTCAGACCGCTCAACTGAGCAACAGAGCAATCCAGAAAAACAACTCTTCTGGAAAATACGTACCGCCGTAACTTTCGGTACTACCGCACTCCGGTAGTACCGCTTCAAACTCCCGGTACTACCGCACTCCGGTAGTACCGATTCTTATGGCCGGTACACACAAGAATCGGTCAGACCGCCCAACCCATGGCGGTCGGACGCGCACTGGCGGTCGACCGCCCCGATCAAGAAGATCGAAAGCAGACTTTGTACATTTGCCTCAACTCAATTTGCAAAACATATTTGCCAAATTGATGCAACATGTACACAAGAGATAAAAGCTTGATTATCAACAAGTTGCAAAACACATTTGCCAACTTTTAGAATCAACGCCACAAGGAATAAGGTACATGAACTTAAACCGTTTGCAAAACGCATTTGCAAACTAAAGTCACATGCTACAAGGAATAACCATGAGCCCCAACTATTTGCAAAACGTATTCGCAAATATAGGCAACATGTTAAGTTGAGCTAGAGCAAACACAATGAGCTATCAACACATGACTGACTCAAGTTACTAATTAAGACCCCTCTTAATAGTACGGCAACCTATTCTAGCAATCCGATCTCTCAACCAAACACCGAGATCGGTAAAAGACTAGGAACAAATCCTTAGCCCTAGCTAGTCATACCTTAGCCTTGCACATCTCTTGAAGCTTGACAATCATCAACGCATGATAATTTCCTTTGCTTCATGATTTCGACTTGATGTCCATCAACATATGATGACACCTTCTCTTGTCTTGATGATCAACCAATGATCATCTCATCTTCTTGAACTTGACACGCATCAACTCATGATGCATCCTTTACTTCAAGCTCTTCACTTCAATATCATCAACGCATGATGATCATCCTTTTCTTGAACATCATCAACACATGATGATTTCTTCTTCTTCAAGAATCACGACTTGATGACAATCAACATATGATGTCATCCAAAGTCTTCAAACACCTAGAACATAACCTATTCATCCAACTCAAGGAGAAACGTTAGTTCCATAATGTGATTATCATTAATTACCACAACATACCATTAACTCATAATGGTTGGGACAAGATACCAAAATCTTTCCCTCTTTGGTAATTGATGATAACCAACACAATTACAGATAATTGAATGTAATTGGTATGAGTATATATAAACTACATAAGTTATATGTATATACTCAAGAGTTATGTTTCAAAGTAGATCACAAAGATCAATACTAATGAAACAACAAGGACATGAGTATATATGAACTACACAAGTTATATATACCAAAATGAGTGTATACAAACTACACAAGTTGTATATACTCATATGAATATATTAACTACACAAGTTAAATATATTCAAGGTAAAGATCCTTAATATGTGTGGACAAAGGAATATGGATCAATACTAATGAAACCACAAGATATAGCTTGAACTCCCCCTACATGTGTGCATACACGAGTGTGTAAATAAAACATATGCACATTTACAAGTTTTCCTTTTTGGTGAAGTTCAACCTATATATTGGATCCGAGGAATGCAGCAAGATATAATTAGATGTTGTCGAATGCATACCTCTTTGATCTTTAAATCCAATTGAGACTAAACAATAGGTATATCAAAAAGAGTGTTAGTCTCACAAAGCATTTGTCATTAATAACCAAAACACCATTAACACATAATGGCGGATCTAGATTCTTCAATCTCCCCCTTTTTGGTAATTGATGACAAATCCTTTATCAATAGCCACATTTGAATATTATCAACATATATTGAGTAATTAAGCTATTGAAATGTTAATCATGCAAATAATGTATTCTTAAAGTATATGAAGGAGATATGTAAAATATTTGATACACAACCAAATGTGGAAAGATATTGATCCATCATTCTCCCCCTTTTGGCATTAATCACCAAAAACTTCAAATTAACCTTAAGCCAAATAAAAGATTTTGCAAGATCAAGAGCTTGGCAAGAGAAGACATTTTATTTAGAGATTAAATAAACATTCTCCCCTTTTAAAGATAGGTTGGGTTCTTAAGAGAATTTTGAAAGTTTCTGCAACCAAGAACCGAACAGAGATAAAAACTCCCCCTAAACATGTGCATTTAAGATTTGAAAGGAATATATGCACAATAAGATTATTCATGCAACAACAATAAGGATTCAATAACATAAATCAGACAAGGATAATAAACACAGTTCATAACATTAACAACCACATATCCAAAGAGTCTGACGGCAATTAATATCACAACAGGGTTCAATAAGCTCATAACAAATAACAAAAGATAACATGCAGCTTATGCAGCTTATCCCACAATACAAGGTCTATTGACCTACATATGAAAAGACAGACTCTAAGAAGGAGGAGCAGCTGAAGTGGAAGGAAGATCGTCCTGAGCGCCTGAGGATGTATGTCGACGTCTCCCAAACCTCTGATAAACAACAGGCACTCGCTGCTGATGATACTCTGAGAGTCTCGCATCCATATGACTGACCCTCAAGTCCAAAGTCTCCAACCTAGCTGTAGTCTCTACATGCATCTGATCATATCTCGCATCCATGCGATCAAACCTAGCATCCATGCTCGTCTGAAGGTGCAAGATAGCTGCCGAGATCGCATCCTGCTCCGAGGAGCCTGCGACTGGAGGTCCACGAGAGGATGATCCACGCTACTGGATCTTTGAAGAGGAGGTGGAGGGGGCACCTGAGAAGGAGGAGGAGCATCTCTAGGTCTGTACTCCTTATGCTCAATATCATAGTCCTGATCAAAATCAATCTTACTCTGAATGAGCTTCATAATATAGGGAGCAAAATAAATGCTTTTGGTCTTGTCTCCCTTAGAAGTAGCAATCTCTCTAATGATCAGGTCCATCACATCAATCCTTGTGCCATCCATAATATATTTTATCACATTCCAGGCACGCCCATGTATCTCATCATTGTTTCCACTCCTAGGAAAGAATGATGCTCTCATGATCCTATTAATAACACTGGGAATAGGAAGGAGTCCAGTTACCTTTCCACGCACAAACAGATTTCCTGGATCATAGAACTCATCCACCTGAGTGAGGTCAAGAGATTCCTGAAGATGTACCTTTAAACCACTCGAATCTCCTAAGCTCAGGGCACTTATGAACTCATCTTTACTAGCTTCCAACTTTTGATGTCCAGTCATCCATTCAAGATGGTCATGATCAGGAGAAACATAGGCGTAGCATAAAAGCGTCGATGGCTTTTGCATGAAAGTTGCAATTGCAAAGAGACTAATGATTCCAATCGTGACTCTAAACAATCTAAGCAGACCATTATAGACCGGATTATTGCCAATATAGCTCCACTTTACAAATCGATGATTTGCAAACTTTTTCTTAGCATAGATTATCTGATAGACATGTTGTTGAAATAAAGTGTGGAACATACCCATGGTTGCATTTCTAGGAAATCTGAACTGATTAATATGCCTCAGAATAGTATATTGTTCACTCTTAATAGTAGACACATCAAGTCCAATAAACTGACTCTGATTAGGAGCATCATCATCATTATCATCCTCATCATCATCCTCATCCTCATACTCATTGTCACTGCTGTCATTGTCGCTGTCATCACTAGAGTTTTCTTCTTCTTCTCCAACCTCTTCTTCTACATCCTCCATTTGTTCATCTCTTGAAGAGGAAGGAGGTGCAGGGCGAGACGTAGTCCTCTTGACCGGCATAGTCACTGAGATAAGATAGCAATGAATATAAAATAATTTCAAAGAATAAATTAACAAGTGTTCTTAATGCCATCATCATCATCGCCCATTGTCACAGCGGTCGGCCAGCGCTACGCCGGTCGGACCGCCAGGAGGATCGGTTAGACCGCCAGCTTGCGGCCGGTCAGACCGCCAGTGACAAAAGGCAATCTGAAATTTGGGAGAATCCAAAATTTCCACTTTTTGTATAATGGCATCATGAATACATATTAATCTACTCTTATACTACTTGTAGGAACAAAAATTTGCCAACACATTGAATGAAATTGGGGACATTCAAGTCAAACCCTAGATAGTGAGGCAAATCACAATGTGAAACATTTTGCAAGTAGAGAGAGATTTACCGGCTTGTGATGAAGAGGAGAATCAAGGGGTATAGATCCTTGAAGCAATTTGAAAATAAATAGGGGATTTCAAAAGAACACCTTGTAACATCCCAAAATTTGGCTTTTCAAAAATCTTTTGAGTAGTTTAGGTCCCTAGAAAATTTCACCAATTTTATTTGAATTAATAAAGCTTAATTGGAATTTTCCTAAATTAAAAATATTTAATTTGACTAATATAAACATTAATTAAATAAAAATATGTATTATTTGGTTTCCTTGTCCTTCAAGGAATTTTTGGGTATTTTCTGAGATTTTTCCGGATTTGTTTGCTATTTATTTGACCTCCTTGATTTTTGGGATTTCTTTTAATTCCAAAAATCCAGATTTTCTCTCTCCTGCCGTGCTACAGTCACGCGCGAAACACTGTTCATCGTGTTCCACCCGAACGCAGCAGAGAGTCCAGTACGTATCCGTTTCAAACTCTAAACTTCAAATTTCCATATCTTCTTCCACAGTGCATATAAAAGCGAGCCGTTTGCGCTCACGCGTCCGTGTTGATCCCCTCTTCCAATCCCCTGAATTGGTTTCCTCTAAACCGATCTATTTTCGTCGCAATCTCCAGAAAACCGAGCTCCAACCAAAAGTCTTCTCCGTGAATGCGCTTCGTCCGACGTCCGTTGGCGAACCGTCTGCGGCGTTGGCCGCGTCGTCGCCCTCTACGTCATGGTTCCATCCACCGCCCGAAGATCGCGAGCACCGTCGGCCATTAGAGCCCAACCATGTTCTTCACGTTCGTCGCTTCCTCGGTGAGTTTTTCCAAAATCCGACCGCGCCATCGCGTCCGGCTCGTCGTTTCCTTTCCGTTTGCCCTTCGCTGCTGCTACGTCGCCTCCGGCCGCCGCCACTCCAGCGCACTTGTTCATGCATGCTCACGTAGCTTTACGTCCTGTAGCTTTTCTATTGTCTTCGTTCTCCGAAAAGCCGAACTCGGTTCGGTTGTTCTTCCCGCTCTCTGTTGCCTTCCTTTCCTCTCGATGTGTGAGTCATGCATCACCTTTTCCTCTACTAATCATTCTCTAATTCTTGCAGTACCAAATTCCTTGCCACCTTGCGCCAAAAAAGCAGCGATGCGTCTCTGTTGTTTTCTTTGATTTCTATTCTATTATCTTTCATGTACTTTGGTGCATTGCTTGTTGTTCTCTCAACGAAGCACGTTTATTTGGTCTTCTCTCTGTCTTCCTTTCTCTAAGCGATCAAAGATCCCATGTGCATGCAACTAGGCCGACGCCTCTGCATCCTCTCGGACCAATGCAATGCCATCTGCAGTGTTATTCACATGATGCATCCACTTAGCCTTTCTCTGTTGAGTTTGATCGTGAATTGACCCCTTCTTGTCGCCTAAGCAATACAAGCCAAACAATACACCCAATCCTCTCACTTACATGTTGTCCCCACGTGTCATCCTCCTAATTAAACACCTTAATTATTTATCTCACTTACATGCGGGTCCCGCATGTCAGTCAACCTTGGTCAAACCTTGTTCATGAGCTTGGTCCACCGTGGACTAGCATCTCTCCGTGGACCTGGTCCATAGACCAGTGGCCCACATGTCAATCCCTAATTCTATTTTCGGGAATTAATTTAATTCTTGAAAATCCTATTATCTTATTGGTCCCGCTTGTCACTCTCTCTACCTTATTTCTGGAATTATTTTAATTCTAGAAATCCATAAATACCAGTCGGTCCCACCTATCATACACTCATTCATTTCTTAATATTTTCAGAATAGAATATTCTGAGAATATTCCGTATAGCTTTTTCATCATTTCATGTGAATTCCAATCTTCCAAAAGCCATATCTTCTTCATCCGAATTCCGATTGAACTCATTCAAGTTTCTAAATTCATCTAAATTCAATATCTACCTTCCAGTACCATTCAATTTCAATTTGGAGTTTATTTGATTTGTCTTTTGAATTTAGTTTGTTTTGCGCTTTCTTTCTCGTTAGACGCCGAAGTCCCGAAATCGTCCAAAGGAGCTGAAGATCAAGCAAGTAGAAGATTGAAGATAAATTAAGATCATCATTGCTATAGCAAGGCAAGTTATACCTTTGATCATATTGAATCCCAGTTTTTAAAATTACTTTGATTTAAATTATTGCATTTACTTTAAGTAATTATTTAAATGCTTTTGGGTTTAGCTATTAATCCAATTTGTTATATCCACTTTGTCTATTGTATGTCATAATCTTTTGTCACCCTAGATTGGTTCATATTTAGTTGGTGCTATGGTATTACCAACGTGGGTTGGTTAGTACGAGTAGATTGCTTAGCCATGCAACGAGTTATCATCATCACCTGAGTTGCAATTATAAATTTGACTAAGTGACTATGGAACTTTGTGTAAAACTGTGTGCTATGTGTTATTACTTCGTGATGGCATGTGTTGCACTAAAACCAACTGGGTGGTAAAGGATTTGGACTGAGGCAAGTGGTGGAAGCTGTGTGACATGGTGGACTATGCGATGGGAATGATGATCTTTGTGACTTAGTTAGAAAATGGAAGTCTTGCCTTGGTCAATTAAGGACTTAACTTTGTGCGCCATTGAACTGAGTCTTACTGTACGACCACATGTCTGATAAAACGGGCCTAACTTAGTAAGTTATGGAGTCTTGACATTGATATTCAGGTGGATAGGTTAAGCTATGTGATATGGGTACTATGTGAATAAGAATGTCAATGTCGAGATGAAGTTTACGAACCGTTTTGTTATGATCGATGCGCCACACTGGTTATATCGTGTGGGTAAAGTGTACAACCTCTGCAGAGTGTTAAACAATCTATTCGAATAGCGCGTCATGGTCATGGACAATGCTCGGGATTTCACACGAGGGTAGATTTTCATAAAACTATTGGGAAGGGACATTGTGTGACCTCAATCATATGGCTATGTGAAATAATCATTTAGTGTGTGTCTTTGTGAAAACAATTGTTAAATTAATATTGTCTATTTGTTTTGAATTATGCTTTCAATCTATTATTCGTATTCAATTGCAAATGTTGCATTTCTGCAAAATAACCACAGAAGTCATTTCCTTTGGAATAAGCCTGCATCTATACATTCCATTCTGTGGTATGACTTGCGAGTACGGTTGTGTACTCTCGTTTGTTGTAAAACTTGCGCCCAAACCTACAGAAATGGAGGAATCGTCGGTCAACAAGGTCTACTTCAAGGATCGAGAAGAACTAGGTCGCGCACCCCAGCCGATTGCCTGTGGGCATATGGATGGGCTTCACTGAAGTTATTTCGTTTCATTCCGCTGCAGCTTCATTGAGCTATTCGCCTTCTGAGGTATTAATTGTAAGCTTTGACCTTAAGGTCTTTACTCTGATATTTATTGTTATTTGTCTATTTATTAGTCACCTTTGTATATGAAAATGATATTTCATCGATGTTGCCACTGTGTGCACTAGCGTGATCCTGGACTAGTGCAGTATACACAGAGGGTCCAGAATTGTAATTTTGGGTCCCGACAGAGGTGGTATCAGAGCCATATCGACTGTAGGTCGTGACCCTAGTTAGAATGGTCGTTTGTAAGGAAAACTTCAAAACTTATTTTACAAATGAAAAATCTTAATGATGTGTTATTCTCACCTTGTCTATTCTATACTCTTCTATTCCATCCGTTTCTCATCTATATTCGTCCTCACCATTTGGAGTATTAAATTGGAATCTCTCCCCTCGTAACTTCTATAGTCATCGTTATCCATGTTAAATGTGTTGGTGGATGCCCAAGAGCAGTTTTGAGCAATTGTTTGAAGACCATGCAACCAACAACAACGCGTCAACAACTCCCAAGTGTTCAAGACAAGTGCGTCGCAAAAATTCAAGACTAAGAAGAAGTTGTATGTCGCCTCCATCTTTCTTCAAGCTTCGCCTCCAAGGATCGCAAGCAGTCAACGTTTGATGAAGACCGTGACCAGTTCGAGTTTTCTTCAGACCAACCATATAGGATAAATCAGTGTAGGTTCCTTCCGTGTGTTGAGCCAAGTCGCCCTGTTAAGTTAGAGTTTAATCGACTAGACGATTAGATCTTTGTTTCCCTTCTTCGGTGTAGTTTGGCTGTGAGTTTTATGCTTCTTAATAGCTTTTCGGCTATTTGTGTGTTCCTTGGTGTTCTTTGGGTTAAACCCGCTCCCCTTAGTAGATTCTTTTCACTTACCTTGTGCTTTTCCCTCGCATCTATTAGCCCAGTCACCGGCGGATGGAGAACCCAGTGAAGCTTGACCTTGTCGGTAATCTTGAGGCGATGCAGCACCAGCTCGGACCACTGTCAATCCAAGTGGGCGGTTATCGATGCGAGGAGTAGCAGATCTAGTCATGGAACAATTCTTGGTCGCTCAGACTCAATCCATGAACGCGATGATGCAAAACATGAACAACATGGTGACCTGGTAGGATCAGACCACCGCTACCTTAGTCAATTTGATGAATCAGAATAATCAAGTAAGTCATCGTACCGTCGCCAGTGTCAGTACCAGAGCAGACGATGACCGACAACAATCTCCAGTGCCAGTAGTGACACATCAGGACCCGAGCTAGTTTCCTGCCACCCAGAATCAACTCATGCCAGCAACAATGCGATCGTCGGACATTAGTAATGTTTGCAATGGTGCACAACTCGTTGCCATCCCAAAGACACACCTTCAGTTCAAGTTTGCAAAGTTCTTAAGGACCAAGACGCCCGTCTTTGAAGGATCAACCGTACTCAAGGATGCAGAATCTTGGATTCGCACAATAGAAGAAAAGCTAGCTGTTGTGCAATGCAATGATAATGAAAAAGTTTTCTATGCTACTCATCATTTAGAAGGAGTTGCATTAAATTGATGGGAAAACTTTCATACCGCCCATCAGGACAAAAAGACCATCACATGGTTAGAGTTCCTCGCTGCTTTTCGCCAACAGCACGCGACATCAAGCAAGATTGATCAAGAGAAACTTGCTATTCTGATATCCTACATCCCATACAGTCATTGTCATTTGAAGTGCTGCCAACCAGATAAGTCAGAAGATTGTGCATGTACCCACTGCGAAGAAATAGGCCATAGTGCCGATGAGCACAATATCAATTGTTCCAGTTGCGAAGGAAACCATTCCATTGGAAAATGTCCTATGAGTAAGATCACATGTTTCTTGTGTGAAAACTATGATCATTGTCCGAGTCAGTGCCTATGTATTCCGTGTTGACTTCTGCAACACAACGTCAGCGAGAAAATTTTCGAGCTACTGTCAGAACATTAGCAAAAGAAGGCAAACCATTGTCAGTACAAGATATGTCAGCTAAAGAATCACAAAGGCAAGATGTTGACCTTGGCAACCCACTTCAAAAGGGAAGTAAGTCAGTCTCGTCACTAGTGTGTTTCAAGTGTGGTAAGCAAGACCACTATACCAAGAGATGCCCTACAAAGCGACTATCCTTTTTGAAGGTTGAAGAACACCAGAATAATCGTTCTGCCATAGTTTCGTCAGAAAAATCGCAAGATTCGACATGTCTATGCTACAACTCTCATGGAAAAGGTCACTACATCAGCTAGTGTCCTCAGTGGAACCAGTCACTCACTCCAGATGCAAGAATACGGAGGTCATTTCGATTAAGATTTTAACTCCTAGAGCAGTTGGTAACGCACCAGGATCCGTTTGCCCAATGAAGTAGTCAAAGAAGAGACGTTTGAATGATGATGTTACCAAGAAAGTCTAGATTGGTGATACCAGATCATGCAGTGTCATGCCTCTGTTAGTAGCAGTAAAATCAGGGAATCATTGTAACCTTTCCTTTGTTAGAAAGCAAAAATGTGGACATCTTTGCATGCAAGTTACGGAGAAAAAGAAATTATTGGATATTAAATCATTGGATACCTTTCCAAGAGTCTGCCTTTGCAAGTTGAGTAATCAAGCGTTAAGTCATGATGATTGAAGGTGTAGAGCGTAACTATGGAATGTGATGTTGAATTTCAACTTATCATTTTGCATAGCGATGAGACAATAGTAAATGATTGAAGAATCTAATCAATGGATAATGTACGTATCGCAAGAGAATATGCGATCTTCATTGCAAGTGGTCTATGCGACATGCAACCATATTCAAAGTCAAGTTCGTCTCGACTTGGTACCTAGGATCGATCAATTCCGAAGGAATTACGCCACGATGAATTATGACAAAAGTTGCCAACGAGTTTGCCAAAAATGATAGAGTAGATCGATGACTTTATCGAGATAAAGCGTTGGCAAATCAAACCCGTCACCTTAGAAGTGTCGATTGAATACCGATGAAGCGATGCGTTTGAGGCAGTGTTAGTTGAAGATAAATGAGACGATCGTTTCAAGTTAGCCAAGACCCTCACCGGTTGCAAGAAGAGAAGTTCGCCGGGCCGCTAGAAGTGAACCATGTTTGTAAGAATTTCAGAAGAGATTAATCACAACTCCAATGTTCGTATTGTCAGATACCAGAAAGAACCTTGATAGCTTTTATCACGGAACATCCAAGAATTGGTGTGTTAAGAAGTTTCAGGTGGTGAATTATCTTAGTCATAATTCGAAGTTGCTACCGTGGAGCAACAAAGATGGTTATTGGATTGAGAACCATGAGGTTGGAATCCGTTCCTTAGACCGGACCGATCAAATGACGGATACTTTGAAAGCGGAAGAGCTACCACAAGGATCATTGATCGATCACTAAAGTTACCTGTGAAATTCAGAGTTTGGATCTTGAGTCAGTTGCAAGGATATCTGTTGAACCCCAGAGTTCGGACCAATGCTAGAAATCAGTGAGGTGACAGTAACGTTAAGTGATCCGTCCTCACGTAAAGCCAAGGAAAGAGTGAGAACCCACTGAAGGCAAACAGAATGATCCATGGATCAATGAGTATATTTGCATATCTAATGAGAAGGAACTCCAGTAGTTGATGCTCAAACCAACATTTGAGTGTAAGCATTCTACTTTTCTTCGAAAGTACCAAGGTGTACAAAGATCTCAAAGTGGCATTGTGATGATCCAAAATAAAGTGAAATATCGCGAGAATGGGTTACCATGTGTTTGGCATGTCGAAAATCAGCCAAAATGTTGGGGGCTAGTCGAGTACTTCTATCACGAGAATTCGGATATGGGATCTCCAGGACCCAATCGGGATATAATTTCTTGAAGGTGATTGTTGATCATTTGTGAAATTTGTCGCTTCATTCTGTCAATATCACCTAGTTTGGAGATCGCTAGCGAGTGGTATACGGCGAGAGGTTGTATACGGCAGATATGACATTAAATCGGCATGGGTGCGATGTCGGATCTCGAGAGATGGTCAAATTGCACGGCGTGTCGAGAAGTTAGTGTCGGACCAAGGATCGGCTTATCTTGTGTTAGCGGCGAGTGCGCATGATGCTTGGGTGATCATTTGATTCGATATTGTGAATCGCCACGAATCAATAGACAGTTGAAAAGATTAATGAGTTGTGCCTTAACTTTCAGTACCAAGTCGAGCAAGTAAGTGTTATGTGTAGAGTTTCTCTACAACCCGGATGTCGACCGATCGTAGTTGTCACCCTCGAAGTTGAGTGGTTGATCGTGTAAGTCATCGCTCGACTAGGAGCGAGATCAAATTACAAAGTATGTGGATGTTGCATTAATCATGAAGCGAAGACCAAGGGTCCTTAATCCTAAATGGAATTTAAGTAGCGTGTTCAAAAAGAAAGCTACACAGACTATAAAGATTTTCACCTTAGCGACCATGTCTATCTTCAGAATACCTATTGGAGTTCTGTGCTAAAGAATTGTATGTGAGTTGACAAAAATATGTTAGTTAGTTCAGATTCAAGCGCGGAAGAAGAGATAGTTTGCCAACTTTGAGTTGTCGATCGTGACAAGATTTCCTCCACTTGAAGTGCCTTCAAGCACCGATCAAGCGACCGGTAGAAGCAATCAAGTTTCAAGATGTCTTCCGACCAAGAGCGAGTCTGTCAAGTTTTCAGTGAAGCGGGAAGTTTAGTAAGAAGCAAGGCGTTGTTCTGTAAGTAGTCAGAAGAGCGATTCTGTCAAAGTCAAAGCAATTTGAAAGCAAGAAGTGAACCCGAAGGCTGAGTTCCTTATCCTATTCTATAGCCAGCCTGAATCTCGGGGACGAGATTCCTTTAAGGGGGGAGGTTTGTAACATCCCAAAATTTGGCTTTTCAAAAATCTTTTGAGTAGTTTAGGTCCCTGGAAAATTTCACCAATTTTATTTGAATTAATAAAGCTTAATTGGAATTTTCCTAAATTAAAAATATTTAATTTGACTAATATAAACATTAATTAAATAAAAATATGTATTATTTGGCTTCCTTGTCCTTCAAGGAATTTTTGGGTATTTTCTGAGATTTTTCCGGATTTGTTTGCTATTTATTTGACCTCCTTGATTTTTGGGATTTCTTTTAATTCCAAAAATCCAGATTTTCTCTCTCCTACCATGCTACAGTAAAGCGCGAAACACTGTTCATCATGTTCCTCCCGAACGCAGCAGAGAGTCCAGTACGTATCCGTTTCAAACTCTAAACTTCAAATTTCCATATCTTCTTCCACGGTGCATATAAAAGCGAGCCGTTTGCGCTCACGCGTCCGTGTTGATCCCCTCTTCCAATCCCCTGAATTGGTTTCCTCCAAACCGATCTATTTTCGTCGCAATCTCCAGAAAACCGAGCTCCAACCAAAAGTCTTCTCCGGCGAACTGCGCTTTCGTCCGACGTCCGTTGGCCGAACCGTCTGCGGCGTTGGCTTCGCGTCGTCGCCCTCTACGTCATGGTTCCATCCACTTCGCCCGAAGATCGCCGGAGCACCGTCGGCCATTAGAGCCCAACCGTGTTCTTCGCGTTCGTCGCTTCCTCGGTGAGTTTTTCCAAAATCCGACCGCGCCATCGCGTCCGGCTCGTCGTTTCCTTTCCGTTTTGCCCCTTCGCCGCTGCTACGTCGCCTCCGGTCGCCGGCCACTCCGCGCGCACTGTTCATGCATGCTACTGTAGCTTTCTGTCCTGTAGCTTTTCTATTGTCTTCGTTCTCCTGAAAGCTGAACTGGTTCGGTTGTTCTTCCTGCTCTCTGTTGCCTTCCTTTCCTCTCCTGATGTGTGAGTCATGCATCACCTTTTCCTCTACTAATCATTCTCTAATTCTTGCAGTACCAAATTCCTTGCCACCTTGCGCCCAAAAACAGCAGTGCGTCTCTGTTGTTTTCTTTGATTTCTATTCTATTATCTTTCATGTACTTTGGTCTGTTGCTTGTTGTTCTCTCAACAGAAGCACGTTTATTTGGTCTTCTCTCTGTCTTCCTTTCTCTAACTGATCAAAGATCCCATGTGCATGCAACTAGGCCGACGCCCTCTGCATCCTCTCTGGACCAATGCAATGCCATCTGCAGGTGTTATTCACATGATGCATCCACTTAGCCTTTTCTCTGTTGAGTTTGATCTGTGAATTGACCCCTTCTTGTCAGCTAAGCAATACAAGCCAAACAATACACCCAATCCTCTCACTTACATGTTGTCCCCACGTGTCATCCTCCTAATTAAACACCTTAATTATTTATCTCACTTACATGCGGGTCCCGCATGTCAGTCAACCTTGGTCAAACCTTGTTCATGAGCTTGGTCCACCGTGGACTAGCATCTCTCCGTGGACCTGGTCCATAGACCAGTGGCCCACATGTCAATCCCTAATTCTATTTTCGGGAATTAATTTAATTCTTGAAAATCCTATTATCTTATTGGTCCCGCTTGTCACTCTCTCTACCTTATTTCTGGAATTATTTTAATTCTAGAAATCCATAAATACCAGTCGGTCCCACCTATCATACACTCATTCATTTCTTAATATTTTCAGAATAGAATATTCTGAGAATATTCCATATAACTTTTCATCATTTCATGTGAATTCCAATCTTCCAAAAGCCATATCTTCTTCATCGAATTCGATTGAACTCATTCAAGTTTCTAAATTCATCTAAATTCAATATCTACCTTCCAGTACCATTCAATTTCAATTTGGAGTTTATTTGATTTGTCTTTTGAATTTAGTTTGTTTTGCGCTTTCTTTCTCGTTAGACGCCGAAGTCCCGGAATCGTCCAAAGGAGCTGAAGATCAAGCAAGTAGAAGATTGAAGATAAATTAAGATCATCATTGCTATAGCAAGGCAAGTTATACCTTTGATCATATTGAATCCCAGTTTTTAAAATTACTTTGATTTAAATTATTGCATTTACTTTAAGTGATTATTTAAATGCTTTTGGGTTTAGCTATTAATCCAATTTGTTATATCCACTTTGTCTATTGTATGTCATAATCTTTTGTCACCCTAGATTGGTTCATATTTAGTTGGTGCTATGGTATTAGCAACGTGGGTTGGTTAGTCTGAGTAGATTGCTTAGCCATGCAACGAGTCATCATCATCACTGAGTTGCAATTATAAATTTGACTAAGTGACTATGGAACTTTGTGTAAAGCGTGTGCTATGTGTTATTACTTCGTGATGGCATGTGTTGCACTAAAACCAAGCTGGGTGGTAAAGGATTTGGGTGAGGCAAGTGGTGGAAGTGTGACATGGTGGACTATGTGATGGGAATGATAATCTTTGTGACTTAGTTAGAAAATAGAAGTCTTGCCTTGGTCAATTAAGGACTTAACTTTGTGCGCCATTGAACTGAGTCTTACTGTACGACCACATGTCTGATAAAACGGGCCTAACTTAGTAAGTTATGGAGTCTTGACATTGATATTCAGGTGGATAGGTTAAGCTATGTGATATGGGTACTATGTGAATAAGAATGTCAATGTCGAGATGAAGTTTCTGAACCGTTTTGTTATGATCGGTCGGCCACCTTTGGTTATATCGTGTGGGTAAAGTGTACAACCTCTGCAGAGTGTTAAACAATCTATTCGAATAGCCGCGTCCGCGGTCATGGACAATGCTCGGGGATTTCACACGAGGGGTAGATTTTCATAAAACTATTGGGAAGGGACAGCTATGTGACCTCAATCATATGGCTATGTGAAATAATCTGTTTAGCTGTGTGTCTTTGTGAAAACAATTGTTAAATTAATATTGTCTATTTGTTTTGAATTATGCTTTCAATCTATTATTCGTATTCAATTGCAAATGTTGCATTTCTGCAAAATAACCACAGAAGCCATTTCCTTTGGAATAAGCCTGCATCTATACATTGCATTCGTGGTATGACTTGCGAAATGCGGTTGTGTACTCGCTTGTTGTAAAACTTGCGCCCAAACCTACAGAAATGGAGGAATCGTCGGTCAACAAGGTCTACTTCAAGGATCGAGAAGAACTAGGTCGCGCACCCTAGCCGATTGCCTGTGGGCATATGGATGGGCTTCACTGAAGTTATTTCGTTTCATTCATTGCTGACTTCATTGAGCTATTAAGCCTTACGAGGCATTAATTGTAAGCTTTGACCTTAAGGTCTTTACTCTGATATTTATTGTTATTTGTCTATTTATTAGTCACCTTTGTATATGAAAATGATATTTCATCGATGTTGCCACTGTGTGCACTAGCGTGATCCTGGACTAGTGCAGTATACACAGAGGGTCTAGAATTGTAATTTTGGGTCCCGACACACCTCCACCTAGGGTTCCATGGCATTTGAGATTATTTGACTTAAAACTCAAAATAAAACGTGGAATAGAGAGAGGAGGTGAGGGAGAGGATCTAGGTTACCTCAACCCACAAAAGTACCGGCCGGAGAGGGAGATCCAAGCCGGAGAGGAAGGAGCAGCTGAGAGCAACAGAGAGAAGTTTTTCGGATTTGGGAGGAAAGTGAGGAAAACTGATGTCGGGTGGGAGTTAAGGACTCCACGCAAAACCGGTCAGACCGCTGGGCTTGGCGGTTCGACCGATTCAGTGATCGACCGCCAAGGTGAGCTGATCGGACGATTATGATCGAAACCCGACAAGCAGATTGATCTTGGATTTGAGAAAAGAGTGGAATTGTTGTAATTTGCTCCAAATTTTCACACAATCAATCAAACAAATATCTTTGGAGCATTTCCAACTTATATAGCCCTTTAAAATCCAATCTTCAAATAGTTTTTACAAATTAAGTTTTAGTTTTCGCAAATGAAATCGTATTTTCGAGAACTTTCACAAAAAGAACCAAATTGAGCATTTGAAGTATTCTATAGAATCCAATTGCATGTATGAGTCATAAATACCATCATGGACCTATTCATGTGAATAATTTAGGTTCAAATGGCTAAACTCACTTAAGTGCTAGAAAGTGACTTTTATAGTTAAGCTAGTATTTTGAATGAGTTTCGAAAACGAATAACTTTTGATGAGTTGGTCTTTTGGAGATCATTTGAATACCAAAAAGGTTTAGTGTAACCAACTCTAGGATTTTCCTTTTGGGACGAAGATCAAATTCCTTTTAGAATAGATTTTACACAAAAATCTAGTTTAGGTCAAAAAAACAAGATTCTAAGATCTAGAATTTTGGGTAGAAACTCATTTTCATTTAAAATATGTTTTTCTTGAACCAAAACCTTTGGTAAACCTTTGAAATGCATTTGTATACATTTTTTAACTAATTTTTCGAAGGATGTACTAATAATTTCAAGTTTTTGACTTTTGGCTAAATGGTTTAATTTTGAAAAACATTTTAGCACTTAATTAATTTGGGCACACATAGGGATGTGATATACATGTAAATGATTTAGCACTCCCCCATAATGTGCCACTTCCATCTTGCTCAAGATACGAATAAACAAGATTAAGCACGAGAGCAAGAACAACCATTTTCATAAGATTTTCATGAAAGCAACCTACACAAGGTAAAGGGTCTAGATACTTCAATGTAAATACTTGTTACCGAGATAGCATTGGCTCATGATATGATTTGATTATCTTCATACTTAGCTCCAATTTTGACATATGGTGGAATACACCTCTTCATGAATAAGCTAAGTCTCCAATGCCTCTCCAAGTACCTATTAATCATTTAAGCGCATTTTTGGTACCCAATTCTTGTTTGGGTCCATGAATGTTAGTCACAATACTTTTGGGCACCCAAATGGCCTTAGCAATGCATTTATGTGAACTAACAATCTTGGCAAACACATTGCCATTTCTATCCTTCCTAAGCAAATAATTTTCATTATAAAGAGTTGGCTTAGGAGTGATACCTTTCGGACATTTCTTACTAAAATGTCTTTTCTCCCGGCAATTGTAGCAAGTAGGGCTTTTGCTTCCCCTTGATGTCTTCTTATCTTGCTCATTGCCATCTTGCCTCTTCATTGAATGTCTTGGCTTGACATTTTTTATTTGGGCACACCGAGGCAATGTGTCCAAACTTCTTGCATCCAAAGCACTTGATAATTTTGAATTGATCTCCATTTTGCTTTGGGTGACTCTTCACCTTCTTTTTGGCGGTGAGACCAAGTCCTCTCTTGTCCATTTTCTTGATAGAGCACTTGGAGGCAAAGTGACCCTTCTCATTGCAATCAAAGCATTTGATATCCTTAATCTTTTTACTTTCCTCTACAAGATTAGTCTCACAAGATATAGAGGAAATTGAAGCATTTAATTTAGAGCAACAAGGTATATCATTTAAATCATTTACCTTGTTAGGGCACACGGAAGCAATGTGTCCCTTTTCATAACATCCAAAACATTTGATATTTGAGTATTTCTTTCCTTTTTGCTTTGGGATGAACTTCACCTTTTTCATTTCGATGAAGCCCAGTCCTCTCTTGTAATCTTATTTATTAGGACATTTTGAGGAGAGGTGGCCCTTTTGATGACAATCAAAACACTTGATGTTCTTGTTGTGTCTTTGATTGTGTCTCATCTTGCTATTCTCCCTTTTCTTCATGGGAGTGAAGCCGATTCCACTCTTATCACTTGAGCTTCGTTGCTTGCTCAAGATATCATCAAGAGTGGCCTTCCCTTTGTGGCTTCTATCCAAGTCATTTTTCAAATTTGTGACTTGGGCCTTAAGCATTTTGTTTTCCTCTACAAGATTAGTCTCACAAGACATAGAGGAAATAGTAGCATTTTCACAAGTGCTACAAGGCATATCAATTAAATCATCGCAAGATGTGGATATATCAATTTTAGGTGAATTGCAAGATTTAGGAACTATGCATGACAAATCATCTATTAAATTGCATGTTATGCCAATATCCACATTGGACTTTTTAAGCTCATTTAGAAGAAGAGTTTCATGTTCATCTTTTAGCACATCATAATTATTTTGAAGTGAGATATGCTCTTTCTCTAAAACCTTGAATCTCTTCTTTTCTTTTCCAATATATTCATTTAATTATTCTAGCATCTCCATCAATTCATCATATGAAGGCTCATAATTATTTACCTCATTTTTACCTTTAGCCATAAAGCAATGAGGCGATGTTGATGGTGTTGATATGTCATCATCGTCGGAGCTAGAAGTTGAGCATTCTTCTTCCGACATCCATTCCTCTATGCGATCATTACTTTTGGAAATGGACATTTCATAATATTCTTGAAAATGTGTCCACATCTCATGAACGTTCTCGTGATCGCATATGGCATCAAACATATCTACACTCAAAGCACTAAATAAATCGTTAATTGCTTGAGCGTCTAGATGTAAGCATTTCTCTTCCTCAATTGTTGAATCAAGACTATCCAATGGAGGAGAAAAGCCAACATCTACAATCCGCCATATATTTAGGCCTATGGCCTTAAAATAACATGACATGCGGATTTTCCAATATGCATAATTTGTGCCATCAAATTTAGGTGCTTCACCTAGGTGCACTGAATGTCTAGTCGCCATCCTTTACTCTCTAGACGGTTAAGTCTAATAAATGAGAGACCAAGCTCTGATACCACTTGTAAGATCGAGTAGGCCGACTAGAGGGGGGTGAATAGGCGGTTTTAAAACTTCTTTTGGGCTAAAACCTTTAAGCAATGCGGAAGCTAATATCAAATCGGTTTTGCCCAATTAAAACCTAAAACAACTAGGCTCGCCTAAGTGCACCAACAACAAGCCTATTGAGAGATAACAATTAAGCAATGACTTGTAAGCAATCAACTAATGATATAAACAATTAAGTACATAAGATAGCTTTCACACAAGTAAGCAATTTAATTCTAGGAATATAAATTGCTATGTAATAAAGCTAGAATGCAAACCACAATTGACACGGCGATATTTTTCCGTGGTGATCGAAGACTTGCGGTCTCCTAATCCACGTTGAGGTAAGTTCAACCTTTTGGATCGGCTCCAAAGCGCGAGGCAACACCTCAGGTAAGTCCAAACAACTTGGACCGGTTCCAACCGAACCAACACCTCTAAGTGAGTTCAACCGCAGAACCGACTCCAACTTGAACTTATCACCTCGATCCACTAGGGTTGCTCTTACTCCGCTCCGGAGATGGCGAGCACCAAGCCACTCACAAATCGCGGGTCTTCTCACAAGCTTCACTTGAGAAGATCACCGACGACAACGCCTCCACGCCGTCTAGGTGTCGGCAAACACCAAGAGTAACAAGACTCAACTTTCGCTTGAACCAATCAAGTGTCAAAGCTCTATGGATCGCAATCCACAACCTAATGCAACACATGCACTTAGGGTTTGCTCTCAATCACTCACTAAGTGTAACACATGCACACAAGAGTATGAGAGGCTTGCTCTTAGCTCAAAGAAACTCAATGGGGCACCGACATTGGGCAACCCACGGCCAAGGTGGGTATTTATAACCACACACACAAACTAGCCGTTGGGAAAGATTCGGAGAATCTGGACAAAACCGGTCGAGCCGCCAACTAATGGCCGGTCGGACCGCCCAAGCGCCAACGGCTATAAAACTAGTCGTTGGACTCACAATCGGTCTGACCGCCAACCAATGGCCGGTCAGACCGCCAAAGGGGCCGGTCAGACCGCTCAACTGAGCAACAGAGCAATCCAGAAAAACAACTCTTCTAGAAAATCGTCGCGCGTAACTTTGGTACTACCGCGCTCGGTAGTACCGCTTCAAACTCCGGTACTACCGCACTCCGGTTGTACCGATTCTTATGGCCGGTACACACAAGAATCGGTCAGACCGCCCAACCCATGGCGGTCAGACCGCTACCAGGGCGGTCAGACCGCCAGCAGTCAGCAAGACTGAAAACAGACTTTGTACATTTGCCTCAACTCAATTTGCAAAACATATTTGCCAAATTGATGCAACATGTACACAAGAGATAAAAGCTTGATTCTCAACAAGTTGCAAAACACATTTGCCAACTTTTAGAATCAACGCCACAAGGAATAAGGTACATGAACTTAAACCGTTTGCAAGCGCATTTGCAAACTAAAGTCACATGCTACAAGGAATAACCATGAGCCCCAACTATTTGCAAAGCGTATTCGCAAATATAGGCAACATGTTAAGTTGAGCTAGAGCAAACACAATGAGCTATCAACACATGGTGACTCAAGTTACTAATTAAGACCCTCTTAATAGTACGGCAACCTATTCTAGCAATCCGATCTCTCAACCAAACACCGAGATCGGTAAAGACTAGGAACAAATCCTTAGCCCTAGCTAGTCATACCTTAGCCTTGCACATCTCTTGAAGCTTGACAATCATCAACGCATGATGATTTCCTTTGCTTCATGATTTCGACTTGATGTCCATCAACATATGATGACACCTTCTCTTGTCTTGATGATCAACCAATGATCATCTCATCTTCTTGAACTTGACACGCATCAACTCATGATGCATCCTTTACTTCAAGCTCTTCACTTCAATATCATCAACGCATGATGATCATCCTTTTCTTGAACATCATCAACACATGATGATTTCTTCTTCTTCAAGAATCACGACTTGATGACAATCAACATATGATGTCATCCAAAGTCTTCAAACACCTAGAACATAACCTATTCCTCCAACTCAAGGAGAAACGTTAGTTCCATAATGTGATTATCATTAATTACCACAACATACCATTAACTCATAATGGTTGGGACAAGATACCAAAATCTTTCCCTCTTTGGTAATTGATGATAACCAACACAATCTGAGATAATTGAATGTAATTGGTATGAGTATATATAAACTACATAAGTTATATGTATATACTCAAGAGTTATGTTTCAAAGTAGATCACAAAGATCAATACTAATGAAACAACAAGGACATGAGTATATATGAACTACACAAGTTATATATACCAAAATGAGTGTATACAAACTACACAAGTTGTATATACTCATATGAATATATTAACTACACAAGTTAAATATATTCAAGGTAAAGATCCTTAATATGTGTGGACAAAGGAATATGGATCAATACTAATGAAACCACAAGATATAGCTTGAACTCCCCCTACATGTGTGCATACACGAGTGTGTAAATAAAACATATGCACATTTACAAGTTTTCCTTTTGGTGAAGTTCAACCTATATATTGGATCAGAGAATGCGACAAGATATAATTAGATGTTGTCGAATGCATACCTCTTTGATCTTTAAATCCAATTGAGACTAAACAATAGGTATATCAAAAAGAGTGTTAGTCTCACAAAGCATTTGTCATTAATAACCAAAACACTATTAACACATAATGGCGGATTTAGATTCTTCAGCGGCGGTTTGAGGGGCTTCGACGATGGAGAAGGGGTGAGAAAGGGGTGGCACTGGACTTGGCGAAGATGACCAGGGCAGCGGCGCATGGCGACTTCTCGGGCGTTGGCAGTTAAGGCATAGAGGCGGTGAGATGCGAGGCGCAAGGGTCAAGGATCCCCTAGGGCTTTTATAGCCTCGAGAGGCGGGCGCGGCACAGAAGCTGAAGGCGGCGGCGGAGTCCGCGGTGCGTATGCGCATGCACGTGTAGCGGTGGTGGCGCACGCTTCCAAGCGGGCCCAGGGCAGGGAGGTGACTGTGGCTGGGCCACTAGGGTTTCGGGAGGTGTGGGTTAAAGCGGGATGGGCTGGCAGGGGAAGGTCGCTCGGGGTAGGAAACGGGAAGGTGGGGATGGGAAGCGAGGAGAGAGGTCGGACTGGGATAGGGAGTAAAAGCAGGGAGAGAGCGAGTTGAGTGGGCCGAGCCAATCTGGCCTAAGAAGGATTTTGGAATTAAAGAAAGGCTCAAAAACCCAAATGAGCTCTAATAAATACCAAAGAAACTTCAAAAAATCTAAGGAAATTCAGAAAAATTTCTTTGGAATACAAGGAACCCAACTAACACTATTTTTATTTAATTTAAGTTTATATTAAGCAAATTAAATTGTTTTAATTTTGAAAATTCCTAATTAAGCTTCAGTAAACCAAGGGAAATTGGTGAAATTTTTTGGGGATCGAACACAAAAGATTTTGAAAACATGAAGTTTAGGACATTAGACAGACTGGAGTTCTTTTTATTTTTTAAAGATAATCTATCCCTAAATTTATTTGTAATTTTGACCTCTTTGGTCATGCCATGACCCGTGATGTGTTCAAACTGTGCTGTCATGTCACGATTTTTTTTAAAATAATATTATTTTAAAAGATATTTACAAAAATAAATAGTCGCCTCAAAAAATTACAAAAATGTGGCGACAGGAACCTATCGTCGATTGAGCGGCGGCGAGGACCTGTCCCCATGCGCGATTGAGGTATTTATCGCCGATTGAATGGCGGCGAGCTGTCGCCGATTCAAGCGGCGGCGGACCTATCGCGATTGAATTGGCGATAGATACCTCGACCCTAGCCGATTTTGATTTTCCTATTCCACTTAGCTAGTTTGTGATTTTCATAAATTTTAAGCGATGCGAAATCATTAGACTCGCAATAACATTTTATCATCGTCGTATGTTTTCTACTACGGTTAATTTTTGGAGAATTTAGCGAGGACGTTTGAGGTATGAGCGATTAAGTAAAGGGAAGGTAAGTGATATTGCGATTAGCGGGAATTCATACACTGCGATATTACGAACTTGCGTGAGCGTCATAACACTTAATTGAAATGATAATTCATAACATTGATAATAATATATTAATCTTGTCAGTTTTTCGTGGTCGCGACCTCAATGTCTCCATGTGGTGCCTTTAGTCGAGGCACGGATGAGATCCCCGCGGCGGCGTCGAAATCTTGATGTCTCCTTGGTCCTGAGTATTTTGCGTGGGGCATGTCTTGAAGGTGTGCCCAGACTCCCTGCAAATGGAGTACTTCTTCGTGCAACGTCCGGCTTCTGCCTCGTCCATATCGTTCCTGATGCACCATACCTGTCGCCGCCAACCTTTCCCTTGAGCCTACCAATGTTCGCGGCCCAGATTAGTTGCTCCCAGGTGGGATGGCCAGTGAAACGGCCAACAACGGCGTAACCATACATCTCTCCACGCCATGTTTGCATCACCGCCTCCTTGGTGAAATAGTGAGAGAGGTACTGCCCGGGATGCTGCGCCACCGTCGAACAGGCGGCCATGACATGGGAGTAGGGCCTATGCAGAAGAAGGGGCTTGTCACAAGTGCATACGCAACTATTGCTGCACTCATGGGCGATCCTCTCGCGGTTAGTCCCGCGACGTCCTTTATCCCTGCACATTATCTCGAAGCGAAGCTCCCTCGTGCCCATCTTAAATGCCCGGTGCATCTCACCCTTCTTGCTCTTCTCCTCCATGTATGCGGTGATCATGGCGGAGTAGAGTACTCTGTCATTTTCCATGGCGAGCGACGCATTGCTGCATCTGTTAACAAAGTAGTTTGTAGTACCGCGGAGAATTACCTCCACAATACTAACCAAAGGGAGGCACCTGGCGCCGCGCATGACCCAGTTGTAGACCTCAGCTAGGTTGATTGTCATGATACCATATCGAGCACCACCCCTATCATGTGTAAGAACCCGGGATTAACATCCCAGATCTTCTGTGCATAACTGAACTAGTCCCATGATCAGTGGCTAGCTCACACAGTAAACAAATGTGATAACACAACCATAAACGTTAAAAGTTATTAAATAACAACATAGTTGATTACAAGATAGCCTTACAGGGCAACATTAAATAAACACAGCAGAAGATGATGAAGAAGTAGTAGGGTCCAGCAATCTGCCACAGGCAATCGACTGGGGTAGCGGCCTAGTTGTCACGATCCACACTTGAAGCGAAGTCCTTCTCCTCTGAAATTTGTTTGCATTAAGCAAGAATGAGCACAACTTCCGTGCTTGCAAGTTACACCCGTCAAAATAACAGAATGACATGCATAAATGGATGTAACATAGGATGGCTTATAGGGTTATTTGTGCAACAACAGCATTTGACATTAAATACCATACTAAGTTCAAAAGCTCAAGTTTTATAAAATCTAAAATTGATATTGAATTGATAATGATAGTGTAGGCACCAACCTAACACCAACATAAACACGGGCACCAACCCGGGGCTTCAACCCATAACTTTTCTCATGGACACCCATCCATGTCAAACTGTCTTACAAAAATATTTTGAAATCGAAGTCTAACTTTGAGTGGCTTTGCCAGCATATCCATGACCGTGGACACGGCTATTCGAATAGTTTTACACTCTGCAGAGGTTGTACAACTTTACCCACAAGACACGACTTCTCTAGTTTGTTTGGCATCCGTCGATACCACCGCTCACTACCTTAGGTAAGCAGTCTAGAGCACGTGACAAGGCCTTTACAATGCGTCATTCCACCGTAGTCCACCCTCTCTAAGGTTTCGCCTCCCCCTTTGGATGGAAATCCGCCGGGCTTAGGGGCCCCCTCTTGAGCCAGGTGGGACAACATAGTCATGAAAGACAATCCACCGAAACAGTTGGATCGACCGCGATGGAACTTTGCAAATTAGTCAGCCAGGTCCTACTCCCCATACTGAGGACATGTGGTAGTACGATGTGGCTTAGCAAGATGCGGCTCGAAGACCGGTCCTTAATTGACCTGGGCGACAACCAACGGAACCCTGGGCCTCAACCTACCCAGTTGAGCCCGTGCATAAACCTACACCCATCCAGACAACTATTTCGCCTAAGTCCAAACCATCATTTAATTTTACTTCATTTAATTTTACTTTTCAAGCATTTGTAAAACTCCCATGACACACCAATGCCAAGGGTACAATTTAAACAACATTTGACTTTTGGCTGAAATTCCCCAAATGAAACATATGTGATCTATAAGCATGGCTAAGCACAATATTTTCCAAATGATCCTAGTCCGTACAATTGTATCAACTAGGTTTTTATCTAGGGTGACAATATGTTTGATTAGATATCAAAATTGGCCATACAAAGGATTTTAGGCATAACTATAAATTTAAAACAGAAATTTAAATTACTGAATATAAATAAGCATGCAGTAATAATTTGAAACAGAATTTAAATAATTTTAAATAATAGGTGCAAATATGATCAAGAATGTAACTTGCCTTGCTTGATTGAACGCTGCTCTTAAACGGTGTCGAAATCCGGTCATCCGAAGTCGTCGAAATCTATAGGCGTAAACGAGCTAAATTCAAATAAGACTCAAATAAAATCCAAATAAACTCCAAAAATTATAAAATAAATACTGGACAGAAGGTATCAACTTTATATGAATATAGGAATTTGAATCGACAGAAACGGAGTTCGTATGAGGGAGAACGAAATTGTAGAAAATGATGTGAATGCATAAAGCACTATTCATGCATGGCACTGTAGCTTGCATGGCACTGTAGCTTGCATGCAGTGAACAAACTGTGATGGAGAAATGGCGATGCCAGGCGAGAGGAAAGGGCGGCGGCGGTGAACTACAAAAATGGAATCCGAGAGCAAGCGGACCCCTTTGGTGGTGGTCGCGTCGCCGCGGAGGTCGGTCGCGAGCTGCGGCGCACAAAATAGTGTCGGATGAATAGTAGCACCGGTGGCCGGGTGTTTTGGAGAAAAGTAAGGAGCACGCGTAGAGCGTTGCGGCGAAATAGCGGTGTGGGCGATGTCGTCGGGGATCAAAGCGGCATCGAAAATGGCGATAGAAAGTGGTTGACCGCTCAGCAAAACTTTGCTTGAGCGGAGATAGAGGCGAATTCGGGGATATGAAGAGGACACCGAGGCGCGTCGCGACACGATCGGCTCGGAAATGAATGGCGAGAGAGAGAACGGAGGAGAGATTAATAATGGACCAAAATAAATGACAGAAAATAAATAAAATCTAAAAATTACAAGATAAATACTAAAAATAGTAGCGAAATTTAGGTGAATTTAGGAAGAAGAATCAACGGATTTGGAGTTTGTATGAGAGAGAACGAGGTTTACGAAAGGATTAAGCGTCATGTACAAAGTTCAATGCATCGACTAGATAATTTTGGCTTTGTTCATTCATCTTCAACCTCCAGCCGAACGTAAGCTAAAGAAAGAAATCGTGGTGCTAGAGAAGAAAAAGGGAGAGGTGGCTGGCGAACAACGAAAATGAGTTGCTTACCCCACGACGATGCCGTAGGAGGTGGCGGCCGACGAGCGGTGGTCGGTGGCGGCGGCGCGCGCGGTGGTGCACGGGAGGTGATGCTCGGCGAGTTCGGCGAAGGGGAGCACCGTGTAAGTCTGACGTCGCGATGCGGAGAAGGTGACGGCGGGGAGCTCCACTACTTGCGGCGATATCGGCGGCGGCGTCGCGGCGAGCTTCAAACTTGGACTGCGAGAGAGGAGAAGAGAGTGCGGCCAAGGGTGGGAATGGGATGAGTGAAGGAGGGCTCACTGTGCTCCTATTTATAGGGGTGGAGGGAGCGGAGGAGGCGATCGTGTGGAGCGAGTCTTGGCGGTTGAGCGTGGCGCACCGGACGCGAGCGTGAGGATAAGAGTGGGGTTAAGGCGGAGGTGGAGTGCGGGTCGTGCGTATTGGAATTAATATTGACATGTAGAGCGTGCGGCCGTTGGAGTAGTAGTACTTGCTGCATGTTTAGTATTTATTCTGAGTAGTGGGTCGTGTGTGCGCGTGTGCGTGCGGATGCTTGACCGATCGGCGGCTCGGCGCAGAACTAGTCATGTCGCGCATGACCAAGCTAGTAGTAGAGAGTTAGTTCGTGCATGCATTTGCATGAACACGAGATGTGCTAGTTCACGCCGAGGTTGGCGTTTGTGTTCGGTTGTTTTTCTAGTCATGTATTAAGCCATGTAATCAGCGGGAGATTAAAAGAATAGAAAAGCCAAGCAATTGCGGTTGAGCACTAAGAAACTTTGTTCTTCCAAGAGACTTGGTGTGTGTGTTTCAAAAGAAGGGAAGAGATGAGTGAGTTTTCTCCTGGGCAAAGCCAACAGTGCGCACAGTTGAAGAAAAACGAACCGAGAAGAAAACGTCAGGAGGAAGAAGAAAACGTTTGGGAAGAAAGGAAAGCAAAGAAAGAATAAAGGAATTAAAGGAGGCATATTGTTTTTGGAAACACAAAAGGCCAAGTTGGTAGCACATGCATGAGCACTGAATGTTAAGCGAGAAGAGTGAGGCGTGATTGGGATGGGTGACAGTGGGAATTATTTTTTTAAAAAATTTTAATTTTTTTTTTCGAAATTACTGTTCATCTTGTACTGTGTAAAGTTACTGTTCATAATGTTAGGACGGTCCGAACAAATTTTTTGATTTTTGGATTAAAAAAAATCAATAAATCAAATAGGTTTTTAGAAAATAGCAAATAGCGTCCAAAAATTCTAGAAAAGTTCACAAAAATCCTTTGAATTATTTTTGAATTAATAAAAATAATTCCAAATTAAAGTTGGCTTTTATTTTTTAACAGTAATTATTTTTGTGTTCTGGAAAATAGGAAAAACCTTTTTAAATACCAGAAAATTCCAAAAATTAATTAAAATTTTACTTTTCACTTTAAATCCAATAAAATCCCAGAAAACTCCACAAATTTTCTTTTTAACTTTAAAACCAAGAAATTAAATAATTGATTTTTTTTACAAAGAAAACTCTCTTTAAATTACAGAAAATCAAGAAAAATTATTTGACAGCTAGAAAATCCAATAAAATAATATCTTTATTTATTTTATTTTGGTAACAGAACTTTGGGATGTTACAAACTACCCCCCTTAAAAGGAATCTCGTCCCCGAGATTCGGAGATGTTAGAAAGAAAGAAGATGGACACATGATAAATGAATTGAGAGATAGAAAGATTCTATCTTTAAGTTGGCTTCATGTCTACGGTCTTGAGTTATTCAAAGTTTGAAGTATCGATTAGTCCTTCAAATCCCTTGTGCATCGACGAGTTAGGTTGTCCAACGGATTGTTGCAGAAGAGCGAAAAGCAAAGGATGAGAAAGAAAGCTATAAGGAGAGAAGTCTATCTATTTAAAGCAAACGTTGCACATAAGATCAAAAGATCTACGTACAACGTACCAAAAGAAAACATACAATACAAGTTAAGAAATAATACAACGTTCTACTCGATCGATACTCGTAAGCTGGCGAAACGACTCAATACACGGAATGAGTTTTGGCAACTTAACTATATGGCTTGGCTAACAAGGCATCTTCTGCTCGTGGTCTTTGATAACGGTGCTTCTTTGATGGCTTCATGCCTTGTGGTCTTGAACGTAAGGGTTTGACCATCTATAGAAGTTTATAAGGAAAGAGGATCCATATATATTATAAAATGGTGAAGAAAGAATTAGGTGAGAGTTTCTATAAGGAAGCTATAGATAGACGACCAAGATGAGAAGAGAACACATTATTTTTCTGGTTTATAAAATAAGTTTTGAAGTTTTCATCTAACGACCATTCTAACTAGGTCACGACCTACAGTCGATATGGCTCTGATACCACTTTGTAAGAACCCGGGATTAACATCCCGGATCTTACGTGCATAAGCGAACTAGTCCCATGATCGGTGGCTAGCTCACACGATGAAACAAATGTGATAACACAACCATAAGCGTTAAAAGTTATTAAATAACAACATAGTTGATTACAAGATAGCCTTACAGGGCAACATTAAATAAACACACGGAAGGCGATGAAGAAGTAGTAGGGTCGACAATGCGCCACGGCAATCGGTGGGGTAGCGGCCTAGTTGTCACGATCCACACTTGAAGCGAAGTCCTTCTCCTCTGAAATTTGTTTGCATTAAGCAAGAATGAGCACAACTTCCGTGCTTGCAAGTTACACCCGTCAAAATAACAGAATGACATGCATAAATGGATGTAACATAGGATGGCTTATAGGGTTATTTGTGTAATAACAGCATTTGACATTAAATACCATACTAAGTTCAAAAGCTCAAGTTTTATAAAATCTAAAATTGATCTTGAATTGATAACGATAGTGTAGGCACCAACCTAACACCAACATAAACACGGGCACCAACCCGGGGCTTCAACCCATAACTTTTCTCATGGACACCCATCCATGTCAAACTGTCTTACAAAAATATTTTGAAATCGAAGTCTAACTTTGAGTGGCTTTGCCAGCATGTCCATGACCGTGGACACGGCTATTCGAATAGTTTTACACTCTGCAGAGGTTGTACAACTTTACCCACAAGACACGACTTCTCTAGTTTGTTTGGCATCCGTCGATACCACCGCTCACTACCTTAGGTAGCGGTCTAGAGCACGTGACAAGGCCTTTACAATCGTCATTCCACCGTAGTCCACCCTCTCTAAGGTTTGCCTCCCCTTTGGATGGAAATCCGCAGGGCTTAGGGCCCTCTTGAGCAGGTGGGACAACATAGTCATGAAAGACAATCCACGAAATAGTTGGATCGACCGCGATGGAACTTTGCAAATTAGTCACCGGTCCTACTCCCATGCGAGGACATGTGGTAGTGCGATGTGGCTTAGCAAGATGCGGCTCGAAGACCGGTCCTTAATTGACCTGGGCGACAACCAACGGAACCCTGGGCCTCAACCTACCCAGTTGAGCCCGTGCATAAACCTGCACCCATCCAGACAACCATTTCGCCCAAGTCCAAACCATCATTTAATTTTACTTTTCAAGCATTTGTAAAACACCCATGACACACCAATGCCAAGGGTACAATTTAAACAACATTTGACTTTTGGCTGAAATTCCCCAAATGAAACATATGTGATCTATAAGCATGGCTAAGCACAATATTTTCCAAATGATCCTAGTCCGTACTATTTATCAACTAGGTTTTTATCTAGGGTGACAATATGTTTGATTCGATATCAAAATTGTCCATACAAAGGATTTTAGGCATAACTATAAATTTAAAACAGGAATTTAAATTACTGAATATAAATAAGCATGCAGTAATAATTTGAAACAGAATTTAAATAATTTTAAATAATAGGTGCAAATATGATCAAGAATGTAACTTGCCTTGCTTTCTTGAGCAGCTGCTCTTAAGCGATGTCGAAATCCGGTCGTCCAAGTCATTCGAAATCTATCTGCGTAAACGAGCTAAATTCAAATAACACTCAAATAAAATCCAAATAAACTCCAAAAATTATAAAATAAATACTGGACAGAAGGTATCAACTTTATATGAATATAGGAATTTGAATCGATAGAAACAGAGTTCGTCTGAGGGAGAGCGAAATTGTAGAAAATGACATGAATGCATAAAGCACTATTCATGCATGGCACTGTAGCTTGCATGGCACTGTAGCTTGCATGCAATGAACAAACTGTGATGGAGAAATGGCGATGCCGGGCGAGAGGAAAGGACAGGCGGCAGGTGAACTACAAAAATGGAATCCCGGGAGCAAGACGGACCCACTGGTGGTGGTCGCGTCGCCGGCGGAGGTCCGGTGCGGCTGCGGCGCACAAAATAGTGTCGAATGAATAGTAGCACCAGTGAGCCGGGGTGTTTTGGAGAAAAGTAAGGGAGCACCGCGTAGAGCGTTGCGAGGCGAAGCCAACGGTGTGGACGATGTCGTCAGGGGATCAAAAATAGCATCGAAAATGACGATAGAAGGTGGTTCGGCCGCTCGCGCAAAACTTTTGCTTGAGGCGAAGATAGAGGGGCGAATTCCAGGGATATGAAGTGGACGCCGAGGAGCACGCCGCGACACAGTCGGCTCGGGAAATGAATGGCCGAAGAGAGAGAACGGAGGAGAGATTAGTAATGGACCAAAATAAATGACAGAAAATAAATAAAATCTAAAAATTACAAGATAAATACTAAAAATAGTAGCGAAATTTAGGTGAATTTAGGAAGAAGAATCAACGGATTTGGAGTTTGTATGAGAGAGAACGGGTTTCTGAAAGGATTAAAACGTCATGTACAAAGTTCAATGCATCGACTAGATAATTTTGGGCACTGTTCATTCATCTTCAACCTCGGGCGAGCGTAAGCTAAAGAAAGAAATCGTGGTGCTAGAGAAGAAAAAGGGAGAGGTGGCTGGCGAACAACGAAAATGAGTTGCTTACCCCGCGACGATGTCGTAGGAGGTGGCAGCACGACGAACGGTGGTCGGTGGCGGCGGCGGCGCGGTGGTGCAGGGAGGTGATGCTCCGCAAGTTCGGCGAAGGGAGGAGCACCGTGTAAGTGCGACGTCGCGATGCGGAGAAGGTGGCGAAGGCGGGGAGCTCCACTACTTGCGGCGATATCGGCGACGGCGGCGTCGGCGTGAGCTTCAAACTTGGGCTGCGGAGAGAGGAGAAGAGGAGTGCAGCCAAGGGTGGGGAATGGGATGAGTGAAGGAGGGCTCACTGTGCTCCTATTTATAGGGGTGGAGGAGCCGGAGGAGGCGATCGTGTGGAGCGAGTCTTGGCGACGGTTGAGAACGTGGCGCACCGGACGCGAGCGTGAGGGGATAAGAGTGGGGTTAAAGCGAGAGGTGGGTGCGGGTCGTGCGTATTGGAATTAATATTGACATGTAGAGCGTGCGGCCGTTGGAGTAGTAGTACTTGCTCGCATGTTTAGTATTTATTACGAGTAGTGGGTGTGTGCGGCGTGTGCGTGCGGATGCTTGACCGATCGCGACTCGGCGCAAGAACTAGTCATGCGCGCATGACCAAGCTAGTAGTAGAGAGTTAGTTCGTGCATGCATTGCATGAACACGAGGCGTGCTAGTTCACGCCGAGGTTGGCGTTTGTGTTGGTTGTTTTTCTAGTCATGTATTAAGCCATGTAATCGCAGGAGATTAAAAGAATAGAAAAGCCAAGCAATTGCGGTTGAGCACTAAGAAACTTTGTTCTTCAAGAGACTTGGTGTGTGTGTTTCAAAGAAGGAAGAGATGAGTGAGTTTTCTCACAGGCAAAGCCAACAGTGCATATGATTGAAGAAAAATGAGCGAGAAGAAAAGCGTCGGGAGGAAGAAAAGCGTTTGGGAAGAAAGGAAAGCAAAGAAAGAATAAAGGAATTAAAGGAGGCATGTTGTTTATGGAAACACAAAAGGCCAAGTTGGTAGCACATGCATGAGCACTGAATGTTAAGCGAGGAGGGCTGTGGGGTAGCGCTGGGATGGATGACCCGTAGGGAATTATTTTTTTTAAAATTTAAATTATTTTTTTTATTATTTTCGAAATTACTGTTCATCTTGTACTGTAAAGTTACTGTTCATAGTGTTAGGACGGTCCGAACAAATTTCTTGATTTTTGGATTTAAAAAAAATCAATAAATCAAATAGGTTTTTAGAAAATAGCAAATAGCGTCAAAAAATTCTAGAAAAATTCACAAAAATCCTTTGAATTATTTTTGACTTAATAAAAATAATTCCAAATTAAAGTTGGCTTTTATTTTTTAACAGTAATTATTTTTGTGTTCTGGAAAATAGGAAAAACCTTTTTAAATACCAGAAAATTCCAAAAATTAATTAAAATTTTACTTTTCACTTTAAATCCAATAAAATCCCAGAAAACTCCACAAATTTTCTTTTTAACTTTAAAACCAAGAAATTAAATAATTGATTTTTTTTTACAAAGAAAACTCTTTTTAAATTACAGAAAATCAAGAAAAATTATTTGAGAGCTAGAAAATCCAATAAAATAATATCTTTATTTATTTTATTTTGGTAACAGAACTTTGGGATGTTACATCATGTAGCAGCGACCACTTCTCCTTAGGCTCGTGCTCAATCCAGTCTGAGAAGCATTTGACCTGTGCCTCTGTCTTCCTCGTGACACTAGGACCATCTGTGGGTAGCTGTGGCAATGCTTCGGGGGCCTGGTCAGCGCTTGGGGCGGCCCTTCTCGCTGCCTACCTTCTGTGGGTTTGTGTCCGGTCGTCTAGAATCTTCTAGAGTGTTTCGAACTTTCGCTGCTGGTTCTGATTGCACAGGCGCTTGAATAGGTTCATCAAGTCCTTGTTGCGGAACTGCTTATAGAAATTTGCACCCAAGTGCCTCATGCACCACCTGCTCTGTAGATCCGGCCATGGAAGTGGTACGTTCTCTCCTCGTTGTAGCTGAGTTATTGCACGTAGCAGGCCTGCGTGCCGATCATGTATGAGGCATACGTTAGGACGGTCCTGCACAACAGAAATCCTCACATTAAATCGGGAACCACGGACCCGACTATCCGTGTTCTCGCTTTCAACGAAAGCGAATGCCACGGGAAGAACTTGATTGTTTCCATCCGTCACTATTGCGGTCAGTATCTGGCCCTTGTACCTCCCAGTCAGGAATGTGCCATCGATGCACAAGATTGGACGACAATGCCGGAATGCATTGATGCGTGGACCAAAGGCGGAGAATGCTCGCTGTAGTACCCTCTTATTAGGCCACTTCGGATGCGTGGCGTCTTGAATGTTGACATGATTGCCAGGATTCCTGTCTTGTATGACTCGGAGTTGCCTAGGGAGGTTGTGGTAGGAATCCTCGAACGTGCCGAACCTTGATTCCAATGCTTTCTGTTTTGCCTTTCAAGCCTTGGCATAGCTGATAGTGTATTGGAACCTTGCCTCAATGGCCCGAATGATAGATCGTGGCTCAAAATCTAGGTTATCCACGATCTCACCGTACATGAGATTGGCGATGAAGCGATGGCGAGTTCGGTGGGATCGCGACTGGCAATGACGACGCATGTGTAAAGGACCACTATGGAGCACTTCCAGTAGGTGTCCCACTTGGGCTGAAATGCATGCACGCGCCAAGGGCATCCCTCTATGCCGCACTTCATGTTGTAGCATCTTGGGGTAGACTTGACGACGGTGAATGTGCGCCGCACCGACAATACCCAGAATTTGACCGCATCGTGCACGGCCTCCTTGCATTTATACGTAGCTCCTAGTCGACCTCGCTCGAGTCGTACTCCCACGGTACGGGAGGCCGTTGGCGGCGAGGTTCTCGGCGGTATGTGTTCCACTCGGATGGAACCTTCTTGGTCGCATCATCATCGTCATCGAACCTTCATCTTGGACAATGCCATGTAGTCACGGTCTTGAGATCCATCCTTTGCACTAGGTCTTCGGCTCCTCCCCTCGTCGGCAAGCCCACTAGCTTGTCTCACTAAAGGAGGTACTTCGGCATAGTCTTCATCGACGGCATCAGCAACCCCTTGTCCTTCAGCCATTGTGTGCGCCGCGTTGGAGTCACCGATTTCTTCCTCGGTGTCAGCAACTCCTACTTGTTCAGACGCAGATGCTGGAGTGGGTTTGGCATAAGCCTGAACCAGAAGGACCAATTTCCATCCCCTCTCCCTCGCCATGCGTACATACGACCGCCATGAATTTGTTCCCTTTAGTTGCACTAACTCCCAATACGTGGGTTGTCTGCGGCGTGGGCAAGGCAACTCAATGTCGAATCGTACACATCACGGTCCACTTGGGCGTGTGGAACAACCACCGCATCACGGCGCGAATTTCTGTTGCTCGGTCTTGGTAGGGCACGTCCGCGGTGAAATAACTCAAATCAATTCCCTTGGGACCCTCCATAATAGTCCCTCTTTGTAGTAATTTTTGAAATTGGCGACGTCAGACATATTTGACGCACTGCAGTGTAAAGAACATTTACACGATGAACTACATATGTAAAACTAAATAGCCCATAAAAAAAGTATGTAAAATGGACTTCACTACATAACAGTACATCAACAACCATGTAATCCATTCTGTTAAGAAAATTACCCGAGTGGTGGGCAACCGGACGAACAGCGCTTCACTAGCTTTTCTCCTCCTCTCTCTTGTGTCCTTCTCTTTTTCCTGAATAAGACTGAGTCCTGTGTGGAATTTTGAGGGTTCCAAGAGGGTTTTATAGAGGTTAGGGCTTGTCGCGATTAAAAGCGATAGCTCACATGCTTGATTGAACCGACGATACATAGGTCAACCGCGACAAGCGGTTCAAGCGGCGCAGATTCATTTTGTAACTTATTGCGGCGGCTATTTATTGTTGTAAATATGTTTTAAAATATGTCGTGCATTGTTGTAAGATTTTTTTGAGGACGATTGAGGATTAATGATTCGTAAATACGAAGGCAATTGATATTACAATGCGTCTGGGAATTCATGCACACCTCCCTTGGAGAACTTTCGGGAAATGACGCAACGGTAAGAACACAACATTTCATCGGACAAAGGGGTTACATGGCACGTAGGACAACGAACCGAGGACGGTACACGCATGCCTTTAGGGAAATAGAAATACATGGGATATGTGGAGGAATAGGGTAGAACTGCTGAGTGAAACGTGGCCATTTACCCTTACGGCCCAGCTCGGCGTTGTACTCCTCACCTTGCGCCTTAGCTCTCGCCGCGATGGCCCTCTTCTGCTCCCTCTCGGCCTCCCGTCGCCTCACATGCTCACGCTCCTGCTCCTCACGCTGCCTGTCCTGCCTACCTTGCTTGGCCTGCTCAGCTTTCAACTCTTTGAGGTGCCTTTCACGGGTCTCGATGTCCTCCTTGGCCCAGCTCTTCCATCTCAGCAACCACCACATGTCGTAGGGGTGGATCTTTTCGTCGATCCACTAGCGGAAGTCGCATAGGGGTGGCGGAGACTGCGGTGGGTAAAGAGAGTTCGTTACGCCGTTACGGGAAGAAAAATAGCATTGTACCCTGAAATATGGTTTCATTACCGGATGTCTGTCGTTGTAGTCCACGACGTAGTTTGGGCAGCACCAATAGCGCTGCCGAATGGTCCATTCATCGATTGATTTGACGCACTTGCAGGCGTCCCGACACCAGCATAGGGGTGGCACCACCCCTATCGGGGGCCCTTCCGGAGGGTATTCCGCGGGCATAGGTGGGGGCCGCGGTTCAACCCAGAATCATTGAGCGTACTACGAGGCAGCTTCCTCAGATCCACCAGTTCCGGAAAAGTTTGGTGTGTGAAAGGTTGCTGACTAGCGCATGATGGCGAGCGGTGATCTCATGGGGAGACACCTAGTACTTCAAAAGCTTGCGGATTTTCTCCTATTCCTTCTCCTTGTCCATGTTTTCTACTTGGTGGTGCTATTGTGGACTTGTTGGATGAGTTGCGCTGTATTTATAGCTAGAGCGGACGGAGCCGTAGCCAGGGCTCTCGTCTTGGTAAAAGGTGCCTCGCCGGGTCACATCGTCCTGAAAAGCTACCTCGTCTGGTCACGTCCTCAGGAAAAGCTGCCTCGTCGGGTCACATGGTCCTGAAAAGCTACCTTGTCTGGTCACATCCTCAGGAAAAGCTGCCTCGTCGGGTCATCGTCCAGAAAAAGTTGTCTCGTCTTGGTAAAAGGTGCCTCGTCAGGTCACATCGTCCTGAAAAGCTACCTCATCTGGTCGCGTCCTCCGAAAAAGTTGCCTCTTCGGTTCATATGGTCCTGAAAAGCTACCTCGTCTGGTCACGTCCTCAGGAAAAGCTGCCTCGTCGGGTCATCGTCCAGAAAAAGCTGTCTCGTCTTGGTAAAAGGTGCCTCGTCGGGTCACATCGTCCTGAAAAGCTACCTCGTCTGGTTACATCCTTAGGAAAAGGTGCATCGTCGGGTCATCGTCCACAAAAAGCTGTCTCGTCGGGTCATATCGTCCTAAAAAGCTAGCTCGTCTGGTCACATCGTCCTAAAAAGCTAGCTCGTTTGCTCATGTCGTCGTAAAAAGTTTGATCGTCGGGTCACATGGTCCTGAAAAGCTAGCTCGTCTGGTCAAGCTGTCTTAAATAGCTGGCTCGTCGAAAAATTATGGTATCGAAACTCGAGACTACCATAATAATAGTTGCACACAAAATAAAATTTACATAGCTATCATTACTGATATTTACAAAAATCAATATCTAGTGGCGTCCCCTCTTAGGGCGCACC
Source organism: Ampelocalamus luodianensis (assembly GCA_036346255.1). Taxonomy (NCBI): domain Eukaryota; kingdom Viridiplantae; phylum Streptophyta; class Magnoliopsida; order Poales; family Poaceae; genus Ampelocalamus; species Ampelocalamus luodianensis. The sequence goes on along the minus strand of CM070626.1, from coordinate 27,223,930 downwards.
CCGCGTGTCGCCCCGGGCCTCGCCCGTCGCTGGTGCGAGTACGTCAGAGGGTCGGGCTGCTTGACTACCCGACCCGCGCGAGTAGCCTGCGGTGGTGTCGCCAAGGGCTACTCCTGCGTCGGCTGGGTCTGTGTCGACTGGGTCAAACTCGGCGCACCATACAGCTAAGAAGCCTCAAAAGAGAATTGCGTGTCACGCGGGTCCCTGAAGAAGTCCTCGATGGGTGCCGATAGGTCTGCATCGTCTGGTGACAATGCATCGTCCTCCCAAGCCGTTTCTGCGAAGAATTACGTTACAAATATAATCATGGCGAAAAGGACGTTACGCAAGCAAGCTGAACTTACCTGTTGGCCCGAAGATGTGCTCGGATGACGCGGCACACTCCTGGCCCGCGTACGGGTGGACCTGAGGACCTATAACAGAAGATCGTCGTTACTAACTTCTAAGGTTCGAAATGAAAAAGGGATGTGAGCGTGTCGTACTCACCTCCGACATGTCGTGGTGCTCCCCCCCCCCCGCGCCACAACGACGAGCCCGCCACGTCCACGGTAGGAGGCTGTCCCCCCACGCTACCACGACGACGAGCCCACCACGTCCGCGGTAGGAGGCTGTGTCCTGCCACCTCGGCTGACCCTTCGTCCTCGCACTGGTCGGTCCACCGGGTCGGTCGGCGTGCGACCAGTCCCGATCTGCACTCCGCGTACTTCTGCCTCCCTGAACCGCTGCAGGAGCCCTCTGGTCTCCCCCAGCGTTGTCATGTGCTGCGCGGAGTCTACCAACTCGATAATCTCCCGATGAAGATCCACCTGCACAAGTAATCAACAAGTTGTAGACCTAAGTCTATCAAATTAAATATGAAATAAGGACCATTGAATACATACGCAGAGGTGGAAAGCGGAGTCCGGCTGGGTGGGGTACGTGTCCGACGTCGCGGCCTCATGTCGAGGAGGGTCGACCACAACCCGGACACACCGAAGCCTCGTCTGAGTAGCGTACCACTCTATGTACTGGTCGTTCATCTCGGACTCGTAGGGATGGTCCCCACACTGGATGAGGTCGTCGTGCGCGCCACTCCAACCCTCAACCCAAGGGGACATCTTGTCCAACCAGGACATCGTGCCACGAACTCCCTTCCTAGTGTACCTGTGGACGACAAGAAAATTATTTGGTACGGATGTAACACACATTGTACGAAAAAAATTAAAGAATGAATTTACGCGTGTACGTGCGCCGGCACCCGCCTCCCCCCTAAGGGGCTGGGACCTCTTGTCGCGGACCGAACTGGCGCATAACTTGCTGCACCTGGTACTCCTCCATGAAGATATCATACACCAAGGCACTCCGCATGTGCAGTACAAGTAGTCTCGCGTGCACAGCACCGACAGTCCTCCACGGGCGCGCGCGATCACCCTCTCGTCAGTGTACGGTCTCCAGATGATGGGGTCATCGGTCAGCTGATCGAACATCACCACGTACTCCGGGTAGGACCCCTACGAGGTGATCGGCATGAAGGTGACCTATGCAATAGAACACCGCAAACTAAGCACATGAAATAGTAATTATAATACGAAGAAAATAAATAAATATGAAACTAACCCGTCGGCGGCACCACACAGTGCCCATGGTCGGCCGGTTCAGGTCGTCCTGCGGGACGTACAAGCTCTCCTTGTACGCTCCCAAGTCCAGCTGTGGCCGTCCGATCTGGAAATGCTCCAACGACCACAACTGCAGTAGTAGCGGGCATCCCGAGAGGATGAAGCTATCATGCACACGCTGGCACGCGTCGCACAGGCGCGATACGAGCACGGCCGGACCCCAAGCGTACTGCGGGATCTCATTGATTGGTGAGTCCGCCGCCTCACATGCGTACCAGATGTAGTGCTTGTCGACGCTGTCGTCGTGGCATTCTGCGCCATACGCTCGGGCTGTAAGAAGACACGTACACGTCAGTAAGGTTCACATATGAATTGTTGCGAGAGGACAATAGTTACGAAGACTTACGTAGAACTGGCGGATCCACTTCGGCGTCGGCCCGTGCGGGCTGTTGAACTCCACGTACCCGCTGCCCGGCGGCAGCACATCGTGGAACCTGGCTAGGAGGTCCGTGCGCCACATGACCGGGACGTCGTGCGCCGCCATCGGAGCGCCTGCGCAGGGCAACCCAGTCAGGTAGCTCATGTCTTGCAGTGTCGGCGCCATCTCCCCGCACAGGAGGTGGAATGTGTGGGTCTCTAACCTCCAGCGGTCAACCAGCGCCGTCAGCAGGGCCCGGTCGTATGGAAAACATCTAGACGTACGACTAGCACGCTGGTCCTAGTCGTCCTCCCACGTCGCCTCCACCATCCTCGCTAGTGGAAAGAAGCCTGCCGCTCTCAACCTGCGTCGAAACGATTAAGAATAAACGTGACTCCACGCAAAATAATCAGACCGTGATTGAGTGCATGAAGGTCAAAACTGCACGTACCTCGGAAGCCAGTCTCGGTGCAGCCTCCATGCCCTGATGGGCGTGCGTAGCCGAAACGCCCCAAGCTCTATCGGCGCCTCGCCCTCCGGGTGGAGCACGGTACTGAGGCGGCTACGGTGACGCGCGTCAATCACCTGGTCAAGCAACTCGTAGTGACTCACGTCTGTCATACCTGAAAATACAGCAATAAACAAAGTTCATATTTTTTTTTCATGCATCTTTACATAGCCTATGTAGCAACTACGAATTTTCTTTACAAATTTAATACATGTCATGCTATTTTTCTAGTTTAAATGGTATTTTCGGCACTAACATGATATTTACCGCGCTCTAACACAATAATAACCACACACTAACAAAATAATAACCGTGCACAAATGGAAAGGTAAATAATTACTCCACTTAGCTACTCTATACATTTTTTACAGATTCATAGCTGGCGTCTTCCTATTTATGCACAAATATCATAAATCGTTCGAGTGTTTTAACATTCCTAACATGTGCGCGACGAACTACGTAATTTCATTATTTCTTCAAATATTCTCATTGCTCTTTCGACCTACTCAGCTACTCCGGATTTTCTTTACAAATTTAATACATATCATGCAATTCTTCTAGTTTAAAAGAGGATTCCTACATTAATAATATAACTACCAGCTACATAACTCAAAATATGTACTACACAATTTGATTACATTTATCTAACCTACTCAATTATATGTCGCTATTTTTGTTTGCTAACCAACAAGGTTTTCACATAACGTATATAGTTTCAGAAAAATGTACCTACAAGATGATCGATCCAAACTGATGCTCTGTCAATCTCTCTCCTCGTGACGAACTGGCGAGCTTCGCTACTTTTTTTTTCTCTCCCTCTCGAACTCTCTCTTATTTTTTTCTGGAATTAAAATGAATCATGGACTGATTTTTTGCGGTTTTTATAGCCGGGTCCCTATCGTCAGTTGAACTGGCGACAGGGACCTGCCCAACTTCCTGTCGCCAGTTAAACTCGCGATAGGTAGTTGGACCGGCGATAGGGGGGTGACAGGGTCCTTGTCGCCAGTTGAACTGGCGATAGGTTCCTGTCGCTAGTTGAACTGACGACATGGACATATTTTTGTAATTTTTGGGGGCGACTATTTATTTTTGTAAATATCTTTTAAAATAATATTATTTAAAAAAATCGTTATGTCACCTACCGCGGTATGACCAAACCTGCTACAATAGCCCTCCGAGCCAACACGTGTTTGTTTTTGGGCTAACTCCTGTCACGCCAATAGATGTGGCGTAACAGTATTTGTTTGTAACGTCAAGGTCTATGGTGTGACAACGTGTTTTCGGTACACCACACACTGTGACGTGGCTAGGGATGGTAACGGGGCCATTCCCCGTCGAGAAGTGGTGGAACATCCCCATCCCTGAGAGACGAAAAATTCCCCATCCCCGTCCTCGGGTGCTATTCTCCCCCGTCCTCATCCCCATCGGGTTATCGAGGCCCCACGGGGACCTATACCCGCAAGTTGGATCCCGAAAGAAGAGAAAATAAGATTCATAATGTTATAAAATGAGCATGAACATTCACATGCAATACTAAAATGATAATATTTTTTGATTAATTAGCATCTGGAAAGTAAATGATGCAAATAAGATTATCTGGTTATCGCCTTATCGGGTTGTGTGATACTGGGCTAGTAGCCTACATATCTTATCGGGGGCCTATGCGGGTAACGGAGATGGGGAGTAGGAGAATGTCCCCATCCCGCTTCACCTCATGGGGAATTGTATTTGCATATTAGTATCCCGTTGGGGAAAAATAGCCCCATCCCCGTTCCCTAATGGGTGAATTCCCCGTCGGAGAATGGGGAATGGAGCCATTGCCATCCCTAGGCATGATCAAAGTGGTCAAAATTGAAAATAAAGTTCGGAAGAGATTATCTTTAATAATTTTTTAAAAAAGATTAAATGGTTAAAAAAAGGCTCGACAGACTGGCACCTCCTCGACTGCGTCCTAGCCATGTCGCGAGCGGCGCCCTTTCGTCGTCTGGCGCGCTGCCGTGCTTCTAGCCATGCCGCAACGTCTCCAATGGTAGGATGGCAGCAAGAGTCTCCGGAGAGACGCCACTGGCAGCTAGATCTCATCCTGGAAGTCAAAGTCGTAGCCTTCTCCTGCAGGTCGAGGCCACTGCCACCTCTTCCACTCCTGCAGATCGATGATGAATCCATGGATTAGGCACAAGGGACATCAGGGGTGTAGAGAAATCAGGACTGGAAGGGGAAGCAATCTAACCTTTTGCAGATCACCGCCGCCAGCGCCTTGTTTCGTGCCTCTACCAGTCACCATGGCCTTCTACAAATCTATGCAGTCGGTGCCTCGTCTCCTAGCCGTCGCCGTGGCTGAGGCCTCCAACGCATATAGCCGAAGAACAGAGAAGGAGGGCGGGCTCGGGCGGACCGCCGCAGATCGATGCTGGTGCTTCGTCTCCAGCTGCCGTCGACGATCCTCTCATCACCGCCACCTCTTCAGCCGCCCCATGTGAGGGCCCAACGGTGGCGAGGCTCTGTAAGGAGGAGGAGCGGTGGCAGAAGCTGGGGAGTGAAGAAGGGGAGGAGACGGGCAGAGAGAGGAGAAGACCGGGACTGCGGCGGGTGAGGATTGGGGTGTTCGACATTCATTGCCATTCGAAATGCTGTGCTACGAGGGAGTGGCTCAAGGGTTGAATACGTGTAATTTTAAAGGTTACACGCGCTTCGCCGCGCCGTCAGACCGTCGATCAGAGGAACGATCCAATTGCGACATGTAAAGAGTGAAAAAAGACTACGTAAAAAGTGATAATTATCTTTGCCCAAAATCCTTAAGTAGCCAAATAGAATCCACGGATATTCAGAGACTCACAGTTTCCACTAAAAAAATCGACTACATTGAGGAACAATTGGGACAAAAATCTTCTTGTTCTTAATACAAACGTGCTCTTCAAAGAATTTAGGTCCTAATGGAATCAAGCAGCATATTAACTTGCTAGCAAACTTCAACATTTACCGCTATGCCTTTGAGAAGAACAACGACAATTTAAATTGGACAGGGATGGAAATCTTCAATTCTTGGATTCAAGATCAAGGATTACTTGATATAGACATACCTAACAAAAGATTCACCTGGACCAACAAGAGAAGACATCCGACTTTGGCCAAGCTTGATAGGGTTCTTATTGACAAAGATTGGAGCCAAGCCTTTTGGACACATCCGTAAAATTAGTAACCGCTGCCACCTCTGATCACGCTCCAATTGTTGCAGATTTTACAACAGAAGAACCTACTTCAAAACTATTCAGATTAAAAACTATTGGCTTCTTATGCCGGAGTTTGAGAAATTAGTAGTACAAAGTTGGACGCGAGGGACCAGGGCCATGGCTATACTTCTATTACCAATCTAAAATTACGTCGACTACGCGCAAAGATTAGATCGTAGTCCAAGAGAAAGCATGACCTAGCCAACCAACTTCAGAACACCAAAGCCACCCTGGAGTACTTTGACAGTGTGGAGGAATGGAGAAACCTAACAACCCTTGAATTCACTTTTAGGAAAAATGTCAGACTACATTTACAGGATCTAACCTGGTTCTGGGTTCTAAAATGGAAACGTCGGGCGAAGATCAAGTGGTGCAGACTGAGTGATGAGAATACACATTTCTTTCATGTTTCATCAACCATCAATCATTGAAAGAATAACATCAAGGTGCTGATCAAGGATGGAATTGAACATTATGACAATAACACAAAGCTAAAGATTGCTACCGATTATTTCAGGGATTTGTTTAGTACGTCAGTTCCATGGTTCTCAACGATTGACCTTAATCGCCTCTACCAGCAAGATCAAACTTTGCAGTCTCTTTCATCACATTTTACATGGCAAGAGATAACCAATGCAATCTTACATTCCCCAAACAACAAAAGTCTAAGGCCGGATGGGTTTACGAACGAGTTCTACAAGAAGTTCATGCACACTTTAAAACCTGAGCTATTACAAGTCTTTGCGGATCTACATGCCACTAATATTGATCTCTTAGGGGTGAATATTTCTTACATTACATTGATACCAAAGATTGAGTCACCAGTACAAATAAGTGACTTCAGGACTATCTCGCTTCTTCATAGTATACCCAAACTCATAAGCAAGGTCCTGGTCAGACTGCAACCGAGAATATCAGATCTCATTGACCACATGCAATCCAGCTTCATCAAAAAAAGATCAATCACCAAAAACTTCTTACTAGCTTCAGAACTAGTCCAATGCGCCTTGAGAAGGAAAAAACCAATGATTGCACTCAAGTTAGATTTCCATAAGGCTTTTGACACAATAGATTGGGGCTGCCTTATGATGATACTACAACACCGAGGCTTTGACAGCAGATGGATTAACTGGATGCATACTATTCTTTCATCCGGCAAAGCACAAATTATGGTCAACGGTGTGGTAGGCGATCAAATCTGCTACAAACGTGGGGTCCGACAAGGAGATCCACTCTCTCCATATTTATTCATACTGGTCGTAGATGTTCTGCAGAGATTATTACAACAAGCTCACGTAGATGGACTAATCTTACACCCCCTGGATGCACAGTAGACTCCTCCAACATTGCAATACGCAGATGACACCTTAATCTTACTCAAGGGTACAACACACCAAGCACTGGTTCTTAAAGAGCTCCTAGAATCATTTACAAGTTTTCCAAGTTTGAAGATTAATTATCACAAGAGTACGTTTGTACCCATCCACATGACACATCAAGACGCCACCCTGGCAACTGCCACCTTGCAATGTTCAATCAGTTCGCTGCTTTGCAATTACTTAGGGTTACCGCTTTCCACTAGCAAGGTCCCTCACAATCTGCTACAACCGATCATCGACAAAATAGACAGAAGACTGGCAGGTTGGATACCCGGGCTACTATCATGGGGTGGCAAAGTGCAGATGATAAACACTGTGCTATCAGCCATACCTACTTATTACATGAGTTACCTCCAATGGTCGGAACGCAGTATACAAGCGCTTGATAAAATTAGAAGAGCTTTTCTTTGGAAAGGAAATAGAGAGGAACACAGCGGGCACTGCCTCGTAGCTTGGTCAACTGTATTACTGCCCAAGGAACAAGGAGGTTTGGGGATTCGTGATCTTAGGAATCACAACAAAGCATTAATCATAAAAACAACATGGAAGCTACTATCAGACTCAACTGAGCCTTGCTTCCTCTGGTTAAGACATCAATATATTCGAAATAGCATACAATTGCAACATCGTCCAAGTGACACGGCGATCTGGAAAAATTTATCATCCGTCATCGAAATGACCACACAAATGACCATAGTCATAATTGGAGGGGGACAGACTACATTGTTCTGGAAAGATCATTGGACGCCATCTGGGCGACTATACTTACGTCTACCAACTATATTCACTTTTGCCACCAATCAGAATTGCACTGTCCGCTCACAATTCACTGACAACAATTGGGCAGTGTCATTACACCCGGTTCTATCGCAACAGGCGCTCTTGGAATATCAAACCTTATTACACATTCTTTCAGAACTGCAACTACAACAAGGAGTTTTGAACCGACGAATCATGATCTCGAACAAGGTTGACATTACTACTTTGGAAGTGTACAAGCTCCTCTCTTTCCACGGCATAAATTGGACAGCGTCAGGATATGCTTGGTACAGATCAATACCACACAAGTACAGAATCTTCTTATGGATTGCTTCCAGAGGACGACTAAACACCAAGGATAACATGAAAACTAAACAATGGAGGACTGATCCTCACTGCGACATATGCCCTGCTATAGAAACAATCGATTACATCATTCTACGATGTAAAGCTACAGATCATTTATGGTTGAAACTAGGACTAGCATCGGAAGCATCATCCTCCCATGACATTTTGGACTTTGTGGAAAAAGTATCATCAAAAGTAGCTAACTACAGAGACATTTGGCCAATATATTTCGCAACATGTGCGCATTCACTATGGATTACAAGAAATAAACGAATCTTCCAAAATGTTCAAGATGGAACGATCACGCTAAAAAATCGGATCCAAGAATACATCGGCTGCTGGTCTTACAGGACTAAACTCAAACACCGGGCCTCCCTTCATCAGTGGAGTCAACTTCTACTACAAGCTAACTAAGTATCAAAACTCATGTAACTCGGCTATCCTTTTCTTCTTCTTCTTCTTCTTCTTCTTCTTCTTTTCTTTCTCATTTTCTTTTCAGTTTTGTAACATTACCCGGACAACCATTTTAATACCATGGTCATAAGGTAGAGAATTCTCTACATTTTCTGTCAAAAAAAAAAAAATTTGCTAGCAATGAATGTCATGCGTAGTGCTGTGTTCAAACTCAAGTATTCAAGCAACACTTTACTCATTCCTCAAACATCTCTGTCAATACGTAAGCGTCGACGGCTCAGAGTACCCAACTATTTCAGATTCCACAAACTTTGTACCTGAACTAAAACAACGTATCGAATTTAGTTTTTCTTGCATTCAAGTATCAACCATCTCTGGACTAATACATGTAGCACAGGGGATTGAGAATCAGGTGTTATTACGTCTAATTAGTAGAAGGGCACGAGGCTAAAGAACACAATTAGATGCTGCTAGATGTTCACAAGGCTCTCTTTCCCTTTATAGATGTTCACAAGGCCCTCTTCAGGCGGTATTACCTCAAGGATCTTTGTTTCTGAAGAAGAGTAAAATCAGAACAAACAATGTGTAATGAACACGATTTTTTTTTTATTGCTTGGTCTCATCCACTTGGTCTGAATCTTGATCAAAGTGTCATTGCTAGGTTGTATTGGGTGAGATCACATGGACCAAAAATTAGTTGTTGTTTTTTTGCGAGCCCAAAATTGTTGTGTTCAATTCCTCAGTTGCTTTAATTATACTCAATGTTTTTTCTTTCTTTTTTTACAACAGTCAAAAGGTGAGAAGAGTTCAAAGGTTGATCAGTACGTGAATGAAAATATTGCTACTCACTTTTCTACTACTGAGTTGATAGTGCTTCCTTTTTATCTTAGTTACTCATAAAAGCAACGAACAAATACATATGTAACGGATATTTCTGACCAAAAAAAGGCGTAGTTAGCAATGGATAGTTTTCAGATTTCGAAGTAATCTTGCCAATCTTGGAGCACATGTACTTACGTGATTTTTTTTTTGAAATAATCAATTTTTTATTCATAATTATAGAAATAATACCACTTTATTTTTTTTTATAGAAATAATCATGTGTCGCTGTACCATTGGACGACTTAGTCGCTCAACCATTGGGTGACTGGCAGCAGAGCGACACGTGTTGTAGTCGCCCGGTGGTTGAGCGACTTTGATCAGTCGCCCAATGGTTGAGCGATTAGTCCTAAGTTGCCTAACCACTAGGTAATTTAAAATATTAACATACTATTGTGTTAATCTGATTGAAATAATTGTGTAGGAATAAATGCCAAATTTTGTAGGTAATACATTTAGCAAATCCTATTTGTAGATTGTTATTTTTTTGAAATAAAAGGGTGGTAACAAGGTTGATTGGTCCGTTTGTGATTTTCATAGAATCTTAAGGGTATGAAATTTGTCAGACTCGCTATAACATTTTGTGACCGTCGTATGTTGTTGTAGTGCACTAAATTTCTGAATAATTTTGTGAGGACGATAGAGGTAGCAATAATTCGTAAGTACTAAGGTAAGTGATATTGCGATGTGCTATGAAATTCATATACGTTGGAGAACTTTGAAGAAATAACGCAATGATAACAACACGACAGTTGATCCGACAAGGGGTTACATGGCAAGCATGCTAACGAACCAAGAACGATAAACACATGCATTTAGGGAATTAGAAATACATAGGACATATGGACAAAGAGAGTCGAACTACTGCGTGGACCGAGGCCATTTTTCTTTCCTTGCGAGTTCGACGTTGTACTCCTCGCCGTCCGCCTTGGCCTCGGCCACCATTTCCCTCTTTTTCTCGCGCTCCCTCTCACGAGCCTCGCGCTCCCTGCGCTGCACCCTCGAGATGGGCCTGCGTCTCCCGCCGGATACACTCGTTGTGCTCTTCGGTGCGACGCTCCTCCTCTCTCCTATCGCGGTCCCTGTTGGCATCCTACTCTTTGCAATCGAGAGTTCACTGGTCGTGTGGGTGGATCTCTAGGTCGATCCACTTGCGGTAGCCACATAGCGGATCTGCGTACTACGGGTAGACGTGAGAGGTTGTTAGTGCGTACCTTGAAAGAGAAATTGTGGACGCCCCGGAATATTGGAAATGTAATTAATTAAATTTATACTGTAGCATAATTCTTACTTAAGGAACAGTGCTGCTCCTTTGGTAAGGATCATACTAAAAGCATAAGTTTAATAAGTGCGAATCCAATATTGAGCTTCGGATATATGTCTCACAATGGTTCCGGATCAACGACCATTGCACATATATCCTTCAACAACATTGTATCATACACATACAAGTCATACATTTAAATAATTAAACATAAGTATATAACTTTCGGTTTAGAACTACATTATCATGTGACTTGGTCACTACAAAAAGTTTAACAGCGGAAGCAAAATAAAACGGCAACATCCACCAATGGCCCCATCCACATGCGATTGCGTGGAGGAAAGAAGTAGCTTTACTCGTTAGCGTCACCCTGATCGACGCTAACGGGCACTTCATATAAATAACCATCCTCACCTGCAACAATAGGTTATAGCACCTTGAGTACGGAAGGTACTCAGCAAGACTTATACAAACTACTAAAAGAAAGTGTTTATTAGAGCTTATACAAAGGAGTAAAGTTTATACATGCATAAGGTTGCAACAGGAAGGTATAATGGTTAAAGTTTGCGTAAAGCAATACATCTTAACCTACAATTACCAAATTTTGATAAAGCAATTTCATAAATCAAAGTTGGATTAAAACAGTAAGTAAATAAGAATAAAGATAAACAATACAATGCATGAATTCCCTCATGCTAAACCAGAAACCGAACCCAAATTTGTAAATCAAATCTCTATACAGGTGACATCAATTCAAGTCATCGTCCATGACCGTGGACACGGCTATTCGAACAGTTTAATACCTGCGAGGTGTACAACTTACCCACACGACTTAGTCACCCGTTGCCTTGGACGCCTCCGAATGATGACGTACTTCCTTTGGTATGCCGGCCGGAAACTAAGATTTGGTATTTTCAACAAGCTAACACTATTGAGTTGGATACCCATGTGTGAACCGATCTCGCTTAAACAACGATCGATAGCATCGCTCAGCCAGGGCACACATGTTGCGTCAGAATGCCGACCCAAACAATTAAATGCGAATCGGGCTCACTACCCATATTAGATTGCAATCGGCATCTTTAAGGTGCGTACATGCGGCGGAGCACATATCGCCCTCACCCTTCTAAGAACATCGATCTCGACATACAAGCTCACATGGCATAAAGCGGTCAAAGACCAAAGCATCTATGCCATACAAGGTCAATACACATATCCTTACTCTCTTGTCTCAACCCAATAATCTTAACCCTTTACTTAACCAAACAGCGCCCATACACTGCGCGTGGAAATGCGTGGGGACTTGAATTGAATAGTCGAGTTCGGTCCTTAATTGGTCGAGACAAGTCCACCACAATACCAATCTCGTGCACAAAGCACTATCACTAGCTTCCTCTTGTCGAGATCAATTTAAATATAAAATTCATTTCGACATAAGTAAGCGGGCAAAGAGTGCAAAATAACGAAATCCATTTGGGATTCCCATGTTTGACAATATATCCTTGTCAAACTCTAAAGTTCTCTAGATCGCATGTCTAAGCCAAATCTGAAAATAAACCTTATAGTATCAAGATCTTTAGCTAGGGTTGAGTGTATGGTTATAATTAAGGTAATCCACCTTTGTTAGGTCATAACTAACTACTAATGAGATCACAATTTGTATTTTCAAAAAAGTAGCATGCAACGGATGTCCTTGGATTTGGAAAAACTATTGTATAAAATTTGGGATCAATATGGTGCAAAGAGGATGCTTGCCTTGATAATAATAAACTTCTTGTGCGAGCTCGGGTTGTTCGAAATAGTGTCAAAAGCCTCGGAAGAACCAGATTCTATAAGAGGCAATAAAATCCAATAAATTTCAAAATTGACAATAAATGCAGATTGAAAGAATGATGTATGATCAATATAGAAATGCATGTCTAACGACATGCTTAAGTCATAACTACCTAATAGTGATAATAACCCATGTTATCATATACAACTTTTAAATAACGAAACTAGAGTTTAAACCAAGGTTGCGGTTTTGAGTTTTGAAAAGAAGCGAAAGCAGGACGGATAGAGACTTTGAGTTAGCGAAAATAGAATATTCAAAAGATTCTAAATGGAATCTTAGAATAATTGTTAGGGTAAATAATACCCCAGTCTAAACCTAACCTAACCCTAATAGGTCAGATTACAGAAACTAAAAGAAAACTCATGTTGTCGGTTAGACCGACAAAGAAGAAAAGATGAGATCTACGCTCTCAAGATAAATAGATGATAACAAGAATTAAAAGAACAACTTATTATCTTTGCTAGGGTTCGATTGAGACCTAAATAAGATGACAAGTTGACGGAGAAACCCTAGTTCTTGAGAGCGATATGAAAGACCGAAAAGTTATAAAACTAACTTTTGGTTTAAAGGCAAGTTGGAGCTATTGACCTTCAAGTGAATGATTCATGTGAGTTGCTAAGGTCCCTAAGATGCTTAAGATAACAAAACTCACAGTTTTAACTCACTAGACCAAAGAAAGCACTGAAGGTCCCTAAAACCGAGTTGGATCAATAGAGAAATAAGCTCGGGTTTAACCTACAAAAGATGTTAAGCTTATATCACAAAGTGAAACAAGCATCTAGGATGGATAAGCAAAGGGTAGGAGCAAAAAACTCCACTGGACAACAATGGAAGATGATAAGCTCCAGTGGTCAACAATGGCAGCATGCTCAAAAGCTAGGGTTATATATAGAGGTTGAGCTATAGGGCAAAGGAGAAGGGTCTAGAGTTGATGAGGTGTCCATTTAGGGCTAAACATCCAAAAATTAGTTGCATAATCTTTGGATAAATCCTCTCCTCTGTTTCTGAAATGGCGCGACATACGAGAGGCAAAGAGAAAGAGAGGCAACATCGACATGTGGGTCCCAATGTCGCGCGATCCTGTGCGACTCTAACACGCGAAAGAACATCGGCCGTCCGATTAGAAGCGGCGGCTACGATGAATAGAGGGTTAAAAGAATTTAAGCGATATCGATTAATATGGGCGTGCGATCTCAAGCGAGCGGTGGAGATTTAATGGAGCCTCGGGTAACCGAAGATTACATTCAAAGAGGGCGTTGGATTAGAATCCGGCGGTCCTATGAAGATCGGGCCTAAGCGCACGCGGTCAAGAAGGGCGCCGTAGGATGGAGATCCAACGGCCGGGAATAAATCGCGCCCTTGAGTTCAAAAGCGAAAAGAGTGGCGCGGTTGGATTAAGATCGGCGGTGGAGATTGGGTTGGTCGGGTGACGAGCGGCACAATCACCTAGGCCGTCTAGATTAGATCAATGGCTCGAATCAATGTGATGTTGGGTGACCGAGCGGCACAATGAATCGCACGTTCATTAAGATCAACGGCGGAGAGATTGGAGCGCGTTAGAGTTTTGAGTTAAGATGGGAGGTCGTTGGATGAAGATCCAATGGTGGAAAGTGCTGCGCGCGTGGAGAGTCCACGCGACTTAGCGAATCACGACCATCCATCAAGAAATCGACTACTCACGCTTTCTTTGGAGGTTTGGGCGCGTGCGAGCGTGTTAGGTGCAGCCGGTTGCCGATTTAGACCTAAAGCACTTAGACTCGGTCGCTACAGTGCAAAAGGCTGGGTTTAGACCGAAATAGTTGACCAGACTCTATTCCAATATTTAAAAGTTTAACTGGGCTTTAAAAATAGTAATTAAATTTGTAAAATCATGAAATTTTGTCAGGAGGCTACTAGGATGATATAATTCCCAAATAAATTTCTAAAATCATATTTTCACTTTATAAAAATATATAAATAACTACCTTAGCCGAATAGGTTTATTTAAATCCAAATATTTTTCTCCAAGACAAAATAATTTCGAAAAATCCACAAAAATTATTCTTGGGCCAGATAATTTATCTAGGCTTTGATAAAATTACTTCCCAGTCAAAATACAAGCATTAACTTGTATTTTCTTTGAAACTTTAAAAAGACTTTGGATTTTGGCTAGGAAAAGAAGGTTTTAATTTGTAATATAATGCCCAATCTGTAAAAATGAGCGGTGATGCTATGAGCGATACATCATTCTTTGTTCGGAAAACATTTAATTCTTGTTCCTAACATTGGGAACATTACGAAATAGTAGGGAACATCGTAACCTATCCTCTAAATTTTAGATAACGGCTCGTGTCCCAACGGCGGTCGGGATAGTCATAGGAGTAGTTCGCGCAACCTCAGTGTAACATCCCAAAGTTCTGTTACCAAAATAAAAATTAATAAAGTTATTCTTTTATTGGATTTTCTGAGTTTCAATAGTGTTTTCTTGGTTTTCTTAAATTGTAAGATTGTAAAAGTCAAGAATAAAATTTATTGAGTTTTATGAGTTTTTATTGGATTTAAAGTGAAAAATAAAATTTTAAGTAATTTCTGGAATTTTTAAAAGCTTTTTCCTAAATATTTTAAAGCTAAAATAATTTATTTGCAAAAACTATTACCAATTATAAGTTGGAACTATTTTATTTAAGTCCAAAATAACTCTAGGAATTTCTGTGAATTGTTCTAGAATTGTTGGATTTTATTTGCTATTTTCTAAAAGTCCTTTTTTTTATTTTTGTAATATCTAGCAATTAAAAATGAATTGCTGTCCGCAAATAAAAACCAAATTTGTGTTTAAAATATTTTATTTAAGCTCAAAATACCCTATTTAACTACTCTGAAAATTCATTGAATTTTTAGACCTATATTACTATTTTTTCAAGTTTAAAAACAATTTTTAGCAATATAAAAATAATGATTGTGTAATAATAAAATTTTGATTATTATTATTAATATTTTATTTGAATTCATAATATTGTATTTAATATCTGTGATTTATTTTGGATTTTTCAGAATTAATTTGCTATTTTTCCGGAATTAATTGGTGTCTTTCCGAATTTTGAAAAGGAATATTACTTGGAATATTCTGTCTATTACAGTAACTCTGGCGAAGGCATTATTTCCGGCAATAACTCCGGCGAGCAATTCTCGCCAAACCGTTACTGTTTTGGCCCTATAAATTGAACCGTAGCCTCTCCACCCCATTCCCCACATCATTCTCGCTCAGATTTGCCAAAATCCTCCCGGAGACCCCTCTGCTAGCCATTCTTCTACAACTACGGCGAAAACTCCGGCGAGCCCGATCTCCTCATCCGTAGCTCCGTTGTTCGCCAAAATTTACCGGTGAGTTCCTCTCGAGATTATCTAGATTTCTATTCAAGCCGAATTTTGATTATCTTGTTGGTTCATCGCGGCCACAAAAGTACCGACGATCTTCTTCTCCAACTCCGGCGAAAACTCCGGCGAGCCCGATCTCCTCATCCGTTGCTCCGTTGTGCACCAAATCTGACCGGTGAGTTCCTATTAAGATTCTCCACATTTCTATTCAAGTGGAATTTTGATTTACTTAATGTTTGACCACCGGCCACATCTTCTTCCCTAAGTCCGATGAGAACTTCGTCAAGCCCGATCTCTTCATCCGTTGGGTAATTGCTCGAACCCTTTTACCTACATGTTCCTTTCAATATTATCTACCTTTCTATTCAAACAAAATTTTGAATTTCGCAATAATTCGTCACTGCCATGTCACGGCCACCTCACCGCCCTAAGCCCACGTGGCATCCCACGTGTGCACTTGCGTGGGTGGCACTATTCATTGGGCCGGTCCACCGTGGACCAAACCCCATTTTCGTGGATCCGGGCCCACATGTCATTGACTCTAACTATTTTTCTTTACAAAATAAATTCGACCGAAAATTCATTCTCCCACCTGCAGACATCATGCTAACACAATAAAGGGATTTCCTTTAGAAAAATAATTCCTTAAATTCTGAAATTCGGAATTTCATCTTTTCTTGTGATAATCAACCTTCCGGATGTTCGTTCTCCTTCATACGAACTTCGATTCCGTCGATTCAAATTCCTATATTCATATAAAGTCGATATCTTCCTCCCAGTATTTATCTTGGATTTTATTTGGATTTTATTTTAGTGTTATTTGAATTTAGCTCGTTTTCGCGTATAGATTTCGACGACTTCGGACGACTGGATTTCAACACCGTTTGAGAGCAGCGTTCAATCAAGCAAGGCAAGTTATACCCTTGATCATATCGATCACATTATTTTAAATTTATTTAATTCTGTTTTTAAATTACTATTGCATGTATAATTTTTATGCAGTTATTTTAATCCCCTGTTTAAATACTTAGTTATTCCAATTCCTTGTGTATAGCCAATTTGAATATTGATTATCATTTCCTTGTCACCATTAGATAAAATAATATTAGAAATAATTAAATGCTTAGCCAATGCTTAGATCAAATATTGTATTTGGGAAGTTTTTAGCCAAATCTTTCAAATTTGAATTAAATTGGATCTATGGTATTGTTTTACCATAAAAGGTTTATAAAATACCTTTACCTGGAAAATAAAATAAAAATGGGTTTGGACTTGGGCATAATGGATGTTTGGTGGGTGCATGTTCTTGCACGGGCTCAATCGCGTATGGTTGAGGCCCATGGGTTTTGTTGGAAAGTTGCCCAAGTCAGTTAAGGACCGGTCTTCGAATGCATGATGCTAAGCCATACCGTACCACCACATGTCCTCACTATGGGGAGTAGGATCTGGCTGACTAATTTGCTAAGTTCCATCGCGGTCGATCCAACTGTTTCGGTGGGTTGTCTTTCATGACTATGTCGTCCCACCTAGCTCAAGAGGGCCGAACCGGAGGTTTTCATTCAAAGGGAGTGGCGAAACCTTAGAGAGGGTAGACTGCGGAAGGATGGCGCATTGTAAAGGCCTTGACACATGCTCTAGACTGCTTACCTAAGGTAGTGAGCGGTGGTATCGACGGATATCGAATAAACTAGAGAAGTCGTGTCTTGTGGGTAAAGCTGTACAACCTCTGTAGAGTGTAAAACTATTCGAATAGCCGTGTCCACGGTTACGGACATGCTAGCAGAACTGCTCAAAGTTAGACTTTGGTTTTGTTTGAAAAAACTTCTTCAAATTGGTTTATCCAAATGGGATTTGGGCAGGAAGCCATGTGATAGGAGGGTATCCTTCACCATTCATGTGTGAATGTTATCTGACTATAAATCTGAGAATTTACAAAATGATTTGTAGTTATAAAATAACTGCTTTAGAACTTAGTACAAGTATTTAAAGAAAATGCTGCTTTATGCAAATCAACCTATAAGCCATCCTTGTTGTATCCATATATGCATGTCATTCTGTTACTTGACGGGTGTAACTTGCAAGCACGGAAGTTGTGCTCATGCTTGCTTTATGCAAACAAAATTTCAGAGGAGAAGGACTTCGCTACCGATGTGGATCTCGACGACTAGGCCGCTACCCCAGTCGATTGCCTGTGGCAGATTGCTGGACTCTACTACTTCTTCTTCGTCTTCCACTGTGTTCTTTATTGTTAGTTGTAAGCCTCTTTTGTAATAAACTCTGTTGACTATTAATAAAGTTGTGATATGAATTTGTTACCATATTTGTTTACTGTGTGAACTAGCGACTGATCATGGGACTAGTTCAGAAATGCACAGAGGATCTGGGATATTAATCCCGGGTTCTGACACCCAGTAACGCATGCCCAGGTTGAGCTGGTGCTTGGACTTGAAGAATTTGCATCTGTCCCTGCACCAATAGAGGGGCGATGTCTACCCCTCGGACATGTCTTGCGGCAAATGCTCGGTTGGGATGTTGTGGTAGGGGTTGCTGCTGCGGGGGGCGATGTCATTATGGGGAGGCCTCCTGGCACGCTCCCTTTGTTCCTCATGGGCCGCATACTCCCTTTGCATTTCGCGGATCTCCTCCCAGTGCTTGTTCATCTAAGCAAGATAGTATTGAAGTCTGGATGCAGGAGAACCCGACGTGGAAGGGATAGTACTTATATGCTGAACCAACGCTGCGTACGCAGCTGAATTGTAATTCGGTTAAAGAAAATCCACATCTGTGAGGTAGTGGCCCTAAGGAGACTCGTTGGATCACATCGCTGCGCAAAACTGACTCGTCGGGTCACTTCCTACTTTGCAGAGCGAGGTCACGTCATATGCTGCCGAGCGAGGTTATATCGTGCTTTACAATTACAATGAGAGATTGACACTTCAAATGAAGGTAAAATTTTCAAATACGATACAATTAGTTCCATAGTGTTTACAACAAGCAACACACTTACTGAAATACAAGTTACAACATGCTAGCAGTTCTAATCTTAGTACCACTACACACCCAACAAGAAGCGGTGCTGCACTTCACGTTGATGTTCCTACATGTCGGGAGGCGCCTTGAAAGTTCTCGTAGTGTGGCCTTTCTGGCGGCAGCGGCGGCCGCAACGTCTACCGCCGCTCCAGCTTCCCCTTCGTCCATATCGTTCCTAATACGACGACTCTGCGATGGCCCTTCCCATCCTTCAATAGGTCAAGATCCAGAATCCAAGTACTCTGTGCAATATCCAACGTGGTGAAGTTGCCAACAACCCTGAAGCCTCTTAACTTGTCACACCATGCCTGCTGCACCATCTCCTTCATGAAGTACTCCAATATGAAGTTTGATGGGTCCATGTGGATGGTCCCGCACGCGGCGAGGACATGAAAGCATAGCTTGTGAAGGATATTTGGCTTGTTGCATGTGCAGCTAGGTTCATTCATATGATCTCCAAAGCATACCTCGTGGACAATAATAGACTGAGCTGTCCCAAATCCGGCTTTGTCCTGAGGGAGCACATCGAAACGATGCTCCATATTGCCCATCACGAAGACCGTGTGCGACTAACCCTTCTCGGTCTTGGTCTGCATATACGTTGTAATCTTCGAGAAGTACGGTGTATGTGGGTTGGCTTTATGAAGTGCCATATTTGCATGCTTTTCTCTAAAATATCTTATTGTACCATGCAAAACGCCTTCCACGATGGCGACGAGGGGCTAAGAACGTATGCCCCTAATAACCCAGTTGTACACCTCGGCAAGATTAGTGGTCATTATGCCATACCTTGCATTGTTCGTGTCGTGCAGCAATGACCACTTCTCTAATGGCTCACTCTCAATCCAATGAGAGAAGCACTCGATGTCCCTTGAGGTCCTTCGCGTCAAATGGGGAAGGTCAAGCTCATGCAGTAGTGTGAGGCGTTCGGGTTGCGCCGCCCAGGAATGAGCAGACGCTTGTTCCTCTCGACGACATGCTTACTATTGTGCTCCTCCAACATCTCCCACAACGTATCAAATTTACACTGCTAGTTCTGCATAGCAAGCCTCTTGAACAGTTTCATCAACGATTGTTGCTTGAACTGCTTGAAGAAGTTGGCCCTCAGATGGTGAATGCACCATCTGTTCCTCTGTCGGCCATGGGAAAGGCTCATCGGGGTCTTGCTGAAGTTTTCAGATGGCCTTCATCATCCCGGGGTGGCGATCATGGATTACGCAGACATCCGGACATGCCCCAACTACTCACTCCTTTAGATGTCGAAGGAACCACAACCAGCTGTCGAAATTCTCACTTTCAACGAAAGCGATGGCTATGAGCAGAATCTGATTGTTGCCATCAATGCCGATTGCTGTCAGGATCATGCCCTTGTATTTTCTAGTTAGAAACGTCCAGTCCACTAAGATCACGGGCAACATGTGTCTAAATGCATCGATACAGGGACCGAAGGCTAAGAAGGCCCTCTACAATACCATGAAACCTAGTGGCGGTCTTCCAGATGGCTTGTCCTTCGTAGCAATGTATGTGCCGGGTTACTATCCTACAGCACCTGGAGCATACAAGGAAGGTTGTCGTAAGTTGCCTCGAAAGAACCGAACTTTCTTTCTAAAGCCTTTTGCTTAGCACGCCATGACTTCGCGTAGCTAATCTTGTACTTGAATTTCTGCTCGATAGCCACCATGATGTGCTTGGCCTCTAGGTCTGTCTTCTTCACTATCTCTTCGTACATCACATTGGCTATGAAGGTGGACGTTAGGTTACGATACCTCAGCAAAACACTACTGAGCAAGCAGGAGTGCGCCTCCACCTTAGAGACAATCTAGTGAGTCTCGTACTTGTGTTTACGTGCGTGCACACGCCAAGGACACCCAGACTACTCGCAGACCACGGTGTACTGCTCCTGGCTAGATTTGAGGACCCAAAATGTCCACTGTACGGACAACGCTCACAGCTTAATGGCATCCTGCAGTGATTCCTAGTCAGCAAATATTGCATGAAGCCGAACCTCTATACCATGGTACTCCCGCGGTGATTCATGCTCGTCATGCATAGCAAGACCCTCAACGTCCACCCTATTCCATTCCTACGGGATGGGACCTTCGTCCTCCTTAGAAGAGTCGTCACCATCCTCTTCTAAAGCTTCCTCCTCTGCCCGGGCTGTCAAGTCATCGATCTCCATCTGACATACTATGATGTTGACATGCTCCCCTACATTCGCCTGTGCACTAGGCTGAGCATGCAGTGTGCGATATTCCTCTACTACCTCCACAACATCGATCACCGCGCCCTCTTCTGCCTCAGCAACATTGGCCACCATGTCTTCTTCATGAAGCACGCGTTGCGCGCCCGAGCTGCTCCCACCAACCCAATGATAGCCGTAGGTAGGGCCTCCAATGACTCCCTTCGAACATGCTTGCATGAGTAGCACGCACTCGTAACCATGGCACCGGCAGCCTTCCAGAAAGCCTTTCTATGCAACCGTGTGCATCAGTCTGGTCAACTCCCACTGAATGTGCGTGGCAGATAGACTCCAAAGCCCATGTACGATGACACTGCACACCTCAGGGTCCAAAGAGAAGCTTCCGGTGTGCCAGCGTAGGATATCTTCGATTTGGGCATTCTCCATGTCCAGGTGTACCATACTGACTTGCTGGAATCCACTTAGGTCAACACCGTATGGACCTTCACGAACCGTACCAACACCGTAATGCACTTTCAATCTTGTGGGCTCCGACATGATTGATTTATCACTACAAATATTTCAAATATTGCAACCAACGATTTCTCAACATACATTCACCAAATACGTGCTAAACCAATAAGTAGCTACACATCGCCTACATTCGGCTGAGAACAAGAACAGCCAAGACTATTACCTTCAAGCGGAGTCCCTCTCCTCTTATCAACAAGCTTCCTTCGTCTTTCTCTTCCACGTCCCGAGCTCCTCTCCTCCCCTTATCCCCCTCTCCCGAGCTCCTCGCCTCCTCTTCTCTCCCTCTCTCGAGCTCCTCTGCTTCCCCCTCTCCCTACCTTCTCCCCCACTTCACTACCCCTATCCTTCTATCCCTCCCCTTTTCTCCTCTGCTGATCTACTCTCATTGTCTGCCGAGAGGAATGACAAAAGAAATCATGATGGGGCCAGGTCTGGCTTTCTATACGACTGTCTAGTCGCTCAACTGTTGGACGACTTGACAGCAAGTAGTGGACCAACGGTTGAGCGACACGTCGACTAGTCACTAAACTGTTGGATGACTTGGTAGCTAGTAGTGGGCCACTTTTGTCTAACGATTCAGCGACTAGGGCACAAACGATTGGTAAGTAATACCATAATTTATAGTACAATGCAAGAGGGAATGCATAGACTACTCGCTCGACCGTTCGACGACTTGGCGGCAATTACTGGCCCAACGGTTCAGCGACACATGGAGTACTCGCTCAACCGTTTGACCACTATTGGCTCCCTAGTCTTCCAACGGTTAAGGGATGGAGGTACGAACGGTTGGTAAGTAGTACAGTAAGTTATATTACAATGCACGACAGAATGCATACACAACCATGTCATAGTAGCTACGAAGTAAAATACGTAAACAAGTAATACAAGTACATAAAAGCACAACGAAGACCACCTACTGGCCACCCACTACACCACCTACAGCACCTCCTCTCTCGTCGCCACGTTCCACACTTGGTCCATGCCCACCCGTACGGCCCCGCTTGGCCCTCCTCAGCGTGGAGTGTCGGGGCCCGACATGAGAGGTGGTCTGGAGCCTTGCGATCCTGTGCTCCCAAGGCCTCAAGGGTCGACTCCACCTGTGTCTGCGTGCGCACTGGGGGATCACTGAGCTACGACTCGAAAAGAACCTCGACGAGTGCGGGCTGAGGTGCTCCCCTAAACTCGCCCGAGTCGTCCGCGAAGAAGCGTCCACGTCCTGCTGGCCGCCCTTGTATGGGGAGAGGTCAACTCCTAGGTGGAGCACGAAACCTACGGGACAAATATTGTTTATTCCTGCAATACATTAGCGCTCACATACCTGAGGAGAGGAAATGTACCTTCAGCGTGGACCATGCCACGTGACCAAGGGTCATACCCACCGTACGACCCATACATGTCGGGGAAGAATGAATGTTGTCCAGGCGCTGTCGGGTAGTGGTCCAAGAATGACAACGGTGGCGGTGGTGGTGCATAGCCACGTGCCCAGCCGGACCCTCCGGCCTAGCTCGGCTGCGGGTGAGGTGGGTAGCCACATGCCCAACCGAACCCTCTAGAATCGTCAGGCGCTGGTGGGGCACGTGGATGTGCCCCCCAGAGCCTCCTGACTAGCCTGCAGGATGTGTCAGCCTCTATGTATGTGTCGATGGGGCCACCTCTTGGACCATCCCGCACGACATCAGGGTCATGGCACGCCTCGCCCCACTGTACACCCGATAGGCAAACTGTAGTAGCTCATCGCACGTCACCTCCGCACCATGGGCGACCCTGTCCAGGATCGACCGAGAGTCCCTGGCCATCCCGATTGAAAGCGTCAAACTTGTAATTGAGGTAACCACACTCAGACATTTTGAAACACAATACTATGTACCGCGAGGTGCGTGTTCCGCGTGAAGTGTACGGGGTACGCGTCGGTCGGTGCTAGTGTTGGATCGTGGAAAGGCTATGATAGCACAAATAAAAATTCTATCGCGCAACCAAGGAACCTCGCTAGTAATAGATCACGAGATTACCACTAGACGCGCCGACTTGTAGCGGAAGTAGAGTCGATGTAGCGAGTTGAAGTAGTCGTAGTCGTACTTGCCGCGCGCCTTCTCCTCCCACTCCGATGAACGTCGCGAGTCGCGGATCGTCCTAGTGCTGATGCTTCGCAACAACACCTCCAAGGTATCCACACGTACAGGATAGGGACACCCGTGCAGGAGTGCTAGCGCCGCGACATGGTTGAGGATGGCGTGGCTATTAGGGTTTCGGGAATTCCTTCTCCTAGGATTGATCCTCTTTACCCCATGCCACTGTCCCTCTATATATAGGCATCCATAATGGGTCCCGAACATAAGGCCTATTAGGAACTCGCAGCCTACAAGAATTCGGATCACCATCCAAATCAAATCCCAGCCCTTTAAGTGTGTGACCCTATAGATTCGTGTGTGTAATCGCCAGACTCGAAAACTCTTTCCGATCACGAGTCGTCAGCGGTACCTAGCAGCACATAACGATTTCCGAACACACACAGAATATATCTGACGAACCTTAATGCAATATGATCTACGATCACGTCCTTATCACTTACGACTAGCTCGTACTTAGTCACGACCAGTCCATAATTAGTTACAACCAGTCCATAACTCCTTACGACCAGTTAGTACCTAACTACGACCAGTTCGTAACTCCTTACGACCAGTTGGTGATTATGTTCAAATAGTCTATGAGTAGTTCATATCTCCATACGACTTCGACCAGTCTACGACTTCGCGAACTGAACGACCTACTTGTGTATTCTCCCTTTGCCTCACAACATCTGGTTGAACTCGGTGAGATAATATGTCATCCATGGACTGTTCAATACTTTCTCGATCAAGTATCGAATAATTTCATGTGGTCGACACTTCGACCACTAGTGGCATGGCCATGCACTTTCTTTATTCGACCACAACGAGGGGCCCAGAGACATCTCTCCTGTTATGTTAGGAGGGGCAAATTCCATATCTGACCAGTCACTTTCCGCCGCATGTTTCATAGCATACCCGAAAGCTACCTTTATAACCACTCAGTTACAGAGTAGCGTTTGGCAACCCCTAAGAGTGCCATTACACATGTAGGAAACCATGCTGATATCAGGTCTAAGGATTATACATCATTGAAACCAACTAACGACACATAAAATCATAACAATCTCAATAGTATCTCAAGGTGGGTCTTATCGAACACCATGTTCTCTAACATGTGTCCATATTATTGGTTTGATATCTCCATATCTATGACCTGTGAAACATGGTCATCAACCAATACTTATGCTAGTTTATTTATATGTGTCCTCATATGTTTCCGACTAGGGAACGTTTAAGAATAATTATCGTAGAAATACAGAGTTTCACAATCAAGTCACATACTTGATGATAAATATTAATGATATAATTCCAAGAACAAGATAACATATTATCCAATATTATGAACATAATGTAATATAATCATCTCTATGATTGTCTCTAGGGTATATTTCCAATAGCTAGTACATGTGCAGCGGAGGGTCGACGACACGCACTAGCCTGGTGCATGTCTGTGGGGTGTACCAACGTAGGTACTTGTCGTACGCCTTGGGGTCGTACGGAGTGTCCTCCTGCATGCAGTCCTCGAGGGCGTTCGCCCACTGCGCCACCCACGGATCCATCTTCTCCGCCACTACGTCCTGGTGTCACCCCTCCTACTATGCCTGCGAAATGTACCACTGCAATTAGAAGCCATCGTAACAGAACTGGCAAAAAAATATACGAACACGTGTTGTGTGTAACTCATGCGCGGGCTGAGTCAGGCACCCTTGTCCCGACGAGAACTATAACAACGTGGCGAGGCCGAACTGGCGCATCACCCTGTGCGAACTGCATAGTCCTCGACCAACACGTTGAAGACGAGCTTCTTCTGCGTCCGCCAGTATGCCCGGTCGTGCCAGCAGAGTAAGGACAGCCGCTCGGGAGCACGATCCTCCATCTCCTGATCAGAGTACGGCTCCCAGCGCACGTCGTCAGCGGTGAGGCGGTCCAGCTGCTCCACAAAGTGTACACACGTGTGACCTGCACATGTGCATACTATGCCTGTGAGCTAGAATAGTAGTTATAAAGGATGACCCATAATACAACTGAAGTAAACATAGATAGGAGTACGTACCTGTCGACAGCACCAAAGGGACCCTACGGGCAGTCGGTCCACCACGTCCCCGTGGTACATGTCCGAGCGGTACAGACTAGAGTCTACCAGCATGAGACGTCCGAGGGAGAAGCGCTCGAACGACCACAGCTATAGCAGGAGTGAGCAGCCTGTGAGGATAGATGTCGGTTTCGTCCTACAGCATGCCTCACACATGCCGCAGTTCGTGTGAAAGCCACAGCAAGGGCGGGCCATGCCGCTGTCGCTCCTGGAAGTCGTAGTACGGTAGCGTGGCCTCCGCTAGAAGAACCCCCCTAAACCTACCTAGCATGTCGTCTCGCCAGTTGACACGCGTGTCCAGCGGGGAGGCAGGGGCTCCCGCGATAGGCAGGCCGAGCAGCAACGCAACATCCTACAGAGTGTGCGCCATTGCCCCAAATGGGAGGTGGAAGGTGTGTGTCTTGGGCCGCCACGGGTCCACTAGGGCTGTTAGGAGCGACCAGTCGAATGGTAACCGTCGTGACCGCTCGGACCAGCCTGGACCACCTCGTCGTCCTTGACCGGAGCGTCGTCCTCTTTGGTGGCCTCCACCATCCGCTCGAGAGGTAGAAGACTGACATGACTTAGCCTACAAAACACGAAGAAGTAACTACATAGCGGACATATGACACAAAGAAGTGGTACAGCTTGTGGACAAACCTGTCTACCCAGTATGGGTCTAGTCTCCAAGCCTGTCGGGGTGTCCGCATACGAACCACCCCCAAGTCAGTTGCATCGTACCCGCGAACCGGATATGGGACACAATGGCTTGCACGGTGCTGCGCGTCGACCAGCCAGTCCAGTAGGCCAAAATGCAAGTCCGAACCACTAGGGTCGCGAACCATACCTGCAAATCAATTTCCAGTTAGCAATTACGACACAATTAGTTGGTTCAATTACTTATAGCGTAGCTTTGAAAATTCTGAAAATTAAGTTGCATTCTTGCATAAATCTAGTTATTTTTTGTTCATAACCTACCATGGTTTTTAATAATATGTTCACACATATTTAAAATTTATTTACCGATGTTAGCAATTGTTATCATCAACACTCCGTAAAATTAAGTTGTTTTCGCAACTACATGCGTGAAGCAGTCGCCTGATTGGGAAGAAAAGCGCAACTATTATATATAAAACATTAAGTATGATCTGAATACAACTTTTACAATGCCTGGTTTACCCAACCCTAACATTTGTTCAGTCGATAATTGCTTAATAGCCTAATATTTACCATCACTACTACAAACCCCACACAAATTTTCTAGCTTTGTCACTGATAATATGACACTACACAGTACGCATCTAAAGATTTTTGAAGTTAACCTACCATTATTTTATTTGTTAATAATATGTCAATACACATGATGTTGCTCGCTAACCTACCATGATTTTGAAAATACATGCATACAAAATAATGCTAGAGACTCACCGTTGTCGTCGTCCTCGATGCGAAGACACTTTCTTCCCCCCTCCCTCTCCTCTCTTTCTCTCTCCCCTTTCCTCTTCCCTTCCGCTCTTCTCCTCTTTCCCTTCTCTCTTCTCCTCACGCTCATTCTCTGGAATTTGGAAAATGGCGAACTACCCTTGGTCGGGCGTGCGTGCGCCTTATAAACGCCCCTAGTCATCCAACCGTTAGGCGACTAGGGCCCAGCGGTGAGCGACAAGTGTCCTAGTCGCTCCACCGTTCGGCGACTAGGAGGCGAAAGGACCAATCTCCCAACGGTTAAGCGACTTGGACACTTGTCGCTCACCCATTGGGCGACTAGCCCAACCCGTCCAACCGTGGAGCTATAAATGATTATTACTATAAAAAATAGTATTATTTCTGTAATTCGATATAAAAAACATATTATTAAAAAAATTCTACTTACGTAGTGTTACTGTGACACATTGCAATGCCAATGACACTCGACACACATTTCCTCGCAAATCACATCAAATTGTGGCAAGCTGACAAACACCTGTGCCTAAGTTCCCAACACTCCAATAACACAAATCATTAAAATTGTACCCACAGGACGAGAAAAATACCATCTTTCCATCATCGAATTGCATACGAGCAAAATTAGGGAAATAAGTGAAAGATTAAAGATATCAAGAGTAGAAAGGGCGCACAACCAAAGGACTTTTTTTTTTGCCAATTTAGCACTGTTGTAATCGGTAATTACAGAAATAATATCCGCCGCCAAGAAATTGTAGATTTAACACCATGTCCGCACAATGACCGGCCGAACTCGCTGTGGTCGCGCCACGTGGACAAAAATGGCTGTAGGACTTGGCTCGTCCGGCCATGGCCGGACATTTTTCACCGCATTGGCGAAAATGCCAGACAACCACGTCCGTTTGTTTGGTAAATTGCAGCTTTTTGGTGGACTTGCACCTACAGGGTCAGTTTCTTTATCTCGATCTGCATTTACTTGTTTTGTTTTATGTCATTTTTTAGCTCTATGCATAACACTAACCTTGGAAATGTAACAGAGGGGAAATGAACAAAAATGCATTGAGAAATAAGAAGCGCAGAGAGAAACAGGAGGAGAAAAAGGCTGCTGAAGCATCAGGCTCTCCTGCTGATGATAGTTGATCCGCTGCTTGTTTCATCGTGTTCAGCCACCGAGCAAAAATCACAGTGACAAATAATTTCTTTTCAATTTGGGGAAATGGCTATTTATCCTGTGAATGTAACAATCATGTTTCCCCGCTGAAGTCTGGAACTCGAGTCATAGTTTGGTGCAAGAACGGAACAATGTATGAAAAGTTATATTGCAACTTCATTGAAAATATCGACACTCCTTGTTCTCTGTTTTCATATGGATATAACGCAGTAGTACACACATAATGTACAAAATACATATACAAAAATAACAAAACAAAATCACATAACATGGGATAAATAACCATTTCTCCTAATTTAAAAGAAATTATTTGTCACGCAACCACAGCGAGTCCGACCGATTATCGTACGGATGTGATGTTAAATCTGTAATTTCTTCGCGGCGGGCGATACTTCTATAATGACCAATCACAACCGCGCTAAATCAAAAAAAAAAAAAGTCCAACCAAAGCGGAAGCCCACGACGATCTTGATCTTGCTGCTGCTGAAGAAGAGCTCGTACGCTTGCTCCTCCATGGTATGCGCTCTAGGTGCACTGATTCCGATGCCTGCAGCGCCACCATGTATGGTTGCAATTCTCCGGCTGCCCGCATGCTGACACATAAAATCCAAGATGTGCCTAGCAACTTGGGGTGTCAAACGAATTTGAATAATCTATTTTATCTAGTAGAAAATTTAGAATTATACGCAATTCTAATATAATTTTCAAACAATATAGACTCACCAAAGTTTAAAGGTAGATCATCTAAAGCAATAAACAACAAAAAGATTGTCAAAATACACCAGGACTATAATCCCAGTTACGTATCGTACCGTCGGGTTGTACTGTAGCCTTGTCTGCCTCATGGCTAATCCTTTTCTTTCTTTACATCTTGCATCATGTCTATGCAAGTGTCCTGTTCCAGCTGAAGACTTTGTAGATAATTCATATTTACAAATTTTACAAACAGCATATCTTACTTGAACTCCTTGTCCTCGACCTGGATCTCTTTACTCCAGTGCTTGCTAGGGCTAGAAACAAGCTGAGCCGAGCCGGCTCGAGCCAAGCTCGGTCTACCAGGCGGCTCGGCTCGGCTCATTTGGAAAATGAGTTAAAACCTAGGCTCGGCTCGGCTCGAATTGAAACTCGAGCCAACTCGCGAGCTCGTTCGAGCCAAAACCAACCCAGCTGAGGTAACCCACTAGAAAGTAGAAAACTAGAAGCCAACTAATCCCATTACATCCCAATTCCCACCCAGTCCAGTCCAGGGCCTCCAGGCAAGAAGAATCTGGCCATGGCGTCGTGGCTGCCGTCTGGCACCGCCCGCACGGTCGCACCTCCCACGCTGTGGCCTCCATGTCGCTCCGCCTCCCTCTTGCCGCTCCACTTCTCCCTCTCCCTCTCCCCATCCCCAAGACCCTCTGCCTCTCCCCCTCCTCCCCATCCTACTAGCCTCACCCTGTGTCGTGCGCTCGACGCCACGAGCTGCCCCGTCGTCGACTCAGCGCACCTGAGCACGAACCCGTTGCCGTAGTAGCCCACTAGCCCCTGGGGAGCTCTAGCTTCACGCGCCACTGGAAGTTCATCGAGAAGTGGAGCATCACGTGGAGGGCTGGCAGCGGACCCAGGTGTGTCGCCAGCGCCTCGAAGGAGGTGTTGAGGTGCCCTTGAGCGACGGAGGATGGGGCGGCCGAAGCAGGACAGGGCGGCGATGGAGGATGGGGCGACGAAGGATGGGGTGGTGGTGGAGAAGCAGCTGGGCCTGGGCACATCTGGATTGGGGATTTGGGCGACCGAGGAAGAGGAATAGAGGATGGGGAAGGAGAAAGGGGCGGCAGTGGAGGGTGTCGGCCGAAGCAGGACTGGGAGGAGGCGGAGGATGGGGTAGCCGAAGCAGGACGGAGCGGCAGCAGAGGATGGGGTGGCGGAGGACGGGGAGGTGGTGGAGAAGCAGCAGGGCCTGTGCGCGCCTGGAACTCTGGATTGGGGATTTGGGCGACCGAGGAAGAGGATGGTCTATGGACTATGGCTCGATGCCTGGATGCGAATATACGATGGATGGAGTGCTGACAAGAAGCAGCTCATGAGCTAAACGAGCGGCTTGGGCTCAGCTCAAAATATTTACAAACCAAAAGAGAGGTTCGGCTCGGCTCGAAAATTCAACAAGCTCGAGCCGAGCCAGCTCGACCTCGTTACGAGCCAAGCCGGCTCGCGAGCTGCGAGCATTTTGTCCAACCCTAGTGCTTGTAAACGCAGAGACACTCGTAGAGCCTGATGATGGAATTGCTTGCTCTCGCAGTTGATTTGGGGCCACAATATTCTCAAAGGATGCAAGATCCTCCAATGAAATTCCGAAATTACCAATAGCAAACTATCGTAATTTTTTATCACGAAAACTACAAATTGAAAATTACATTACTATTTATTTCATCTTAGTATAACAAATAAGAACAATAAAAATATACAAAAATCAGTATTGTACTTCTTTTCCTGTCTGCAGCTGAATTTCAAATTTTCAAATATTTGGCTCAAAATTTTCAAATCTTGCCAAATTATCACAGAAGGGATCTAAATTTGCACAATAGAATTCAGAGTACAAATTGAAGATTGGATGGTGGCCGAACAAAGGGGAGTATGCTTCCTATTTATAGAAAATAATTTGAGATTTTTTGAATTTTTTCATATTTTGTGCCGACAGGACGTGTTGTGCCTTACCATACCTACACGGGCCTTACCATGCCTGCACGGGCCTAACGGTGCTAATTGTACTGCTCGTGCCGTGCCATGCCGAACGGTGTACCTAGCCGGGTTGTGTCGTGCCATGCTAGACCCGACACTACGCGTGTCGGGCCAGGGTGTCGACACAAGTACGATACGCCACATCAGGCCATATCATGCTTGGGCTGAACCTATTTGACCACCTCTAATTGTAATTGTAATTCTCTCTCTCTTCTTGTTTGTATGTACGATGGTCTTTCGGTGCAAATCGTAGTCGAGTAGCTGCTAGGGCGTAGGCAGCGTAGGGCTTCTACATTGTTTAGTTCCTTTCCTTTTCAGTGAAGTGATCATGCATAGTCTTGGCTAACGTGGAACTTTTTTTTTATTAATTAACATTTTTTAAAATTTTATTTTAAAGTTAACCTCTGCGAATTTTATTTCCAATTCTGACCCTTTTGGTTACGCCACCACTCGTGGCGTGATAAAACAACATTGTCACGCCATAAAATAAGTCCGCTAAAAACGCATTTTTGATTACGCCACTGGTGGTGGTGTGATCAAACAACACTGTCACACCACTAGTGGTGGCATGACGAGCTTGACAAGATACAGACTGACATAACGGTGTTGTTTTGTCACGCTACGGGTGGTGGTGTGACCAAAAATGCCATAATTGAAAATAAAGTTCGCGGGGTTAACTTTAAAATAAAATTAATCAAAAGTTAATTAATCAAAAAATTCGGTACTGTGTGCCTAGTTTTTGTTATGCCATTATGTACAAAACCACCCCATATACAGGTCATACATATATACAGTCCGAAATTAGTGGGTTCCACGTGTTAGGTGCGCAACCTATATAGCCTTTTCATTTAGGTTTAATTAATTATAAGCTTTTCGATTTGTTATAAGAGGTTCACGATGGTGCGTAAGCTAGCAGCATCCTTTTGCTGGATAGTCCGGCAATTTGAGCTTCCCAAGCCGTTAATCTATAAATTACTTGATTATAGACTATAGTGAAGATGTGTTTAAACAAACACGGTAGTGCGGCACGCTATGTAACAAGGTCCATCCATGATAAGCTATGCTATTTTGTACCACTAGCGTTAGCTTCTCAAATGGTTTGGATTTTAATTCGGGTGTGCATGTAAGGTTTTGTTTGAAAAACCTAAATTTCCGACCAATCTCTGTAGATAAACCGGGATCCCGGCGCATCTGACATATCACCTGATATGGCCGACATTTCATCGGCCGACAAATATGTCGGCATACAATACGTCGTTTCAATATGTCGGGAAGGTACATATTGGTCGATAATTTCTGACATATGGCCATTCTGACATATCGCCTAACATGGCCGACATTTCACCTGATATATCGGTCCAACACGACTGATATGTACCTGACAAGAAAAAATATACATGTATTTGGTAATAACCTGATCAAATTATGAAATTAATTCATAATCTCCTTGATGATGCATATATAATCACTTTCCTATGTTAAAGTAGAATATATCAGTGCAAAAAATTGTATTCTATTAATGTACTATACTAAGCTTCTAAAAGTTGGTTGTGTGTTAATATTAGGAAAAAGTCTATTTTATAGTCTTGAACTCTTCGAAAAGTCCGAAAATCAACCCTAAACTACAAAACCGAACACACGCTAACGTCCAACTCTCAAAACCGTCTAATTTACCCTCCTCAACCCAAACTGAGGTAGTTTTGTCTGACGTGACACTAACGTGGCCAATCCAAAACAGTTTTGACCATGTGGATGCCGTGTTTCCTTCTTTTCCTTCCCCATTTTCTTCCCCACACCGCCACCTCTCTCCAGTGGCAGATCTAGGATTTTACCACGCATTGGACTAAATTCTAATAGGCAAATATTCTAGAACTAACGCCAATATGGTAACTACCCAGCACTAATAATTGCATCTGAAAAGCAAAATGAGCCCCCTCATGTATGCAGATGTCAGTGCAGAAGGCTCTGCGATCTGGAGCAGGTACCCCAAAAATCCAGCAATCTCTGGTGCCATCTTCTTCGAAACTCGGTTTAGTAGTAACTACATGAGCAGCATAAGATGCATGCTCTACGTCTGAAGTCGCCGCGCCAACATACTCATCAGCAAATTTGCTGCATCTGTAGATGGACAGCGCTGTGCCAAGCTGAACAATTCACAGAACAGAACAATCTTTTCTTCAGGTAAGGATTGTGTTGATGTAAAAGTCCTAGACATGTATCATTGGCTTGAGGAATTCAGTGAAGAGACAAAACTATTTGGTGGTAAAAGAGGAAGGGCCTACCCTGAAGAAAATCGTCACCAGAATGATGGTCCACCTGCGTGATAGACAGTTCAACAACCATTTAGAAGATGCTAGGGAGAAGTAGCAGTTCAACCACCACTTAGAAGAACCTGGGGGCAAATGCTACTTCTGAGAGGAGAGTTACAAACACCAACAACTATCAGATCTTTGTATATAGCTAACTTTGATGCTACCAACCAGTTACACTGCATTTCTTTTTGAATAAAAAAACGCACACTAGAGATTTGCAAAACACACACACACACACCGGCTATTTAATTAGCTTTATATCAGATTTCTTGGATGGAACAGGAAGTCGTAAGCCCAAGTGACTAGTTGGAGTGGGTATTCTCACAACACTGTCCATTAATCATGTATTGAGAAGCTTAAAGCTAGACCATACAAGTAGGGTTACAATACCTGCTACTGCTAGTAACATGGTTAGTTATGATATTCTATTGCTGCTACTGCACAAAAGATTGTTTCTTAAATGTGCTTCAGAAAACATGTACTGTGAATGCATAATTTAGCACCAATATTGAGGTCTACAATTTTGAGCACAAAATGCATCATTTAGCACTTCTCCCTCTCCCTCTCCCCGTCCCCAAGACCCTCTGCCTCTCCCCTCCTTCCCGTCCTACTAGCCTCACCCTGTGTCGCGCGCTCGACGCCACCAGCTGCCCCGTCGTCGACTCAGCGCACCTGAGCACGAACCCGTTGCCATAGTAGCCCACTAGCCCCTGGGAGCTCTAGCTTCACGTGCCGCTGGAAGTTCACCGAGAAGTGGAGCATCACGTGGAGGGCTGGCGGCGGCTCCAGGCAGCGGACCCAGGTGTGTCGCCAGCGCCTCGAAGGAGGTGTTGAGGTGCACATGAGCAACGGAGGATGGGGCGGACGAAGCAGGACAGGGCGGCGACGGAGGATGGGGCGACGAAGGATGGGGTGGTGGTGGAGAAGCAGCTGGGCCTGGGCGCATCTGGATTGGGGATTTGGGCGACCGAGGAAGAGGAATAGAGGATGGGGAAGGAGAAAGGGGCGGCAGTGGAGGGTGTCGGCCGAAGCAGGACTGGGAGGCTACGCAGCACGGATACGGATACACGTATCAGTATCGTGAGGATACGGATACGCGGATACGACAATTTCTCAAAAAACCCGATACGCGGATACGTTTGAGTTTTTTTTAATATAAATAAACAATAATACATATTAAAATTTCAATACATAACTGCATAGTGCACATTACAGTGATACACCAAATTCATAAATAACAAGTCCATACTCCATACTAGAGTCCAGGAAGTTCATCATAATTCATGTCCATAATATGATAAATTGACAAACAAGCAACATACCAATCTAAAGTTCTATTACAACAGGTTGGAAATTCTCAAATATTAAGTAGTCTCATTCGGAAATTCTCAAATATTATTATGAGTTGCAACATAATTAACTTGCATCCATCAAGTTTCTTCTTCCTCATTTGTTTCATTTTCAACAAGAATCAAGATGTAGATCACTCAAACCAAAAGTCACACTTTGTAAATCAGGCTCATCAAGGGAGAGATCAGCCACTTCAAGAAAACCTATACCACCAAGTGAATCAAAAGAATCTCCTCCCACATCCCACATCGTCGTCTCTCCTGTCTTGTATGCATCCGTTCTTCTTGACAGATGCCTCAAGTTTGAGTGCACAAAGACCAAATCTTCAGCACGCTCTGGAGTTAAGGCATTTCTCTTGACACTATGGACAAAGCTATATGTACTCCAATTTCTTTCACAACAAGATGATGAAGCCGGCTGGCTGATCAATTTGATGGCCAAATTCATCAACAGAGGAATAGATTGTCCATGATTTGTCCACCAAGTCATAGGGGAAACAGCCCATCTATCATGGATTGAATCAGGATCATTAAAATCTTCTGAACAACTAGAGAACCTTGAGTACTCTTCTTTTACTTGAGCCAATTCTTCTGGATTGCGAAAGTACTTCTTGAAGCATGTCATCCTCATTTGTGATACCGCTTTATCCTTGTGGGGAGGTACACGTCCAGCACCTTCTTCAAGCCACTTTTTGGTGTAGTATCTACAATTGAAAATTTGACATTATGTTTTGAATGAATGAAGACAAAACTGAATTCTACAATTATACTTTAGATTGTTACCTTGGATTGAGTGAATGAGCCAAACAATGAAGTGGATTATTGCCTTTTGTCCACCTAGCAACCAATATGTCATGAATAACCGAGTATAAGTCGGAAACCTCATCTAGTTCCTTCCCTTCATATTTATATATCTCCTTCTTCACTTTTTCAATCATTGAATCCCACATCTCATAAATTAAGTGAAGACATGGTGTGTCGGTGTCCGCTACTCGTATCATTTCATAAATAGGAGTAGTAATCCTAAGAATATACTCCACATTGGCCCACCACACATCACTAAGTATCATGTCCTTAACAGTTTGGGCAGTTTGGGCATCCTCTTTGTAGATGCTCCACTTGTCACTAATCACCATGTGTTGTAGGGCTGTTTTTACCTCAACAAACCGTTTCAACATACATACAACTGAGGCAAATCTTGTTGGAGCAATGGGGTAGCCAAGCTTATGCATTATGCATAAATTCAAGTTGATCCCAAGCAAGTAACTCTTCAGCAGAAGGGTTTCTTCCTAGTTTAGGTTCACATATACTTTTCAAAGCAAGATTGAGAGTATGCACAACACATGGTGTCCAAAATATGTTATCATATTCAGCTTCTATTAGGAGACCAGCACCTTTGCAGTTTGAAGCATTGTCTGTGATTATTTGTACCACATTTTGTCGGCCTACTTCTTCAATAATACTCAACTTATCAGCGATGTATTCTTTTGATTTGTACTCACCTTGACAATTATCAGCCCTCAAGAACATAGGTGCCTTCTCAGAAACAACAACAAAGTTGATGATTGGTCGCCTCGAGGATCGACCAACCATGCGTGCGGTGTGACTCCTTTTACGCCCATGTGCTCTTTGTGCTCTCCAATAGAGACTCTCGTGCCTCCTTTCTCGCTTGAGTGCCTCACGACTCTATTATAACCAGGAACTAAGTAACCTTGCATGTTGCGACTGCAAGCAAATGAAAAGGCTTCTCGAAGATATGGATTTCTCAGAAAATTGAAAGATACCCCTGCAAACAAAGAAAAATAACATTAGAGCACTTCACATTGTATAACAAATGAAAACATAGACAAAGGACAATATTGTTGCTTGCTGCATACCTCCAGAATAAATTGCTCTAGAAATTAAAGCATCCAAGTGCCTGCGGTCTTCCACAACCCAAGCTTTTTCCAATGCAGAAGCAGGCCTCTTGTTCTTTTTGCTATCATTGCCTGAAGGTGTAGTAGGCAAGGACACAGTGCGTTGCTTCCCTCTTTCCACTAGTTCTTTACACCTTTCAACTTCCTTTCTCATTTCACTAAGCATTTCATATGTAACCTTTGGACATTTAGTTATCCCTTTTCCGATTTTTTGTGCAGATGTGCTTCAACTCTAGTGTAGCTACTGAGCTTTTGCAGTGGACAATATTTGCATCTCCATAAAGCATTCCCTCCACCAGTTATAGACCTCTCTAGAATGATGACATGATCCCATAGTGGAGCCTTAATGTCAGTTGTGGTCGCCACAGATCCTACACTAGCACTAGCAGAAGCACTAGCACTACTCAAATTTGGAGATGCCATCTATTGGATATTGGATACAAATAACACTAATCAGGAACATGAAGAGCAGAGGGGAACAAGAACTAAGGAAGAGCTGAGCTAGGAGGCAATAAACTCACTTGTCGTGATCGGCGATCACCACTCGCCGTCGCCGGAGCCAGTCGCGGATCCACGGTCCACGTTGTGGTGCCGGATCGAGCGTTGTCCGTCCGGGCTTGGCTGTCGCGGCGATTCGGTGGGAAGGAGAGGTGTGGCGCCGGGCGGGGACGGAGGGCGGCGGGTGCGGGCGCGAGGGCTTGGCGCCGGGCGGGCGGCGCCTGCGCGCGAGTGCGGAGGCAGCGAGTGAGGACCGAGGAACGAGGGGCTTAGGGTCGAACTTCGAGGCGATGGCGCCGCACCTTGTTAAGCCGGTTGGGCCGTATCAACCTACTGATACGTATTGGCCACGTACTCATAATTGTAAATTAAATAAAAATCGATACGCTAGGGATACGTATCGGCGCCGTATCTTCTGCGGCGATCCGTATCGGATCGACACGATCCGAGCACGGAGATCGCCCCCGGCACAATATCCGTTTGCATAGGCGGGAGGAGGCGGAGGATGGGGTAGCCGGCGGGGCGGCGGGCGAGAGGATGGGGTGGCGGAGGACGGGGAGGTGGTGGAGAAGCAGCCGGGCCTGTGCGCGTCTGGAACTCTGGATTGGGGATTTGGGCGTCCGAGGAAGAGGATGGTCTATGGACTATGGCTCGATGCTTGGATGCGAATATACGATGGATGGAGTGCTGACAAGAAGCAGCTCATGAGCTAAACGAGCGGCTTGGGCTCAGCTCAAAATATTTACAAACCAAAAGAGAGGCTCGGCTTGGCTCGAAAATTCAACGAGCTCGAGAGCGAGCATTCATTCTCGTTCTGAGCCGGCTCGCATGGCTGCGAGCATTTTGTCCAACCCTAGTGCTTGTAAACGCAGAGACACTCGTAGAGCCTGATGATAGAATTGCTTGCTCTCGCAGTTGATTTGGGGCCATAATATTCTCAAAGGATGCAAGATCCTCCAATGAAATTCCGAAATTACCAATAGCAAACTATCGTAATTTTTTATCACGAAAACTACAAATTGAAAATTACATTACTATTTATTTCATCTTAGTATAACAAATAAGAACAATAAAAATATACAAAAATCAGTATTGTACTTCTTTTCCTGTCTGCAGTTGGATTTCAAATTTTCAAATATTTGGCTCAAAATTTTCAAATCTTGCCAAATTATCACAGAAGGGATCTAAATTTGCACAATAGAATTCAGAGAACAAATTGAAGATTGGATGGTGGCCGAACAAAGGGGAGTATGCTTCCTATTTATAGAAAATAATTTGAGATTTTTTGAATTTTTTTCATATTTTGTGCCGACAGGACGTGTTGTGCCTTACCATACCTACACGGGCCTTACCATGCCTGCACGGGCCTAATGGTGCTAATTGTATTGCTCGTGCCGTGCCATGCCGAACGGCGTACCTAGCCGGGTTGTGTCGTGCCATGCCAGACCCGACACTACGCTTGTCGGGCCAGGGTGTTGACACAAGTACGATACGCCACGTCAGGTCATATCATGCCTGGGCTGACCTATTTGACCACCTCTAATTGTAATTGTAATTCTCTCTCTCTTCTTGTTTGTATGTACGATGGTCTTTCGGTGCAAATCGTAGTCGAGTAGCTGCTAGGGCGTAGGCAGCGTAGGGCTTCTACATTGTTTAGTTCCTTTCCTTTTCAGTGAAGTGATCATGCATAGTCTTGGCTAACGTGGAACTTTTTTTATTAATTAACATTTTTTAAAATTTTATTTTAAAGTTAACCTCTGCAAATTTTATTTCCAATTCTGACCCTTTTGGTTACGCCACCACTCGTGGCGTGATAAAACAACATTGTCACGCCATAAAATAAGTCCGCTAAAAACGTATTTTTGATTACGCCACTGGTGGTGGTGTGACCAAACAACACTGTCACACCACTAGTGGTGGCATGACGAGCTTGACAAGATACAGACTGACATAATGGTGTTGTTTTGTCACGCTACGGGTGGTGATGTGACCAAAAAGGCCATAATTGAAAATAAAGTTCGCGTGGTTAACTTTAAAATAAAATTAATCAAAAGTTAATTAATAAAAAAATTCGGTACTGTGTGCCTAGTTTTTGTTATGCCATTATGTACAAAACCACCCCATATACAGGTCATACATATATACAGTCAGAAATTAGTGGGTTCCACGTGTTAGGTGCGCAACCTATATAGCCTTTTCATTTAGGTTTAATTAATTATAAGCTTTTCGATTTGTTATAAGAGGTTCACGATGGTGCGTAAGCTAGCAGCATCCTTTTGCTGGATAGTCCGGCAATTTGAGCTTCCCAAGCCCTTAATCTATAAATTACTTGAACTAGCCGAGTATCCTTTTGCGGGTGCGACGGCAGGAGGGGAGGGAGGCGGCGTGGCGGCGGGCGAGTAGCCGGGAGGCCTGGAGGGCAGGGGAGATTTGGGGTTGGGGCCGTGGGGAGATGTCGATCCGGGGACGGAGGCTGCGGGGGCGGCCGTTGCGCCGGGCGGGGACGGAAGCCGTGGGCCGGTGAGCGCAGGCGCAGCGCCAGGTCTCGGGTGTGAACTGGGAACGGAGGGCGAGGCGCTGAGCGTGTAGGGAGGGACGGCCGCCGGCGGGCGAGGTCACGACTCGCGAGGTGCCAGAGGCGCGGGCATCAGTGGGTGGGGGGATTAGGTTTGGTCTGTGCTTAGTCTCTGCCCTCTCGTGCGTCGTGCGTGGTGGAACTAGTGCCTGTGGGCAGGCTCCCGCCTGGGCTGCGAGCCTCAGGCTACATACTAGCAATAAGTTTTTGGACCTATATAAACAAAAAATTGCGCTGAAATTTTGGTTGGGTCTTGGACACTGAAATTTTGGTTAGGTCTCGGGCTATAGCCTACTCTGTTCGGACCCAGATCCACCCCTGCCTCTCTCCTTCGCCAGCTGCATGCGCGTGTTGTCCTGCCGCTCACGGCGCACCGAACGAGCTACACCGCTGCCACCTTCTACCACGAGCTCCCTCTCTCTCTCTCTCTCTCTCTCTCTCTCTCTCTCTCTCTCTCTCTCTCATTACTTACAGCTCCCGAGGTCCCTCTTCTATCTCTCTCATGCCGGAGACAGGATTGACGGACGGAGGAAGAGGGCGGCGACGCGCTCTCGTTGTAGTGCCTTCATCGCCTCATAAGTTCCCCGGAAAGCCAGCGGTGTCAAGCCACGTTGTCGCCCCATTCTCTGCTCCCGACGATCCGTCGTCTTCGTCATCTCCCCCCTAGACAACCGCATCACAAGGTGCGTCTCATCGCGTTGGATCTAACCCCCACCTCCTTCGACCTGTCTGTCCACTGTGGACCACCACCACCGAGCCGCCATGGTCATCACCGTTGGTAGCTCTCTCGGCGCCGCCCCCATTTCTCTTGATCACCAAAATGGAATCTCCACCCTCGTGAACATGTGATGTGCGCCTTAAGTTCACCTCAAACCCACCCGAGCCTCTGGAACCTTGCCTATCTTCTTTGTGCCCAATAGCTCGTCGCCACTGCCGCACCGCAGGGCTCACGCCGCTGGCTCATAGCACTCCAGCTATGCCCAATCCAAAGTGAGCACCACAATCTTCTCAGTCTACTAATCCTTATCCACCACTCAATTGAACTGAACCACCTCCGGAAAGCCGCCGCTAGCAAGGTTTCCTTCCCCATATCCGGTGCATTGTCGCAAGGCCAACACAGTTCACCTCCGTCCAAGAAACCATATCCTAGACCTTCGCCTTGCTAGGGAACACTTCAAGCTTGTGGTACCCCTGCTGGAGCTTTGTCGGAATGTCGTTACCGTGGGTGACTACCGCCCTGAGCTCCCATGCGCTGTCGTGGACCCTCACCATCAGTCGCCACCACCTTGGAACCCTCGACCTTCGGCTGAATTGCCGCCAGACTCAAGCCTCCGCCACCACCACTGGATGCTGCATGTGGCCGCCGCCCAACAATGGCAGAGAGTGAGAGAGAGAGAGAGAGAGAGAGAGAGAGAGATGTGACGAAGAAGGATGTATGGGTGGAGGAGGAAGGAGGTGATTAGGCTAATGAGAGGTGGCAAAATACGGTGATATAGGTGCTAATGTAGATGCGACATTAGTAAAATCGAGGTGGTTTTGGTTTTAGGGGTAAACTGAATGGTTTTGAGAGTTGGAGGTTAGCGTATGTCTGGTTTTGTAGTTCAGAGTTGATTTTCAGACTTTTCGAAGAGTTCGGGGTTGTAAAATGAATTTTTTCCTTACTATTACTACTAATTAACTTTTCTGTCCTTCAATTTTTCAAGCTGTGATTGCAAATTGGTCAGAAACTTGGAATGTATACACATGTTATGCCCAACGATTGTTATTCTACGTTCTTTTGGTACTAGAAAGATGTCATATATACATGCATAACTCAAAATTATGAACAATATTCAATTTCCAACACAGGGACGTACCGATATATATTTTGCCCGATATCCAACACGCTGAAGCTAATCCGATATGAATTGAACGTACATACGAAATTTAAAGCTTGCGTCAGATGCTTTGAGTACATTACATATTATCTCGTAACATGTAGATAATTGAGACTTAAGGTGTGAGTAAGTACATACGATCATAAAGATTTAAGAGAAAATTCTGTGTATGCCATTGATGACGCACAAGTGCATGAGATCAATGTAGCACTTTCCCTGGGAGTATTCCAAGGTTAATGAACCCAAGAGAGCAAGTAGGAATGTGCTTGTCATTAAATAATAAATTTTAGTAAAATAATACAATACAATTATGCAAGATAGACGATAGACTCTATGTAAATAGGGGCTCCTAGGCTCCGGCTATTGAAACACTAAATAAGATAAATGTTTTATTTAACATGAGCGTGGAGCCGAAAACGAATATGTTTGTCAAACGTACCGCTTGTAACTCCCGCTCGTAAACACTACGACAACAATACAAGACAGATTTAAGGACTACCTTATCGTAGACCCCGAGCTACAACCTTAAGTATATGGGTATCTGTAATTCCCCACATGAACAATCTTGGAATTCAGGTATAGCCTGTCACCCTTCTACCTTTCATCCCTATATGATCTAGCTAGCGGTACCACCCCTCCATGGTTTACCCGATATATGCTGCAGTCGCAACCGGCGGTAGGGAGTTGATTTATGCCAACATGTGTAATTATGTAAACCCTCGTTCATGCCAAATTACTATGTCCTAAGAACAATCTAAGTACCCATGCATAATCTGGACAACCATGAACACAATGAATAAAGATGCAGTACCATGGTAACTTTTACATCACAATAATGGGTTTTACAATCTACTAGTTTTTCACACAACACAATGAGATGAATGATTAAAAAAATTAAGATGGATATGGTGCTATCCAAAAACCCTAAGGTGTTGAAGACGATGACTCGTGGTGGAGATGATAATGGAGGTCATCGATGGCGAAGCAAATGGCTTTGGGGTGCCTGGCATAGGGCTAGTGCCTTGGAGGCGTCCTCCCTGTAGGTGACGGCGTGGAGATGATGGGAGGATGCATGGGGCGATCTAGGGCCGGCTGCCTCTTGGTGGCCTTTATAGCAATGTTTGGATGTGTGCGCACACATCGGAGCTGAAAAACTAAAAGGACTTGCCCGCAATTGGAAGCAGCAGTGAGCAAGTAAAAGCATTAGAAGAATCGCCCCTTGAAGAAATAGTTATAAACTCTATGACCTCGGGAGAATCTTTGAATATGACAACAGCCAATGTCGATATTTACTTTGCAAAGAAACTTGCCACAATCATCAATCTTGATTCGAGCTCGCATCGTCATTGAATGAAAGAAAAGATCGATTGAGAAGATTGAGAGAAGACAATAGAAATCGAATTATTCTCTCCGAATAAAAGAAGGGCGTTTGGGCACGTAAGCCGCATGCCTCCTTGTGCACCCCGTAGGGCATAAGTGGGTATTTTGTTGAAAGAGAAATGAAAAGAAGCAAGGCTCGTTGCATAAGGTTTCACCTGAACATCCGTAAGATGATTACGAAGAAACCTATTCCCGGTCATGGCGGAACTCCTTTAGATATTTATCTCAATGGCGATGAACTTGAAGTTAGAAGTGAAATTGATGGATGGGATACCAAGATACCTTTATGAAATATTGGATTGGACATTTATATGAAGATACCAATGTATCAACGTCCGAACCAAAACAGAGCAAATAGAAATGTATGCAGATGAAACTCGAGAAAGTCATCATGCGAACCTAAGCAATCAGCGAGTGTGGTATAATCGCAGGCGACTTTCTATGCATGAAAGGCTACACGAACAATGAGAATAATCTCTGCGTATTTATACGACGATCCCAGAATGAATTTTGTATAATCTTAGAGTATGAAGATGATCTGAATATCATCGGAACCCTGAAGGATATTAGAAAAGCAAGCTCTTACCTGGAGTCGGAGTTCAAAATAAAAGATTTGGGTAAAACGAAATATTGCCTAGGCTTGGAGTTTGAGCATGTCCGTCAACCTACACTCGGAAGGTGTCAGAAAGGTTTGACTTTGCAAAGGCATACCCTTTGAAAGTGCCAATGGTCGGGAGA
Source organism: Ampelocalamus luodianensis (assembly GCA_036346255.1). NCBI lineage: Eukaryota > Viridiplantae > Streptophyta > Magnoliopsida > Poales > Poaceae > Ampelocalamus > Ampelocalamus luodianensis. The sequence continues at coordinate 27,180,052 of CM070626.1, read as the reverse complement.
TCTTTGCAGCAAGACAAAGACCCGTACAGACCTAAAGAAGAGGGGAAGGAAGTCCTGGGACCGGAATTCCCATACTGAAGTGCAATAGAAGCACTAATGTATTTAGCAAACTGTACTAGAACGGACATTGTATTTGCCGTGATCCTACTAGCAAGATATAGTGCAGAACCTACCAAAGGCATTGGCAGGGAATAAAGGACATCTTCAGATACCTCCGAAGAAGCAAAGAATTTAGTCTGTTCTACAGAAAGAACCAAGACCTAACTATGAATGGCAATGCAGATGACGGGTACTTGTAGGACCCGCATACAGCCAAATTGCAAACATGCTATGAATTCATCTGTGGTGGAACTGCAATTCTGTGAAAATCGTCTAAGCAGAGTCTTGTATCGACTTCGACGAACCACTAAAAAATAATAGCATTGTATGAGGCCTCACGAGAATGTGCTTGGCTTCGGCGGATAATTCACTACATCCAGCGATTATGTGGATTGAATACCGCACAAACCCCACCGTTATCTATGAAGATAATGCGACTTGTGTTGCACAAATGCAGATGGGTTATGTGAAGAATCCTCTCACAAAGCATATCAACCCCAAGTTCTTCTATGCTCATGAATTGCAAAAGATGAACGTATTTAAAGTACTGCATACTAAGTCATGTGAGAATCTTGCAGATTTATTCACTAAGTCACTTCCAGCATCTAGCTTTGAAAGGTGTATACGTGGAATTGGAATGATGAGACTTAGAGAAGTGCAGAATTCAGGGGGAGAACCTTCACGAACTCACTACTAAAGCTTGATCACGAAGATCGAGTACCCAAAGAATAAATCTTGAAGATTAAATGAAATTGGGTGGATTGTACTATTTTCCCTTGACGAGTTTTCCTGAAGTTTCTCGGTTAAGGTTTTTAATGAGGCAATTCGTGCAGCATAGCAGAACATGATTCATGTACTCTTTCTCCAAAAATTTTTCCACTGAGTTTTTATAGAGTTTTGACGAGGCATGGACATGAAGGATGAGAGCCCAAGGGGGAGTGTTAGGAAACTGGGCCCGGCCAGGAGTTCGGGTCTAGGTGGGCACCTCATCCACCCTAGACTATATATAGGAGGGGGGACCCCCCCAAACCTTGTACATAGATTCATTATTGAAAGAGCAATAAAGAGAAGCCCGCAGTCCCCTCTCATTCCTGTGTTCATCTATTGTTTGTTCTTGTGTTCTTGCATCGTTCTTACGATTCTCTATTTGTCTACGAGGTAATCGCTCGGATTGGACTTGCCAACGACGGTTCCTCAACAAACTGAACGGTTTTGAGAGTTGAAGATTGGCGTATGTCTGGTTTTGTAGTTCAGAGTTGATTTTCAGACTTTTCAAAGAGTTCAGGATTGTAAAATGGATTTTTTCCTTACTATTACTACTAATTAACTTTTATGTCCTTCAATTTTTCAAGCTGTGATTGCAAATTGGTCAGAAACTTGGAATGTATACACATGTCATGCCCAACGATTGTTATTCTACGTTCTTTTGGTACTAGAAAGATGTCATATATACATGCATAACTCAAAATTACGAACAATATTCAATTTCCAACACAGGGACGTACCGATATATATTTTGCCCGATATCCAACACGCTGAAGCCAATCCGATATGAATTGAACGTACATACGAAATTTAAAGCTTGCGTCAGATGCTTTGAGTACATTACATATTATCTCGTAACATGTAGATAATTGAGACTTAAGGTGTGAGTAAGTACATACGATCATAAAGATTTAAGAGAAAATTTTGTGTATGCCATTGATGACGCACAAGTGCATGAGATCAATGTAGCACTTTCCCTGGGAGTATTCCAAGGTTAATGAACCCAAGAGAGCAAGTAGGAATGTGCTTGTCATTAAATAATAAATTTTAGTAAAATAATACAATACAATTATGCAAGATAGACGATAGACTCTATGTAAATAGGGGCTCCTAGGCTCCGGCTATTGAAACACTAAATAAGATAAATGTTTTATTTAACATGAGCGTGGAGCCGAAAACGAATATGTTTGTCAAACGTACCGCTTGTAACTCCCGCTCGTAAACACTACGACAACAATACAAGACAGATTTAAGGACTACCTTATCGTAGACCCCGAGCTACAGCCTTAAGTATATGGGTCTCTGTAATTCCCCTCATGAACAATCTTGGAATTCAGGTATAGCCTGTCACCCTTCTACCTTTCATCCCTATATGATCTAGCTAGCGGTACCACCCCTCCATGGTTTACCCGATATATGCTGCAGTCGCAACCGGCGGTAGGGAGTTGATTTATGCCAACATGTGTAATTATGTAAACCCTCGTTCATGCCAAATTACTATGGCCTAAGAACAATCTAAGTACCCATGCATAATCTGGACAACCATGAACACAATGAATAAAGATGCAGTACTACGGTAACTTTTACATCACAATAATGGGTTTTACAATCTACTAGTTTTTCACACAACACAATGAGATGAATGATTAAAAAAATTAAGATGGATATGGTGCTATCCAAAAACCCCCTAAGGTGTTGAAGACGATGACTCGATGATAATGGAGGTCATCGATGGCGAAGCAAATGGCTTTGGGGTGCCTGGCATAGGGCTAGTGCCTTGGAGGCGTCCTCCCTGTAGGTGACGGCGTGGAGATGATGGGAGGATGCATGGGGCGATCTAGGGCCGGCTGCCTCTTGGTGGCCTTTATAGCAATGTTTGGACCTTCAACTTCTTCCAAATATTGTGCCAATTAAATTCCTAGGTTTTTGGGTGGTTTTTATGCTCCAAATACCTTCCTTAAGTCCCAAGGAACCTCTCAAAACAAATCACATTTGAATCGTCTTTGAAATGGGCCGTTTTGGGCCCTTTCTGTGCGTTGCGTGGGGCGATATGTTCGTCGGGCCACTACACATAGAAATCTTCCGGAAACCCCAACTTCTTCATACAAAGGACGATTGAGATGATCCAATAGTCGAAATCGTATCTCTCGACGAGATTTACAACTTTCTAGTTATGTATGTTATCATTTGAGGCCATCTAGGTACCCCAAAATTGCATCCAAAGATCTGAACAACAATTCCAACACCCGTTATTTCTTCGGCTCTGCCCAAGCTTGACTCCTTTCATTGTGATTCATCCATGGGAGTTTCAAAACAATTTTATTCTGCATGAAAATAAATAAAAGCTAGCAAAATATTATTACATGATGAATTATGCATTTTTAATGAATGAGGCAATCGATACCGAGTTGTATGCAAAAGTGATATATAAAGCATGTTTTGGAGAGTATACTAAGGCATATTTCATTAGAATCATGCCAAGAAAGGATAAATAAATGATACATTTTTGGGTGTTATCTGTCACTAAGAGTTGTCCAGTTTTTGCTCTGTGCCATGCTTAAACGCCAAATTTTGTGCATGCCACTGGAACGATTGAACTTGCTGCCCCGTGCCAGTGTCTACCGGTTGAGAAAGTAAATGATGTATGGGTAACTTGGGATGACCATGTTGCCCTCAGCATGGAAATTTGGCGTATGCCACTACACACGGCAAAAATACAGCTCATTCATACAGCAAATCTTCAAAATAAAATAAAATAAACCAGAACTTCAGAAGAATCCATTCTTGCATACAACAAATCTTTCGAAGAATCATTCTTGCATACAACAAATCTTCAGAAGAATTAGTCCGACAGATTCATCATTATTTCAAACCCCAGCACACACACATTCGGACTCAAAAGACATTCAAACACGAGCAGAGCATACGGATTGCGCACGGCCGCCCTCGCCGTCGTCTCCAGGCAGCGGTGGTGCTCCGAGGGGATGAAGGGTATTTCAGTCTTTTCGAACGAGTTCTTCCATGGCCAGCAGCTTTACCTACAGCTAGGGGTGTTCGTTCGGTTTTTTCGGTTTGTTCGGTTCGGTAAATACGGTATATACGGTATTGTTACTTCGGTAAATACGGTGTTTTTAAAAATACGGTTCGGTTTCGGTAAATCCCAATTTGTTTCGGTACGGTATCGGTAAATACCATATTTACTAAAATTGACGCGAATTGCTAACAACGACGCGATTGCAATGTGCAAAGCAAGCACTAGCAGCAGGTAGCAGCATTCAGGATTGCAATTTGCAAAGCAAAGCATCACAACTAGCAAGCAGCCAAACCAAGCACCAAGCCACAAACAGCCGCAGCAGTACCAGCACTGCAGCACATGCATACCAGCACATGCACTGATGCACAGCACAGCAGCCACACCCACAAACAGCCGCACATGCACATACATACAACACTACAGGCTTTCTGTCTTGTGTCTTCGGCTCTTTGCGTCGTGGAGATCAGCCAGGAGCAGCACCAGCCAGGCCCACCAGCACAGCAGCGTCGTGGAGATGGGCCTCCCCGAGCGGCCGAACCACAGGCCAGAGGTCCAGTCACGGAGTCGCCTAGAGCAACGCGCGGCAGAATAGCCGGCATTTCGGTTTTGTTCGGTTTTTATCGAAAAAACCGAAATATCGGAAAACCAAATTTTTAAAAACCGTACCGAATACCGGTTAAACCGAGTTGACCGATACGGTACGGTTCGTTTTTCAATACAGTTTTTAGAAATGAACAGTCCTACCTGCAGCCAACTGCACCAAAACCTCCATGTTACCTTCTCCACCGGTGAAAATGACACGGAAGAGAAGTTTGAGTCGTTTGGATGGCACACACACAAAAAAAAAAAAATGTGTCTTAAGGATGGCACACGCAAGAACTGACCAAATTCCAGTGGCGTATACAAAATTTCCTAACACTCGTACTGTCATACACCGAAATAGAAGATTCAAACGAATCCAATCGACCAGCTGCCTGACGGGCGATGGCGCAGGAAGTGATGCGTTAATTCCATGCATAAATCGGCCGGCCGGCCAGCACAGAAGACCAAGCTAGCTAGGAACAATCTGATGAGCTCTTCAGAGTTCAATCTGCTGCCGTCTCATCGACATCGACATCGACATCGGCGTCGGCATCTTTCAGGCCTTCCGTCTTGTACTTGCCAAACATGACGTCGGCCGTTCTGTTGTTTTCCTTCGTATTACAGCAGCGATGGCGTGGCAACCTTGTCACTTCGCATGCAATGCATCGGTTGATCTCTCCGAGTTTGCCTTCGGAGACTTCCACACTTGTCCAACCTCTGTTCACCACTGGAATTTCCCAAGCGAGTGTACGCACTGGCTACGTTTTGTACCGGGTTCGAATCCCCCTCTCTCTCTCTCTCCGCGCTTCCGAATTCTGATTCTCGGGTTTACTTATAGATAAATGTACGAAACAAATTCAATTTGTAAGAAAAAAATTCTATTTTTTTTTTTTTTTGGATTTTTACTCCTCACGCCTACGATTATGTCCTAGGTCGTTAGATAAAAATTCAAAGATAGAGAGAAACAAATAATATCACTACTATATAAACAAAAAAAATTAAGAGTATGCATTACATAATCTCCAAGATTTTTTGAAGGAATAGATTACCCGTTTTCCCAGGAAGGTTCGCAAGATCATTGTCAAAGCTATGTGCGTGCAACACGAAATTAAGGAGCCAACTAGTTCCTGAAGTATGCAGTACATGCCAAAAGTGCGTAGTTTTCTCAGCGAACTCTTTCTAGAAGTTAATTCTAACCTCTGGTCGTGACTCGGACTTTTCACTTCTTTTTGCATACGACAGTCAACAAATGAGCTCGGCATGTGAGCTAGGTATAAGCTACCTTAATTCCTAAGTCATGCATGGTAACCCGAAAGATTTGATAGATTCAGTCACTTAGTCAAAAATAAACTAAATTTATTGAAATTATTTCTCTTTTTTTGCAAGGAATATTGAAATCATTTCTTGTTGGAATTTGAGTGAGATCATTGATGATGGTAATCCTTTGGGCAAAGTGCGTACGCAAACATTACATGTTTGAGTAATACGGATAAAAAACATATGCTTACATCGGGGTTATTAAAATTAAATATCAATAATCAGGTGGTGTGCAGGGGCGAAGGGCAAGTAATCTGGACTGTTTTGGCCCCGTAGCGCAAATTAATTCCTAAACTAGCCCCTTTAGCGTCAAAATTTCAATTTTAGCCCCATTGTAGTACTTCATGCCGTGCCAATTGGCAGCACCCAACATCTTCGCAATTAGCGACGGACATGTCGCGAGCTTGTAGCTTCTTTGCTGCTGCACTCTCTGTAGCACGTTGGCAAGGCCAATAGTGCTGCGAAGAAAATAAAAAAAAGTTCAGTGTTTGGAGATTGGGAAAAAAAACAAGGGAAAATAAAGGAAAAAATAGAGAAAAAACAGGAAAAAAACAAAAAAAATCTTAAAAAAGATTGAATTTAATAGAAGTTTATTTTACTCATTTAAATTATTTATAAATTTTTAAAATTTTCAATTAAGCTCTAATTAATACACTAAAATAGAAATGGTTTATTTTGATTTATTGAAGCTTTCAAAAGACTCTGGAAAAGAGAAAACTGAAGAGAAATAATATCTTGATTCTTCATGGTTCTTGATCACATTATACGGATTTTTTTACATAATTTATTGCATGATGTTATTTTTTTTTTGGAAAATAAAAGTGTAGCGACAACGTTGGTTGGTCTGTTTGTTATTATCGTAGAATATCAAGGAAAGAAAAATTGTCAGACTCGCAATAACATTTTGTGATCGTCGTATATTGTTATAATGCGCTAAATTTCTGAGAAATTTTACGAGGACGATTAAGATAGTAATGAATCGTAAGTAGGAAGGTAAGTCATATTACGATGCGCTTGTTAAAAATGACGGAGTTAAAGCATATTACTTTATAGAGCTTCTACAAAATGCAATTAAAAGGGTTGAGAACGCTCGTTGTCATTATGAAGATGGCCTAAAACAGTAGATTGAAATGTTGGGGGGCCAGAAATGTTGTGGTTCTATACTCTATATGCACTGCACAATTTTCTTGAGACATTTCAATTAGGGTTTGCAGAAATGGAAAAAAGTAGGGTTTCCAGTTTGGGTTAGCGTTGATAGGAATACGAATTTTCTTGATCATTTCAATTAGGGTTTCTACGACGCGATATTTGTTAAAAACATTCATTAAGTAATATGGGCACCGAGGTTTGTAAATTAGGGTTTTATCGTCTGAATGTATACGCGTATATAGGCAAACAGTCGATGAAGTACTTTATGAAGCTTATACAGAATATGATTGAAGGGGTTGTGAACGCCCGTTGTCATCATGAAGATACCCTAAAACATGGACGATTCGATGTCGGTGCGAATGGTTGTTTCTGGGATTCCACTAGAAGAGGCATACTTGCAATATATGCTTTGATGTCTTAGCGGAGACACGGAACCAAAACTACATTAGAGTCCGCGGACAGAAGCATGTTACACGTAGTGACATGGCATGATGGTTCGGCTAATTGCTTTAGTCATCCTCGCTACTACTACGGTACACTGCGACACAAGCATCCGGACCATATAAGTATGCATGCCTTTAGGGGATAGTAATGGGGGGTAGGACGGCGGACTACTACGTAATGACCTGACCTACTGCGTGGACCGAGGCCATTTTCCCTTCCTTGCTAGCTCGGCGTTGAACTCCTCGCCGGCCTTCCCCTTCCCCTTGTCGCGGGAGTGTCCACGTCGGGCTGGTATATCGAAGTCATCCATGTCCTGCGATTCATTGATGTAAGTGCACCGTATAGTGAAAATCGTATGAATGATGTAAATTCTTCATAACTGACGTTGTCAATACGGATTACGCCCGGGTGACCGGATACGCTGTGGCGGCGGGGCTCGGCTGCATGAGCCTTTCCCTTACCCTTGCCGCGGGACTGTCCACGTGCGGCTGGTATGTCGAAGTCGTCCATATCCTGCGATTCCATGATGTAAGTGCATCATACAGTGAAAATCGTAAGAATGATGTAAATTCTTCATAACTCACGTCGTGGATACGGATTACGCCCGGGCGTCCGGATACGCTGTGGCGACCGAGCTGAGCCGCATGAGCCTTTCCCTTGCCCTTGTCGCAGGACTGTCCACGTCGGGCTGGTATGTCGAAGTCGTCCATGTCCTGCGATTGTATGATGTAAGAACACCGTATAGTGAAAAACTTAATAAGGATGTAAATTCTTCTTAACTCACGTCGTCGATATGGATTATGCCTGGGCGACTACTGGGCTCCTTCGGTGCCTCCTCAGCAGGGTCCGGTACATAAGGTTTCCACCGCACGAAGTTCTCAGCCCGCACCGAGTAGTTTAGCATGTACTTCTGCTGGATGAATGCCCTATCGTACATCTCTGGGCCGTCGATCCACTGGAAGAAGTGGCAGCGCATCTCGGGCTGCCATTACGTGGGGATGCAGTTAAAAATTTAAGGAATTCAACGTTGACGAAAATCGATGCGCGCGAAAGAAACGCTTACGAGGTGGTGCCCGCACGTGTAGTACGCCCGGGCGGCAGTGGCTGGGTGTGTGGACTGAATGATCTCTGCTGGTTCGCCACACACACACTGCGGGATCGGAGAACGTGGTGGTACTGGAGCATCTTTCATTGAAAAATCTGGGTATTGTAAGTGTTTCCTCTTCTACTTAAGACACTTTTGCTTCTACAACATCCTCGCGTAGAAGTTTGCCGAAGAGTCCATAGTTGGGTATCTATTGTGTAGTGTTGTGTAATGTTGGGTTTGGTTTGGTTCAACCCCCTTTTGTAAGCTCCATGGTTGGCATGGTGTGGTTAATTTCTTGTAGAATCTCGTCTTTTAGTTCTAGAAAGCTGAGGAGGTAGAGTGTTGTCATGTCCATCTGAACAGCTGGCGAGGCATAGTGTTGTCACATCTTACTTTGCACAGAGAAGTCATGTCGTGCTTTGCAGAGTACTATCCTATCGGTCTGAAAAGGTGGCGAGGTATAGTGTTGTCATGTCTTACTTTGCAAAGTCTTGTCTTTTCGGTCTGAAAAACTGGTGAGGCATAGTGCTGTCACGTCTTACTTTGCAGAGTCTTTTCGGTCTAAAAAGTTGGCGAGGTATAGTGTTGCCACCACATCTTACTTTTCAGAGTCTTCTCTATTCGGTATGAAAAGCTGGCGAGGCATAATGTTGTCACATCTTACTTTGCACGGAGAAGTCATGTTGTGCTTTGCAGAGTGTTGTCTTATCGGTCTGAAAAGCTGGCGAGGCAGAGTGTTGTCACGTCTTTCGTTGCGGAGTGTCGTCTTTTCGGTCTGAAAACCCGGGGAGGTAGAGTGTTGTCACGTCTTACTTTGCAAAAAATGGTCACGTTCTGCTTTGTAGAGAGAAGTTGTGTGGTCTTGTCATCTTGAAAACTAAGTGTTCTGAATTCGGATTTGAGGTTTCGGAAATTTGGATTTCTTGAATTTGCACACAAAGTAATGCAGGGACACACGACAGTTCATCCATTCGTACATAATGTTACTGCTTTATTCTCATTCATGACGGACTGCGATGCATAGATAAAGAGTGGAGATTACGATCGCATTACAACTTAACTTCTACTTGGCAACAACAAGAAATAATAGAAGAAAGACAGCAAAACTAACTAGCTTAACTAATTTCTGAAGCATTTTCTCAACTCTATCCATCCTTTCATCTAGTCTTTTAAGTCAATTCTCTTCATTCTGCGTTGGTGGATCGGAGGGTCGAGCCACTAGACGAAATGGAGGAACACCACGAGAGTCGTCTTGCAAGGCAGCAATTTGCATTGCAATATCTTGAACCACTAGGACAGCTTCGTCAGCCCACTGCCAAAACCGACATGTTGGGCTCTAAAAAAGAACGACAGGTTGAAGTGAAAAAACAACACGTTGTTTCAAATGCAATTCATTCGAGATGAATAGGCAAAAGTTACCGTAAGATTTGAACACTTCATGAACACTCGGGATGGATTCGTTGGCGTATGCGAGGTGAACACATTCACCGAATCCCTGCAACGAGGGCAAACCAGCTGCTGCCGTAGTGATTCTAATTGTCTGCTCACTCGAAAGTTAGATGAGGCCGTAGACATCCCGAGTAAGACTGGAAGAAAGGAGAAGAGGGAATGAAGAGTGAGGTGAATGGCCGTAAAAGCATCCGTATATAGCATGCGGCTGAATTGCAATTGGGTTGAAGGAAAATCGCGTCCGTGAGGCAGCGGGCCCGAGGAGGAATCGTGTGGCAAGTATTGTCTTGTCTCTCCGAAAAGTCTTTGGCGAGGCAGAGTATTGTCTTGTCTTTCTGAATAGTTTGTGGCGACGCAGAGTATTGTCTTGTCTTTCTAAAAAGTTTGTGGCGAGGCAGAGTGTTGTCTTGTCTTTCTGAAAAGTTGCCGACTCGTCGGGTCACGTCGCTGCCCAAAGCTGACTCATCGGGTCACGTCGCCGCTGCGCAAAGCTGAACCGTTTTAAGCACTATCCGTTTTAAGCGCCCGACGAGGTTTATTACATTCAAAATGGGAGGTAGAGTTGTCATTTGTACTGACTATTTTAGAGAACTTTTGGTGTGGACACAAATCATAATGCACATTGACATTACATAAATCACAATGTCATAATGCACACTGACATTACATAACATGCATTACACGAATATGACATTACTTATGGTACATCCTCCCGCCGCTTGCCTCGACGGCGTAGCTGATCCTTTCGCTTGCCCTTGCCGCGGGATTGTCCACATATGAAACATAATGTAAATCACATAACATGACATGCTGCACAGAATACACAATGATATTACATAACATGCATTACACGACCATGACATTACTTATGGTACATCGCCCCGTCGACTGCCCGGACGGCGTAGCTGATCCTCAGGGAAGGTGAACCTATCAGGGGAGCGGCGTATGTCTCGTAAGCCATAGTAGGGGCGTTGCGTGGGAGGCGTCGCTGCGGTGATCTCAGTGTAGGTGTCCGTGTCAAAGCTGAGCATATTATCGATCCACACGTGCTCATCCTGAGGGAAGGGTACTTGGTGAGTTAGTCATTGGTTTTATGCATTACGAAAATTGCTACAACTATGTTAAAGCGTACCTGAGTAGGTTGTTGTGTGGACGAGGATCCTCCTAGCCAGTCCGTGCCGTAATGCTGCACGATGTACCCTTGGTACGTCTCGGCAAACCACTGGTCGCGCTCCCGCACGTGCGACTGAATGCCCTGCGGCTGAATGCCATGCGCCAATGATCCCAACCCGTCGTCCTGGCGCTGCGGCGAGTCAGGGTCGATGTCTGCAGTGGAACAACATCGCGTTTGCGACGAAGTCCTATGCTGCGCTTCCCTCTGTGACGACGACGGCTCAAGCAAAGTGTTGTCCCCTCGCAAGTGCTGCGCCTCCCTCTGTGACGACGACGGCTGAAGCAAAGTGTTGTCCCCTCGCAAGTGCTGCGCCTCCCTCCGTGACGACGACGGTTGAAGCAGAGTGTTGTCCCCTCGCAAGTGCTGTAAAAATAAACAGTGATGTCAGATATGTTCAAAAGGAGTACTTGGACAAGTATTGATGACAACAACCGGCAGACATATGACATACCTGTGGTCCGAGGCGCGTCGAAGCTGACCGACCATAGCTCTGACAACTCGCAGAGTGCGACGGACGTGCCGAGGGAGGTGCCGAGGGTGGAGGGGGCGGAGGGTGCCCTCGGTGTCCGCGATGCTGTACGTGAACGTCATTGTGGCGACCACAAGTTATGGTCCTCATTGCGGTCCTTGCGTCCTCGGTCATCGCGCGCACCGCGTGTAGGAGGCGATCAAATGTGCTATTGCGACCACGGCGTAGAGCGTCAGCACCCTCGTGCTCGATACGATCAAGGCGGTAGTACTGCAAGAAAACCGATAGTAAGTTACAAATGTGTAGCCGGATGAAATTTTTAGGAAGAATGTTTTACCATCTCGTCGTGGCGTGCCGCCCGATGACGGTCGGGACCTGCTAGTACAACGGCATCTTGCATGACCTCCACGGCCGCCGTGGCATGCGCGCCCGAGAAGCCTACACCTAGTGCGCGGGCGTACCACCGCAAATGCGCACTGCACGTCCGGATGGTGTAGCCTCGTAACTCGTGCACCACGCGTGGCGCCTTTCGCAACACGCCGCCGTCGGCCGCCGTGGTTCGCCTCCGATCCTCGCTCCTCGGCCTCTTCGTTTGCTCGCAATTGAATTCGAATATCGTAAAATGTAAGTCGACATGTGGCTACTATGATACGGAAAATGACATACCGGTGGGCCTTCTCCGTGAGAGGTCGTCCGGCGATGGTGGCTCCTCTGGTAAAGGCCAAAGCGTCTCATGACCCTGTGGATTATGCGGCTCGACCATGTGGGAGAAGATCAGGTGGTAGGTCGTCGACCAGAGCGTCTCGTCCTGAGTGCACTGTGAGGATAACCCGTAGGGGGCCGTGTCTGCAGGAGGCTGTCGATCCATGGCCACGGATGACCTCGTCCTCATGCAGTGTCTCGAATAGGTTATGGAACTCAGGGTACGCACGCCTCGGTCTCTCTCTGGCCCAACCTAGGGTACCATGTGTCCAACGCGTCCCCATTTGATTCTGCGATTTGATGCAACATTCTTGGAACTAGGTTATAAGCCTCTTCGAATGTGCCGAACATTCTCTCCACGACCTTACGTTTTGCCCGCCATGCCGTCTTGTAGCTCACTTGGAACCCCACCATATTGGCAACATCCGCCATTAGAAGCTTTGGCGAAATGCAAACATCTTCAGCCACGAGGTGGCTTATTAGGCTCGCAACATACGAGGACGTCATGTTGCGGTGCCTATGAAGCGGCTCAGTTAGCTCACACGTGTGGTCCTTCAGCACCGTGATCCGGAAGCCCGTGCCTGAGGCCGTGAACCGCTGCGCACGGACCTTGCCAGCACAGGATTCTTCAACACACCTAACGATGTAGGTGTCGGGGTTGGACCTCTGCGCCCGATACGTCTAGCCAATGTTAATGGCGTATCTAGCAATAGCATGCTGGGCGGCGCTCTTGTTAGGGAAGCGCTGCCCTAGGAGCAGGGTGTCTTCATTAAACCCCCAGTCGGTCCCCTCCGGCTGTGGCAGGACCAGCGATGTCGTTGCGACGTCGTCCAATCTAGAGGGGACGTAATCAGTGTCGGTGGTCACAACACCACCAACAACACCTCCCGTACCAGCTTCTCCGTCTTCCTCGTCTTCCGAACTGGCTGTTTCCATATCCTCCTCTTCCTCGCTTTCCACCTCTTCCAACTGGTCGGCCAGGTACTCGTGGCAATCAATACGGGCTGCCCACCATCTATCCACTCCTTCGTTGGGCTTGAAGTTGTCAGCACGCCTCCTCAGATCTCCATCGCCCACTTCCTCGCCCGCGTCTCCTCCAACACCGGAGACCAACGCAGGCTCCTCCTCACCAGCAGCCTCACCGGAACCACCCACGTCGGATGTCCCTGTCCTCTCCACGAACTGAACATAGACCATCGGCCGCGCAAAGATCGCAGCAGCAGGGTTGCAAACAACCTCCATGTAATTGGCCCATGAAGCGTCACTTGTCACCTTCATAAGTTGCCAAACGGTCTCCGCTCCGTCACCCACCATCGAGACATACAACGCCTCGATGCACAGCTTCATCCTTGCAGTGGCGCGATCGAACGCGGACCGCACGCACCGCCTTAGCTCCGAGAGGCTCATGTCCCTCAGACCTGGCGCCCGGATCACAGTCCGGTCGCAATTCGACAGGTCCGCCCCGTACGGTCCGTCACGTACGAGAGCGTTCCTGTGGAATACGAATAGATCTTGAATCTCCGCCATGAAGTACCTAACACATGTGCATATAAAACCACTAAATTATATGTAATACTTGCACCATCCACTTATTTGTGCGTTTTCCAAATGAATTCTTCCACAATTTTAGTCATGGTTAGCTCCAGAATAACATTTCATGACCAACAAAAATTAATTCAATTCGTACTGTAAAAATAATTCTTAACCGAATTTAATTCAAATTCGCAAATTATCAGTGCCAGTAACAAGTTTCAAACCTATTCTAAGTTAAAGTACAATAAAAATAGAAACCAACAAAATTGGTTTCACTAAATTTGAAGTTACTATCAACTAGTTATGAATTTTTTAAGTTGTATAAATTTACAGTGCAAAACTAAATCACTTTACAAATGCCTATTGCATTTCAAAATTTGTCTACTTGAGCTAAACCTAGCCTCTACCACTGACATGCGAGGTCTACTGTACAGGTTACGCCCGTTTGTCATTAACTCGGTCCATGCCATACTGTATGGACCAAAGGTCAACATGGTCGGTTAAGGATCCATAGACCACGAACGCGGTGCACGCGCTCGGTGGGACCCGATCGTCAGCGACACTAAGTCTTCTAATTACGTGCTAATCACACTAAACCTTCTAATTACATGCTAATCACACTAAGTATTCTAATTTTACATCCGAACGCTAAGTTTAAATACACTTTTCATACTCAATGTTTTCAATTCTATTTCTGTTGCATCTCATGCACATTTGAATTACACGTTAAACCACCTACAAATATTTTTGAAATTTTAGGTTCAAGTTCCTGACACTTTAGTAATTTCTGCAAAATTTAATGTACTAGTGTCTAGTGGGCAGAAAAAATTAGTTTTAGGTTCACTTCTATTTAAACATTTTATGGTTAGCTAGAGAATAAAATTTGGAGTTACTTTCAAATGGTTATGAATTTTTGAAGTTATTGGAATATCTGAGTGCAAAAATAAATCACTTGTAAAATCCTTGCATTTCAAACTTTTTATACCCAAGCTAAACCAAGCCTCTACCACTCACATGCGGGGTCTACTGTACAGTGTTCTTTTTTATTTCGAATTATAAGCCTACTAACAGGTGGGGCCCGTTTGTCATTCACTCAGTTCATGGCGTAGTGCATGGACCGAAGGTCAACATGCCCCGTCAAGGGTCCATGGACCATGCACGCGCTCGCTGGGACCCGATCGTCAACGACACTAAGTCTTGTAATTACGTGCTAATCAAACTAAGTCTTCTAATTACATCCAAACGCTAAGTTCAAATACATGTACTACACAACCGTAATTACTCAGTTGCTACAATAAGAATGTACCATTCATCTAATTACATACTAATCACATTGCTAAAACTATAGCAGTATGCAAATGACACTTACCTTCTCAAGGTGCGTACAAGACGATTAACAACTTCCGGAACTGCGCGAGCTTCAACTACTCTCTGCTTGCCTTCTCCCTTCTCTTCCTCTTTGCCTCTCTTCCTCTCTGGCTACGTTCTCTCAATTTCAACATGAACACAAGGCACCGAGCGACTAACTGCGTTCGCCTCATTTTATTGAGTGTGAGGAAGCACCGCGCATCGAGCGATGGCGACACGTGGTAGCGCGCAGCGGCGGCGCGCGCGCGGCGCAGCAGCCGAGCGCGGCGCGTGGCGGGGCCGGGCATGCTCGGGCGCGGGGCGCGCAGCAGCAGCGTGTGCGGCAGCGAGCGGATGCGCGGCGGTCGAGCGGACGCGTGGCGGGCGGGCAAAGAGCTGCCGTGGGGGTCGGCAGCTTCTTCTTCGCGTGTTCGAACGCACAAAGTAGCCGCCGTGCGCGTCGCCAGCCAGCTAGAGCCGCCGCCGCCGCCGAGAGGTCAGAAGCTGCACCGTAGCACACGCTATGAGGGGGCCAAAAATGGAATTCTTGAGCAAACGGGGCTACTTTAGGAATTACAAAACGCTAGGGAGCCAATTGAGTCCAAAACTCGAAGGGCAACGGTGTGGCGCTTGGGAAGGAGAAGGTAGCAGTGATGCCATTAATTATTAGTTACTCGATCCGATTCTTTTTATAAGGCGTATTTTGTTAGACACAGAGTTACAAGACCAAAAGAAATACCAGAGAAAATGATCAAATTACCTATGCTATAAATACATTGGAAACATGTGAGATAACAGTTTGTAGGTGAGAGCAGTTATAAATGCAGGAGGGAGATGTGAAATAAGGGCAAACTAATAATTCGATGCAACCATCCTAGATCCCTTCGATCTCCCCGACAAATAGGTTCTCAAAAGTCAAAACCATTGTTGCCACTTGCCACCTATGTCTCCGTTTATCTGCACCAACGCCCCCTCTGTGCCCTTGTATAGCATCGCCACGCACTGTGCATGGGACTTCCCCCACCCCTTTCTCATCCTTTATTGTAGAAAAATTTTACGGTATATTCTACTAGTAGTATACGATAATAGTATAAATCAAGTCTGACCATCGATTTGTTAATGCTATAATAAACCTTTCTTTGTATTTATAATTTTTTTCGTGATGCTAACTTTCCAACTAAATATTACTATTTGTGTCATGTGATCTCCACATGAACAATTATAATTCTGCCTTCTTGGATTCTACTACTCATACTACCAGATGTAGTATAACTAAATCATAACTAATCTGAACCATTGGATCAAAAAGAATGGATAGCCCGTATTAAATTGAGTGTATCGTAAAAGAGCTCTTATTGTATACTATCCTCTCCTAGCCGAGCTAGCCCCCTCCCCTCATCGAGGGACTCGGATCCTTTGTATTACTACAGAAGTTCACTATGTGAACAGTGTTTTGTGAGTATGTGAACAATACTCTGCAGTGGTGCTCACTACTACAAAAAAGGTCTTCACAGACGGTTCAAAAACGTCATCGCAGACGGTTTCGTGAGCCGTCTGAGTTTATGGATCAGTCATGACATGAGATCATCACAGACGGTTTTTGATGCATACTATCACAGACAGTTATTAACTCAGTCAGCTATTAACTTAGAACCGTCTATGATAGTTTCCTATCACAGACGGTTTGTAGATACAACCGTCTGTGATATATATTCTCTATAAATTCTCCAAGCAGTGGCTGCTTGTGTTTTTAACACCGGCTTCATATATATATATATATATATGTGTGTGTGTGTGTGTGTGTGTGTCTATATATTCACTACTACAAAACAGGCTATACAAGACGCCTCATCACAGATGGTTCCAAATACGTCACTATCACAGACGGTTTATAACAACAACCGTCTGTGATAAGTACGATTATCACATACAGTTTTTATTAAGAACCGTCTGTGAATTATCACAGACAGTTCGTATTAAGAACCGTCTATGATAAGTGCGATTATCACATACGGTTCTTATTAAGAACCGTCTGTGAATTATCACAGACAGTTCGTATTAAGAATCGTCTGTGATAAGGCATTCACAGATGGATCCTAATACGAACCGTCTGTGATATGCTGGCACTATAAATATCGGCTCCCGATAGACCCCCTGCCCCCTAGCGCCTACACCCCCTGACCCAATTTCGGTTTGAGCCGCCACCCCCATTGCGCCACCTTAGAGAGGAGAAGGAAAGGAAGAAGCTAGAGAGGAGGAAGGGAGGAGAAGGAGATCAGGAGGAGACGGAGAAGGTGAGGAATCTCGCGGGTTATTTGGAATTTTCATCGTGAGCTCTGTAACATCCCAAATTTTGTACTTGTGTTTCAAGTGTAAGAAAATGAGTAGAATTTAAAACTTTTTCTTACATCATGTATTTCCTATGTGTACTAAACAATTATTGTACAAGAGTATGGAAATACAAAGTCACAAGTCTTTTGATCCAAATCTTGATCCTTCAAAAACCATCTTGTTGGATATTTTGATCATCTCCTAGAAATATTTTTCCTAAGTCCTTGGGTTGATGTGGGACCCCTCTGAAAAACTTTACAATTTTTAGAGCAAGTTTGCTGCCCATAAAAGTTCTTCCAAACTCAGGTTTGGATTTCAAACTCAATCTGGGGTTTGCATTGTTGCTTGGGTCCGCACCAGAGCCTGGCTCGTGCCAACTGGCTCGGTCAAACCAGCTAACAGCACCAGCCCGAGCCCATGCAACCTCGCCAGCCCTGTAGCCCTTGGATCTCAATCCAACTACAAAGACCTCCTCTGGTCTTTGTAAAAGACCTCCCACCCGCGTGACCTCCTCCTGTTCTATTTGCAAAGACAACCCTCGAGGACCTCCCCTAGGACCTCCTTTGCACCTTTTGCAAAGACCACCCTGGGGCGACCTCCTCAGCCCTCCACGACCACCCCTAGCACTTGGGTGATCGTGGGCCGTCCATCTTGAGATCTGTGGCTCGGACCTCCCCTAAGTGTTAGGACCTCTAATCGTTATTTAAAATCTGAGCCCTTAGATTTCAATCCAACAGCTCACGACCTCCCTAGTTGGAGCTCTGTGCTGATTTTAGCCGTTGAGCTCTTTGACCGGTCCTCCCTGGTTCTCTCACATTTGGTGGGGCCTGGTCATTATCAAATTTTGTGCATGGCGAGAGAGCGGTGCCTTGTCAACTCTAGGGCTGACAAACGGCTATGTGCTGCCAACATTAAATGTCTGGCAGCCCCTTTTTGCTCAAAAGTCTCTCTGACAACCTACTCCCATCATGTCGAGTGTCCTAGCTTGTTGAAACTGTGGACACTACCTTGTTCTTCCTCTCCGGCTATATATTGAGCCCGAGCTTCTCCCTTAAGCTTCTTTGGATCCATTCTTGCACCTCTAACTTATTTCTATGCTCTTGTGCTCAAAACACCCGAAAGTCTTTGCCACCATTGCTGAACTTTGGAGCTCCCAGGCGACCTCCGAGCTCCAGTGGTTCAATATTGCAATATTGGCTGTCTCTTTGTCATCTTGGTCACCTCAAGTCTCCCTAACTTGTTTTGTTTAAACCTTCACAGAGGTTGACAAAGTGGGAGCCTGCTGTTCGTGGCCGGGAGCTTCGTCTTCTTCACCTCCGGCGACCTCCACCATCACCGGAGCTCCTGCGACCACTCCCAGTTCTCCTTTAATCCATGGTGAGTACTTCAGTTCCAAAAACCCGATCCTCTTAGACCTCTTCGGTTTTCGTTTTCGGCCGCATTTGGTCTCCAGCGGTTATCTCCGGCTAGCCGCCGGTAGGGTGCGCTTTAGCCCTAGCTGTTGGCACCTTTAGGTTCTTCTCACTATTTGGAACCCAGCCGAGCCTTTGGTTCTCGCCGGCGAGGTCCCCATCGCCGGTGGTGAGCTAAACACCGAGTTCATGTTTTTGTCGTGCCTTACTCGGACAAGTGGTGTAGCCCAATGATTAGCATTTAAGTTGTCCGAGAGCCTAATCATTAGGGTTAAATGTTGTTCTTGTTGGCAAGCCGTGGGTGTCATTAAGTCCCTGGACCTCCCCGAGTTCTTCGCGGCCGTCTAGGATCACCCCGAGTTAGATCTAAACCGTCGATCCCTTTTTCTGTTTAAGCCTATTTCCTAGAACCTCCTTGTTGTGGTCGTAGCCGTTCATGAGCTCTTCATTTGATCTTGACCGTTAGATCTCCTTGTATAAGTCTCTAGCTGCCAGGACCTCCTCACTGAAATCCTGGCCGTTAAAGACCTCCGTAGGTTAAATCCCAGCCGCTAGGATCACCCGTCGCATTGGGGTCCTCCTTGTAAAAGACCTCCTTGAAGTCCTCTGTGCGAAAAGACCTCCCTTAGTCGTTTAATAAAAACCACCCCTGAGCCACCGCACCGAGGTCCTCTTTGCAAAAGACCACCTCTGGTCCTTTGTGAAGAAGACCGCAAGACCTCCCTCCGCTCAGATCTGGACCGTTCAGGACCTCCTCGCGGAGATCTGAACCGTCCAGACCTCTCTCTGTTAAACACCTGTCTCATAGGACCTCCCCGCGAAGATCATGGCCATCCATGGCCTCCTCGGTGAGATCTTAGCCGTCCCGACCTCCCTTATTTTCATCTTAGCCGTTCACGACCTCCCCCTGGATATCGTGACCGTCTAGGACCTCCTCCATTAGATCCATAGCTTTAGGACCTCCCCGTCAGCTCTGGACCGTTAGATTTAGATCTAACGAGATAGACCTCCTCAGTCTATTTATAGCTCTATCGCTTAGTTTCTCTCTTTGCCGTTCATCTTTAGATCTACGGCCGATCTGAGAACATTCGGACCACTCCGGATGCGATCTTGATCTTGGGCCATTGGATCTAAATCCATCGATGGAGTCGTTGGCGCTAAGACCTCCTCAGAGATCTTAGTCGCCAAAGACCTCCCTCCTTCGAGATCTTGCCGCCTAGGACCTCCTCATTAGATCCGCACCGTCAAGTCTAGATCTAACTGCTAAGACCTCCCTAGCGCGATGAGGTCTTTGCGCCCAGTGCTCGTGCCGTGGATTTTGATCAACGCACCTCTCGAGCTCGTAATTGTTTAAACTTCAAAAATGCCGTAACAAACTAAAGTTCTATAATCTTTGATCAACGAGTCTTTAATCCCAAATTACACGACTTATAACTTAGAAAATTATAACTAAATCATTTTTCCAATTAAGATTTAGTTCAGTAGAGCTTTCAAGTCCGAAAACCTCTAGAAAATTATTTATGAGCATTTAGAGCACTTTGGTTTTAGAGTCATTGGTTTTAGAGTCTTTCTTTGTTCTTATCGGTTCTTTTTCGCTCTTTCGGTAGGTTCCGACGATTGTGCCATCCTTGAGAGTGATCCTCTGCAACATAGTGAGCAACAGCAGCCAAGCAAGCAGTTTGATCATTTCCCATTTGATCCCATTACTTTTAAAGTCTAATATTTTGTTTAACTTCTGTGTATGCATTGCTATTTTGTTGTTAAATTGATTAGTTAATCCTCTAGTTGCATAATCTGTAGGCAAATAATTATCCTTTACTACCTGAGCCTAGGTTATTTGCTGTGATTAGAGTTCATTGGATGAGCTCTTGTCACTTGGTAGATTTCGAATAAATATTGCTTAGCCATACCTAGTTATCGGTAGTATTGGGCGATCATCGACTTAGTCGATGATCTTGATCACACAAATACTTATACTATTCCATTATGTCCAATCCTTGTGTTTTATTGATTTACAAATCAAAAACTGAAAACAAAACTATATCTTAACTTGGGCACAATGGTATGTTGGTGTGATCTGTTGGGTGTGAATGGAATGGTGCCTAAGTCCCTAAGGACCGAGTTAGTTGTGCCATTGATCCAAGCAATTGTTGCGTGCTAACCATACGAGGGGGATATGGAACCTCTCTTGACTAAGTACTTTGGGAGGTGTTAATTATGAGCTGGTCGGTGGGTGTGTTGAAACTGTGTGTGTGTGTGTGTGGTGTTGGAGGGGAGCATTAGCAGACCGGTTAGGCTGTCTAATGTGTCCTTCTCTCGTGGGTTGCGGCTCTTAATTAGCATCGTCTATTGGAAAGTGTCTTGTTAGATTTAGCCGTGCCTGCATACCAAAGGAAGTATGCTAACCGTGGCTGGTGGAAAGGCGGTCTATCGTGTGGGTACATTGGTACACCTGCGCAGGTTAAAACTATTCGAATAGCCTCGCCCTAGGTTATGGACACGCTTGGTTATTTCCCACAAGAACTAGACTACAACATTTTAAAAACTTAAACTTGACATGGGTGGTATGAAGGGTACTTCATGCTATTGTTGTGGTGGCTATTGGGTTAGTCACTTCCGTGATGTTGTCATCTACCTATTGTTATAGTTGTTTCTCTTTATTCGAACAATAAGAATTAATTGCAAACTTGCTTTTAAATGTACTACCTTATTGCAAAGAAAACTTGCTTTATGTGAAAATAAGTCCGAGCCTCATCCACTTAAATAAAGCTTGCATGTAGCTAATTATAGTTCGTTATCTCACACGTTAGTCTTGCAGTACAAAACATTTTTGTACTCGGATGCTATGCTTAATTGTTTTGTTGTAGAGGAAGAAGGTGAGCCCCAAGGGCCTTACTTTTGCGAGATGTGCGGGTTCGGGACGACTAGCTTGGCGGTCCGGTTGGTTGCCTTGTGGGTAAAGGCACACCGATTGGCTTTTGTTTATCGCCATCTTATGGCACTTTGCTTCATTGTGTACTTATCTAGTTGTATGTCTTTTGGCCGGTCGGCCTCTCTTTTGTAATAACTCTTTATATTAAGTATGTCTTTCAGCTCGTTGCTTGTTCGATTCTATGTGAATGAATGGAATTGATGCATGATTTTGTAACGGGGTGTGTATACTGCAATTCTGGGAAGTATACATATCTCGAGGCTTGGTTTATCTGATTTGTGATGCTAGGACCAAGGGATGGTTAAGCATTACAAGCCAAATAAACCGGGGTCCTCACAAGCTCCGAGGGTAACGATTTGTAACTCTTTATATTTGCTCTAGGTTAATATTTAATCAATTTTAGTATATTTGGTTAATAGGAGGAGTAACGTATTTGTAGTTTATTAATCTAATTTAACACTACTAATTTGTTACGTGTGTAGCGTAGATGGACCGAAACTGGATGTACAGTGCGAACCGTGTGAGTGAATAGTACATTAATGACGTGTTTGCTTTTAAAAGAACCGCCGAGCAGGATATGTTAAAGAAGGGGATAGAATTTATGTATTTTTCATGCATTGATTGAGGTAATCGAAGATGTTTAATAACCTGGCGCAGATCGAAGTGCACTTGATTCGAAGGGGTTTCAAAAAAGGGTATACATGTTAGACCAGTCACGGTGAAGAGTAGATTATACAAGAAGTTAATAATGACGACATCGCCGAGAAATTCAACGATATGCCGGATGTGGACTGTGCTTTTGATGAGGATAGGTCACACGATGACAATCTAGATCAGATGCTCCGCGATGCAGAAGGGAACTACAGTGGGAGAGAGTTTTGTAAATTCGAGGGCTTAATGGAGGATTCGGGGAAATCTTTGTTCTCTGGCTGTAAGCCGGAATACACAAAGTTGTCAACCGTGCTTGAACTGCTGAAATTGAAGGCAAGCAATGGTTGGTCCGACAAGAGTTTCACGACGTTGTTATGTCTCCTAGCGAACATCCTTTCGGAGGGAAACGTGTTGCCCAGCACCACCTACCAAGCCAAGAAGATTTTTTGTACATTGGGAATGGAAGTAGAAAGAATACATACATGTTTGAACGATTGTATCATGTACTATAAAGAGTATGCAGACATGCATGTATGTCCCGTGTGCAAAGCATCCCAATACAAGTGTAAGAATACTGCTAAGGTGAAGCAAGGACCTCCTACTAAGATGTTATGGTATATGCCTGTGATTCCATGTTTGAAGCGTTTATTTGCGAACCGAAAGGATGCAAGATTGCTGTGTTGGCACTCGGATGAGCGTAAGAAAGATGAAAAGCTAAGACACCCTACCGATTCCGCCCAGAGCTTTGAAGAGTTCAGTGTGGAACCGAAGAACATAATGTTAGGGTTGAGTACAGATGGAATGAATCATTTCGGTAACATGAGCAGCCGACATAACACCTGGCCCGTGAATCTATGTATGTACAACCTTCCTCCTTGGCTGTGTATAAAGCGTAAATACATTTTGATGTCACTACTTATCCAACGGCCGAAGCAATCTAGGAACGATATTGATATATACCTAGCACTATTGCTGGAAGATCTTCTAACATTGTGGAACGAAGGGGTACAAGTATGGGATGCGTACAAACGAGAGAACTTCTCGTTATGCGCCATATTGTTCCGCACCATCAATGATTTTTCTGCCTTTGGTAACCTGTCGGGGTTCAGTACAAGAGGAGCCAAAGTCCTGTCTGCACTGCTTAGATGGTACAGAGAGTGTATGGCTGAAGAACTTGCGCAAAACTGTGTATATGCATCACCGTAGGTTCCTTCCTAGGATTCACCCATACCGCAAGATGAAAAAACAATTTGACAGAAATAAGGAGGTTGGTTTAGCTTCAAGGGCTTTTAGAGGGAAAGAGGTCTATAATATGGTTAAGGATATCGATGTTGTGCTTGAGAAGGGTCGTAAATTAAGGACCTGTCAGAAGAACATCTGGAAAAAGTGGTCAATTTTTTGGGACTTGCTTTATTGGGAGCACTTAGAAGTTCATCACTATATCGACGTCATGCACGTAGAGAAGAATGTATGTGATAGCTTGATTGGTCTCTTACTGAACATTAGTGGCAAAATAAAGGATGGTATTAACGCACGGCATGACTTGGTTGATATGAACATAAGGACCGAGTTAGCACCGAAAGAGATTGATAAAGGACGAACGTACCTTCCCCTAGCTTGCTACACTCTGTCCAAGGCTGAGAGAAATAAACTATGCCAGAGCTTGCATGGTGTGAAAGTTCCGTCTGGTTAATCCGTCAGCATTAAGAAACTTATTTCTATAGAAGAATTAAAATTAATTGGTATGAAGTCTCATGATTATCATGTGCTGATGACACAAATGCTTCCTGTTGCAATTAAGAGTATCTTGTCGAAAAAGGTCCAAGTGGCAATCTTCAGGCTGTGTTATTTCTTTAACTCAATTGCTCAGAAGGTCATCGATCCCGAAGGACTAAATGCTCTGCAGGCTGAGGTGGTGACGACTCTATGTCATCTTGAGATGTATTTTCCTCCATCATTTTTCGATATCATGGTCCATCTCATTGTTCACCTTGTGAAAGAGATAAAGATATGCAGCCCTGTGTTCCTACGTCATATGTACCCATTCAAGAGGTACATGGGAATTCTCAAGTCCTACGTGCAAAATTGATCTCGATCGGAGGGCAACATCATCGAAGGTTATGCAACCGAAGAGGTTATTGAGTTCTGCGTCGACTACATGGCTTAGGTGGAACCGATAGGTATGTCTCTATCTCGTCATGAGGAGAGACTGGAGGGTATCGGGACCATCATAAGGAAATTAATCACTCCCGATCTGGATACGTATGCTCAAACCCATTACACGGTCTTGCAACACATGACCCAAGTGTCTCCGTACATTGACGAACACAAAAACATGATACGCTAACAAAATTCAGACCGGTCGGAGGTTTGGATCACGAGAGAGCACAACTGTCGGTTCAACAAATGGTTAAAGGTGCGATTCACTAGGAGGTCATCAAGTGATGATACGCTGCTATGGTTGGCAAAAGGGTCAAAATTTACAATTGTGACATGGCAAGGACACGATATAAATAGGTACACATTTTATACGACAGCTTAGGATAGGAAGAGCATAGTCCAGAACAACGGTGTCCCCATAGATGCGTTTCACAAGCAGTTCAATACCGCTGGGCCACGTGGGTTGAACTCCTACTATGGGTTCGTAGAGGATATTTGGGAGTTCGACTACGTACTTTTCAATATCCCACTGTTTCGACGCCATTGGGTTAAACTTCCGTAGGGTGTGAAAGTCGACAAGTACGGCATCACTACTGTGGACCTCAAACGTGTCAGATACAAGGATGAACCATTCGTACTCGCTAAGTAAGTTGTTTAAGTTTTTTATGTAACAGACCTGACAAATAAGAACCGCTACGTACTTCTTCATGGAAAAATAATGATTGTCGGAGTTGAGAATATCATGGACGAGGAAGAGTACAATCAATTTGATGAGTTGCCTCCTTTCGGAGACAGCATCAGGCTCGAGGAAGAACCCAGTGAGAAAGCTAGCTATATGTGCATCGATCATCATGAATGGCTATATTTTAAATAAGAATTTATTCTATTGTAATTTATTCCATAACATGAGACATGATATGTGTTTTCTACTCCTGGTTATTATTTCGCTGTCAATGTGGATCTGAATGTACTCTTGTATGGCTTATAAAGGTTCATGTGCTCTCATGCCAAATTATGGATTTCTCTGAATGTGCTCTTGTATGACTAATACTTGTTGTACATATCTCTGAATGATATATCATATAGTGGCATATCACAGACGGTTCTATTATAGAACCGTCTGTAATAAGTAATCACAGACGGTTCTATAACAGAAATGTCTGTGATATGGTTTATATCACAGACGGTTCTGTTATGAAACCGTCTGTGATATGGGTCATATCACAGACGGTTCTATTGTGGAACCGTCTGTGATTACTTATAACAGACGGTTCTATAACAGAATCGTCTATGATATCCCTTTATTAAGTAGGGTACCGGTAGGGTTTTCCCCCTTACTTAACACTCCTCACTCGCCCATTCGCTTCCCCACCCAAGCGCCGACGGATCCAGCTCTTCCTCCCTCGCTCGCTACGCCTCCCTCGCACCGCCGGATCCAGCTCTAGCTCCAGCTCCTCCTCCTCCCTCGCTCGAGCTCCACGCCTCCAGCTCCTCCTCCCTCGTTGTGGCTGGATCCAGCTCCTACTCCCTCGCGTCGCCGGATCCAGCTCCAGCTCCTCCTCCCTCGCCCGAGCTCCAGGCCTCCAGCTCCTCCTCCCTCGCTGCCGCCGGATCTAGCTCCTACTCCCTCGCGTCGTCGGCTCCAGGTCCTTCCATAAAGATTGCAAGTAGTACTAGTATGTAGTTGTGTACTGATGCTATGCTTGTGAGTTGTGATACATAAGTAATGCGCTGATGCTTGTGCTGAAGATTTGGTATTTGTGCTCTACAAGATTGCTTGCTGCTATCAAAGTAATCACCAGTTAAGCATTGATATTGATATTGAGATATATCAAAGTGGATTTTGTGGGCTTAATATTGCTTTGTGATTGAAATGGTCTAATTATGAAATTGGTAGAATTACTAGTTCAGTTTTGAGCTCTACAAGATTGCTTGCTGCTGTCAAAGTGATTGTTCTGTTAGTCTAGTTAAGCATTGGATAGAGCTACCTGCTGTCATTGTCTGTTCCTGTTATTACTTTCGGTAGTAGTCAAGAGCATTGGATCCTTTTGTTAAGTGGTTTGATTAGCTTCTAATCTGTTCTGTTTGTCTGATCTTGTGTTGGCAAAAGGCCTCAAAGGCTGAGCAGAGAATATATACTCTATTTAGCTTCTGCTAGTCGTAAGGTAGTCTGATTTCATATGTGTATGTTGATTTGGTCATTTAAACGCATGCTGGATTATGCTTCAGTGCCTTGGTTTTTTGCTGTAATTAATGTTGATTATTTACTAAAACTGCACATGGTGATTGTATTGAGCATATTATTCTTTATGTGGGATATTATGTTTCCAAGGGAAATTATCTTCGAAAATACCTACTAGATATAAACTTGCAATCCATGTTCTAAAATTTTAGTTCATTACGTATGTAACTTATATAGATAGCAAGTAAGCGAGATGGTGTCTGCACCATCTTCACCGCCTTCATCGATGTCGCCGAATGCATCTGGATCTCCGAGCAAAGTGGATGTACGCGAGATGGCAAAGGAACATCGAAAATGCATGCGGGCCAAATGACCATCACGAAGGTTAGTGACGGTGGGGTCCCTCTAAGTCCCAAGAAAGCAGCGGCGAGATTCCAGACCATCTGCGGGATACTTGGAAGGGAACGGGTCCCCATCACCACACTAAGCTAGGACACTCTATCGAAAGATTAGAGAGGCGAGCTGTGGATAGAAATTTTAAAATCGTTCACTATCCCAGAAGCAGACCAAGCACGCGTGGAACGGCAGGCGTTGCTCACGATGGGACACACGTGGAGGACCTTCAAGAGCATGCTTGTCACGAAGTACGTGAACACGGGTCGGACGCCCTTCACGAAGTATAAATTCTTGTCGCGGGATATATGGGATGTCTTTGTGCAAATGAAGACGACGACCAAATTTTAGGAGCAAAGTGTAGCACGCAAAGCTCTCCAAGCACGAAACACTCAGCACCACAAACTCAGCACCGCTGGGTACACGGGTAAAAAGGAGCAATGGGCGGCGGAGGACGAGAACGCAACAAGGCCATTTGTTGAGATCACAAACGAGCGTGCTCGTACCTGGTTAAGAGGGAGGGTATCAGCCATGTCTTCGGGCGGCATCTCTTTCACAAACTTGGCAAACCAGGAAGTGTCCCAACGTCTGGTAAGATATGTCGAACTACCTAATTGTTAATAAGTCCATAACTTCATAGTGTCTATAATAACATGATGACCTCTTGTAGCAAGCATTGATTTCTCGCATGTTCTGAAGGCTCCTTCGAAACAGACAGGGAGAAGGATATACTATCTACGGCCCTAGAAAACAAGGATCACCCGGGTCGCACGCGAGGCATTGGGGTTTACGTACTTTGGAGGGATGGATTCGCAGACGACTACTGCACGTATAGGAGTAGGAAGAGATCTTAGGCCGAGTACGACTATGGGTTGGAATATGTGCTTACTACAAAATTTGAAGGAAGGCTAACAAGATTGCAGGATCAATTGAATCAAGTACTCCTCAACCAGTCGCAAGTTGTCCCTGTTATTTTGGGATCCAGTCCTCCTCAACATCAGAGTAGCGTCGCGTCCATGCAAAATTTTGAACATGACATCCAATTACCTATTGACGACAACAAGGTAATGTACATCTCTGCTCCAAAGATAGACCCATAGGACGCCTTAGCTAATTGCGTATCATTTTGTAGGAGCCAACGCCGTGCACGCTCTAAGTGAGGATGGTTGGGTCCATGTCTAGTGAGGCTGGGCGGGGGATGGTGCATCTATGCCAGGAAGGGACAGTGCAACACAGTGCCCAGGTGGCACAGGGTTACGCCAAGGTCCAGGTGGACATGGTACATGACAATTTTAGGACTGTCCCGCTAGAGATTTGTCTGAATGAAGACATTAGAACACTAGGGGATGCCGTGTACACTTTTATCCAGTGGCCCAAGAAGAACATAGCCCTAGACCCTACAGTGACGCCTAAACCTTCGATTCAAAAGGCCTCTCCAATAGGACCCTCGATGACTCCACCTCAACCATCTCGACACGACCATGCCTCTCCAACAGGACCCTCGATGACTCCATCTCAACCTTCACTTCAAAAGCCTACCTCATCGGTTCTCATGGAGAAGACGCCGAAGGAACAATAAAAGCATGTCACCGTATCGGTTTCCGAGTTGTCTCATAGGAAGACGCATAGCGGTTAAGTCGTTCAGACCAAATTGAAATCGCAAAACGTTAAGGCGCCTCCCAAGCCTAAGGAATACTCCCTTGGAAGTCCGTTGGCCACCGACACAATATTAGCCCGCGCTGGAATAAGTTGCCAGTCTTTGCATGCCTGGTACATGCGGAAGACCATAGAGAAAGGGTGCGATACTGGAATCACCGTTAGATACACGAAGGATCATTTCCTACACGAGTCGATCACCTTCGTCGTGGGCTTCGATGATTTATTCGACCTATTCAACCTCAAAGCCCTCGATGCCTCACTTCTACGATGTTGGACACTATAAGTGTATACAATTAAATTCTACATTCACGTAATACCGATTAATATAACAACTCATTGCTTATGTATAGATACATGATGAAAAATGCCCGACAATTGAAAGAACCAGTGGGTCTCTGAGCAAACCATCACGGCAGACGTATCCTACGTCGTGAAATACATAACGATATGATTGCTTGCTCAGGACGGCAAGGATTACATAATGGTGCCCTACAACCAGAAGTAAGTACTTCACTACTTGCTATATAAATTTCATTTGTACTTTATACGAAACACGAACTTAGGTTTAATGACTATAGCGACATACATGAGTAGGTACCACTGGATCCTTTTAGTCATTATACCAAAGAGGAACAAGGTAATATACCTTGATTCCCTACTCAATAAAACCCATGACTTCACCCTTGTGCAAGGAATACTCGACAGGTATGCTCATTTCCTCTATACATAACTCTATTGTAGTCTTCCTTTGTTTGAAATGGTCGAGAATAACTTTTTGAAAACATGTAGGTCGTTCATCGCCTATGTTGTCGAGGGAGGGTCATACAAGGGATTGAGTGCTACACTGCAACACATGACATGATTTTCGATACACGCTACAACACAATAATCCTAAATCATATTCGTAATAATGCGTCTCGAACTGACTATACCTATATGTGTAATTCTATTTTTGCAGTGCCGCCAGCAAAAACAAGAATAATGTTCATTCTACGTTTGCCATCATATGCAGTAAATCATGAGTGCTAAGTTGAAGGATCCCGAGGTTTGTCAATCTCGCAATAATTATTTCCTAATTATAAATTTAAATATATATGCTTACTACTTTACTCCTGCCAGCGACAGGGCTTGAACATAGATTTAGATGCACTCATTATGAGAGAGATCTCGGAGGATCGAGGGAAGCTCTACGGCTTCATCAAGACGCAGATCATTAATGCCTACGGAGAGTTTCACTCCGTCGACTTCGCTGAACGATCTTCAAACAATTGATTCAATTGTAATTCACTTTGAGTTGTTGTAATTCAATTGTAACTCTAGCGACAATACTTGATAAATATTCTTTTGTAATTGATTTTGAGTTATAAATGATCACTTTGAGTTGTCAACAATTGATTCATCTATGATGTATCTATTTCCTGCCTACTTGTTTTCAGAGGGTATGGCTAGCAATTCCTAAGGCTAGTCGAAAATCAAAAAATTATTTAGGTTTAAAGAACTATCACAGATGGTTTGATTGTTAAACCGTCTGTGAAGGGATACTATCACATACGGTTTAACGATCAAACCGTCTGTGAAAGGGACACTATCACAGACAGTTTCCACTAACAACCGTCTGTGATATGCGTATATCATAGACGGTTCTATTTACCAACCGCCTGACGGTTGGTAAATAGAACCGTCCGTGATATGATACATATCACAGACGGTTTCAATCAAAAACCGTCTGTGTTGTGCCTTATCACAGACGACTCAAAAATTGTCTGTGATAACGTCTGTTATCACAGACGTAAAAATTTAGACGGTTCAAAAACCATATGTGATGAGGCTTTCTGTAGTAGTGATTGTCCGTTGTACCCCAACCACATTTGGGGAATCGTGAGGAGGATGAGACAGCAGCCACGTGAACTTCATCGAGCCTGCAAGTTCAAGAAACATGGTTGCCAGGAGAGCGTGTGGACATACAACTTGATGTCAAGTCCAATTACCTATCGACGACATCCAGGTAATTGTATGTCCACACGCTCTCCTGGCAACCATGTTTCTTGAACTTGCAAGCTCGATGAAGTTCCGGTGGCTGCTGTCTCATACTCCTCACGACCCCCCGAAAGTGGCTGGGGACTACGAACAATATATATAATATGAAGCCGGTTTTAAAGGCACAAGCAGCCACTGCTTGGAGACTTTATAGAGAAGAGATCAGGAATGGAAAGGTAGGGCGTACCTGGGACACAATGGAGGATAACTTGACCGGCATGAACATGGTTACATAGAATACCATATAGCTAGGAGCATGCCATAATATTAGATACATACACAAAAATTTGTATGTGTGCAACACAATATCGGCGGCAACACCTCCACCATGCATTAACCCACCTCTATTTCATTTACTATGCTTAATCAATAAATTAACCCACATCAGTAAATAATCAAACTCACATTAGTAAACCAAAACAAGCTCAAGCATGAAACTAAAATAACAGAAAGAGCAATTCATTAGAGATCAAATATGAATGAACTAATTATCGATTCAATTTCAACATAAGATCACTATTAACATCATTGAACAGTTCAACAAAGCATACAAATACCAATTTACAGTACCTCCCAGTGCTAGGCACAGATAAATCACACAGAGCATACAAATATTTCTATCCACAACTAGTAGCAGTACCATCTAGCAGTCATAACACAACCCCATTCCGATCCCCACCTCCAGATCCATCCATCCATATAGCCAGCCAGTAGTCACAGATCAGGGCAAGAAAACAAGACAGCAAGGCCAAGGGTGTCCAAACCGACCATCAACCCACATTGCAGCTCGGTTCACATAAATATACCAACAACACAAACCAATATAGGTGATAGCTAGATCTATCTTACCTTGACATCGCCGGTGTCGGTGGTGAGGTAGCCGAGGGGAGGTCAGTGGAGAGGTAGCCAGGGGAGGTCGGTGGCCGAGGTAGCCAGAGTCGCGCACACCGAGGGAGGAGGAAGAGGGGAAGATAGCATCACCGTAGTTGTGGCACGATAGTGACACTACACAAGACACTCTTATCGTATGAGTGTCTTGTGCAGTGAACCGTGGTGTCACAACCGGCGGCGACGGGAAGAAGCTAGGGCGGCGTCGGCGACGGGGTCGGGCGGCGGTGTCGAGGTCGGGGGCACTCGGGTGGGGAGGGGAGAAACAGGCGAGAGTAAGGACGCTGGGGAGTGACGAGTTAGGGCAAACCCTAGTGGTCTCCTACTAATAAAGAATGATACTTATCACTGACGGTTCGATAATAGAACCGTCTGTGATATTGTCTCATATCACATATGGTTCTATTATGGAACAGTTCCATAATAGAATCATCCGCGAACGGTTCCATAATAGAACCGTCTGTGATATGAGACCATATCACGGACGGTTCTATTATGGAACCGTCTGTGATATGGCTGTTCTCAACTTCTACGTTTTGAACATATTAGCATGTATACATTTACATGATATGAAAGAATTACATATTTATATGTTAATTTTATCATTTAAATACTGTTGAAAATTTGCTTTAACTAGGATACATATCACAGATGGATATTTGTTACACTAAACCGTCTGTGTGTGTGTATATATATATATAGTTCAATGTATAAATATACCTCCAAACTAGATTTTTTTTATTTTGAAATTTACATATGGCCAAACAGCGTGGCCAGTCGCTTTTTACAAAGATTTTTTAAAAAAGTAGAAACCTAAATAAACAAAGTTTTTCTAGTGGCGGAGGTAGGCTGCTATCTTCGTCTTCAAAACTTCGTAGATGGCAGTGTCAGTAGTGGACGGTTCGTGATCATCAGCGAACGAAGTCCGAAATACATCCACCCACTGACGCGCTCGCTCGAGTGTCTCCTAAAGACCCTCGAACTGTTGAATCAAGAAGAATTGAGCCCATAGGCTCTCTTCCCTTGCTTGAGGGGTCTCGGCATGGTCGATTCGGTCGCCCGCCGCCTCGATTAAGCAGTCCAAGTGACGGCAAGCCTCTTGGAGAGGTGCAACATCGTTGTGGAGGACCTCGTCGTAGTACACTCACCGGAAGTGAGAGATCACCTGAAAGACATGGCGGAGGAGGATGTCAAGACGGCGGAAGGTGGCCGTCACCTGCTCCGCAAATCCTCGGGCAGAGGAGTGAGGACACTATTGAAACAGTATCCTTCCGCGGCACCGCCAATGTATGGCCGGAGAGGTGCTCGTACAGTATGAGCAGGAAGGCCATCAATGCCGGCGACAAGGAAACATAGGAAGCCATTAATTTCTGCTTTAGAAATATATATTGTAGAGTTTATATGTGGGGATGATCATCTTCCATAGCGGATGATCCTTTTTATAAAATAATGAATAAATTCGGCGCGAGAGACGAAAAGACTCATCAGGGAGTCAAGCGGCATTAATGCCACGAAGAGACGCATCGGCGATGAAGAAACTCACTAGGAACTGTAGCGACATTATCACAAAAGGTTATAATTAAAACCGTATGTGAAGTCTACAATTATCACAGACTGTTCGTGTTAAAAACCGTCTGTGAAATATCACATACGGTTGTTTATTAAAAACTGTCTGCAGTATTTCTAAATATCACATACGGTTATTGTTAAGAACCGTTTGTGATACTTCACAGACGGTTTTAATAATGAACCGTCTGTGATATTACGTCTTCACAGACGGTTTTTAGCATAGCTAGTAATACAGATGGTCTCTAAACCAAAATTGTATGTGATTTCATGTAATACAGACGGTTTTTTCAACCGTCTGTGATGAGTCGTCCAGTATTAGCCTTTTTGTAGTAGTGACTGTAGCAACATTGAAATATTTACTATAATGGAAAAACACTTTAGCTATTGATCTATGCCTTTGATTTTTAATTGGATGGCGGAGATCACTTACTAATACCATACACAGTAAAATCTTCAATGCACTGTACCTATTGAATACTTTAGTAAAGAGAATTCATTTCCCTCCTCGAGTCCTTAGCCAAATACTGCATATGGTCAATGGAGTTTAATTTTAAGCATTTCCCTCATCGAGACCTTAGCCAAATACTGCATATGGTCAATGGAGTTTAATTTAAAGCATTTCTCGTTGCGTTTCTAGTCCTTTAATTAATTCAGAGCCAGCCATCTGTGTTGGCGACTACCGCACAATGGGTACCCCAAGCAATATCGTGTTCGTGGTCAATTACCAAATTCTGCTGTATATATCCGTCAACCTGCCGCTCTCATCCCTCACGTTCGTCACAAAACCTAAGAGTGTTCATAAATAAGGCGAGCGCACGGTGAGAGGCACACAACATTAGTGGAGCTCTCACTTGAGACGAGAGAGAGAGATGAGGGCCATACACTGTAGCTACGCGTGTATAAGGTGCATGTCTCTCCTGCTACTGCTGCTGGTTGCACCATGGCAAGGCGAGACGGCAGCTCGAGCACTCAACTTCACGAGGGAGGATTTCCCCAGGGACTTCGTCTTCGGAGCCGGCACTTCGGCCTACCAGGTATATATATCTACTATGGAGTCTTGGTAATAGAGCTTGGGGATGTTTTCTATGATGGAGCAAACGTTATACTTAATTTTGGGTCAATTGATTTGATGTGATCTTTGATTTCTTGCTTGTTTGAACTGTTCATGTGATGATATATATATAGTACGAGGGGGCAACCGATGAAGACGGAAGGGGCCCAAGCATCTGGGACACTTTCACTCATGCAGGTGATTGTAATCTCAACGTATATAGCTTCACTTCCCTATCTTAATTTGGAGTTTCAGTATTATGGCTACATATATATGGTACACGCAAGTCGTAGCTAGCATCATCTTTCGCCTGTGATACACAAGCGCTAGGCCTGTGTCCGTTAGTATATTGGGCACAAGTCTGACAGATAGTGATTAATCCACTATTTTCATTAAAAGGTAATGGTAGGAGAAATCCACCATTTTATTCGGTTAATCTCTGCGTACTTTTGTGAAATGTTCGTGTATATATAATGCATCTGTCCCTTTCGTTCACTCGTTGTAGTCTTTGATTTCAACTATTCGTTAACCCGTACGATGCACTGGCTATATTTTGAAAAACATGTTTCATTGTATTTGTATGAAACTGGATTAACAACACCGAGAGGGCGAGACATTTTACAGCCTGTTTGGAAAGCTAAAATTCTGAAGAAATACTACAGAACCTTCAGAATCCTTTATTCCAAACAGACCATAGTCGAATGCCTGCCTTCCTAAAAAAACCAAGCTGTAGATGACCGTAATCCGTAATAGTGCACGGAACTAATGGTACACGCACGCTTTCTGTCAGTATATACGATGGAGGAGTATCTGTCTGTGCCATTTCAGCCATTGTCCTATACCTACAGTGCTCCATCAGACAAAAAGGTCCCACTGACAATAGGTTCTTGATCTGAATGTGACTGCAGGGAGAATGCCAGACAAGAGCACCGGCGATCTGGCTGCAGACGGGTACCACAAATACAAGGTCTGCATTTGCCTAGACTAACGTACAAATGTACAATCAGCTTCTAGATTTTTGGACAGCGATGTTTGGACATTAACCACGAGAATCTTGCGTTTGTTTCTTCCCCTACTCGTTAGAACCTCTGTACCTGTCGTTTTCCATCATTTCTTGTTCACAAATGGAATATGAATTACTTTATCTTGAATCTATATATATATGTGATTTGTTCGGTGGAATAAATGAAGCTAGGTTTAGTTTTGTGTTGTGCGCTGTACTGTTCTGCATCACAAAATCTAAAGAATCTTTACCTTATTCTAGGAAAATATTTATTTCTGTTATGCGTGAGTCCTTAAAAGAGAGGTTTCAGTTATAGTTTACATATAAAAAAACTATAAAAATACATTACAGATTAAAAGGCACGGCAAATCCGCAATGCAGAGTAAATCTTGGGTGTATGCTTCAGTGCTCCACTGAAGAAAACATATGTGAATCTTAAATAGATTACCTAAAGTACTTCACTGACTTGTTTGATTGGGATCTATGATTTAAAAAAATGAGTGAACTATGATTTTAAATTTCTTCTGACATAACAGTATTTGATAGAAACCGTGCAATTTTCAACTTTAGATTGTTTTTAGTCATAATAAACGCGTATTAATTGGCAATATCGGGAATTTTCAGGAGGATGTCAAGTTGATGAGTGATACTGGCCTGGAGGCCTACCGGTTCTCCATTTCTTGGTCTAGGCTTATTCCAAGTAAGAACATGCTACTTTGGGAGACTTATCATCCTTGCAATTTGCCCAGAATGCTCCATCGAAGACCCCTCACGGTTTTCTCTTTACGTTTTTACGAGTGCAGGAGGAAGAGGACCTGTCAATCCAAAAGGACTCGAATATTACAACAACCTGATAGATGAGCTGGTAAAACGGAGTAAGTCCCAATGGATAATAAGCAATTAGATCCCGTTTGGAACGCGTAAATATCAAAGAAATTTTACGAGAATTTATCAATTAGTAATTAACTGATCATCTTTCTGATTGTACTGTAGGAATACAGATACATGTGACTCTCTACCATCTCGATTTCCCTCAAATCCTTGAGGACGAGTACCACGGCTGGCTGAGCCCGAGAGTCGTGTAAGATGATCTCTGATCACTCCTCTTTTCCTGACCACTTGTGTTCAGGTTACAAAACTAACTGAAACTCTGAAATCTTCTGAAATTTGCGGTGTCGCGCGCTCGATCGATGCAGGGAGGATTTCACTGCCTATGCAGACGTGTGCTTCAGGGAGTTCGGCGACCGGGTGACCCACTGGACCACCATGGATGAGCCGAACGTGATCTCCATTGCCGCGTACGACAGCGGCGCGTTCCCGCCGTGCCGCTGCTCGGCTCCCTTTGGGTTGAACTGCACGGTGGGCAACTCGACCGTGGAGCCGTACATCGTTGCTCACAACTCCATCTTGGCACATGCTTCGGTTGTCAAGTTGTACAGAGAGAAGTACCAGGTGAGTTCATGTATCTTGAATGCTCAACTCAAACCATTCAGATTTCAGAACCATAAGACAGCCTGAAATTTCAGTACTACTACTGAAGCATAGATACAGGACATATCATAATCTTTTGGAAATCAATCCGTTATCAGATATTCAGAAAAGCATCAATGAATTAAACAGATTGATCTTTTTATTTCGGACGTGAACATTGCAAGTTCTCTGAAAGAGAAACACGAACATTGCAGGCTACACAGAAGGGCGTCGTCGGCATGAACGTCTACAGCTTCTGGAACTACCCGTTCTCGCCCAGCTCTGCAGACATTGCAGCAACTCAGAGATCGTTGGACTTCATGATTGGTTGGTGAGTGATCCATTTATTCCATTCAAGTTACTGATTTACACTTCTTAATTTGTTGGTCATAGAAATGCGATGAGATGATGAGGATACGTGTATATTCTTTTGCTTAGGATCTTAAACCCTTTGGTGCATGGAGATTACCCTGAAATCATGAAGAAGAAAGCTGGATCCCGGATTCCATCATTCACCAAAGAACAGTCGGAGTTGATCCGTGGAAGTACTGATTTCATCGGTATAAACCACTACACGTCGGTGTACGTCAGCGATGGAAAAAACAGCGCAGACATGGGCCCCCGAGACTACAATGCCGACATGTCTGCTACCTTCAGATGTAAGTCTAAATTTTAGGTGAAGAAAGCAAATCACACAATATGGCACATCATACTGATGGTAGTACGTGGCATCTTCAGATATACAAGCCTTGTAGCTCTAGGTAGTTCATACTACTTGCCACATGACACAATTTGACCATCTGTTGTAACTGTACGTTTGCTTGTTTTGTGTTTCAGTATCAAGGGACGACACACCGAGTGGACAGGTATTTTGTTACTCTTTTATCTACTCATACTTTTTAAAGGAATTTTATTTACTCGATTTCAGTCTACTCATACTGAAAAGCCTTGTTGATAATCTCCAATAATTTTTAGTCGATTTCATGAAAATTTTATGGTGTGAATGCGAGGTTGAAATTTCAAATACCGAACCTTTACATAATTTTGTAGAGTAAGTTCCTGATAAATGACATGGTGTAAGTTAAGAATTGCTTCTAGTTCTATCATGCCTCTTGGAATTGGGTTTGAAATCAATAATTCAACTCTAGATGATAGCCAAACGTCTACATCTTTGAAATTGAATTCCAATTCCACAATTCCAAGGCCAATACCTGGGAGCCAAACGAGGTGTGAAATTTATTGAAGATGATTCAATGTGTTGAGAATCTAATTTGTGCACATTGGCGGGCCTAGGTGCACAGGTGGCCCCCACAGTCG
Organism: Ampelocalamus luodianensis; assembly: GCA_036346255.1. Lineage (NCBI taxonomy): Eukaryota > Viridiplantae > Streptophyta > Magnoliopsida > Poales > Poaceae > Ampelocalamus > Ampelocalamus luodianensis. The sequence continues at coordinate 27,141,846 of CM070626.1, read as the reverse complement.
TATAGACAATGATTTCGTAAAAGCTCGGTATTTGTAATTTCAACATCACGTTCACACTACAATTTTTTTATGAAATTGTCTGAAATTTGTTGGAGATGATTTAACGTGTAGAGAAGCTACTTTGTGCACATTGGTAGACCTAGGTGCGCAGGTGGACCCCAGTCTTGTAGAATTCCAAATGACATTCAAACATAAAAAATGGATTTTGAATTGGCTTGAATCAAATTCAAATTCAACTAGAATAGGATTTGGAATCCAATTGAATGAATTAAATTCAATTCTAGGTAGCCAGACCGGGTGTTACTGAATTTGTACGACAATTGTGGAAAGCAGATCAAACTAAACTAAACATTTACCTTTCAATTTTTGTTACAGTTTGTCCCTATCAACTTGCCAAGTGATCCGCAAGGGCTGCAATGTATGCTCAAGTACCTCAGTGACACATACCATAACATTCCTGTCTATGTGCAAGAAAATGGCAAGTCTTCAACCCTATTATCCCTCAATTTTTGTTTACAGTGTTCTTCATCATTGACATATATATCACCATAGATTGTGTGCATTACAATCCTTAAAAAGTACCTAAAATAATCCAGTCATGAATTCCAAATTACTGGTGACTAGCCTGCAAATTCTGCAGAAACTGAAAGACCAATTCTTTTATAAACAAGGAAACACTCCTGTTGTCTCCATGTGTCAAGTCTAACATGAATTTCATCCCATCATATTTTAGGCTATGGGCAGTACTTTAACGACTCTGTCAATGACCCTCAAAGAGTGGAGTACTTGAGTGGCTACATAGGCAGCACACTCGCTGCACTCAGGTGAGTGCTGCTGTTCTTTACACTATACAGTCTATGGTAGATGAAATTTTTTTCTGAACTTTGGGCGCTATATATGGTTATTGCAGGAATGGAGCCAATGTGAAGGGCTACTTTGTTTGGTCATTCCTCGATGTGTTCGAGCTGTTAGCAGGCTATCATTCGCGATTCGGCCTGCACTACGTCGACTTTGAGGATCCCGGGCTGCCAAGGCAGCCAAAGTTCTCTGCTCAGTGGTACTCCAAGTTCTTGAGGAGTGAAATCGGGATAAACATAGAGAACATGGTCAGCCCTGATGCAAGCTCGCATGCTCAACAATGAGCTTACTAGCAGTGCATAGGGATAAACATGTTGGAGTAGCTGGAGAAACAAACAAAGGAGTTGCTTATCTTCTTTTTTTTCCACAGAAACATTTTTTTGTCGGTTTCTTATAGTTAGTCATCGCTCACCATTAGGTGTTCCGTTGATGAGTTATAGGTTTACTCTTCAACTGTAGGCTGCTATGTTCTTGTTGTCATGACTCATTACAGGCAGCTAGGTAATCAGATATATAAATAAGACAGACCATAGTCCATAAATAATCTTGCGAAATACACACTGTTTTCGTACTTATGAATTAATAAAATAATAAAATCTCACGACAGTTTTCATAAGCATATTGGAATGTCAGAATTAATACGAATGCACCAAATGTGTTGTCTAATGTCTTAAAAGGAACATAAGGCAGGAACTGAACTGTTTCTTTATTCATAGTGACAGTAAGGTCTTCCCTAACACATCAGCTTTCTGCATCATAATCTTCTTTCCAGCAGCTCGGCAGATGCTTCCTTCCAACTTCCTGGGAAGAACATACCACAGATCAATACTGTAACTCTTTGAAACATAGATGCAATAAATTGGAAGAACAGGGTATGGACTATGGACAGGTAGACAGATTATTCAGGGTTATCAAACAAAGAGGGGCGGTGTCCCGAGAATAGTAGAATGGGTGCAATTACCATCCAAAATGTTACAAATAATGCACGGATCAATAGGGACAAGAGACACGAATTTTACGTAGAAAACCCTTACGGGAAAAAACCACAGGTGCCAACCGGCGATGATCACTATATGAGGAGTGTTTACAAAATGTCAGGAATTACAATGAGACGTCAGCGTCAACTCTCCTCGTGCGGCTTACAAGAAGTATATAAAGGGGTAAAATGACTTAGAGTCCAAGTAAGAAACTAATCCGCTAATATGGTAACTAATCCGGATACTTTCATATTAGAAATTCGGATCACAATATATCACATATTCAACAATCTCTACCTTGAGACGAATTTCCTCTTGTAGCATAATAAAGAATCATCAATTATCAAATAACTCCACAGTAAGATAAAAATCACCGTGCGCCAACTAGTCTCTAGGACTATGCTGTAACACCAACTAAGTTTGAGCAAAAGCTCAAACTTAGTAGCAGGAACTGGCTTTATCATCATGTCAGCTGGATTATCATAAGTACTTATCTTGTACACTTTGACATCACCTTGAGCAATAACACCTCGAATAAAGTGATATCTCACATCAATGTGCTTTGTTCTCTCATGGAACATCTGATCCTTTGTAAGGCATATAGCACTCTGACTATCACAAAATATAGTAGTGCCAGAATTATCTCCACAAAGCTCAGTGTACAAACCTCTCAACCAAATAGCTTCTTTACAAGCTTCGGACATAGCCATATATTCGCCTGGTGGTAGATAAGGCAACGAGAGATTGCAAAGTTGCTTTCCAACTAACAGCACAACCACCAATGGTGAAAACATAACCTATGAGAGACCTCCCCTTTTCCAAATCACTAGCATAATCAGAGTCAACATAACCAACAAGTCCATCTCTAGAATTCTCAAATTGCAAACAAGCATTAGAAGTGCCACACAAATATCTGAAAATCCACTGAACTGCTTTCCGATGCTCTTTTCCAGGATTAGCCATGTATCTACTAACAACACTCAGTGCATGAGATAAATCAGGACAAGAACAGACCATGGCATACATCAGAGAACCAACTGCACTAGAATATGGAACTCTAGACATGTACTCAATATCACAATCTGACTTAGGACATAAAGCTGAAGATAATCTAAAATGCGAAACTAATGGAGTACTCACTGGTTTTGCATCATGCATATTAAAACGACGAAGGACCTTCTCAATATAACCTTTTTGACTAAGGTATAACTTGCCAGATTTCCTCTCTTTAATAATCTCCATCCCAAGAATTTTCTTTGCTGCACCTAGGTCCTTCATCTCAAATTCATTACTCAATTGTGTTTTCAGTTTTGCTATTTCTGACTTATCTTTTGTAGCAATCAACATATCATCAACATAGAGAAGTAAATAAATGATTGAACCATTAATAGTCTTTAAATAGACACAGCTATCATAATCAGACCGCTTAAAATTATGAGAGAGCATAAAATAGTCAAATCTCTTGTACCATTGCCTAGGAGATTGCTTCAAACCATAAAGAGATTTCTTTAATCTACAAACAAGGTGTTCTTTTCCAGGTTTAACAAAACCTTCAGGTTGGTCCATATAAATGTCTTCTTCTAACTCTCCATATAAGAATGCAGTTTTAACATCTAATTTCTCAAGTTCATAATCATGCATAGCAACAATACTGAGTAAAGTGCGAATAGAACTATGCTTCACAACTGGGGAAAAGACATCATTAAAATCAATACTTGGAATTTGACTATAGCCTTTAGCAACCAATCTTGCTTTATACCTTACTGGTTCAGTAGAAGAAATACCTTCCTTTCTTTTGAAAATCCACTTGCAACGAACAAGCTTCTTCTCATTTGGCAATTTCACTAATTCCCAAGTGTCATTCTTTTCAAGTGACTCCATCTCATCATGCATAATAGTTATCCACTTATTACAATCAGTGGAGCTAATAGCCTCAGAGTATGATGAAGGTTCTGAATTACCTTCAATTTCTTCTGCCACACTCAAAGCATAAGCAACAATATTAGCTTCTTCAATCAACCTCTTGGGTGGATTAATCTCTCTCCTAGGCCTATTAACTGCAATAGACTGTTGTAGTGGTTGCTCAACAATAGGAGTATCCTCAACAATAGGTACATCATGAACAACAGTGTTTTCCTTATCTGATGTGTTACCTGAACCAACAGAGTGCTCCACCTGAACACTTGAATTCTGCCCACTCTCAAGAGGAACAGGAACGTTAGTAAGCAGTTTATCAGGAAGCATAGCAGATTCATTAAAGACGATGTTTCTGCTAATCACAACCTTCCTTGTTTCAGGATTCCACAACTTATATCCTTTAACACCAGATTTATAACCAAGAAAGATGCACTTAATAGCTCTAGGCTCTAATTTTTTATTATCAACATGAGCATAAGCAGTACAACCAAAAACTCTCAATTCTGAATAATTTGCTGGGGAACCAGACCATACCGCAATTGGAGTTTTCTTTTCAATTGCAATATTGGGTGACCGATTAATAAGATAGCAAGCAGTGGAAGCGGCTTCAGCCCAAAAACGCCTATACAAACCTGCATTAGACAACATGCAATAGGCCTTGGAAATGATGGTTCTGTTCATACGCTCAGCTACACCGTTTTGTTGAGGAGTACTAGGAACGGTGTAATGCCTAACAATACCTTCAGCCTTGCAATATGATTCAAATTCATTAGAACAGAATTCTATCCCATTATCAGTGCGAAGTTTCTTTACCTTCTTTTCAGTTTGCCTTTTAATCATAGTCTTCCACTCTTTAAATGCTGAAATTGCTTCTGACTTATGCTTCAAGAAATAAGGCCACACTCTTCTAGAGTAATCATCAATAATTGTTAACATATAACGAGCACCTCCTAGAGATGTCTTCCGAGATGGCCCCCATAAATCAGAATGCACATAATCCAAAATACCTTCTGTGGTATGAACTGAAGTATTAAACCTCACCCTTTTGTGTTTGCCAAACACGCAATGCTCACAAAATTTCAACTTGCCGATGCTATGTCCATCAAGAAGTCCTCTCTTACTCAGTTATGCCAAACCAAGTTCACTCATATGCCCAAGACGCATATGCCAAAGATTAGTAGCATCAGAATCAGATAATGAACTTGAAATTACAGCAACATTACCTGATATTGTAGTACCTCGCAGATGGTACAGATTGGCAGTTTTAATATCAGCTTTCATCATAATAAGAGAGCCTTTTGATACCTTCAAAACTCCACCTTTACCATAATACTTGTACCATTTAGCATCAAGAGTACTCAAAGAGATGAGGTTCCTTTTCAAATCTGGAATGTGTCTCACATCTGTCAAAGTTCTGCAATGCCATCAAACATCTTGATCTGAATTGAACCAATTCCTGCAACCTTACAAGATGAGTTATCACCCATCAACACAGTACCACCTTCAACAGGTTCATAGGTAGCAAACCAATCCCTATTCGGGCACATATGAAAGGTACAGGCAGAATCAAGAATCCATTCATCAGTGGTCTTAGCACATCCAGCAAAGGCAACAAGAATTTCTCCATTAGGACTATCATCGGCAGCAAGGGAGGCTTTACCTTCATCATCTGGTTTACCTTTTGGATTATAATGGCTGGTTCTCTTTTCTTTATTTTGGAGCTTCTAGCATTCAGAGATGTCGTGCCCACATTTCTTGCAATATTTGCACGACTTATACTTGCCTCTAGATTTCGACCGATTCTTGTAGCCGTTCGGACTTTTACCTCGAAATCCATTGTTTGAGTTCTTCTCCTTTTGCCTGCCACGAATAAACAAGCCTTCTCCTTTCGAGCTTGAATTTTCAGAAGGTACCATCTGTTTCATCTTTTTCTTAGCATGCAAAGCTTCATAAACTTCATTAAGAGTGAGAGTATCTCTATTATATAATATGGTATCTCTGAAATTTAAAAATGAACCAGACAGGGAACACAAAAGAATAAGACTTAAATCCTCATCCTCATATTTTACCTCCATCGACTCTAGGTCGGCAACGATCTCCTTAAACACCGAAAGATGATCAAGCATGGATTCTCCTTCTTGCAATTTATGAGAGTACAACTTCTGCTTGAGATGCATCTTGCTGGTGAGATCCTTTGTCATGCAAATTTTTCCAGCTTTAGCCATAATGCAGCAGCTATCTTCTCCTTCAATACATTCTACAAAATATTATTTGATAGATGAAGGTGAATTTGAGATAAAACCTTACGGTCTTTACGCTTGTCATCTGTGGTCCATGCGGTATGTTGTTTCGTAAATCTTTCCAGTGCATCATCCAAATCCATCTGTGCTAACACAACCCTCATATTGACTTGCCACAATGAAAATCTTGTGTCTCGATCGAGGAGTGGAAGATCATACTTCAAAGTCGCCATGAGGAATAAAATCTGAAAATTGCTGGTACTGTTCTGTATAAACCTAGCAATAATCACGACCTTTTTGGTACACCTTCTGTGTACGCGAATCAAAGATCTTCGAAACATGGTACTCTTCTCGTGTGGACGAAGCAAAAAAAAATACTCTAGAACTTAATCCTCCACGTGAAGAACAACACTACCTTGCTTTGGTGATTAGTATAAAGAAAGAATTGAAGGACATGTGCTGGTAGTTTGTCACTACGTGAAAAAGCAATGGAAACAATCTTGGGACCTGTGCTTGCTGTGGCGACGGAAAAAGATGCTGGCTCCGAAAAAAGACCGAGGCGATACGGAACAATGCCTTCCAACGCTCGCGTGCACGGGCCGAGGAAACGCCTGGAGCCTCTTGGACCGAGGAAAGAGCGACGGCCTGGCTGCTGCTGATTCGCGCGATGAAGGACCGACACGCGACGAAGACTCGCGGACGAAGATCGCTGTGCGACGGCGGACGACGAAATCAATCTGCTATTTTTTTCACGTATCTCTCAAACCCTAATCTCCTGTGCTCTGATCAATAGGGACAAGAGACACGAATTTTACGTGAAAAACCCTTGCAGGAAAAAACCACAGGCGCCAACCGACGATGATCACTATATGAGGAGTGTTTACAAAACACCGGTGATTACAATGAGGCGTCAGGCGTCAACTCTCCCCGTGCGGCTTACAAGAGGTATATAAAGGGGTAAAAGGACTTAGAGTCTAAGTAAGAAACTAATATGCTAATATGGTAACTAATCCGGATACTTCCATATTATAAATTCGGATCACAATATATCCCATATTCAACACAAAAGATGGTAAAAAAATGTCACTTGTTGTCGTTGTCCAGGATATCATCCTGAGAAGAACAAAAGAACATGTGTTTAAGCTAGAGACCAAAAATATATTACAGAATTATGCCACCAGATCAGCATGGACGACAGAGATGCAATGCCTCAAATCTACTAATACAACAGATAGTAGCAGCAACAAAGATATAGAGTTTTTTTGGCTAAAATAGCATCATTGCGTAATAGCAAAACTAGTCCACCATGCGCATCAGAGGCAAAAATGACACTTTGTTCGGACCCAGAGGTCCGGATTTGGCGAGGATGCGACACATGGCAAATCTGGCCCCCAGGGATGTGGAAATAGCCTATCTAGCCCTAGGGGTGAGGAAATACCCTTGTCCGCCCCAAACGTGCGGAAATAGGTATTCCCGGCCCCTATGGGTGTAGATTCTCTCTTCTAAAAAAGTATTGTTTGTACAAATTTCTAAATATAGCACATAAGCTCCAAAAATTATGAATTTTTTTGTGAAGACTCCTGACACAGTGTAATTGCTTTTGTAATTTTTTCAGAATTTTATATATTCTACATGTTTCTCGAAAGAATATTGTTTTTACGAATTTCTAAATATAGCCATCAGCTCCAAAAATTATGACATTTTTTGTGAAGGCTTCTGACAAAGTGTACTTGCTTGTGTGCTTTTTGCAGAATTTGGTATGTTATGTATTTCTCTCAAAAATTGCATGAAGGCTACTATTTGTATGCAAATGACATAATCGATTTGAGAAAAATTTCAAAAACATGCTCAAAATACTTTCTAAATTTATTCTCAGTATAATTATCCCAAGTTTATAATCTTTTGAAAATTTTCTAACCCCTGGAGGCTGGATTTGCCTCATCCTGACCCCTGGGGGCCCTAGGGGTGCGGTAGCCCCTCACCCTTTTTTTTTAAAAAAAACTAAAATCTTGCTTTCGGTGTCCCCAGATTCTCACTAAAATCTTAAAAATATTGTTTGATATGATTTTTGTCACATGTGATAATGCCCTCTCCCTCGACAACGAAAGTTTGATCTGATCAGCAGGGGCGGGCCAAGCGGCCGACCACGTGATTTTTTTTTTGTGGAATGAAAATTTTGGTAGATGTGATAATATTTACTTTTTCTTTTTTTACCTTCATATTTACCCTATTCCCATCGCAGTCTCTGTAAAGAAGATAAAAACTGTATCGGAATGTTACCGTGAAGTCATAGTATACTTTCCTATATGTCCCGATTGACTTCGGATACTAATACTATTTTCCTTCGTACTCTGAGTAGTACTAATTGTATTACTACTTTTACTATCTACGATTTTTGGTTTTGTCTGATCTGATCACTCGATTTGTAACATAAAAAAACTTGGGATAATCATACTGAGAATAAATGTGGAAAGTATTTTGAGCATATTTTTGAAAAATTTTCTCAAATCGATTATTTCATTTGCATACAAACAGTAGTTAAAGGAATTTTAGAGAAACATTAAGAACATATAAAATTCTAGAAACATTAAACAAATAAGTACACTATGTCATGAACTTTCGCAAAAAAGTTCATAATTTTTGGAGCTCATTTGCTATAATTAGAAATTCCTACGAATAGTAAACGTAAAAGAATTTTTGAGAAAAATGCAGAACATATAAAATTCTAGAAACATTACACAAGTAAGTACACCATATCAAGATTCTTCACAAAAAAGTTTATAATTTTTGAAGCTCATTTGTTATATTTAGAAATTCCTACAAACTGTACTTTTCTGGAAGAGAGAGAATCCGCATCCCTAGGGTCGGACGAGGGTATTTCCCTGTCCCTAGGGCCGGATGGGCCATTTTCGCACCCTTGTGGGGCGGATTCGACATATGTCACGTCCTCGGTATAGGTTCTCTAGGGCACAGACAAGGTTATATTTTTGTCCTTGATGCGCGCAGGGGCTGTTTTGCTATTACGCATGCCAACGATGCTATTTTAGCCAAAAGCTCCAAAAATATATAGATTACCTCAATGTGAGCATCTCGCGATTCTCCTCCTCATGATAAAGCTTGGACAAGGTAAAGCAGATAACAACTTGTCCACGAGGCGAGCAAAATTGCTAATCAGAAGCAATTAATCACGCGACGTCAAACATTAAAAAGCACTGATGAAATCACAACAGCCTACCTAAAGCAAGTAGAACTGACGACACTGCAGCAAGCTCATGTGCGTATATATGTATGTGAGGAGACATACTTGTTAGAAAACGAAGGCAAATAACTAAGATAATTAAAGAAAAAGAGAGATAGATTTTAACAAGAAAAATCATTGTGGAAAAAAAAACACGGAACGCACAACCAGCGATGATTGTCGTAGCTACAAACTAGACAATAAAGAAGGAGGACCCCCGGGCTTGCTACAATGTGAAGGGGGCAACCCCGAAGGTCCTCAAATATAGGGAAACAGAGTTTGAGGTGTATTAAATGTCTGTCTTTATTGCTCAAAAAGTCTCCCTATCACAGGGGAAAATGTCTATTTATAATGCTACATTCAGGGTATAGAAGATTAAAATTCTACCATTAAAAAGGTTCTATGTCTATAGGGTCTTCAGAGTCTTTACACCACCCTAGGTGTAGCCTCCAGTACACGTTATACCTTCATGGGCTTGGTCCACCATGCTTGTATTCTCGGTCTACAAGTGGTCTTGACTTCTTTCGCTCCATGCGAGGCAGTCCTGGAGCGAAGGCTCCTTGGGTCCTAGGGACCCATTCGCTCCAGGGTGTGTTGTACTCTTTTGTTAAAGTTACATTCGACGATCTTTTTACCCTTCGTTATGTACGAAGAGGTACATGGTACTCTTCGACTAGGTCGAGGTGTACCCTTGGTTTGGTGTCTTCGTCGGGTCGTTGGAGCAGGTAGGCTATCCCTACGAGAATGATCACTATATGAGGAAAATTAAAAAGCAGAGGATTTTACAATGAGTCATATCTCAACTCCGTACAAGTACAAGGATATATAGTAAAATGATCTTGCATGCTAGTGAACTCTAGTGTCATTTATCCATACCATGAATTTTGTATGTGGATGTGTAGTGGAGAGAGAAAAAAAGGTGATAAAGGTTAAAGTTGCAATGCCCATGCTAGATGAATGGTGGAGATATGTGATAATAGAGTTCCATGACATGCTAAAACACCATCCTATATATATAAGTGGTATAGACTGACTCGGGGCCCTATCGGTCCAAGTACCACGTCTCCTCGTTGGCCAGCCTGATAGAGATCTTGACTTTCCCTCCTGGCGACGCATATGCAACGTCGAGACCGACGAGGAACACGAGGGAGAGACCAGGAGAGATTGGTGGTGAGACTGGTGGTGAGTTCGAGCCATTTCGCAAGGTATGATCAGTGATCTTGCACAAGGTCTAGTGCTGCTTCAACCGAACTGTGGCCTGAATTAACCAAGAACAACAATGCATGCATTAATGGCCTCCATCAGGGAAAACTCTTTCAGTTTGTTTTTTTTTTTTGGCGGGCAGCGAAATGACCGATCGGACGAATTTCGTTCAAATGGTTTGGACCAAATTTCAATATTTCCAAAAAATAAATACTAATCCTAGGTCTTGAAGACCACACAGGTAGGGCATTACCACTAGGCTATTTTTTCTTATAGTTTATTTACTGGTTTTACTTTCTTTAATTCTCCAAATTCAAACAAAACAAAACAAAAATTGAACAAAACCATTTTCTTTCATAGGGTAACGAAAGGTCCAAACTTTCACCCAAATGTTGAACCATGGACTCCATACGTATAGAGAAATCATGTGGAGTGTGCAGTGCTGGGTGCTGTACTGCTTATTATGAGTGGCTAACATTTTTTTTTTCTTTTCTATGTGCTAAAAATCGCTTTCAATTGCCTTTTCTTTTGAGAAAGAAATATTGGATTTGTTTTTACCAAAACCTTATAGAGTGTATAGTGGCAACTGGTTAGTGGTGATCAAGTGAATGACTTTATGAGACTTTGGGTGTCAAGTTGTTTGAGACGCATTGAGTGAAAGATTGATTTCTTGGAGTAATCCTTGGAGAGGGTTTGACTTAAATAGAAGATTTTGTCTTTGGGACTAAACTGATGGCATTATTGCAACTAATAGAACCTATAGTTGTTTGTGGTTCAAGATCTTTTGTTCATGATGAGTGAAACATTAGAATTGTTGAAAGTATGAAAAATCTAGGTCAGTTTATTAGAGTACTATGATTGGATACCTTACAAGGTTGTGCAGAAGAATTGCGACGATGTAGTTTAATGAGGATAGAATTATGAAGAAATCTAATCGTATGACAACTATTGAGATGGTAGGAAATATTGAGTTAATGTCTGGTATGACTTGGCCTTTGTGAGTAACCCTCTGATAGTTAAAACCTTTCTAAAGATATTTTGGTCGAGAAAATGTTTCTATGTTGATGTTAATGAGTGGGTATGTTTGGATTGTGGAAATTTTAGGGATTTAATCTGATGATTTTCCTGTCTTTTATATAAGAAGTTCGTTGTAGGAGTCTTAGAGGTTAATTCTTAGGCTTTGTATTTTTATGCTAGAACTTTAATCGCCAATGATAATGTGTAGACGAAGTAGAATAAGAGTGGATTTCAAATAGTGGGATGATCATTGATAGAACTCTTTTGATGAAGTACATGAGAATATGTGATGTGAATTCTGAGTTGTTCATTCTTAAAAGATTGAGGTGACGTGATTACGTGTGAAGATCCATTTTGGGATGCATTAGAAGTTATATGTTAAAGTAATTCCGTCGGTAGAGGAGTTGATTGGAGTATATTTTTATGGGGTCAATAAAGCCTCTCTACAAAGGTGTGGATGATATACTTCAGTTTGAGTATGAGGTTGAAGTTGCCAATTTAAGAGAAATAAGTTAGTGTGTTATGTGATGATTGGAATTCCATAAGTTGAGAGAAATTTTATTCCTAAAAGAGAAATTGAGAAAAGAATGTTTCCTTAGGTAATGAAACGCTCTCTTGATTATCGTTGAGTTGTGTGTTTATGATAGAGGTCATTTGCAATTTGAGTTGGCATAATGTTGGGATGGTGGTTCTTTCTGGTTTAGGAAAATAAAAGAAGCGTTTGATTCAGATATTTGATTGACTTCTCTTTTGGGGTACGTGGTGTTTATTTGCAAACTACCTAATTGGAAGGCGGAAAAGTTTTCGTGATGAACCTTCGATTTTGGAATTGTCCCCATTGGTGGGAGTTGGTAATGTGCGGTTATGATGAGAACTTTTTATTTTCAATTGGGTTCTCTTTGCAAAACGAGTTCTGTTATGCATTCCTGGTTAAAGGAGATGCTTCTTGTTAGATGAAGAGATCGATTGAGATGCGAGACGAGAGTTTCATATGTTTTGTGCATGTTGTGTGGTTTGGTACCCAAAAAGGGAGGTTAGCCCAAGATACATCGGGTTGTTTTCGTTAGTTGCGGGGATTCAAAAGTTGGTGTATCGCTAGGATCGTCTCAGGTCCATACGCGGTATACGTAATATTTGGTATGTTCTGATACCGAGTGAGTACCTGGGAGATCTAGAGTTTGAGTTTTCATTAACGACGTCGACCATCGAGTAGGATCTTACCTTCGAGTCTCGTCTGATGAGTGTACCTGGAAATGTCGGGATGAGTGTTAAGGCAAACATTCGTTTACGTCAAGGTGTTGTGGTCTCAGCATTCCGAGAGGGAGGCCACTTGGGAGTTGGAGTCTCGCATGCGCGAGTAGTACCCAGAATTGTTCACAGCAGTACGTGTTTACCGTTATTAATTTCCAGTCACGGTTTTCTTTCGCGTAGATCGGTGTGAAGATTCAGGGTCGAATCCTGTTTAAGGGGGGTAGAATGTAATACTCTGAAATGTTTTAAGGGAGAAAATCGCTTAAAAGAGAATTTTATAAGGATTAAAAAGGGGTTTTTCGTAGTAGTTTGAGAACCTGGGCCTCAGGCCATTGGTCCACGAAGCCCAAGCGGTGGGAGGGGGGCCAGCCACCATTAAAAGGAGGGGGAAACCCTAGCCCACTACTGTAGCACACTCTGCTATAGTAGCACCTCCACTACAGTATCCCCGCTATAGTAGACTCCCTCCTTCTTACCCTCCATTGCTATTCCCCTCCCTCTTGGTGTTGCTCTCCCATTGCTGTTGGCCAAGGAGAAAAGTGAAGGAGAGGGAGAAGAAAGGGGAGAGGAGAACCTCGCGGGGATTTCAGCGAGTTCACACGTGTCTTCTAGGGTAAATATCAACTCCTCGCTGTTCGATTCAATTATTTTCTATGGTTTGATGTCGTTTAGTAAATCATTGTTCCTGCTACAATTGATTCTCTAATCTTAGTCGTTTTGTTCATCAGTTTTCGTCTAGATCAGAACAAAATTAGAGGTTAGGGCCTCCTAAATAATTGTGGGGGAATATCATCAGGTTTCTGTAGGATCTGAGTTCACTCAATTCAAAGTTGTAGGTTGGGAGATATGACAATTTCTTTAATGCTATCCAGAAATCCTGTCAAAACACAGCAGACGTACTAATTGATAGATAAGAATTTGATAATGGTCGAATCAGGGATGTCTCCCAACATGATATTTGTAAGCAATTTGTTTAGCTTTCCATATTGATAAAGAACACATTTTTTGGTTCAATCATTTGAAAGTTATAACTGTTCTATTCCTGCTGTTCATTTTGTTTGTCAATTCTGATAGTTGGTTTTCATCTGTATGTTACGTTTAGTTAAAGGCAGAATTAGGAGATCTCACCAACTAAGTTTTTGTAGATAATTTTTTTATATTTCCATAGAAACTGAGTATGCCTTTTTTTGTTTAACATAGGGAGAGTTATGTATTTTAGAAGGCTGCTGTGTAGTTTTAGTGTTCTACTAGTTCATCGTCATATTTGAGTAGATTAAATAATTGAACCATGGGTTTTGGGAAAGCATTTGAGAGCGTTGCAAATAGCATTATATTACCTTGTCAAGCTAGTTTTGAGTAAATTATTTATTGTAGGCGGAGTGACCTTGGGGTTGGTTTCACCTTCTTTCCCTCCCAACGTGCTGTAGCAAGAAATGCAAGTCCAAGTTAGATTGTCTTATAGATGATGTTCCATCCAGTTATATGTTTATGAAATGATTACTTCTTGTGAATTATGCGTATTTCTGTGCTTTACATGTTTCTATTCATTGGTGATAGCAAATTGTTGTTATGATAGAATGTATTCATTTCATTCCTTCATTTCAATCATTCATGCCTCACTCATGGGAGTGGGTATTGAGAGTCCCATCATTCCAATATAGGCAAGACCGATCATTCCAATATGGGCAAGTTCGATCATTCCAATATGGGCAAATAGATCCCCGTATGGAAGATTCTTCATACGAGCATTAGTGAACACCGACGGGTGTATCACTGGCTATACCGGTATATGCAGAAGAGAAGTGGATTTTATTTTCATACTTGCATCAAGAGCATGGCAATTTTCTTATGTATTCGATATATTAAAAATGATTATCTTTGATTTGATGTTGTCTATGATATTCGATTGTATTTGTTGAGTCTTGGACTCACGCTTGTTTGTTTATTGTTTAGGTGACCATCGAGGATGACATTCTTGGGGGAAGTTTAGCTCACATTTGCATACCACATTGCTGCACACATCCAACACGTAATAATATTTCCATTGTTTTACTTCAATAAGACTCGAGTATTGTAATAAATGGTCTATTGGTACCTCTTTTGGTTCTTTTCATAGTTTCAATTAATGGATGGTGTTTACGTCCTTGCTGGTGATGTTTAAACTGTGATTTTGAGTTTAGTATCTTACTGAAATTTCTTATTAGAACTGTGAGTAGAATTATTTAATCGTTGTCTAGTTTTCATGCGTCGTTGATTAAATAAGATAATTGTAGTTTTAGTTTTGGATTGTAAATCCTAGTCGCATCTTGGCTTCCGAATAGCCATGGTGTTACACAGATTTACACATCCAAAACTCTCAGTGTCTTCTGAACTAGTCCCAGATCAATAGCTAGCTCACACAGGAATTATTGATGAAATACTATCCATTTATGGTCAACGTTTACGGGACCTTATGGTCAACGTTTATTTAACTTGCCACGCAGGGCTAAAGAAACAAGTAAACTCTTGCAGCGGAACAGGAAAAACTTAGAAAAGCCAATCAACATGCCCATAGGCAATCGAGTAGAGAATACATCTTAATTCGCAAAGCCTTCACAAAACTCCTCTTCGTAGAACTCTTGGGCAGCTTGATACTCTTCAACTGAGCAGCAAAGTTTAAAGCCATGAGTATATAAAGTACTCAACAAGTCGTAGGGAAACATTATGCACTTAATATTCATACAAGGCTTGAACAAATGATTAGCTATATAGTTATTTTGTAGAAAGCAGTATTAACGATAAATACAGTAAATAGATTGAAAAACGTAATTGAAAAGAATAGTAAGTAAATAAGCAATTGCTTTAAAATAACCAGTGAACCTCATGTTCACTTCCCAACCAAACCACCAAGTGAATATCCCATCCACCACGTGAAAATCACATTCACCAGTGAATATCCCATTCACCACGTGAAAATCACATTCACCAGTGAATATCCCATTCACCTTTCGACATAGTTTTATAAAGAAACTCCACATCTCGTGTGAAATCCTTGAGCATGTTCATGACCGTGGACACGGCTGTTTAAACAGTTTTAACTCTATAGAGATTATACAGCTTTACCCACAAGAGATAAATCAACTTATAATGTCCGATCACACACTTTTGTAGGTGCGTGACTAAGTAATTATCACAAGGCCTTTACAAAGCTCCTTCCCAACCAGTTCTGCCCGCTAAGGTTTCAACACTGAATGTCATCATGACCAGATAGGGCCCCCCTCTTGCACTATTGTGAATATCCATCTCGGAATTCACGCTTCCAAAAACAAAACTAGAATTAAAATATTGCTAATTATTTAGCTAGTTTCATCCCATACTAAGCATGTGGTTGTACGATATGACCCAGTCAATAACGCACAAGATTAAGTTCTTGACAAGTTACTCAGGCGACACTACCTCATCCAAAACAATGTGTCTCATGCATCCCATTTATTGCACGATCACTCAACTGAGCGTAAATCATTTTGTTCACCCAAACCAATGATAATCTTTGCCATGGCACACAATCTTACACATCACACCACAACTTGTACAACAGTGACATCGCATCACAGTTGCACTACAGTGGCATCGCACTACAATTCTACATATCATTAAGTCAAATTCAACATTATTGAACATGTAATCATGAGCTCGTTGTAACTAAGCATGACTAAGCATCTCTACGATAACCCATGTTGGTGATACAACTAAAATTAACCATCCTATGGTGACAAAAAATTTATGGTATTCAAATAATCAAAGGAGGCGTAGTGACAAATAGGTGATTAACTATTCCTAAAAATAGTTGATATGAAGATAACATGCAATTTGATATAAAATAATATAATTTTGAAATCATAGGTTTAATATGATGAAAGGACTACGACTTGCATGAGCTTTGCTCGGTTATCACACTTGGATCTTCAAAGCATGCTTCTACTCCTCCTCCTTGAAACAGATCAATTAAACGAGAGAGGAAATAACAGGCGAAGCACAAATAAATCTAAAAAACAAATAAAAACTTTAAAACCAACTCTAAAATAAAGACCTCTATTTTAAATAAATTTAGGAATTTGAACGGGCTAAATCGGAGTTCAGATGGAGGAGAACAGACTCCCAGAAGATTTGATAGAAAGGAAAAAGAGAAGGAGAAAAGAATATTCAGATTATATTCCTTTGGATTTAATTATATAAAATCTCTAAAGCCTAACAGGTGGGTCCCATAAGATTTTTCTGACTTTCCGAATTAAAGAAAATCCAGAAAAAAAGTTTGAGAGGCTGACGGGTGGGCCCTTAGTCTATGGACCAAGTCCACGGAGTGCCTCGGGTGCACAAGAGTGACACGCGAGCTGACATGCGGCTGCTTACTGGATGACATGTGGGTGGCAACATGGAGGTGGTGGCTAAAGTGGTGACTCAGTGGCACTGAGGTGGCTAGCCAGATCAGCTGGAAGAGGAAGAAAGATGGGGGAATAGAGGAGCGAACATCGACGTTCGGCAAGTGCCGACGATGGTAACTGGCGGCGAGGCGGATCCAGCCAAGGTGCAAAATGGGTTGATGGGGCCTCGAGGATTCTACCAGAGGTGGCAGCGTGGCAAGAGAGGCGGCGACGACAATGGTGGAAAGTGGCTCACAGGTGCGCGGCGGCTTCGGTGGTTTGACGACACCTGATGGCAACCAAGGGAAGCACGACGACGGCACTAGGAACACGAGAAGAACCTTGGAGTGGTCAGAGGACAACAGCAACGACAACGCATCTATGGCCAGAGGCAGAGGAGAAAGGTGGGTGGCGGAGGCTCGACACGGTGGTGGATCTTCACCGGAGATGGAGGGAATCATACGAGATGGACTTGGAACACGCCGTGACGCACACAAGGAAGCAAGGGGGTTCACCGGCGAGGAGATCAAAGATGGAGACTGTGGCCAGCTTTGGAGAGGAAGAAGGCGACGATGGCTTTGTGACGCTCGGGTGAAGGGGACGGAAGAACCTCGTAGAACGCAACAACACGAGTTCAACGGTAGCGGAGGCACGACTGGAGAGGTTTTGATGGCGGCGAAATGGGCGAAAGAACACCACAATGACTAGTGGCGTCTCGACGGCGATTCGGCACAAAGAAAACAAAATCGAGGCCGGCGGCTTTAGGGTTTTGGGAGAGGTGGATGAGGATATGATGCGGGTGGAGCGCTTTTATAGGCTCAAAATGGGAGTATTTGCAAGGATGGCGGCAGCGGCTACGAGTTGGACTCGGAAGCAAGCTGGAGTCTAGAGGAAGAAGAAGAAAGGGGGAGGGAGAGGCAGATAGGGTGGGCCCGCACGACAGTGGAAGAAGGAGAAAAGGAAAAAAGGGTTGGCACTTGGGCTGGCGCGGAAAAAGGATCGGCCGAGCTGGCGGGGAAAATGAAAAAGGAAAGGAGGAAAAGAAAAACGGGCTGGCAGCCCGAAAGAAAAGGAATTTAGCCCAAAAGGAAAATCGGGAAAAAGAGGATTTCCGAATTTAGGAAATTGAATTATATAAAATTGAGCTCAAATAAATAGCAAATTAACTCCAAAAATTTGAAGAAACTTCCACAAAATTCTCTAGAACTCAATGAACCCAAATAAAACAAATTTTAATTTAATTGAAGTTTATATTAATCACATTAAATTGTTTTAATTTTAGAAAATTCAAATTAAGCTTTTACTAAATCAAGAAAATTCAAATGGTTATTTTTATTTTTAAATACTTCAAATAAACGCCAAAACTTAGGATGTTACACCCCTACTGTAGGAGCCCCTTGCGGTCAAGGTCTTGCTTCTTCATCGCTGAAAACATGCCTTGTTACCGCAAGGGTCTTGGCACACCGTCCCCTTCAGCCTAGCAAAGCATCATGGTGTCTGGCCGCATCATGGCAGTGCATGGGTGATAGGAGTTATTGCGTCCACTTGATTGGCGCGCTTCATGAAAGGAAGTTATTGTGCTTCCTTCATTATCGCACGTCGTGTTGCGGTTTAATGTGCTTCCTTGATTACTGTGAGTCATGGTATTGATGGAGGTGACAACAACTCATGTGCGCACCGTGAGTGGGGCATGTGGTAATGCCTCCTTGGCCCACGCCCCATCGTTGGCTACGCCACATTGTGGGTGGTGCCATGTGGCCTGTAAAATGGCCCAGGTACCCTTCAATTGCCCTCCTACGCTTCTTGAAATCGTGATTTTCTTCTCGCCTCTAGTTAGCTTGTAGTTGTTTGGTAGCTCCGTTAGTCCTCGCATTACCTTGTTAGGATGCCAAAGAGCCATAAGTCCACCAGGGAGGCAGGTAATTAAGTGACATATACTAGTGAGCTTGGTTGCTCATTGGTGATTCGCACCCTCGTTGAGGAGGCGAAGGTATCGAGCCTTGCCATTGTGTGGGCCCCTAGGACAGAAATGGATTCCCAAGCCGCCGGAGGACGAGGCTATGGTGTTCATTGCTTTCTTCGACATGAGCTTGTGGATTTCATCGATCGGGCTCATGGCGGGAGTGTTGCGCTTGTACAATGTGGACTTGGCGTAGCTGACGCCTAACTCCATCGTGCAACTAGGTGCCTTCGAGTGGACGTTGCGGGTTGAAGGAGCATAGGGTAGCGTGCTCTGATTCGCGTACCTGCATGATACCAGGTGCCAGCGAAGTGGAAGAAAGGCACCACAATGGTGGTCAACTTCGACAACGTCAATTTGCATGCGAAGGCCTCGAAGTTGGCGTACGTGCCGACCCATGCATCTCAGAACTGGTGGGAGAGTGAGTGGAAGCGGAGGTGGTTCTACCACGCCTCGCCCTCGGTTGATGGCTTGTGTTCCTCTGGGGGACCCATTGACCTCACTCCTTCGCAGGAGGTCCGATTGACCTTAAGGGACGAGGCATATTTGTAGATGCGGCTTAAGGCCACGAGGTGGATGTTGACACGGGACCTCGTGTAGAAGTTCTACTCATTCCACGAGGGTAGTTACCCCTTGGCGAGCAAGTGGGTGGCCTCCAGCTAATCGAGATGAAGGGTTTGGATGGTGGGTACTCTGGTGCTTCTAGTAGGAATTTTCCTTATGCGAATCTGATGTGTTTTACTATGGTTATGTAGTTGCACCCCTTGATGAGGGGGTGCAAGCAGCGAATGTGCTTATACTACAGACAAACACTCTCGGCACATCCTTGTCATGAGGAAGCCCCGCCTGAATAGGGCCTACCGAAGCCTGGGGGTACCCTTGGTAGAGCGGGCTGAATCGGACGAGGGGAAGAGGAAGCGTCCTCGTGCCGGTGAGGAGGGCGAGGCTTCGAACCCCATTTCAGCGGTACCCCTGCGGGCAGTGATTGTTATTCTCAGAGGGACCTTCTAGTAATTTATCATTTGAGAAAAGTGAAAAGAAAATGGATTAGAAAAGGGTTTGGAAGGGCCCACCTGTCAGTGGGACGTAAGAGGAGAGAAGGGTTTGAGACTTGCTCTCCAACCGGTCGATAGCACTCAGAGGGGATTCGGTTCCCCTTCCTCTGGGCGTGGGTGATTCTGGCAGAGAGAGGGTGGAGATGGCGGTGCTGGAGGAGTAAGCGGCCCAAGCATTTCACGCTCGACTGTTCGTAGCAACCATGTTGTTTGATCTTTTCTCATCTGCTTCAAAGCCAGGTACTCTTGCTCTTTGTAACATCCCAAATTTCAGGAGTTTTCAAAAAATTCAAAATAAAAATAATCATTTGATTTTGTTGATTTGCTCAAGCTTAACTTAGAGATTTTGGAAAGTTGGAAGTGATTTAATATGAATTAATCAAACTTCAACTAATTCAAAGCTTAGTTTGTTTGGAGTTCTCTAGTTTGGGATCCCCTTTTCTCTGTCCGTTCCTCCTTCTCGTGCGCCCGTGCCTCCAATCCTTGCAAGCCGTCCGATTTTGTTTGAGCGGCTCGATCTTTTTTGGACGTTCGACCAGTCCGAACATCCCAATCCTTGCGAGCCGTCTGATTGTGTTTGAGTAGCTCGATCTTGTTTGGATGTTCGCCCAGTTCGAACGTCCCAATCCTTGCGAGCCGTCCGATTGTGCATGAGCAGCTCGATCTCTTTTGCGCGTTCGCCCAGTACGAACATTCCTAATCCTTGTTAGCCGTCCGATCAGAATCGAACGGCCTTCATCCCCTAGACCACCCTCTTTGGTCATGACTCCCCTTTTGCAAAGACAACCCTCTCGGTCGCAACCGCCCTTTTTGCAAAGACGACCCTCTCGGTCGCAACCTTCCCTTTTGCAAAGACAACCCCCTCCTCCACAGGACCACCCTCTTGGTCACTACCTCCTCCTTTGGACCTTCTCCTTTGGACCTCTTCATGACCTACTCCTTCATAGGGCCTCCTCCTTTGGACTTCCTCAGGACCTCCCTCTTGGTTTTGACCAGCCCCACCTGTCAGCCTTGCTCACCTTCTCCTTCCTCTCGTCACGTCACTACTGCCGCAAAGGTCTTTGCGTATTAAATGCTGTTGAGTCGCATTAAATGTTATCATTTCGTAGTACTTGTTTCCCCCTCGAGTCCCCTCCCTACTTGCCTCCATCCCCTCCTTCACCTGGCCCTGTCATGCGCATTGAATGTGCCATCCTCCATTGCACCCATTGCACGCCAATGCCGTCCTCCCTCCTTGTACCTCCCCTTGCTTATATAAGGCACCTGGGAACCCCTTTTGTTCTCTCCTGTTGCTTCCCCCTCATCACTCTCTCCCTCCCTTCCTCGACCTCAACCGTTCAAGCTCCCACTCAAGTGGTTCCAACTTCTATCTTCATCTAAACTCTGTATCTTTCTTTTAGCTCTGGTTTTGTAGGTTCTTTGGTCTTTATTTGGAGTTTCTTTAGTTGCTTATTTGGCTTTGTTCACACGTGTAGATTTCGACGTTGTGGAAGACTTCTTAGACCCAACAGCCTCTACCGAAGCCGCTCAATTCTTCAACAAAGGCAAGTCGTGGACCTTTGATCACATTGAACCTATTTTTACAAAAGTTTATTGTTTTATATCAATATGTATGGCTAGTTGTATAAAAATCGGTTTGGGAGCTAGTTAAATACCTTTTCTACAGTATGCCTCATTGTTAATTTGCAACCGACATGACATGTTCCCTTGGACACCATAGGTTAGGTAATTTTTAGTTGGAAATTGTTGGTATACCAACCTGGTGTAATACCCCGAATGTTTCTACGGAAGGAGAGTAAACGAAAAAGGGGTTTTTCTGTAATACTCCAACTTATTGTAATGAAGGAAGCAGTGAAAAGAGAAATTAAACTTTAGACGAGGGAAAATCTGCAATTCTTTGACAACCTGGGCTTCGGGCTTTGGCCTAGGAGGCCCATGAGGGCCGACCACTAATAAAAGGAGGGGAAAACCTAGCCCACCACTGTAGCACGCATTGCTACAGTGTTCCGCTGCCGCTTCTGATGCCGCTACGGTGCGCGCCCTCCTTGCACTCCATTGCTCTCTCTTGGTGGTGCTCTCCCATTCTTTGTCGGCCAAGGAGAAAGGTGGAGGAGAGAGGAGAAGAAGAGGAGATGAGCATCTAGCGGGGTATTTCAGCGGGCAGCGTGTCTCCAAGGGTAACGATTGCGGTTGTTGTTGTTTGATTAGTCGTAGAAGTGAAACCGATTAAATTTGATTAGATCAAAGTCTGTCTGTTGGAAATTCAATTCTGTCCAGTAGTTTGCGCGGCTGTTTCGCAATCTTAGAGGCCGAATCAGAGGATCCCATCTCCTAGAGTATTGTAGGTTTTGTTCTTAGCTTTCGGTGGCCTCCAAGAACACTAAATTCCGACTTTCGAGTCAAAAGTTATGATAGATTTATTATCTGCTGTCCAGAATCCTGACGAGAATTAGCAGTCTCTGTATAGGTTGATATATGGCCTAGTTAGAGGGTGATTCAGAGGTCTTGCCCATAACAAATTTTGAAGGTGATATCACTAGCTTTCAGTATTGATAAAGAACACCTCATTTGGATTTATAGATCAAAAGTTATGCACTTTTCATTGTGACTGTCCAGATTGTAGGTCAGTCTGTCCAGATTGTATGTCAGTTTCTATCTTTAGTTTTGACCCGTGTGCCACTTTTTTTTAAAGGCAAAATATGAGTGTCGTGCCAACTAGGTTATTGTAGGTAATTTCATAACCTTTTCAGATTGTTAAAGAACACTCAATTCGGAGTTGTAGTTTAAAAGTTATGGACGTTTTAGTTCTGCTGTTCTAATTGCTCAGTCAGATTCTGTTCTGCTGTTTCGTTTGACAGTTAGCAATTTAGTTTGGCCGAATTGGGTTATCTCGTCAACTACAAAGTTGTAGATATATTTGTTAAGCTCGTGTAGGATCTGGGCTCATCTCTTTTGGAGTCCCAGATCGTTAGTTTTGGTCTTTACCGTGCTGCTGTCCTGATGGGATTCCATGTTGCTGCTGGAATTTCAGATTCGGGTTATGACTATGTTTTGGGTGTGCAAGAGGGTAGTGTAGAATATTAATTCATGATGGGCACTATGTTGTTCTTATTTCGGTTATTTAATTGTTTAGGCCGCGAGTCTACGGGTTTGGGAGCGCCATCGTTGCCTGCTAACGCGTCGCAATGCGGAAGGCAAGTACTTTGTTGGTTTTAAGTCTTTGTGATTGTGAATGTTTACATGAATATGATGTGACATCTTGTGATACCCAAATGCTGAATTGGTTATGTTCTATCAATATGTGGAGTAAATGCCGAAAGATGATATTAGCATTGTTCATGTTCATATCATGCATCCTTTTATTCATGCTATGTCCACGGGAGTGGGCTGTAAGTCCCACCATTCCAATGTGGGCGAGTTTGGACATTGTCATGTCCGCCCACGGGAGTGGATTGAAAGACCCATCAATTCGGTATGGGCACGTAAGACCCATCAATTCCAGTATGGGCGACTTTGGACACCTATATGAAACGTTCTTCATATAGGACTTGGATCCCGCACTTTGTTAAGGTGCGGGCTTAAGTGAACACCGACGGTGTGTCACTCGCTATCTGAGTATAAGCATGTGTGCAGTCCATCCTTGAGTACATTCATTCATGCCATGCATTCCTAAGTTTTCATTCGATGTATGCTCATATTCTCTTATGATGATGACTTGTTCATATGTGTGTTATGTCCCTTTATCAGATTACTTACTGAGTCGTGGACTCACTCTTGCGTTGTTTGTTTATTTTAGGTAACCCTTGATGTTGGCTCACTTGGGAGGAGTAGACACGCACTACTTGTTCACATCATCCAATTCATGTTCAAGATTAAATTTAGTTCTATCTTACATTCGTAAATGATGAACTGTAATAATAAATTTATAATTGGTGAAGGAAGGATACCTTCTCCACATTGATGTTGAATTATTACTGCATGTGAACTTTCATTATCAATGAACTGAAATAAATAGATTAGATGGTGAAGGAAGGATACCTTCATCATGTCTTGGTTGTTTTGATACTATCATTAGTTGATTTTATTCAAATTCTTCCGCATTATGGATGTATGTTAGATGTTTTAGGTGACATCTTGGCTTCCGAATAGCCAGGGTGTTACACCTGGGTATCGTTTATGCTTAGACATGCTTTAGTATACGCTGGATACTTGATCACTTAC
Organism: Ampelocalamus luodianensis; assembly: GCA_036346255.1. NCBI lineage: Eukaryota > Viridiplantae > Streptophyta > Magnoliopsida > Poales > Poaceae > Ampelocalamus > Ampelocalamus luodianensis. The sequence goes on along the minus strand of CM070626.1, from coordinate 27,117,509 downwards.
TCAAAGAATGTTAAATTTGACTAAAGGAACTATGTAACTGTGGCGGAGCCACTACTTTTAAAAGTTGTTGTGCTATTGGCTAGGGTGGTCATTTGGCTGGGTTGAACTCAAAATATTTTCGTACTCAAGCGAGTGATCGTGCAGTAAAGGGGGTGTAGGAAGCTTAGTTTGTTTGGAGTTTATTGGAGTTCTCTTGTTTGGGGTCCCCTTTTCTCTGTCCATTCCTCCTTCTCATGTGCCCGATCTGCCAATCCTTGCGAGCTGCCTGATTGTGTTTGAGCAGCTCGATCTTGTTTGGACGTTCGCCCAGTCCAAACGTCCCAATCCTTGCGAGCTGTTCGATTGTGTTTGAGCGGCTCGATCTTGTTTGGATGTTCGCCCAGTCCGAATGTCCCAATCCTTGCGAGCCGTCCGATTGTGTTTGAGTGGCTCGATCTCGTTTGTGCGTTCGCCCAGTACGAACGTTCCCAATCCTTGTGAGCCACCCGATCAGAATCGAACGGCCTTCATCCCCTAGACCAACCTCTTTGGTCGCGACTCCCCTTTTGCAAAGACAACACTCTCGGTCGTAACCGCCCTTTTTGCAAAGACGACCCTCTCGGTCGCAACCGACCTTTTTGCAAAGACGACCCTCTCAGTCACAATCGTGCTTTTTGCAAAGACCACCCCCTCCTCCTCAGGACCACCCTCTTGGTCACGACCTCCTGCTTTGGACCTTCTTAGGACCTCATCCTTTGGACCTTCTCCTTTGGACATCCTCCTCAAGACCTCTCTCTTGGTTTTGACCAGCCCCACCCGTCAGCCCTGCTCACCTCTCCTTCCTCTCATCGCGTCACTGCTGCCACAAACATCTTTGCTCATTAAATGCTGTTGAGTCGCATTAAATACTATCGTTTTCACAGTACTTGTTTCCCCCTCTAGTCCCCTCCCCTACTTGCCTCCATCCCCTCCTTCACCTGGCCCCGTCATGCGCATTGAATGTGGCATCCTCCATTGCACCCGTTGCACGACAGTGCCGTCCTCCCTCCTTGTACCTCCCCTCGCCTATATAAGGCACCTGGGAACCCCTTTTTGTTCTCTTGTTGCTTCCCCCTCATCACTCTCTCCCTCCCTTCCTCGACCTCAACCGTTCAAGCTCCCACTCAAGTGGTTCCAACTTCTATCTTCATCTGAACTCTGCATCTTTCTTTTAGCTCTGGTTTTGGTAGGTTCTTTGGTCTTTATTTGGAGTTTCTTTAGTTGCTTATTTAGCTTTGTTTGCACGTGTAGATTTCGGTGTTGCGGAAGACTTCTTAGATCCAACAGCCTCTACCGAAGCCGCTCAATTCTTCAACAAAGGCAAGTCATGGACATTTGATCATATTGAACCTATTTTTACAAAAGTATATTATTTCATATCAACATGCATGGCTAGTTGTATAAAAATCGGTTTGGAAGCTAGTTAAATACCTTCTCGATAGTATGCCTCCTTGTTAAATTGCAACCGACATGTTGACATGTTCCCTTGGACACCATAGGTTGGGTAATTTTTAGTTGAAAATTGTTGGTATACCAACCTGGGTATCGTTTATGCTTAGACATGCTTTAGTATACGCTGGATACTTGATCACTTACTCAAAGAATGTTAAATTTGACTAAATGAACTATGAAACTGTGGCAGAGCCACTGCTTTTAAAAGTTGTTGTGCCATTGGCTAGGGTGGTCATTTGGTTGGGTTGAACCCAAAATATTTTCGTACTCAGGCGAGTAATCGTGAAGTAAAGGGGTACAGGAAGCTTAGTTTGTTTGGAGTTTATTGGAGTTCTCTAGTTTGGAATCCCCTTTTCTCCGTCCGTTCCTCCTTCCTGTGCGCTCGCACCTTCAATCCTTGTGAGCCGTCCGATTGTGTTTGAGCAGCTCGATCTTGTTTGGATGTTCGCCTAGTCTGAACGTCCCAATCCTTGCGAGCTGTCCGATTGTGTTTGAGCGACTCGATCTTGTTTGGATGTTCACCCAGTCCGAACATCCCAATCCTCACGAGCCGTCCGATTATGTTTGAGTGGCTCGATCTCGTTTGCGCGTTCGCCTAGTACGAATGTTCCCAATCCTTGTGAGCTGTCTGATCAGAATCGAACGGCCTTCATCCCCTAGACCACCCTCTTTGGTCGCGACTCCCCTTTTGCAAAGACGACCCTCTCAGTCGCAGTCGCCCTTTTTGCAAAGATGACCCTCTCTGTAATACCCAAAAAATATTTAAGTGAGAATAAATACTCTAGAGAGGACAACCAATTAGAGAGAGTGGATTTAATAGATGTTTCAGGGGGGTTTTTGAGTATTTCAGACAACCTGGGTTGTGGGCTCTCGGCCCACAGCATTTAGGCCCAAGGGGGAGGGGCAGCCGGCCTTATAAGAGGAGAAACCTAGCTTTGCTACAGTACCACCATGTTACAGTGTCACTGCCGTTACTATAGCACTGTAGCACACCCCCATTGCTGTCGCCTCCTCCGTGCTGTCCTCCTTGGCCAAGCCTTATCGCCCCCTTGCCGCTGGCCAAGGAAGAAGGGAAGGGAAAGGAAGAGGAAGGGGAGAAGGGAGAAGAGAAGGGAGAGGATCACGTGGTGTTCCTCACGTTCTTCAGTGGTTCTTCAAGGGTAATCCCGATCCCCATTCAATTGGTGGTGTATTTGATTAATTAGGCGACGTCGGTAATAGATCTGTTTAGGACAGTCAGTATTGGCCGATGTTTTTGAGGAAGTTAAGTGTGGTTTCTGGTCTGGACACCTCCTTGAGAGTTGTGGGAAACATCGCTAGCTTTCTGTAGAGTATTAGATCACGTCATTTGGACAAGCGGTTTAGGAGTTATGAATTTCGTAGCCCTACTGTTCTACAGTTCTGTCATAATTTTGACGGTCAATGTTAATCGGTCATTAGCAAATAGTTAATGAATTTTTTAGGGGATCTCACCAAAATGAAAGTTGTAGGTATGCTCGTATGCTTTTTAGAGAGCTAAAGATCATAATTGTTAGGGGATCTCACCATTGGCTAGGGTGGTCATTTGGCTGGGTTGAACCCAAAATATTTTCGTACTCAAGCGAGTGATCATGCAATAAACGGGGTGCAGGAAGCATATTGGAATGAGGATATCTCGCCTGAGTAGACTCTAAGGACTTAACTTTGTGCGCTTGATCTGGGAAATACCGTGCAACCACAAGTTCATTTATGGGGTAGACTGGGCTAAATAATTAGCAATGCTTTGAGTCGGTTCTGTTATGGTTGGGAACAGGGCAAGTAGGGGCCAGTAAGTCGAATCCTTAGCGAGCAGAACTGAGTCAGAATAAAACTTTGTAAAGTCCTTAACACGTTCTCTAGACTGCTCACCAAAGGTATTGAGTGGTGGTATCGATGGGTGCCAAACCAACTAGAGAAGTCTTGTCTTGTGGGTAAAGTTGTACAACCTCTGCAGAGTGTAAAACTATTCGAATAGCCGTATCCCAGTTACGGACAATGCCTGGTGACTATCAAGCGAAGGGTAGTTTTTCCCAAAAGGTGGCCATGAGCGTTCGCGAGGTGGTCGTGGACGTTCACGAGTGGTCCAGGGCATGGACAGGGTGTTCACAGGTGGTCCTAGAGTGGTCTGGGAAGTGAACAGGTTGTTCACGAGCTGTTTTAAAGAATCTGTTTACTTATGTATTAATTTTTCAACTTGTGCTCTCAATCTACTTACCGTATTTTCAGTCAATACTGCATTCTGCAAAATAACCATACAACTATTCTTGTCAAGCCGTGCATGAATATTATTTGCATACATTTTTCCCCACGGCTTGCTAAGTACATTCAAAGTACTCATAGCTTTGCGCCCTCTGTTTGAATCAGTAGATGAGGGAGGACCAGAGAACCCGAAGTTCGTTGAAGAGGAGTTCTTCGAAGACCAGGTGTGCTAGGAGACGTCCTCCACTCGATAGCCTGTGGGCTTATCGGATGGCCTTCGCGTTTTGGTGTTGGTTTGCTGCAATTCTCTTGCGTTGTAAGCCCGGTGTGGCAGACCTTTGTAAAAACTCGACTATAAGGTCTTTTGCTTCTATAAATATTAATTTGTCCGCTTCATCTTTAGTTTGTTGTATGGATATGATTTCATCTTTGTTGCGACTGTATGAGCTAGCCACTGATCATAGGACTAGTTCAGTTTGCACAGAGGGTCCCAGGGTTGCATTACTCGGGATCTCGACAGTCTTTTCTATCTCCCGAAATAAAAAAAAAACCCTGTGAGTTTCCCTAAATCTTGATTTTTCCTCTTCCCGTTTCGGCTTCGATTTGGCATTTCTGGAGCTATTTCTCTGCCGGGTTGAATCATTGCCGTCGGTGGTGAGGTCGGAGCTTCCTCCTTATGCATCCGATTGGTTCCTTCTTGCGCCCCCATCTCATTTGGGTGTAAGCAGTGGACTTGCACTTGGATTTATCTTCGGCTGTTTTTGGTTGATCCTGATTTGGAAGGAGAGCTCGGTTTCTTGGTGCTCTATGGTGAAGTGCACTCAGCTAGTGCATTCTTGTGATCTTGTGCGGCTACACCTGTACCTCAACTTCGTTCTTCGGTGTGTCCCAATTTGCGAAGATCAACATTGTATCTCCGTCAACCTCGTCTATTTTGCGCGGCATAACGATGCGCTTGATTTTTCGAGACAGTGTCTTTTGACATGCCTTGTTTGGTTATCATCTCGGTGGTTTTGATTACCATCAGCTTTGTGAGTATTTCTGTATTCCTATTCTTGAGTATCACTTTGCATATATAGGTGATGTACTGGTTCAAATCTGGAATTGATTTGTTGTTAGTACTTGGAGATATTGCTAGTGATTCTTTGGTTCGGTTTGTGTAGTTCAATGATGATTGTCAAAATCTGAAATTAAATTGATAATTGGAAACAGACTTGAGCCAAATCCTTTTGCTTTCTGTGGTCAATTATAATTAGTAGCTTTTATACTTTCTGTTTTTCAGTTCTAGCTGAATCAAGATTAATCATTTATGTTCTGTGAACTGGCTGATCTTCTGTCAGACATTTGCATTGTTATTCTCAATCTGTCGATTAGGCTTATTGCTGAAATATATTTGTGAATTATCTTGGAGGCATTTGCTCTGATATTCTGTTTACAGACCGGTTGTTGTGTTGTTTTTGTGATTTCATTCACTCTGATGGTTAAATGGTAATCTGTTGACTGAAAGTTTAATTTGCTACTTTGAGATGAAATTGACACATTAAGAAAGTTGTAGTTTGAGCTCACGGTCTATTTTGTAATTGTCAAATTTGATTGGTAAAGAGATATTGACATATGTGCTGTGATGACCAAGATTATATGTTGTGCAACTATCCTTCTAAGAGCAATAAACATTCTTTAAATCTTAGCTTTATACTGATTTTATTCGTACACATGATGTATGAGTTGAGCATAATATTCTTTTTAAATGACTTGAAGGATTTACATGTGTATATGTTAATTATGCCATTTAAATACTGCTGAAAATATGCTTTAGTTGTTGTTTATTTTCTGGAATTAATTTTGAATGTTTGCTAAAACCACATTATTTACAACAGTGATGCCCCGTAATGACTTGGGCCCTGCGGCCAAGTCTGGATCCTCCGACGCAATGCTTGTGGACCCAAGGCCAGAGGCGGACTTGGGTGTTGGTCACAAACTTGCGAAGCGTGCTGCCCGTGCTTCGACTCCGCCCTAACCTTCGCCGTCGGCCCGTCGCTCGCGGCTACCCCATCCCTCGCCACCACCTTCCTTGGGCCGTGATGCGGCTCAAGATGTTGAGGTGGATGTTGGGGCCTTCGAGAACACCAACTGTCGTAGCTACAGACTAGACAGTACAGAAGGAGGGACCCTCGGGCAACCTGTAGTACGAAGGGGAAAAACTCCGAAGGTCCTCAAATATGGAAAGTGATATTAAAGTGTATTAAATGTGTCTCTTTTTTGCTAAAAAGTCATCCTTTAACCACATGGGGAAAGGGACGATTTATAGTGTTATATCCAGGGTACACGAGATTACAATTTTACCCTTAAAAGGTCATATGTTGCGCTTCCCTAGACGTAGCCTCTAGTGCATAGTATACCTTCTTGGGCTTGGTCTACCGCGTCTGTATTCCGAACCATAAGTAGCCTTGACTCCCTTCGCTCCATACGAGGTGGGTCCGGAGCGAAGGCTCCACGGACCCCTTCGCTCCGTGCGAGGTGGTCTGGAGCGAGGATCCTTGGGATCCCTTTACTCCCACTACTACAAAAAAGACTAGTACTGAATGTCTCATCACAGACGATTTTCTAAAACCATCAGTGTTAATAGTAATCACAAACCGTTTTACCGGCATGACCATCTCTATTACTGGATACGCTAAGAACCGTCTATGATGAGCTAATATCATAGACGATTCGTATCATGAACTGTCTATAACACTTCACAGACGGTTCTTAATACGAACCGTTTATGATAAGTATCTCATCAAAGGCGGTTTGTATTAAAAACAGAGTGTTAGGCATTTTAAGTCACAAAGTTAGGTAAAATCGAGATATACTTATCACAGACGGTTTTTAATATGGACCATCTTTGATATTAGCTCATCACAGACGGTTTTTGTTTGAAATCGTCTGTAATTCGTGGAAATTTTTGAATGCTTGTGCGGGAGGCAAAATATTTTCGTGATGTCCTTATATATTATACTCACCCCCCCCATCTTATCTTCCATTAGTCTCTCCCTCTCCTCTCCCCACGCCGAGCTCCGGCATCCGCCCTCGATTCCCCGGTTCGGCGAGGAGACGCAACCGACGACGAGGAGGAGGAGGAACGCACAGGAGCTCTATCTTGGCCTCAGGTGAGCATGAAGTTTTGCCCCTTAATCCCCATCCAGGTTTCCTTTTCACTCTGATTTTGTCTCCTCCATCCTGTCAGATTTCGTTCTCAGTGAGGACCCCATCTGTGGTCAACAAGGGATGTTGATTCGGTTTGAGATGGACGCCTTTACTCGACCTTGTCCTCGTCAGAGAGTGAGACATTGATTAAGAGAGAGATAGAGAGAGTATCTTTTAATTACTTTCTTGCAAACTATCAAAAGAGCATATGGAAACTACTATCCAGTAATTGATTGGTTTGATCCAAAATTCAATTTTTTTAATAGAAAAAACTATCACAGACGATTTTTACTAAAAACCGCCTATGATAGTCTATTTTCACAGATAGTTCTGAACAAGAATCGTCTATGATAATTAACTACCACAGACGGTTATTGTTTAGAATTGTCTGTGATAACTTTTTTCACAGATGGTTCAAAAACACCATCTGTGATGATCTCATATCATTACTGACCTATAAAGTCAGACGATTCACGAAACTGTCTGTGATGACGATTTTGAACCGTCTATGAAGACTTTTTCTGTAGTAGTGTCCAGGGCATGATGTACTCTTTGGTTGAGGCTGTTGTACCCTTCACTCTGTGCGAAGACGTATCTGGTACCATTCGACTAGATCGATGTGTACCACTGGCTTGTGGTCTTCGTGAGGCCACCAGGGCCGGTGGGCCAATCTACGACAGTGTGCAAGCACCAGATAGTTTTCTCGATTAGCTGTGTTTCTTTGATCTCCCTGCCACAAAGTCTAAGTCGAGTAATTATCTTGTGAATGGCAGAGTTATGAGTTGACCATTAGGCCAGTCTCAGTGGGAGTTTCATTAGAGTTTCATTCTCATTAAATGTGTTGCCACATAGGCATTTTAGATGACATGGCAGTGTATTTAAGAAGAGAGAGGAGAAATGGGTTTCATCTAGATGAAAGAATACCAACGAGTCATGAAATTAAATGCCTATGAAACTGTAGAATGAAACTCTCCATTGAGAGTGGGTATTTCATTCGAGTTTCATTTCATTTCATATGATATAGTAGTTTTGAAAACAACGTCATGAAACTCTCCATTGAGACTTGCCTTAGAGGATACGACGAGGAGCCAGCACGAGGAAACGCGGCATTAGTTGGAGGCCACGAAGCGGCACCGAGAAACGATCGACAAGAAGCTGGGAACGCGAACGCGCGCAGCTAGCGTGCATAGATCGAGGCGACGAAACACAGGCACGGTACGTACGTTTTTACTCGATCGACACACAAATCTCGGCTATTTTGCGCGAAACTTGGGCAATCAAGATTTTTCCATGTGGAACACACTAGCTAGGCCTGTTGAGCTTCCTCTAGATAGATCACCTTGTTAATGCATAACTCTTTTCACTAATAAAACAGTAGCTGCCGTAATAAGGGGCACAACTTAGAAACAAAATTATAGGGATCCGACCAAGCAAATCATACGCTTGCCTGCACAAACGGTGCCTTAGCTTCTGTTGTTTGTTGGTTCTGTCATCCGACGGTGGATCCTATACCCTGCCGAGATAGCTAGAAAAAAGTGATGGTGAGCTTCCTTAAATTAAGAGCTATTTTAAGGTGCTTCGTCGATTGCCGCAGACAACTTTTAAGTCTTAATTAAGTGGCTAATGTGACATAATAGTATAGAACTATATATAGTACAGAAGGGACAATAATTGGATAGAAACTACCTTTTGGCATTTTCCTTGGTGTTTTGAGGCTCCATTTGTGTTCTCTCTTGTGTATCACATAAACATATGGATCTGTCTTGTCAAAGGTTGAGGTTGACACCCTTGTTAGACCTCGCACTCTCTTGCCAACAGTTGAGCTTTGTTCATCAGCGTGTAAGTGTCATTTGTGCTGTTCATTTAAGACGTGTCATTAGACTAGAATTCTACCCCTTTGCTAGCAATGTTCGATTGGATATTACTCTAGAAACCTGCTTGTACTACCTTTGTTTTGGTGTTAACTGTTAGAAACTGAAAGGTGCAACCAATCTTCTAAAGCTATTTAGCCTAATGGTTCTCGAATGAACAACAAACGACACCTACATATATACTGATGAACAAAACTCAACCATTGGCAAGCGAGTGCAAAGTCTAATATGGAGGCTATCAACATCAACGTTTATTATGATAAACCAAAGAGGACGGAAATGGAGTCCCAGAGGCTCCAAGATATGTCGAAAGGTTGTTCCTATCGATTATTGTCCATTTTCTAATCCCTTGTGTCAAAGATAGGTGTCGTTTTGGAAATTTGCATGGTTTCCAAAACATAATGTTTAACACCAATTTCTATTCTGACATATTTATAAAACCAAATAAAACTATAATGTTATGGAACTATTTTCGAGACAAATAAACTCGTATTATTTTTATATGTCCAATTTAAAATTTCATAAAGATATTTGGTCAAAATTTTACTTCTTTTTAGTTAGGATTGTTTCCTATTGGACTATATTCTTTGATTACTTGAAAATTGTCACTTAAAAGCTGAAAGGGATTGAAAGATATTTGGAGCTCATCGCAGATGAAGATACAATCCAAACTAATAAGGGGTTTGCTAGAGAGTACTCGAGTGTTTTTTGGGTTTGTGAGTACCTAAGTTTTTTTATCCATGCTATGCTTGGTGATATCTCATTAGGGGAGGAGGTAAAGTGATCTCATGCATTGAATCTAGATCTAAGAACTCAAAATTTGAGTACTAATTAGCAACAAAACACTCAATTTGACTGACTAATAATTGGCCTGATCACAAAGCAGCACCTTGGCCTATCAGACTGGTAGAAGGGATATACCAAAGCAGAAAGATGGGTACATATTACACGTTATTGCTTTCGAATTTGGATGAATTTCTTATATGTCACTCATTGTTTCACTGACATGTGGATCTTAACCCCACGTGTCAGTGATACAATCAGGAATTTCACAAAATTCTAGCGACATATAAGGAATTAATCGTTCGAATTTTACTTTGTTTGTTGAAGAAATACTAGGCTAACATTTTTTTTTTTGGTTCACCTAGTACATCCTTGTGGCATATGCCTGCTTGGAAGCCGTTTCGGCTCAAAACCGGTGTAAAATTCCGGCCCCAAAAATTTTCCAGGCCGGGCCGGAAAAGACCGCTTGGATGGGCTGGCAATCTAATAAAATTACACCCGGTTTTGCCATTTACAACCGCATTTTAAAAACTTCTGCGGACGCCACACATTTTTTACAACTAGTATCGGGCTCCCTCTCCGCTGGTTCGCGAGTCGCCTGACTCTGAGTAGACTCCAGTGTAACGGAATACGGTGGGCGGACAGAATAATACGGACGATTATACATTCACACAAATATATTGATATTTTTTACTCGTATAAAAAGACAAACATAATATTGGGGTTGACAATAGAAAAATCAAACAAACTACTTAAAAAAGAAGCCAGGTTAATTAAATGACATTTTATGTGATAAAAATCATTAAATATAGTAGAAGTAGATGAGTGTTTGAACCGGGCTTACGGGATACTACTCACTGGTTCACAAAAATAAGTTATTTTGGAATGCGTGCATTCAAACTTTGAAAACTTTGATTATTGGTATCGTTTTAAATATTTATATTAGATATATAAAAATCATATGCGTAGGTTCGTCTCGGATTCATAATGTTTTGATTTTGATATATTTTACAATTAATTATAATAGTAATTAGTGTCAAAGTTATATTTTAAGTACCGTATTGATGTTTAAAACGATTTGTTTTTGTGAGTCAGAGTGCTTTTGACGAGGAGACCTTTCTCCCCTTTCTCCGTAGGTGTTTTTTTTTTTTGTTTTTGTTAGAGTTTCCGTAGATGTATCCCTTCCCCGATTCTGTGTCCTTGCCTCTTCCCTGCCCTTGGCCAATTAGTGGAAACTCGATCACAGTCCGCCAATCGGCCCATGGAACAAGCAGTCACACGAGGACTTCACTCCAGCACACGAATTAACTCGGCGGTGAGCTCTGCTCGGCTGCAGCATTTAACAGGGCTCAAAGGCTACTTCAGCGACCATGGCGGACGGAAGCGACATCTTCGATTCCGGCGGTACGATCAGGCCCGTATGAGAAGCATGTACAGCATGAGCGGCTGCACTGGCCCCCCAAAAATATTAGGGGCCCCGTTTTCTATGCACTCCTGAATGATTATTTCCTAATCTTGTACTAGTAGTAGTAAGAAATAATAAGTGAGCATTTTATTTATTCTCTTCTTCCTAAAAACTACCACGGATTCACATCCATTTTCTTTGCCTCCCGCCTCTTTGTTTTCTTTTACTAAATTCATTTCTAAGAAAATATGGGGTCTTGTTGATATTTTAAAGTTTATGAATGGCTAAATTGTTTTCGTAATGCAATTGTTCATATAATTTTGTTGACTATTCCGGCGAATATTGCATCTGCACGACGGAGCTTATATAAATTGAAGTTGTTCAAGTTCTACTTGTATTCTATAATGACTGAAGAAAGACTTAATGGTAGCACTTGCAATTGATGTTTAATTTGGAAAAGACCAATTACGAAGTTAATTTTTGACCGAAATTACGAAGTTAATTGAAGATTTTCCTTCAAGGCTTACAAGACGAATGATGTTTTTCACTTCAAAGTAATGGTACTAGTTTAGAGATTTGTTTTTCGGCGGGACCGAATTCTTTGTACTCGTATGGAAAAATATATTGCAATTGTAATATAAAAAATAATGACTTTTATTTTCACAATTGACTTTTATAAGTGTATGACCTCATTTTAATTTTAGCACAGGACCTGCAAAATGTCAGGTACGGCCCTGGGTATGAGATATCGAACTATCGGTACCTTCGACGGTCGTCTTTGTTTTGTGTGGCAGGATTACTTTGTTTGACATCTCTTCAACTTCCTACGATCTAAACAAGATCTACACAGATTTCGCGGCCCGATTAAACCGAAATCGACCGATTAGTAATGGTTTGTTCGGACGTTTAAACGCTTGCTGATACCAACAGAACTCCGAATCATGATTACATGACGGTTTAGCCTCCGACACCCCATATACGGGCGACTAATCGGCCGCTCTGACCTTTTTTCACTTTTTGAAAACACTGGTCGACTCTATCACGCGAGGAACCCTAGACGACGAGGGCGATTTCGTCGGCGGCGGCAACCTCATCGGTGTCAGATCCTTCGGATTGGATCTGAATTGGGGCAAGTGGAATAACGAAACCCTACTTCATCTACAAACTAAACTAGGTGTTTCGGCGTAATAGCGTGATGCATTTTTCATTCACCGTCCGTACGTGATCGCACACGTTAATCTTCGTGTTAATCAGCAAACAGTAAACGTTAATATTCTTGATAATCTACGGACGGAGCCTCAAAACGCTTCGTGCTCTTGTTAATCTATACGTTAATGCAAAAAAAAACGTTAATATTCTTCGTGTTCATGTTAATCTGTAATTTTCTTCGTGTTCTTGTTAATCTGTAATATTCTTGTTAATCAGCAAAAAGTAAACGCTTCGTACGGAGCCTCAAAACGAGTGCATGCACGTCCACGTACTCTGTAAACGAGTAGCACGCTATCGGCGTTCACGAGTAACACGCGTGCTGCAGTAAGAAATACCACGTGAACAGTAAGGCATCTGATAAATAAAAAAATACAAGTCACGAAACCAAGATTACTCGTCTTTTTACATACATCATTCTCATTCATGGAGTGGGAGTTAGCTTTCTAACCAAATATCTCCACAGACTACTCTAACTTCTCAGAAGAGTAATCCAAGAGTGAAACTGAAGTTAGAGTTGTTAAAACTTGAAGTGGAGCCATACCAAATAGAGCATATATAGGTGTACAAATCAGTCTTAAGGATAAAAAGGAAATTACAAGCTCAGTCAAATGGGATTTACCCGTGGTAATGACTATTCATGATAATTGCAACTAGATGACGTTACAGTAACTACTAAAACATCAATAAGCCGTTGATCTTATGCCGAAGAGGTATCGAGCGATCTCAGCTGTCCACACTTCATAATGCTTCGCAACTCAAGGACCTTCTCCGAATCTGATTCTTCTTCAGTTCTGACAATCGGCCACAGGTCCACAGCTGCCCCACCACACGTCCCTCCAACAAGATCAACTAGGTACATCTAGAAGCTTCTAGAAACTCCTACAGCTTGGATCCAGATCAATATGATGGCTTGATTTGTTGGGATGATGTGTTAATTAGTTTTGGTAAGAAACTTAGCTCTGATCTGTGAGCACTTGAGATTGTTTTGGTACAAAACTTCAGATCTGGGCACTTGGGATTATTTTATGTCTATTTTGTTTGAACTACTGCTGATTTGACTTGGTAAATCAATGAGGGTCTCTGATTTGTTCAGGCCGAAGAGTATATTGCTTGTGTGAGGTGATCAATGAGGGTGCCCAGGGGCTATATAGTGCTGTAGTAGTATATGGTCTCAGGAAAGTATGGTCCAACCACCAGTGTTAATTTGCTAATTGCCATGATCCCAATTGGTTACTTTTTATAATTAGGAGCAAAACGTTCTGGTTGAGATTTTGATCTAGGATTTCAGTGTTCTAATCACAATATTTGTTCTGTGTTGAGTTCTTTGTCAATGAATACATTTAACTTTCTTTTCTTGCGAGGAAGCTTTTTATTTTGTTTACTGATTGGCAATTTTCCATTTTTCAATTTAAGCTTCTTGAGTGCTTGAAAATTGAAAGCATTGCCATGAGAGGCAAAATAGCTAGGACGTTCATTGCAGCTCTCCATTTAATTGTGTTGCTGAATGGAACTTGTTGTTTACTGATGATTCCTTGTTCTGCAGTTTTAGCGACTTTTGATTGCATCAAGATTACACAGCTGGAACCATACAGATACAGAGACATCTTGATCTCGAGTGGGCCGAAGATGTGACCTCCCTAATGTTAATACTCGGAAGAATTTCTGCCTATTGAGTATCATCTTGCGCATCTCGTCTTTACATATATATGGTGTTTACTTTTGGACAGCACGTCTTGTAGGTAATTGCTTATTAGTTAACTCTGCTGATGGGAAGCAAGTGATGGGAGATGTTTTTCACAGAAATTTTTGTAAGCTATGCTAATTTGAGAGGTTTGGTATCTGGTATAGGGTTAAAATTACATGCTATGGTGTCAGCGGATTTTAACACGCATGGCATTTTGTTGGATCTTTATATTTCAGATGAAATAGTTGATTTCACCTCTTGCCTCGTACTTGTTCCTTGCTCTCGACAACAGTGTGGATTTGTTAACATGCAAATTTACTTGGTTGTCAATTTTGGTGACGCTTACGTCAAACACTCGATGCATATTGACCGAACTAGCAGAGCTGTGTGTTCACTCATGGCCCAAGTGAAGGCTTGTTTTCTTTCTACCCAAACAACGTTTACAAGGGAAAAAAATTATGGTTGTATTCAAAGGGTTTTCTTGTGCCGAGGAAAATACAAGTGGAAACTTTGTACATGTGGAAATATTTACAAAGCTCCCAAGCAGGGCCTATGTACGGTGACAGAGCTGAAAGAGGTTCATAGGGATACACCTGAATCCTCTAAAATTTTGCAAGAAAATTCACTATATAGTATATACATGTAGTAGTAATACATCACTTATATACAAACTCACAAAGTATATTGTCCTAGAGTCCCAACAAGTCCAACCCATCCAATAGACCAGGCCCAACACATAGTCAATGTCAGCCCCAATCGGCCCATTAGCCCAAGTGCCCACCAACTCACCAAGACAACCCAGACATCGATGGGGTTTTGTTCCCTTTTGCCCTAGCTGCAATAGCAAGCCACCAAAGCACACAATAGCTACAACAGCCAACGAGTAGCGTGTCGGCACGGTGAGCTAGTGATGGGAGGTAGCAAGCTAGCAAGAGCGCAAGCGCACCACACGCAGTGGCTAGTGGGCGACTCCGCGAGGAACGCGTAGCATGGCATGGGGAACTAGGTTGGGCGTGCCGGCTTGGGTCGTGGTGAGCTGTAACATACCAATTTTCTAAGCTTTAAAAATCTTTTAAATAGTTAGTAGAGCGAAAATTCACCATTTGGATTTATTTGAATTTAATTCAAAAGCTTAACTTGGATTTTTAGTATCAAAACCATTTAACATGAATAATCCCAACATGCACAATTGTCAAAACTATTTTATTTGGATTCTATGTGCTCATGTATAATTTCTAGATTTTTCTAGAATTTTTTCTGAGTTTATTTGCTATTTTCTATTGCTTATTTGAATTTCTAGTATTTTATAAAATAGAAAACTAATTAAAAATCTTGGAAATCTCTTCGGGCCGAAACTCTAAGCCTTCGGCCCATCTCCTCTCGCTTCACCCAACTCATGCGACCTAGTGCTGCATGTGTGCTATCGCCTTCAAGCGATATCACGGGCCCACATGTTAGCCTCTCACTTCCTCTCTCCACACGCATCCACTCAGTCCTTTCATCAACCGCCGTCCGATCGTGTTTGAACGGTCCGATGGAGTGGGACGTTCGGTCGGTCCGAACATTACCAGCAGTTTGAGTCGTCGATCGCCTTTGAACGGTCCGATGGAGTTGTGCCCTCGGGCGATCCGAACGTTCATATCATTTTGGATCGTCCGATCAAGGTTGGACGGTCAGATCAGTTGGAGTCCGAAACACGCCGCGCCTTGTTGCTCTATCAGGTGGGCCCCGCGTCGTTGTCGTCTCCGAGTCGGTTTCTTCCTCGCACAGCTCTACCCGCGTCCGCCATTGCCAAAGCTCAAGGCCCGTACGACAATGAGACTTTCCTAACTAAAACCTTCTAGATTTTGTTACCAAATCTTATCTCCTTCCTCTCCGCGTCCACATCTGCATTCAATCGTCCTCGATTCAATTCTATCTCCAATTCCAAATGAACCCGAGAATATCCCAAATTTTGGGATTCCTTATCTCGTGTCGCCCGAGCCCCTATAACTAGTCCCCGATGATCGCCTCTGTGCCCTCGTCCCGAAACCCTAAGCCGCCGCCCTCCAAGAACCCAAGAGCCGCCACATTTGCAGATCTTGAGTTTTGTTGCCGCCGCCGTTTTTCTTCAATTCCAGTGACCATCATCGTCGCCCTGTGGTCATGGTCTGCGTCGCCGGGACCGCCGTCACAGTAGCTTCTTCCATAACCCTTCCGCGTCGTCAGAGCGTTGCCAGAGCCTTCGTTCGACAACACCCAAGTCTTCTCCGCCGCTTCGACCTCGCCGCCGACCATCTCCGTCCACTTCGACCACCCGGAGGTAACACCTAGAAGTTCGCAATAGCCGTAACTATCCGCCAGTACCACTCACCACCCGCCACCGGTGAAGTGTCGTCGTTCGTCGTTGTCGGTCTAACCCGAGCCCTCGCCATCGGTTGTCGTTCGAGTACTGTTCATCCGAGTACTGTTCGTTCGAGTACTGTTTGCTTTAGGTGCTACTCGTCGCTTCCTACTACTGTAGTCGTAGATCTCTTCCGACTGCTGTAGTCGTGGTTTGCTTTCGACTGCCGTAGTCGTAGCCGGTTTCGACCATGTGGTCGTAGCCGCTGTCGATTACGTGTGGTCGTAGCCGTTGTTGTAGTTTTGCCGTGGTCGAAGATTGCTGTGGTCATAGTCGACTACATGGTCATAGCAGTTCTAAATCTAAACTTTCGATAGCCATATCTTTGTCATCTGAACTCCGTTTGAGCCTATTCAAATTTCTAAATCTATCTAAATTCGATATCTATTTATCTAAGATTTTTATTTAATTTTTGGAGTTTGTTTGCTTCGTTTGCGAGTAGACGTCGATACTACGAAAAGTTTTGGTGAAGAAGGAGTGCCTCAAGATCAAGACCAGTATCTAGACCTTTTCCAAGACAAGTTATATCTTTGATCATGTTGAATCCCAGCTTTCAAAATACTTTGTTTCAAATTATTGCATTTACTTTAAGTAATTATTTAAAAGCTTTTGGGTTTAGTTATTAATCCAATTTGTTAATCTTTTGTCGCCCTAGATTGGTTCATTAACTAGTTGATATTATCATAGCACCAACGTGGATTGGTTAATTACGATTAGTTTACTTAGCCATGCTACGAGTCAACATTTCATATGAGTCGCAATTATAAACTTGACTAAGTGATTATGAAACTAGGTGATAAAGCTGCGTGCACTATGTGCTATTACTCATTGATGGCATGTGTTGCATTTAACCAATGGGGTGGTAAAAGGTTTTGGACTGAGGCAAATGGTATTGTGTTTTGTTATGGTGGAGCTATGTGCACAGGCTGAATAAGCGGTGTGCATAGGGAATAGTAGTAGAAAATAGAAGTCTTGCCTTGGTCAATTAAGGACTTAACTTTGTGCACCATTGAACTGAGCCTTACTATACGACCACATGCCTGATGGGACGGGTTTAACTTAGTAAGTTATGGATTCTTGGCATTGATTACTCAGGTAGTAGGTTAGGCTGTGTTGCATGAGTGGAGGTGTGTACTACCAGGTAGTCGCATCGCGGGACGGTTCGCCGCATCCCTATCCAACGGTGTGTGTCGGACTGGCTTCTTGTGTGGGGCTGTATGGCGGTAAAGCGTATCGGGAGTGTCAATGTTGAGATAAAGTTACTGAAATGTTTTGTTATAATTAGTGCTAGCTACATTGATTGTATCGTATGGGTAAAGTGTACAACCTCTGCAGAGTGTTAATCAATCAATTCGAATAGCTGCATCCGCGGTCATGGACATACTCAGGGATTTCACACGATGGGTAGTTTTCATAAAACAATTGGGATGGGACAATTATGTGATCTAAGTCATGCGACTGTGTGAATTAAACTGATTAGTTTGTGTCTTTGTGAAAAACAATTGTCAACTTAATATTGTCTAATTGTTTTAAATTATACTTTCAACTTATTATTGTATTCAATTGTAAATGTTGCATTTTCGAAAAAGAACCACAGAAGTCATTCCTTTGGAATAAGTCTGCATCTATAAATTGCATTCTGTGGTATGACTTGCGAGTACGGTTGTGTACTCATGCTTGTTGTAAAACTTGCAAACAAATCTACAGAAGAGGAGGAGTCTTCGCCTGCTGAAGATGAGGAGTTCAACGAAGGTTGCTGATCGTTAGGGTCTGGATCCCAGTCGGTTGCCTGTGGTGAATTGATGGCATCTCCGCCAGAGTCTATCTGTGCCGCTACTATTTAATTCTTTGTCAGCCCTGCGTGGCTTAATAAGTGTAAACTTGACCATAAAGTCAAAACTATTATTTGCTATTCAAATTACTCGTTTATTCTATTAATCGTTTTGTGTGGATCGATATTCATTTACGTTGACACTGTGTGCACTAGCATAATCCTGAACTAGTGCATTATACATAGAGGGTCCAGAATTGCATTTTTAGGTCCCGACATGAGCTGGGAGTAGGGAGCAACTATCGGTGTTGCGCCATCACAGCGGCTCACTAGCGCAGCGGCCATCCATATTCATGGACATCCGCTCATGTAATTTTGCACTCCCGTCACCAAAATCTTGGCCCCACCACTGCTAAGTATATGGAATATTGGAGGGAAGCTATGTATATAAAGATTTACACAGGTACGTCGTATTTCCCTTCCTGTAAGTTCACTTGGTAATTTTCTTTTTAACGTACTTCTCACTTCTACTATTCAGGATAACATAGATCTTTTCTGGGGAAATTAGCAGCCAATTGGTAAACTCTCCATTGAACAGTCCACATCTAATCCTGAAGTCGCACTTTCCCCTTCTCAAATCTCAAGCTACTGAGTAGCAAACACCGTCTGCCATCCTGCTCCTCAAGCCGCCACCTGACTCCTGAGGACACCATACCGTCCCCGGACTATGGGGTAAGAGGTTTGAATCTCAGTCCTTGATTGATCAAGGTTAGTTTGGACTTTATGCAAATGTGACTGGTAAGGAAACACCTAGAAAATCGTAAAGCATTAAATGGGCATATCCTTTCATACCATATATCATTACAAAATTTGTTTCATGTCATACATCATTACTAAATTTGTTTAATTAGCCCTGACATCATAATGTTGTTTGCAATACTCTACGGTAGTATGATCAAAATTTTCTTGCCGTAGATCTTGGGTAAAAGTAAAGCTATTACAATCACTCTTCTTCTTAACTGTTTCAAACGTGTAGTATCATAATGATTGGAAATTTAAAATAAAACATCTGATTTCTATGTTTCATTATTTTTTAACAGTCTAAATTAAAATATCATATTTGAGTTTTTGAATGATCATATGTTCGAAATATATAAATATAAAATGGAAATTCAAATTCAAATTCAAAAGCAAGTTGAAATTTCTAGCATAGCAATAATTTGATATCTATGTTAGATTAAATTTGACATCTATTTCTTTTCCAATTCAAAAGTTTAAAATGTACTCTCTAGTCTCTTGTCAGTTGTCGCAACATATATCTATAACATGCGCAATGCATGTACGTATAAACCTCTACAAGTCTATCTATACTTTTTCAATTTACCCTCAATATCTAATTATCATTTAATTTGCCCCCATAAGTGAAGTTCGTGTGCAAATACCCTCCAGACCGTTTGTTAGCACTGCTTCTCGTGGTTTTTATTATCTTTGGCACTTGTTTTAATTGTGTCAATACTTGTTTCAATAATACTAATACTTATTTCAATTATTTGTGTGATTTTGGTAGTTGTAATACGCGATTTCATTGCTAATGTTTCAATGCTGAAATCTTGTATTACAAATAGCGAAATAACTCACATCATTGTAACAAGTATTGCAATCACTTAAATAAGTACTAAAATCATTGTAGCAAGTGTCAAATATAATTAAAACCACAAGGAAACAGTCGGAAACGTGCAACCTAGGGGTATTTGTAAGCCAACTTAACTTATAGAGGCAAAGTAAATAAAAATGAGATATGATGGGCAAATTGAAAAAGTAGGTGACTTATGGAGTGTTTATGGATTTTTCCCATATAATTAATTGTATTTTTCTTTGAAAGGATGGTATTAACTATAATGAGTTCATTACCATATATGCACTGACTCATTCCATTTATTATCTCTAATAGTGTGAATTTATGACGTACAAAGACTATATTAGCCTTTTCATTAGTGATCTGATCTATTACCCCTTGCTTGGTAAGAAAACTATTAGCCATTAAATCAATGAAATCCAAGGACTCACAACAAAAGTGGTGTACCATAAAAAAAAAACCAACATTGTCATGTCCGGAAGATATTGCAGATGAATAGTACTCATGTCCGGAAAATCCAACAGCATCTAGGCAGCAGCAAGGAAACTTCCTTGGCCGGTGCAATCAAGGATTAGATTAGGATTTCTTAGCTACCAAGTTATTGTTAGGATAGGATCTCATCTAGTAGGAAGGTTCTCCTTATTAATAAGAAGGATTAGATTGAGTTGTTAGAGGCTCAACCTCTATATAAGAGGAGCCGCATGCTACCATTATCAATTAACGAAGAAATATATCAAGAGTTTCGAGTATCTCCTTTATCTCTGCCCTTGTGGTGCGGCCGCCGCTCATCGATATGGTCACGCTGTTTGGGTTGAGAGCCATCTAATCCTAGCACGCGACAAACAGACAAACACCACTCCACGCTAGTACAATTTTACCCCTAAGAGGATGGTACTCCCTTATATTTGGAGGTGCGGTGCATACATATCCTAACTAATTGTTCTTGCTTATATTGGTATCCGCAGTTGGGAGGTTTAGTATTACAATAACCTCATAGATGAGCCAGAAAAACATGGCGAGTTTATTTGCTACATTTCTATATGTTGCAAGAGTAATCAAAGTCCTTACATCATGTTGTACCCATCAAACAGCTTCCAACGGCTTAAAAACGCTCTATGCTTCAACATTTCAAATGAATGTTACTCTTTATGATCTAGATCTCCCTTAAACTATTGAAGATAAGTATGTTGGATGGTTATTAAGCCCTACAAATGTGTGCCTTCACAAGTTCATCCAACATAAATGGCACTCTCGTCATAGTAATGATTTATGCTGAAACTGGAAAGGTTCAAATGCCTGACTGATAGTTCTATAGGAAGAGTTCCTAATCATCTTTTTGCAATGGCAGAATGCAGTGTGCATGGACTTCACAGCCTATACCAACGTCTCCTTCAAGGGGTTTTGTTGATAGAGTTTCATACTGGACGAACCTTATGTCATCGCAATCGCTCTCATAACAGTGGCCAATTCCCTCCTGGCCGATGCTCAGATCCAGTGTGGCAAAATATGCAGTGGGGAAATCCAGTGTGGAACCATACATAGCAGTCCATAATGCCTTATTAGTAGATGCATATCAGTTGTCAGAATGTACAGTTGAAAAGAATAGAGTGACTCATCTAGTACTTGAAATTGTTAAAATTGCCTTTTTGTACTACAATGCTCCTTGAACGTGAAGGGGCTCTTTGGATTTCATTGAACTAAATCGCTACACTTCTCTCTGTGTGAATGGTAGCCCTTTAGCAACATGAATTCATGATGTCAGTTTACTACAGAGGTGACCAACTTTTCTGTAGATGATGGTTATGCTGCTAGATTGTCTCGTTGCATTGTAGCCAGCAAGCAAACAAGAAAAGGAGATATTTTGGTAATTCATTGATGCTGCTTAAAATGCCCAAGATTCAAGACATAATGATCCATCACAGCAGTGTTAACAAAAAAAACGCTAACCAGTAGTATGCTTTAACAGTTCTGGAAATAATCCGTGTCATGTTCCTGATTACTAAAGAGCAGTTTGAGAATTCCGATCAGAATCGCGCTATTAGAAGACAAAAAAAGAACAAAAGAAACAAGCATGTATTTCTAATTGTTCTAATATTACTTCTCGAATGCAGTTTATGTGAGGGCCCCCCGTTTGGCCAGGTAAAGTAGCTGATTGGAACTTGGAACTGTTTAATTCATGTAAATGATCAGTTGGGATCTCTACATCAATACATGAGACAATATTCATAACTTACCCAGTTTAGCAGGATTGGAACTAAATATTAGATGCAGTTCCCCCAATGGATATTCCTATTTGTTGAGGAACCGTCGCTGGCGAGTCCAGTCCGAGCGATTACCTCGTAGACAAGCGTAGAATCGTAAGAACAATGCATGAACAACAAGAACAGAATAAGAGATTGAACACAGAGATATAGGGGGATGTCTTGTTTCTCTTTATTCCTTCATCCATCGATCAATCATTTACAATTAATAGCACCCCCTATTTATAGGCTACGACCCTGCTAGGGTTTGGGATGGGGCGCCCACTAATGGGCCGACTGCAGGGTCAGGCCCATGGTTTCCCAACACTCCCCCTTGGGCACCCATCCTTCGTGTCCATGTCTCGTCAAAACTCCATAAAAACCCAGTGGGAAAAATTTAGAGAAAGAGTACATGATACACGTTCTGCTGTGATGCACGAATTGCCTCATTAAAAACCTTAGCCGAGAAACTTCAGGAAAACTCGTCAAGGGAAAAAGAGTACAATCCACCCAATTTCGTTTAATCTCCTGGATTTATTCTTTGGGTACTCGATCTTCATGATCAAGCTTTAATAATGAGTTCGTGAAGGTTCTCCCCCTGAATTCTGCACTTCTAAGTCTCATCATTCCAATTCACGTATGCATCTTTCAAAGCTAGACGCTGGAAGTGACTTAGTGAATAAATCTGCAAGATTCTCACATGACTCGGTATGCAGTACTTTGATTATGTTCATCTTTTGCAATTCATAAGCATAGAAGAACTTGGGGTTGATATGCTTTGTGAGAGAACTCTTCACATAACCCATCTGTACTTGTGCAACACAAGCTGCATTATCTTCATACAAAAGTGGGAGTTTGCGCGATATTCAATCCACACGACTGCTGGATGTGGTGAATCATCCGCTGAAGCCAAACACATTCTTGTAAGGCCTTGTACAATGCTATGATCTCCAAGTGGTTCGTCGAAGTCGATACAAGATATTTCTTAAACGATTTTCATGGAATTGCAGTTCCACCACATAGGAGTTCATAGTCTGTTTGCGATTTGGCTGTATGCGGGTCCTACAGTGCAGTCATCTGTATTGCCATTCATAGTTAGGTCTTGGTTCTTTTCGTAGAACAGACTAAATTCTTCGCTTCTTTGGAGGTATCAGAAGATGTCCTTTATTCCCTGCCAATGCCTTTGGTGGGTTCTGCACTATACCTTGCTAGGAGGATCACGGCAAATACAATGTCCATTCTAGTACAGTTTGCTAAATACATTAGTGCTTCTATTGCACTTCATGTGGGAATTCGGTCCCGGGACTTCCTCCCCTCTTCTTTAGGTCCATGCGGGTCTTTGTCTTGCTGCAAAGATCTCCCGACCATTGGCACTTTCAAAGGGTATGCCATTGCAAAGTCGAACCTTTTTGACACCTTCTGAGTGTAGGTTGACTGATGTACTAACATTCCTTCAGGGACATGCTCAAGCTCCAAGCCTAAGCAATATTTGGTTTTACCCAAATCTTTCATTTCGAACTCCGACTCCAGGTAAGAGCTTACTTTCCTAATATCCTTGTGGTTCGATGATATTCAAATCATCTTCATACTCTAAGATTATACAAAATCCATTCTGGGATCGTCGTATAAATACACATAGATTATTCTTATTTTTCGTGTAGCCTTTCTTGCATAGAAAGTCGCTTCAAGCGATTATACCACATTCTGTCTGATTGCTTCAGTTTGTACAATGACTTTCTGAGTTTCACACTGTACATATTTCTATTTGCTCTATCTTGGTTCAGGACAGGGATACATTCAGGTATCTTCGTATAAATGTCTGAATCCAATATTTCATAAAGGTATGCTGGTACCCCATCCATCAATTTCACTTCTAACTTCAAGTTCACTACCATTGAGATAAATATTTAAAAGGAGTTCCGCCATGACTGGGAATATGTTTCTTCATAATCATCTTACGGATGTTCAATAAACCTTATGCAACGAGCATTGCTTCTTTTCATTTATCTTTCAACAAATACCCACTTATGCCCTACTGTGGTGTACAAGGAGGCGTGCGGCTTAAGGTGCCCAAACACTTTTCTTTTATTCGAGAGAATAATTCGATTTCTATTGCCTTCTCCCAATCTTCTCAATCTGATCTTTTCTTTCATTCAATGAGCGATGTGCTCGAATCAAGATTGATGATTGTGGCAAGTTTCTTTGCAAAGTAAATATCGACATTGGTCGTTGTCATATTCAAAGATTCTCCTAGGTCATAAAGTTTATAGCTATTTCTTCAAGGGGCGATTCTTTTAATGCTTCTACTTGCTCACCGTTGCTTCCAATTGCGGGCAAGTTCCTTTAGTTTCAGCATGGATGTGTGCACACATCCATGCCGATGTCTCCTTCATGGGGATGTTCAATCGTATGCCTTTTCAAGGTTCCATACCGATGCAGTCTCAACCGCTCCTTCCGTTCGGCACTTGGTGATCGGTCATGTCAAGTCCTTCTTATCCTTTTCACCAGCGCCCTCGTTACTTCGGATTCGAGGACCGGAGTTCTCGTCCTTTATCCCGAGGCCTCGGACGGGATTAGGATACCTTCAATGGTATTTCAACCTCTCGGTGCATTGCTTACGTGCAAATGCTACTTATTCACGCTCTTCAAATCACTAAAGTAGTCCGCGGTTGATTCGCTAATACTTGCAAATCAATTATCTTACGACTTCAATTGTCTTCTAGACTTCAATTCAATTATCTTCTGGACTGCAATTATCTTCTGGACTTCTCTATTTGCTTCACTAGTGCGCGGGTCATATGCATATATTTCAATTATCTTCTGGACTTCAATTGTCTTCTAGACTTCAATTATTTTCCGACATTATTATCAAGGGTTGATTCCCTCCCCTAATGACGGAAACTAATCTCATCCGATATACTATCAACGACCGGGCATTATGCAAATCTCCATCATAGGGTCCAAACACTTGATTATGGATCTTCGTCTCATAACCAATGTATATCCGGACTTTTGAGAAGACCCATTGCAGTTCGCTGCGGTGATGGTATAGGTACATAAACCTTACGACCAAATCTGCGAAGATGAGTAGTTTTCGGTGCTGACCCTTGCGCTAGTTGCATAGGTGGATGGATGTTATGTCGACGGTCTAAAATTGATGAGAGCTTGCAGCGGATCGCACGCCCCAACATGTAGTTGGCAAATTACAATTCTTCAAAGTTCGCTAGTCCATTCGGGTGTGGACATGCGATGTAATGCTCAACTTTTAATTCCCATTTTCATGCAATAATCATCAAATGCTTTGGAGTAAGTTCTCCAAATGTTGTCCATTCAGTGAACTTCTCATGATGATGAGGGAAAAATTTCTAATTTAATTATCTCGAGATTTAGCTATGCAAAAGCATGATTTCTTGTAGACAATAAACATACGTCGACCATTCCGAGGAAGCATTGATGAGCACTATAAAATACCTAAAATGACCCTTACAGGGGCTATATAGGACCGCAAAGGTCTCCCGGATACGGTCCAGAATGCGAGGACTTCATCCTTCGCTTTGAGAGGAGAAGGTCTAGTAATTAATTTCTGGCACATGCGAGGCACACAAATCTTCCCGATTCGGGAATTGTTTACTTTGTATTATGTCCCTATGAGTTGCTAATTATATTTCTCATCATCCTAAGACCTAGGCGCATGATCTATCATGCTAGAGATAGAAAAGTTGAGCTTCTAAATACGGTTTTCAAGGCAAGATAGGTGCGCAGTGCCTTAAAATTAGTGTAGTATAGCCCAATTTCATATGAAAGAAGATATTCTAATGCTATTTTTACTTTCTTCACGCTTTGTAATGAGCAGTATTCTGACCATACTCATCTTGATCTCTACATGGAAATCGTTATCGCAAATATCCTTGAGAGTTCTAGTCGATTCTGGGTACAACAAGTCTTCTTCAATGACAAAAGTTGTGCCCGTTGGGAGTATAATTATGGCCCTTCCTGAGCCTATTATACAAGTATCGCTGTCACGATCGTCGTAAGACTACCAAAGATTCTTGCTGATCGACTGGAAAAATTTCTGTTTCTCTCAGGATGGTATTCGTTATGCCGCTACATGCTAAGCACACTTCCTCCATAGGGCGCCACACGCGTTCTAATATAATGTACTCCATTAATATGTAGCAGGAAACAAGCAACACATAAATAAAATACTTCAGATATCAGAACGTAACTTGCTATTATAAAGATGGGAAAATAAGTCTTGTAGGACTCATAATAAGAATTTAATGCTTTGCTCTCCTAGAGCTTGCAACCATTATTCAATAATTCAAAATTCTGCTTCAATTACAAACTGCAAGTTTCTATAAAAGGTCCGAGTGCAATGCGTGATCTTTGGATTTAATAAGTAAGTATTCAGAACTTCTGCCTAAATCGGCTCCATGCGCGATCTTCTCCTCTTGGGCAGCTACGGCTGTGGCCGCTGCGATATCCAAAGGAGGGATGATGGGGCTGTTACATGGTTGTCCACATTCATAAGTGCAACTAATGGATGTGAATCCTCTGTGCCTACAATAGCGAGGTGTGCCTCATGCTATCATTTGCCCTTCTTCTTATACTAGAAAGCATCAATAACGTGCGACGCACTATCTTACCATTCTTGCTCCTCTCATTCGTGAGAGGTTTCATCACCTTGTAGTCGCTAGCGATGGCTTCATGACCAATATTGCTATTAGGTGGCTACGAGATGTAGTTCTTTCTTAGAACATCATCTTGAGTTTCCGCAACTTGCATGATGTCAATTAATTCGGCATACTACTTGTAACCGTATTGACGATAGTTGCGTGCGGATTGCACCGCGTTTGGGAGAAAGGTAGAGAGTCTTCTCGATCTTCTGCTCATCCATGATTACATTACCACAGAATATATGCAAAAAAAATTTATACAAAATCTGGCCATGCTGGGTCAGTTCTTTGGATTCCTGATTCGTGATGCCAGTCATCTTCATATTAATGCAAAAAGTTCAAAGGATTACTGCTGGTAATCTGCATAAAATGGTTGCAAAATTCTCACAATGCTCTTGAACTCCTGTCAGTGATCTCAGATTTTTCTATGCATTTTTCATGATTTACTGCTATTTTCAGTGATTAAAAGTAATATAAACAATCACAGATAATCAAAACAGTAAATACAATAAATAAATTGCATAGAAATAACAATAACAAAGATAAACATGCTTCAAAGTTCAAAATATATGCAAAAATTGGATTCAGGGCCTTTTCTCACTGGAAAATGATTTTTCTATTAAAACCGCAAAGTTTCAGTGGTTAAAGCGCAAAATTTCATCTTTGAGAAAAATTCTGTAGTTTTCCATTTTCCGAGGTGTTATTCTGCAAGAATCCTTTATCCCAGAAAATCCTCTATTGACCCAAAGGTCTGCAACTCATGCTGGAGTACCTCAAAAAGATTTATGGGGATCGTCCTTTATATGTAAGAAAATGGCAAGCATATTCCATTTGAATGATAGTGTATAAAATATTTTGGAAAGTTCAGAGTTCAGACAGATATTAATAGCTCAAAAACAGCACCACATCAGGAGAGAGAAACAACTGAGTAGAACTTCACAAGATCAGTGCTCAAAGTAACCATGTGTGTATCTAACAAATTACAGTAATACTGTGGTCTAAATGAAATTGCAATTGACTATAGGCAAATTTGCGTTCACAGACACTCGTTTCTTACGTCTCTTCTTTCAAGTTCTTTCATCAATTTGCCTCTACCAGGCAAGGCATCTACCAATGACAGCCCCCAAGACACTGAAAGAGTTTATTACCTGAACAGCCGTATAGAGAACACACTAAATGCAATCAGGTGTTTGCATTGTGAAAGCCAAGTGTATTTTATTCTTGGCAAACCGTCCTGCTAGACCTGACCTGATCTTCATGCTATTCTGGGTCTCAGGGCCTCAGGGGCGGTGTGGATGCAAGAGGCTACTTTGCTTGGTCTTTTCTGGGATGTTTTCAGCTGAATGTCAGTCACCGTATGGCCTCTACCATGTTGATTTTGACAACAACGACAGGAGGCCCAGGAAACTGAAACTACCGGCTCGCTGCCGCTGTTTACTCCAGGGCTTTCTGAAAAACAAGGGAACAGAGCTAGAGAACAATCTTCACTA
Organism: Ampelocalamus luodianensis; assembly: GCA_036346255.1. Taxonomy (NCBI): domain Eukaryota; kingdom Viridiplantae; phylum Streptophyta; class Magnoliopsida; order Poales; family Poaceae; genus Ampelocalamus; species Ampelocalamus luodianensis. Next base: position 27,089,485 of record CM070626.1, on the reverse strand, counting down.
TTCAAGCCTATTGTGTAACAATGAGTTCTCGCTTTGCCATTGCTTGGCAGAAAGAACAGCACATGATCTGCACACCGTAATTCTTCCATGAACAAATAAAACTAAAGATTATGGGGGTATGGGTAAAATCAGAGCATAAATTGTCCAATCACTCAACGTAACCAAGTCGTGAATAATCACAATTGTCTAATGCTGAGTTCACACAAGATTCCAAGCACAAATACAGAACAATTCTGAACTAGTTGCGACTTTTGTAATTTTGCTCGATGTCAAAGGTGCATGCCAACACAACACATCTGACTGGTAGTTCAACATGAAACAAGCTCATTCTTATATTCAAGTCATCAGCAAGTTGCATTTTTCATAGGCAAAATTTTCATGTCCCATTAGTGGGAGAAACAAGGTACAATGTGAAAGTGAATTCTAGATATTTGTGTGATACTACAGTGGATAGAGGACATTCTTGCCACCAACATGGTATCTTTCGCAGAGCTTCTTCAATGTACCCGCTGAGTGCTGCATAGAGTTCAGCTTGGTATCCATGAACATGGCCTGCGAGCATGAATGCTTCTCTTAGTCTACATTCTCAGAGTTTAAATACTTGTTAATCATGAACTCAGCTGAATAACATATTCTAATAATTGGTTATACCTTGTAGTTATCACCATACTTATCTATTAATCTGCCGATACAAACACGTTGAATTTTAGTCAGTGGTTCCAAAGGTGCAGATTTGCCATCCCTCCTTTTCTTCCCAAGTGCAGATTTCAGATCTACATTACATAGAAACAATTGCATAAGATCATACACAAGTACATCATCTTGGATAACCAATGTCTTTATGTGATTGCAATGAAGACACTAAGGAAATGATAATAGCATCTCTTGACCACTATGCCAAGCAACAAATTCACCTAAATTGCTAACCAAAGGACACATGAAATTGTATCTATCAAGTATCTAACATGATGTCCTGCTGTCGTGTGTTGACATGTCATAAGGAAGCATAAACGAACTATGATGAATCATGAAATATTGAAGGATACAGTTTGTATGGACTATGGACATCATTGTTGAACACTGCTCTATTACCCATCAGGGTATTCTCTCTACATCTCACTTCTTGTTCTTGATGTTTCTTTTGTTCCTTAGCTATGTATGAATCTTCTTTCTGTTGGTCAACTTACTGATACGAACTATTTCGTTGAATTTGATGATTCTTGTTTCATTCAGGAACATCATAGCAGAAGAGTGATTGGTTGTGGCCATCGCTGTAGAGACTCTCCGAGTCTCTATGTCTTGGACACCTTACATCTTCCTTTTATCGGTACATCGAAGGCCTTAGTATCATCTGCTACGTCTTCATCTCGGTCTCATGTTGGTTCTTCCTTCAGCAAGTGGCATAATAGACTTCAGGTCATTTATGTGGAGCTCGCCTCACTACTTTAGTTCATCAAGATTCCTTAGGTTGTGTCACTGTTGAGTCTAATTTTCATTATACCGGTTATAAGCTAAGGAAACAGCTACAACTAACATATTCTAGTAGTAATTCTCGGTCTTGTCGTCCCTTTGATTTAGTGCATTCAGATGTATGGGGTCCGTCTCCTTTTGCTTCAAAGGGTGGTCATAGTTACTATGTCATATTTGTCGATGATAACTCTCGAAATACTTGGATCTATTTTATGAAACATCGCTCTCAATTGATTTCTATTTATCAGTCTTTTGCTAAGATAGTTCATACCCAGTTCTCTTCTTCCATTCGTCTTTTTCATTCTAACTCTAGGGAGAGTATATTTCATCTGCTTTTTATTAGTTCATTTCTTCTGAGGGTACTTACTCTTCCTCAGCTCTCGTGTCCTGGTACTTATACTCAGAATGTGGTGTTACTGAGCATAAACACCGTCACGTCATTGAGACTGCTCGTACTATTCTCATTTTCTCCTTTGTTCCCTCACTTCTAGGGGAGCTAGTCTCTACAACAATCTATCTCATCAATTGTCAGCCCTCTTCCAAGCTTAAGGGCAATTGTCCTAGTAAGATCTTGTACAGAGCAGCTGCTCGCTATGCTCATCTTCGTGTCTTTGGTTGTGTCTGCTATATCCTTCCAACACCTCGTGAGCGCACAAAGCTGAGCTACCTCACAAAACTCGTGATGTGACCTTTGATGAGGATCAACCCTTCTTTTATCATCATTCTAACACATCCCACTCTTTCTTCTACAGATTCCACCACCTTTGTGTCTACCTACTATTCCTTCATCAGACTTGTCTTCTTCAGATACACTTTCTCCACCAGTTTCACCTTCGAGTGTCTCTCCTCCACCAACTCCACCAGTTTCTAACACTTCCACTTTTCCCTTACACTATAGTCACCGACAGAGTTCCTTCTGAGGGTCAGCCCTCTCCTCCACTTGACCCTCTGGCCAGTACCACAGACTCGGACGATCGTTCTACTACATCACAGTATACCCTATATAATCGTTCTTCTATTCAGGCACCAGAGAGATACGGTTTTTCTTGTGCAAGTGCAGTATTTGAGCTGAGTACCTATCAAGAGGTAGCCAGTATACCTAAGTGACAGTTGACTATGATTGACGAGCTGACAACATTAGAGTATACAGGCACTTGGGATCTTATTCCGCTACCATCTGAAGTTCCTATAACTTGTATGTGGGTGTACAAAGTAAAGACCAAGTCAGATAGTTCAGTAGACAGATACAAAACTCACCTTGTTGCAACAGGTTTTCAGTAGGCTTATGGTCGAGATTATAATGAGACTTTTGCTCCAGTTGCTCGTATGACTACAGTCCGTACTCTCATTACCTTTTGTAGCGGTACATTCATGGACTATATCTTAAATGGATGTCAAGAATGTCTTTCTTCATGGTGATCTACATGAGGTCTATATGCAGCCACCCACAGGTGGAGGCTCCTACAAGCTTTGTTTGCCGTCTTAGGCGTGCTCTATATGGTCTCAAGCAGGCTCCTAGTGTTTGATTCGAGTGTTTCAGTTCTGTGATTCGAGATGCTGGTTCCACTCCAAGTGAGCATGACCCACCCTGCCTTGTTTGTTCACACTTCTCAGCGGGATCATAGTTTGCTTGTTTATTCACACTTCTCAGCGGGGTCGTACTTTGCTTCTGCATACGCTGATCACAGGAGATGGCATGAACTATGTGGCTTTTGTCCAGAAGAAATTGCGTGAATAGTTTATGATGTCAAATTTGGGACCATTGAGCTATTTTATAGGGATTGAGATTCATTCTGATGGTGATGGCTACTACCTGTCTCAGCATCGCTACGTTCAGGATCTACTTGCTCTCTCTGGTATGACTGATACTTGCAATGCTGCCACACCCATGGTGCTCCACCTGCAATTTCGTCCTAAAGACGATGTACCACTGACAGATCCTTCCCGCTATCGTTAGCTCGTTGAGAGTCTTGTTTATCTCAATGTCACCAAACCAGACATTGCTCATATTGTTCATGTGCTCAACCAGTTTGTTAGTGCTCCCACCTCAGTCCACTACGGTCAGAGGAGTGCGAATATACGTTTGTTCTATGCTAGTTCAAGTCGGCTCCAGCTCCACACTTACTTTGACTCCACTTGGGCAAGTGATCCTGTTGATCGCCGATCTATCACTGGCTACTGCATCTCTCTTGGTACTTCGCTCATTACCTCGAAGTCCAAGAACAAGAAGCAGACTGCGATGTCACGCTCTAGTTTAGAGGTTGACCTTCGAGCCCTTGCCGCTACTAGCCTACCACCTCAGAGATTGTTTGGCTTCGATGGCTTTTTGTTGATCTTGGTGTTCTTTGTGATAATCCTACACATTTGTTTTATGACAATACAAGTGTCATTCATATTACTAGTGATCTGGTCAAGCATGAGCTGATAAAGCACATTGATGTTGATTAATCATTCACACGGTCTCATTGTCAGTGGTCGACCATCGACCTCCAGTATGTACTCACAAAACTTCAAGTTGCAGATTTCTTCACTAAGGCTTGGACTCGAGAACAACATCAGCTTCATCTACTACTCAGTGCATCAGATCCTCCTGGTCCACCTTGAGTTTGAAGGGGGTGTTAAGAGTCTTGTACATATTAGTAGTCTCTCTCTTGGCCCATGTGGTCCATGAAGCTCAACTAATCATGGGGCTGTTTGGTTTGGTGCCCATAGGAACCAAAGTATGCCAAGCCAAATTTTGGTAACATTGACCAGATTTGGCCTCCGTTTGGTTTGATGCAAATTTTTTAGTAAGAATATGTTCACATTAGTTCTCTTGTTCATTTTTGGTGCCAAACTTTGCCAAAATCCAGGCGACCGATTTGTCCGCCCCGATTTTGGTAACACCAAATTTTGGCTTGGCTTTCATGTGCAATTTTGGCCATCAAACCAAACAAGCCCCATTCTACATATATATTCTCAATAATGAATAAGATGCACAATTGTGAATAGCAAAAATATCTCCTCTCCAAATTCTAACCATCATCTCCACTGGAGAATGGTACTTTTTTACAAAAAAAATAAAAATGTTACTCTTCGGAACAACTTGCCAATTACCATCATGCCAATACTCTTAAGCATAAAGCTCATAAACAGGCATGAGACAGGCCAAAGTATACTCTGGATAACCAATCAAAACAGTCATTTCAAATTTAATGGGCATTAATTAGACTTGAACCAGCATGGTTCAATTCCAACTAGCATTAATAGGATGCCTCTTTTACAAAGTATCATTTGCTTGTTTTAAAATTTTGAAGTATCATATGCTAAACTGGCTAACTTATTATGACCTCAACCCAACATGACTGATAATTCATCCAAAATTATGTAAAGAACAAGCAATGTGCACTTTTTTGTATGGAACAGCTGCAGTCCCTAGTAATTATTATATCCTCTTGACCACTGCTTTAGTGAAAACTACCTACTCCATTTGAAGCAGTCTGCCGGAAGACTATTTACCGTTTATCAAAACTTATCGGATTGAATCATCAACAGCTCCCTTCCTTGCTTAAAGTGTAAAGGAAATTAAATTTTTATCTTTGCTCATTGTTGGATTGTGAGCTCGGAAGCACGGACACGCCAGCCAGTCGCCGTGTCCGTGTCGGACTCCGTGTCGGACACGGACACAGCTCCGACACGTATCCTCGGCGTGTCGGAAATTGCAATCGCGAAAAAAAAGAAAAAGAAAATCCGATACGTATCGGACACGGCTGAGATACGTATCGGACACTTGGGCCGATTTAATTCATCCCAAACTGAACAATCGGCAACAACACAGGTTAACCTACCCTACCTTGCTTGCTGCCTGCCTTCTTGACCCGAGGTCCCGAGCTCGTGAAGCCTTCCACTCGCCGCGCGCCGCGCCGCTTGCTACCGCCGCGATTCGCCACCGCGAGCGATCTCGACGCTTCTCAGTGCTTCCGCCGTCGGCTCCTCCCTGGTTTGCTTCCGCCGCCGGCTCCTCCATGGTTTGCTTCCCTAGTTCCCCTTTTAGCTTCCTGCGCCGGCGGTTCTCCACGGCGCCCCTCCTCCCCGGGCCCTTCCCTGGCCCGGCTCGCGCCACCCCGTGCCGCCCTCTGCTCGCTCGCGCCCTCACTCGTGCGCGCTCGCTCGCCGCCTCGCCGCTGCCCTCGCCGCACGCGCCGCCGCTTGCCGCTGCTCGCTCGCCCGCTGCTGCGCATCTTCTCTGGCTGTGGCTCGGCCTTTGGCGCCGGCCACCTTGGGACTTGTAGTATGTAGAGTTGTAGATTTGTTAATTGTTAGTCTATTAGACAGTTAGATTTTGTTGATTGAATGATTGTTACTTGTTGGTTCCACCCTTGTGGATATGTATGGATTATGGAAAATTGGAAAGTGTAATCGTGTAATGTTATGTTCCTTGCTGCAGATTTAGGAATCAATAATACATATGCATATATTATTATTAATTATATATATATATATAGCCGTATCCCCGTATCGCTATTTTTTAGAAAATAACGTATCCCGTGTCCGATACTTGTCGTGTTCGACACGCGTGTTCGTGTCCGTGCATCCTAGATTGTGAGTGTAGATTTAACGCATCATCAACAGCTCCCTTTCTTGCTTAAAGTGTAAAGGAAATCAAATGTTAATTTTCCTCATTGTTGGATTGTGAGTGTAGATTGAACGCCAAATATCTCAAAGCAAATATACAACTTCGATGAGAATGTCTTGCCAAGCCTTCGATCACATATTGTCCCTTTTATTGGAGTCGTCAGTTCAAACGTCAAACCAATCATTCACAGCTCAAAGGAAATCAAATCTAGTGGCATAACATCTATATCATGCCCAAACATAAATGAACAACAAGAATCAAAGACCAATTCATTTGCTTTCCAAACAAGCAAAGCTGCCGCCTTTACCCCCAAAGTTGCATGAAAAAACATGTGAGCCACACCAAATTATCAAGAATCTCAAATTCTCAATCCAAGTAACATCACGAAACAGAGCACGGTGGAGCGGGGCGTAGGGAGGTTGGGGGTGCTGACCGTCGGACTCAAGGTCGCTACCGGTGTCGACGGGCTCGAACTCGTCGACGGGGGCGCGCGCGGCGTCGAGGTCGGGCGCCTGCAGCGCGGCGCTCTGGACGAGGCGCGGCGTGCCGCGTGAGTGCGCGCCAAGGAGGTTCGGGTTGGCCACCACCCCGAACGCCGAGTAGTTCTTCACCACGCTGCCCTCCGCGTCCCACCTCGGCTCGCCGCCCTCCGCCGCGGCGGCGAGCGCCTCGGGCAGGTCGAAGGCTGGCTTGAACTCCCGCGGCTTCTTGCGCGGCAGCCCCACGCACACCTTGGCGCGCGAGCGCTTTAACTTGCGCCGCGACCCCCCCATCCGCGCTAGGGTTTCGAGGCGAGGGGCTAGGGTTTTGGGAGACGGGGAGAAAGAGAGACGACGACGAAGAGGTTTTAATGGGCCTACGGGAGAAAATCAGAAGAGGCCCGTTGTGGCTAGCCGATCGGGCCCACGTGCCAGTGGCAGGGTGCAAGTCTCCTGGAAGCTGGAGACTACCATACGTATTAGCCTTTAGAAAGCGGAAAGTTGTGCGATTGGCCTAGACGCTTGCTTGGACAATCTGTTGGAAAGTGTTTGGTTCGACTACCCGGATTGAATAGATCATCCTACCCTAAGAATTTGGCGTACCTGTTAGTTTAAGGAATGAGTGTTGTACGATACGACCAAGTCATTAATCGCGATCATATAAACAAAGTAGATAAAAAGAGGGATTAGATCCTCACTCCAAAATCCAAAATTATAGTATTTGCCCTATGATTGACAAACTCGTCTTCCTTGTCCATGTTCGCTTGCAGCGCCTGTGCTCGAGTAAGTAGAGGCTGTCCTCCACACAAATCTGTGGCTTCCCACCACACTTGGGCAAGCCCATGGTTGCCAAGCTAGCCCCATGGCCACCCCACCACATGAGCCCGCGGTCGCTCACTGTCTGTCGCCGCGCTTAGGCGAGCCTGTGGCTGCCTTCTGCCACCACAAAGCCCACTCTCCCTCTGCGCCCCCGTTTGCTTGCCACCGCCGATGAGGAAGGATTTGAAGAGAAAGGATTGGGGAAGGGAGAGGAGAGAGAGAGGGGAGGCGTCAACAGGAGGGTATGATATATATGCTGATGTTGATTCAATTATTGTTTTAAGAATTATAATAATCACAAAAGTACTCGTACACCTATGTGAGAACCCGAATAATTAGACTAAACTAAATAATAAGAATCGGTAATTTAGCGGTAATTAAAATCCATTAAGTCAAGATCAAAGTGTAATCCCAATTGGGTAGCGAACGCTTAGTCAACGCAAGTAACAACAGGAATGATTGCAACAACACCTCATCAAGTTTATAACTCCAAATCTTTTACAAAAGAATTACATTACAAGCTTAATCGAAGCTTTAGCAGCAAACTCAAGATCAATTACATAAGCAATACATCAAATGAATCCTCAATTATTACAACCTTGAACGTGTATAACCAACCACAGTGCATCCTACAAGATCGAAATTAAATTACAATTCCAATTCGTGCATTCATGTCGCCGAAGCCCTCATTGGAGCATTGTCCTTTTATCACCAGCCATCAAACCTTTCCACAGCCCTCAATCCATCGTTGTCAATTAGAACATAGGAAGTGATTAGTAAAACCGATTGCCGTAAGTATGAATTGGAATACGAAGAGGTTGCCGTCAGTATCCCCGAAGTCCAGTAGGATTTCCATACCAACTAGAGTTAGTCAGCACCTTTCAATTTCGTGGGTTTCATCATCTGATATTTTTAGAATCCGACACCCACGTTTTCTGGATTACCCAACCGCAGATAATCTCGCAAATAGTGAATCTTTACCTAATGGACCATAGTGGAATAGTGCCTTGTGAGGAGGGTAGGGATAAGAGCAAAGGACAAGCTCACAGCCGAGCCATCCCCCCTGCACAAAGGACTCATGCCCCTCATGGCCACACACAAAGCCTCCATTCTCACAAAGCCAGAGCCAAGCCAAGCTCTGTCCCCATTCACCAGCAACGCAGAGGAAGAAGGGGCTAGAGAGAAAGAGAGCCCGAAGAGCAAGGGCGACACCGACGACGGCAGTGGAACCGCAAGCAACCACCGAAGGCCACGCCGAGTCCAGCAGGAGGACCACCCCCACACTGCCAACATCCCCTCTGGACCACGCCGGCCACCACAGCGGGCATGACCCACAAACTGACCCCAACCCCAAACCACCAGGTAAACAACCTTCAGGCCCTCACATCCATTTTGTCGTTCATTCCTTCAGATGAACTTCATATACACATTAGCAAAATAGCTCTCAGCATCAGATCACATAGCAATATGGGAAGGAGTAGAGAAGGAGATTAGGATGAGTTCATACCTTAGTAGCCAACCGTGTCCAACATCCACAATCGTATCCATCCCCCATGCATGAAGAAAAGAAAAGAACAACAATCAGTAAGCATCCACAAGCAAATATGAAATCGAAGTTTAATCACAAAGAAAAAGGGTGAGGATCGGGAAGAGAGAGAGAGGAGAGCCAGGGGAAGGTCGAGCACGCGGGCTCAGGCGTGGGTCCAGCTGTGCGGCCAGATATCGGGACCCAAAATTACGATTCTGGAACCCTCTGTGTATACTGCACTAGTCCAGGATCACGCTAGTGCACACAGTGTCAACATAGGTGAATATCAATCCACACAAGCGATAAATAAAGTAAACGATTAGTTTGAATAACAAATAAGGGTTTTGACCTTATGGTCGAGTTTACACTTATTACGCCATGCAGGGCTAACGGAGAATAAACAACAGCGGAACAGAGATAACTTCAGCGTAGATCCCATCAATTCACCACAGCAACCGACTGGGATCCAGACCTTAACAATCAGCAACCTTCGGCGAACTCCTCCTCGAAAGCAGGCGTAGACTCCTCCTCTTCTGTAGGTTTGGGCGCAAGTTTTACAACAAGCGTGAGTACACAACCGTACTCGCAAATCATACCACAGAATGCAATTTATAGATGCAGGCTTATTTCAAAAGAAAAGGCTTCTGTGGTTCTTTTGCAGAAATGCATCATTTGCAATTGAATACAATAATAGATTAAAAGGCATAATTCAAAACAAATAGACAATATCAATTTAACAGCTGTTTTCACAAAGACACAAAGCTAAATAGATTATTTCACATAGCCATATGACTTAGATCACATAGCTCTCATTCCAACATTTTATGAAAAACTACCCCTCGTGTGAAATCCCCGAGCATATCCATGACCGCGGATGCGGCTATTCGAATAGATTGATTTAACACTCTGCAGAGGTTGTACACTTTACCCACAAGATACAACTAGTGTAGCAAGCACTAATAATAACAAAATAGTTCAGAAACTTCATCTCAAACATTGACATCCCCGATGTGCTTTCCCGCTAGACCAGCTCACAAAGAATACTAGTCTAACACACACCGTTGGACAGGGATGCGACGAATCGTCCCGCGATGCAACCACCAAGTAGTCACACCTCCACCCTGTCACAAAGCCTAACCTATCCACCTGAACGTCAATGCCGAGAATCCATAACTTACTAAGTTAGGTCCGTCCCATCAGGCATGTGGTCGTACAGTAAGGCTCAATTCAATGGCGCACAAAGTTAAGTCCTTAACTGACCAAGGCAAGACTTCCATGTTCTAACTAGATCACAAAGATTATCATTCCCATTCACAAAGTCCACCATATCATAAAGTATTCACCACTTGCCTTAGTCTAAATCCTTTCCCGCCCAGTTGGTTTTAGTGCAACTCATGCTATCACGAAGTAATAACACATAGCACACGGTTTTACACAAAGTTCCATAGTCACTTAGTCAGATTTAATATTTGCAACTTACATGAGATGTGAGACTAGTAGCATGGCTAAGCAATTGTACTCGCATCTAACCAACCCACGTTGGTGCTATAATATTACCAACTAATAAACCAAAATAGGGTGACAAGGAAACATGACATACAAGGCCAAGGTGTATTAACAAATTGGATAATAACTATGCCCAAAAGCATTTAAATAAATAATTAAAGTAGAATGCAGTACTTTGAAACAAAGTAGTTTGAAAACTGGGTTCAAGATGATCAAAGGTATGACTTGCCTTGGAAAAGGTCTATGTACTGGTCTTGATCTTGGGGTGCTCCTTCTTCAACAAAATTCCCCGACGAATCGACGTCTGTTGGCAAACGAAATAAATAAACAAAACTAATAAATAATAGAGGCAAAACAAGCTCTAAAAATTAAATAAAAATCTTAGATAAATATAGCTCGAATTTAGATAAATTTAGGAATTTGAATGGGCTCAATCGGAGTTAGGATGCAAAAGTTATGGGCTCTGGAAGTTTAAATCTAAAAGAAAAACCCTAAATTGGATTTTTCGAATTTCGAATTATTTCAATGAAAAATTGGATTATTGCGCAATACTGACGTCAGCCCTCAGGATTTCGGAAAAAGATAAATAAAAGAAAACACTGACATGTGGGACCCACATGTCAGTGAGATGGCTCACGGTAGACCAGGTCTACCGAGCCTCAGGATCTAGAGATCGGTGGACTGTCGTGCGGGCGCACACGTGCTTGCTGACACGGCAGACACGTGGGCGGCACGTCAGCGCACGGGATGAAGTGGCGGGTGACATGGCGTCCACGTCGGACCCGTTGACGAGGCGCATCGGACCTATGGTCGCCGCGACAGCGCTCCTCATCGGCGGCGGACGGCACCGGGAGGTAGAGAAGACCATGGCGATCTCGATGGGATGCTCACGGGCACTCAGGGACCACTGTGGTGGCCAATGGTGAGGTCAAAGCGGAGGTTGAGGCTCGGGCTCGACGACGACGGCGTTGGAGAGGTCCTCCGGCGAAGATGAAGGCGGTTCTGAGATGCGGGCGACGCGGCGATCCCGATGATGACCTCCAACAACGACGAGGGCAGCTGGAACGGCGGCGGTGGCGATGGGGTCCTTTGGCCGGAGATGAAGACGACGACGGCGGCTAGGGATCCAGGCGACGAATCGAGGGCGGCGGCTAGGGTTGCGAAGGCGGCGCGTCACGGGGTGCAGGGCACGAGGGTCCTCGGGGCCTTAAATAGCCCCGGGAGGCGTGTCCGCAACGAACACGGCGGGGCGGCGGAAGATTCGGAGGGAAGCTGGAGTCCGCGTCAAAGACGACGATGACGTGGCGGACGAGGCCCACCTGTCAGCGACGGCGGCTCGGGCGCGGGCGCGTGCGAAATGACACGGCTGCGAAACGGACTCCGAAGATCTGACCGTTCGTCCAAGATCTAACGGTCCACAATCAAATGGACGATCGGACCTCCGAACATATCAAGCGCATCTAGCCATCCATCCTTGATCGAACGGTGGAGAACGAGCGGGGCGCTCGGAGAGAGAGAGGCGAGGTCGACGCAGGGCCCGCATGTCGATCTTGAGGCGGCATGCAAGGCGAAATGGTCATGCGCGGGTTTGGGCCGGAAGGGCAATAGGACTGGGCCGGCTTCAAAGAATTCGGCCCAAAGCTTTTTCTGAGATTTTAAATAGCTTTTCTATTTTATAAAATACCAGAAATTCAAATAAGCAATAGAAAATAGCAAATGAACTCATAAAAAATTCTAGAAAAATCTAGAAAATATATTTGAGCACATAGAACCCCAAATAAAATAGTTTTGACTATTGTTCATGTTGGGATTATTCACATTAAAGGTTTTTAATTGTAAAGTCCAATATTATGCTTTTGAATTAATTTCAAATAAAATCCAAATGGTGACTTTTTCCCTACTAACTATTTAAAAGATTTTTAAACTCAGAAAATTGGGATGTTACACCAGAGGCCAAGCGTGGGCGCTGGGCGAAGCCGGATCAGGGCCGGGTTGGCGAGTCGGGGTGGAGGAGAGAGGCGGCAGCATCGGGAGACGCAAGCCGGGCCAGGGAGGCAGTGGTGGCGGCGGACCAACAGCTAGGGGCGGTGGCGCTAGGCGCCAGGACGGCCGGAGGGAGGAGACGCCGTAGGGGGTAGGAGGAACCAGAGGAGGAGGCGCCATGGGAGAAGTAGAGGAGAAGAAGGGATTGGGGGGAAAATGTGAGCCTCTGTATGTGTACAGCCGCAAGGGAATAAGAAAGAAAGAGAGGTGAGATTAGGTGGAGAAGGGAGTTTAGGGAGAAGAGGATTTGGTGGGGAAGTATTTTAGTATGTGGTACTAAGGGTTAGTGTGGGTAGCTTTAGCAGTAAATTAGAATGCTAATAGTATTAACCTTTGCGCTATGAGTAATTAGACCATATAATCTGTACACCGCGTGTGGAGAGATATCAGTAGATAGATAGACCGGTCCGAATAAAAATAGAAAAATCAGTAATTATATTAGATCTGAGGCTTTTAAATTTGAACTAATCACCTCCGTGAACCGCTAAGTTAATTAGACAGACGGATACATTAGAAGTATCTTCGTCATGAGAAAATGGTTAAGTTACCAAACACGTATGTACTTAAAGGAAACCAATTAGAAGTCTGGGCACGGCTAAAAATTGATAAGTTTAGTAAGATGCAAACTTGAGTGGTGTTTTACCTTCTGTACGTTTAAGCGTGTCGTACTTAAACAAAGTCAAGTAGGCGCTTGTGCGCAAATAAAATTGGTAGCCGTAGTAAAATGCGAGTATGGGTAGTATTTTCTTTTCCTTGCGTTAAATGCTTGTTTCAACAACTTAGACCCTAGGGTGAATAGACCGTAGAGCAACCACCCCAGGGGAGTGCTCACTTAGTAGGGACCGAAAAATGTTGCTAAATTAAAATGTGCTAACAAAATAAGATCTACTAACTTATGTACGTGTAACCCAAAATCAACTAAGTATCTATTTATTAACTAAGTATCTATTTAATTATATATTATTCGTGCTACCGCATTGTTACAGAGGACGAACCCACGCAGACGGGAGTAGCTGATACTGAGTTCGTCGACACCGACCATTTCTTCTACTACTACTATGAAGGCAAGCTATTCTCTTGAACATGAATATAGTTATATTAAATGTAAACTATATATTACTATATTATACATGTATTGCATCAAATCTATGTCTTAAAATCAAATCGGATAATTGAGTCTTAAAAATCAAATCGGATAATTGAGATGAAGATGAAAGAACTGAAAGAGATGAGAAAGAGAATTCTATGGCTGGTAAAGGGGGCCTGTGGCAGGTAGAGATGAGGCAAGAGGTGGGACCCTTTACATATGGTTAAAATATAAGAAACAACAAAACTCTCACCAGATAATAGACCGTAAATCAAGGTCCAACCATTTTCCCGTTGCGATGGGTAGAAAATGCTACCTTGTTACATAATTATTCTCTCCACATCAGGTAAGTACTATGTGTGAGTGTGATGGAGGAACCCAGAACCAATAGGAGAAGTCCGGAAGTGAGGGATCCAAGGCGCTATAGCGCTAAGGTGGAGTCTTGGGTGCAGGATAGAAGCTGCCCCCAACCAATAATTCTGGAACTCGGTGGATGACAAGGTCAGCACCGACGGAAAGTAATGGGTGGAGAAATAAATCACATAACCTGGAAAACATTCTGTATTCTGATCTTGAACCCGCATCAAAGAAAATGCAGGGAACCCAGTTAAGAAGGGGTCAAAGTAGCTATGGGTAAAGTGGTACAAGCCTACTCAACGCTAAATAAAATCATGAATTCATGCCTGTTCCTGGATTGGAACTTATGGGAACCACTGGAGGTCTATCTTCTATTCGTGTGACAAGTAGTCTTTTCAATATTAAAATTTGCCACCTAAAGTTTTAACGAGTTTATTTATTTTCCAGAAAAGAGAGATGATTGGAAATTGTGATAATGAACAGAGATGAGTCATACAGTGTATTTTTGCTATTAATGCTTGCTGAGTACACTAGTGTACTCAACCTTACTATTATACTCCTTTGTTAAATCCTAGTCCGACCGGGAATTATCCCTAGTGGGACGAAGGACTCGCAGGTACCGATGAGACCGCAGGAGATGAGGACCCTTACTATGAGAAGCAGGGTGAGGTGGACGCCCTATTTTGCACGTGGGCGAGTAGGCGACCCGGGGAGAATGGCAGGCAAGTGAGGGGACTTAGTCCCATTTTGCAGTTGTAAGTTACTTCTTGTAATGTAAGACTATAGCCTTGCGTGGCTAATACTGTAATAAAGATGTATAGTTTCTATCTGTTGTTCTGTTGCGTTGACTCTGGTAAAGGCTTGCTATTCGTCGGAGCGGTGTTCTACCGGGCAGACGAATAGTAATCCGTATGTCTAAGTGTGATTACCCCTAGGGTAATGACACAGGGCGCCACAACCTAACAGATGCCATGTACATGCATGGGAACCATGGATTGCCCTATTCAATCAAGTTGTGAATCAATCAGATTGTTTGAACTTAGAAACAAGAGAGGGATGAGAAACTGAGATAAGCAAAAAAAACTATTGGGACTCCAATTACAATCACTAGCTAGCAAGGGGAGCAAAACATACATGCAAGCTTGCACTTGTATGCTAACTATGTATCATGCAGATTATTAAGTCCTTGTCAATCGATTGTCAGATCGTGGCACGAGTGTTGCCATGCAGCCCAAGATATATTTGAACGATCGATCGATAGGCCAGCTTGTCCTCCAAAACATGATGAATATGATCCAGCAACCAACAACAGAGAGAATGCCGAACGCCAAGCTCTCGCACGAAGTCGTGCAGCCGCTGACGCGCACACAAGCAACAATTACCAATGAGCTAGCACACATCACTCTTATCTCTTCAACATCATCACCGCCGTCTCTCTCTCACTACTACAGAAAAGATAATCACAAACGATTTATTTAAAATAAATAATATACACAACATATACCACATGTAATTTCTCTGAGTCATTTAAAATGAATAATATGCACAACATATACAACATGTATAATAATTTGGTCTTGTTTTGGAATGGAGTAGGTTGCATAAAAAGTAGTTTTAGCAAACTTTCATGATTAAACCCAGCAATAATAACCAGAAAAAATGCATAATACCAATATGTATTAAATGACCGCAATAATATGAATTCATGAAATTCTTCCAAGTCATCTAAAGACAATAATATACTCAGCACAAATATCAAGAGAACACTATCCAACATAAAGCTCAAATAGTTAAGATGTTCAAGTGCTCTCAGTAGGCTAGTTGCATAGGACATTGTCCTTGCCATCACAGCCTTCAAGCTAATTTTCATCATAAATTGAATATGATAATCCTAATCAGACTATGAGCTTAAAGAATCAATACTCTATTGAATTGTTTTAACAGTTACATAACATACAAATAAACTATCAATCAACAGAATGGATTTTGTTCAACAGTGCAAAAGAGATATCACTCCAGATTATTTAGCATACAGGAAATGATCATCTAACAGAGCACATGACTACCAACACATCAATAATGAAGATAGTCTAAAGCATATGATCAACAAGGTCTAAAAATAGACAATACCAAATCTATCTGAACTTTACTGGATATCAACACTAACAAATCCAATCCTGATAGAATATCAACAACAACAGTAAGCAAAATAATCTACAGCTCAAGTCTAATTCTAATTATCATTCAATTTCATGAAAGGCAAACATCATTGAGCTGATTGCAAACCCACTTTTAACACATTGCACTTCTCCTAGTACTAGAGTCTAACTATCATTGAAAGAAAGAACTACTAGTACATCACAAATGCAAAGGATTAATCGAACTGAGCAATGTCGAAATACTCACGGAGCCGGTAGCACTTAAAGCTACCTAGAAGAACAATCGATAAGGCACGCTGAGAAGCGATGTCCCAGAAAACCTAGTGCCCCACCGTGGCGCGGTGAAGGACAAGGTCAATGGAGATACAGTGCCGAACTCCACCCACGAGTCACACCAAGGGCAAGGATGAGGAAGCAGGGAGGATGCCGCACAAGAACCTCAAACAAATACTCTAGCTGAAGCACCAGAGCACCAAAAAACCGAAACTGCAAGTCTCCTTCTCACAATAGGATCAATCCAAGGCTGACTGAATTTCTATCTCCAATGGCATCAAAACAAATCCCTCCAATGCAAACTCAAAAGAGAAGAGAGTGGATGGGGGAGGTCGATTGGACCGGTGGCGGCGGCAGCAACGTCACCGTAGTTGTGGCACGTCGGTGACACTGCACAAGACACTCTTATTGTAAGAGTGTCTTGTGCAGTGAACTGTGGTGTCACAACCGGCAGCGATGGGAAGAAGGGTGGCATCGGCGATGGGGTCAAGGAGAAGGCGCGACTCCGGTGGTGGCATCGATGTCGGGGGCAGCAGCATCGAGATCGAGGGCACTCAGGTGGGGAGGGGAACAGGGGAGAGTAAGGGTGCTGGGGAGTGACGAGTTATGGCGCAAACCCTAGCGGGCTCCTACTAATAAAGGGATATCATAGATAATTCTATTATGGAACTGTCAGTGATACTTATCACAGACGGTTCCACAATAGAACTATCTGTGATATGAGTATCACTGACAGTTTCATAATAGAACCGTCCATGATATGGTCTCATATAATAGTAAGTCCACCTCCAAACTAGATTTTTAATTTTTGAATTTACATATGGCCAAATAGCGTGGTCACTCGCTTCTTACAATTATATCTGAAAATTTGCTAAAACTATATCTAAAACCACTAATTTTATGGCAAGTAGTTCAACACCTATGAAAAGAACTTGGCATACTTATGCCTAATCCTACAGTCGTCGCGCTACGAAGATGACATAATCGTCCCACCCTTCCATCACACTGTGGCCGGTGCTCGTGCACCAGTAGTCGTCCTCTGACAGCACCCACCCCGGCCCAGCGGCTCGACCATCCTCTTCCACCACGCCTCCTAGACCGTGTCTACAGTGAGCCTCCAACACCACCTACACTCCCGATTGCTCCTCTTGGCTGTCTCGCATCCGCCCTGGCTGGCTCGCCCTCGACCTAGCTGATATAGTGCTTCCTAACGTCGCACATCTTGCCGGTCGTGTAGAGGAGGAGGTCAACACGTAGGCCGTGGCCTTGTGTCGGTGACGGCTGCCCGTTCGAGGCACACGAGGCCACGCTGCATGTCTTGGGGTGCAAAGACAAGTGCGAGGCCGACGATGAAGCATGCCTCTGGGTTGCCGGTGCGGCTAGGTGGTTCACGACAGTGTGGTAGTGCTCGTTGTCTAGGTACTTCATCGCTTCCTACCGCTCCAGCGCCAAGCGGCTCCCCACGGCGCCCTCCTTAGACGCCTTGTACATGGTCTTGCAACTCCAATATACATACATATATACAAAATTCAAGACGTTAGAATAAATAGTAGTACATATTTTTATAGGTATAAATACGTACGTACGTGGCTCATAGGCTGCGGAGGTCAGCCATGGGCTGAGGAGAGCTCACAGCCACATAGCTGACGATGTCGACGACGACATCATGAGGAAGTGCGAAGGCGATCGCCGACCTCCTTGCCTTGGTCCTCGCCGTCATGCTCCACGTGCGTACGTATTCAATGGTATCGTGAGTAGAGCGATGTGGCTAGGAATGATCTTTCGGTAGTGGATGATCATTCTTATAAAACATGGAGTAACTTCCAACTGAAGCCAGAGATGAAGAGATGCATCGTAAAATCGACGCGTGAAACGAAGAGACACATCACGCGGGAGCCAAAGCATTGAACATATCACAGAAGGTTCCAACTACAAACCATCTGTGATACGTAATTATCACAAACGATTCTAAATTAGAACCATCTGTGGTAAATACACATCACAGACGGTTCCAGTAAATAACTATCTGTGATAGCAAATTTAATTCAGAACATGACACATAAACATATGGCACATAAATATGTATTACTTGTTTTTCACCGGTTAGTAATGCTGTCATGTCATTATACCGAGACCGTTTACATAAAAAGAAGATAGTAAATACAAATTCAACCGGTTTTTTTGTATTTACACACACACACACACACACACACACACACACACACACACACACACACACACATATATATATATATATATATATATATATATATATATATATATATATATATATAGCAAAACAACATGGCCAGTTGCTTCTTACAAAGATTAAAAAAAGTAGAAACCTAAATAATTTAAGTTTTTCTAGTGTAGCATGCTATCTCCATCTTCAAAACTTCGTACGCGATGTTGTCGGCATCGAACGGTTTAGGATCATCAGCTGACGAAGCACGGAATGCGTCCACCCACTGATGCGCTCGTTCGAGTGTCTCCCGAAGACCCTCTGATTCTGAATCAAGTCGAATTGAGCCCATAGGCTCTCTACCCTTGCTTGAGGGTCTCGGCAAGGTTGACTCAGTTGCCTGTCACCTCGATTAAGCAGTCTAAGCGATGGTATGCCTCCTAGAGACGTGCAATGTTGTTGTGGAGGACCACATCGACGACGAGGTTAGCTCACCGGAAGTGGACCGCCCGAAAGACACAGTGGAGGAAAATGTCAAGACGGCGGAAGGTGGCCGTCACCTGCTCCAGCAAATCCTCGGACAGAGGAGGGAGGACATTGTTGGTACAATGTCCTTCCGCAGCATCCGCCAGCATAAGGTCGGAGAGGTGCTCATACAGTGTGACTAGGTAGGCCATCAACGCTGGTGACAAGGAAACAGAAGAGGGGGCATTTCTGCTTTAGAGTATAGAGTTATCGATGTACGTGGAGATGATCATGATCTTTGAGGCGGGTGATCATTTTTATAAAACAAGGAATAAATTCGGCGCATGAGATGAAGATACGCATCGGGGAGCCGAAGGGACATTCATGTGACGAATAGTTGTATCGGCGACGAAGAGACTCATCGGGCCAGGAGCTGAAGCGATGTATGATATACTGTTCTTATTAAGAGCTATCTGTGCTAATATCACAGACGATTATAGTTAAAAACTGTCTGTGAAGTCTGCAATTATCACAGACGGTTCGTATTAAGAATCATCAATAAAGTATCACAGATAGTTCATGATACGAACCGTCTATAATATTAGCTCATCACAGACGGTTCTTAGTGTGTCTAGTAACAAAGACGGTCGCGCTGGTAAAACTGTCTGTAATTACCATGAACGCTGACGGTTTTGGAAAACCGTCTCTGATGAGGCGTCCAGTATTAGCCTTTTTGTAGTAGTGTCTCTCCCTCCACAGGCATATTGATATACAAATAGATACACTACTTGCACAAGATACAACCGACTGATGGCGTACGTGGCGTACCATGGGGAGGTGATCACGGTGTCGGCGCCGATGCCGTCCGCTGGTGTAGGATGCAGACATCGCAGTGGTGGTGATGATGGTGCCCGTGCTCGGCGGCAGCGGGCGGCCTGTAAGATCGAGTAGGCCGACTAGAGGGGGGGTGAATAGGCGTTTTAAAACTTTTAAGAGCTAAAACCGATTTCTAATGCGGAAGCTAAATATCAATTCGGTTTAGCCTAAACAACCAAGTTCACTAAGTGCACCAACAATACAAGTCAATAATAAATAGAGCAATTTAGTAAAGACTTGTAAGCTATCAACTAAAGATATGATTAACCAAGCACATACAAGATAGCAATCATACAAATGAATAAGCAATTATATAAAGAATGTAAATTGCACAAAGTAAAGCATCTGAAGGCTAATCACAAGAAGCACATGAGACACAATGATGTTTTACCGTGGTGGTTGGAGACTTGCCGGTCGCCCATAATCCACGTTGAGGGAAACCCAAACCAATTGGGTCAGCTCCACAAATTAAGCCTTCCTCCGAGGTATCAACCACCTCGCTCCACTAGGGTTGCTCTTACTCCACTCCGGAGATAGCGAGCACCAAGCCACTCACAAATGCCCGGGTCTTCTCACAAGCTTCACTTGAGAAGATCACCGACGCACGACGTCTCCACGCCGTCTAGGTGTCGGCAAACACCAAGAGTAACAAGTCACCAACTTTCACTTGAACCAATCAAGTGTCAAAGCTCTCGTGGATATTAAATCCACCACCTAATGCAACACATGCAATAGGATTGTCTTTGCGATATGATGCTTAGCAATGCTTAGATACCGCTAGAATTGGGCGGTTATCGACTTATGTCGGTAACCTTGATCACACAAAACTTGCTATTACTTATGATTCATACCGAGTTTTGTTTATTTGTGCAAACCAAAACTAAAAATAAAATGGTTTGGGCGTGGCGAAACTTGGTTGTTTCTTGGTGGGTGCAGGTTGGCGTGCACTGGGGTGTGGTTCATCGAGCTCCCGGGTTTGAAGGATGTCGCCCATGTCATGTAAGGACCGAGTTACTTGTGTCACTAAGCCAAGCGATATTTGCGTGCTAACCACACTAGAGGGAAATGGGACCTCTCTTGACTAAGTACTTTGGGGGTGTTAATTGATGAGTCGCGTGGTGGGTTGCATATAGGGTATATGCAACATGGACATGTTTGTGGGGAGGAGCACCGCCGAGGCGGTGTCTCTGCTCCACGTATGGGTCCTTGTGATCCATATTTAGTCTACAGATCACTAAGGGTTAACCCCATACGTGCGGCTCTTGATTAGCTCATTCCATTGGAAATGTCTCGTAGGACTTAGCGTGCCGGCATACCAAAGGTAGTGTGCTTCATCCGGTGGCAAAAAGGCGATCGAAGTGTGGTGCAGTGGTACACCCTGCAGGTTCTTGTTCTATTCGAATAGCCTCGTCTAGGTTATGGACATGCTTGGTAAGGTCGTGCAAGAACTAGACTACAACCTTTTAAAAATTAAAACTTGATGGGTTGGTATGAATGGATATTCATACTATTGTTGTGGTGACTATTGGGTTAGTCACTTCGAGTTGTCTTTATTGTTGTTATTATTATTGTATATTGTTATTTCAACAATTGTAAACAGTTTGTCAAATTGCTTTGAATCTATTACAGTATTGCAAATGAAAACTTGCTTTATGCTAAAAGTAAGTCCAGAGCCCCCTCCACTTAAATAAAGCTTGCATGTAGTTAATTATAGTTCTGTTATCTCACACGTCAGTCTTGCGAGTACAAAAACAATTTTTGTACTCAGTTGCTTTGCTTTATGTTTTTGTTGCAGAGGAAGAAGGTGAGCCCCAAGGGCTTCCCTTTTGTGAGATGTACTTCGGGTTTGACGACTAGCTTGGCGGCCCGGTTGGTTGCCTTGTGGGTAAAGGCACACTAATTGGCCCTTTTGTTTCCGCTGTTTAATTGTTATTTAGTTGTTACTTGGCCGGTTGGCCCTTGTTGTAATAAATCTCTTTTATGTATGTCTTTTATTGTTGTGCTTCGGTTCTATGCGATTGAATGGAATTGATGCACAATTTTGTAAAGGGTGTATGTACAACATTTCTGGGATGTACATATTTTCCCGAGGCACGGGATATTTTATTTGTGATGCTAAACTAAGCATTACAAGTTAAATACCCCCGGGGTCTCACAATGATGCTCTCATAATTCTGCTAATCACACTGGGCAAGGGAAGTAGTCCAGTTACTCTTCCACACAAAAACTGATTTGCTTGATCATAAAATTCATCTACCTGAGTGAGGTCAAGAGATTCCTGAAGATGTACCTTTAGACCACTCGAATCTCCTAGACTCAGAGCACTTATGAAATCATCTTTAGCTGCTTCCAACCTTTGATTTCCAGTCATCCGTTCAAGATAGTCATGATCAGGAGAAATATAGACTGTAGCATAAAACTGTCTGATGGCTTTTGCATGAAAGTTGCACTTTAAAGAGACCAAAGATTCCAATCTGACAGCTCTAAACAATCTAAGCAGACCATTATAGACTGGATTCTTGCTAATGTTGCTCCACTTCACAAAGCGATGGTTTGCAAATTTCTTCTTAGCATAGATGATCTGATAGACATGCTGTTGAAATAGGGTGTGGAACATACCCAAGGTGGCATCTCTAGGAAATCTGAACTGATTAATGTGCCTCAGAATTGTATATTGTTCACTTTTGATTGTTGACACATCAAGTCCAATAAATTGACTTTGATCAGGAGCAATGTCTTCATTCTCATCATCATCCTCATCCTCATAATCATTGTCATTCTTTGTTAGTATCATTTGTTCTTTGTTATCACTGTTATTTTCTTCCTCTTCTCCTTCTTCTTCTACATTTTCCATATCTTCATCTTCTGAGGAGGAGGGAGGTGCAGAGCGATTCGCAATCCTCTTGTTCGGCATCGTCGCTGAGAGAAGATAACAAAGAATATCAAATATTTTCAAAGAATGAATTAACAAGCATTCATAAGGCCATCACCTGTCACTACCCATTGTCACAAAGTGGTCGAGCCGTGCCACCGGGTGGTCGGACCGCTGAAGGATCGATCGGACCGCCACTGCGGCGGTCGGACGCCATGATGACAAAGGCAATCAATTTTGGGAGAATCCAAAATTTCTAACTTTTGTACAATGGCATCATGGATACTTACTAATCTACTCTTAGGCTACTTGCAGGATAAAAAATTTCACCAACTGGAATGGATTTGGGGACAATTAAGTCAAACCCTAGAAGTCTTGGGAAATTTACAATGTGGGCAAAATGCAAATAGAGAGGGGAGAGATTACCGGCTAGGAATGAAGAGAGGTATCCAAGGAGATGAACCCTTGAAACAAATTGGAAACAACTAGCCGGAATTCAAAATGCACCTTCACCTAGGGTTTACGAGCATTTGAGATTAAGAGACTTAAAACTCAAATGAAACCGTAGAATAGAGAGAGGAGATGAAGGGCAAGACTTGATTACCTTGGACCGCGAAAGAGAGGACCGGAGACGAGGATCCGGACCGGAGAGGGAGGAGGCGGCTGAAAGAGGAAGAAGAAAAGAATTTTCGGTTTGAGGAGTGAAGTAATGAAGATAACTGTCGGGTGGAAGTAAAAAAGCACTTCACGCAAAATCGGCCAGACCGCTGGGCACGGCGGTTCGACCGATCTTGGCGGTC
Source organism: Ampelocalamus luodianensis (assembly GCA_036346255.1). Taxonomy (NCBI): domain Eukaryota; kingdom Viridiplantae; phylum Streptophyta; class Magnoliopsida; order Poales; family Poaceae; genus Ampelocalamus; species Ampelocalamus luodianensis. The sequence goes on along the minus strand of CM070626.1, from coordinate 27,065,954 downwards.
GACCGCTGGAGGGTCGGGCCGTCCACGATCAAACCGACAAGCGAGGTTCGATCGATTTGAAAAGATTGAATTTGTTGTAATTTGCTCCAAATTTTCACACAATCAATCAAACAAATATCTTTGGAGCATTTCCAACTTATATAGCCCTTTAAAATCCAGTGCTCAAATAATTTTTATAAATTAAGTTTTAGTTTTCGCAATTGAAATCGTGTTTTCGAGAACTTCCACGAAAAAGAGCCAAATTGAGCACTTGAAGAAATTTAGAGTATCCAAATGCATGTATGAGTTATAAATACCATCTTGGACCTATTCATGTGAATAATTTAGGCTCAAATGGCTAAACTCACTTAAGTGCTAGAAAGTGACTTTTATGGTTAAGCTAGTATTTTGAATGAGTTTCGAAATCGAATAACTTTTGATGAGTTGGTCTTTTGGAGATCATTTGAATACCAAAAATGTTTAGAATAGCCAACTCTAGGATTTTCCTTTTGGGACAAATGTTAAATTCCTTTTAGAATAGATTTTACACAAAAATCTAGTTTAGGTCAAAACAAGATTCTATGATCTACAATTTTGGATAGAAACTCATTCTCACTTAAAATAGGTTTTTCTTGAACCAAAGCCATTTGTAAACATTTGAAATACATTTGTATACATTTTGCAACTAATTTTTCAAAGGATATATTAATAATTTTAAATTTTTGACTTTTGGCTAAAAAACTTAATTTTGGAAAACATTATTAGCACTTAATTAATTTGGGCACACTTTGGGACGTAATATACATGTAAATGATTTAGCACTCCCCCATAATGTGCCACTACCAACTTGCTCAAGATTTTAATAAACAAGATTAAGCACGAGAGCAAGAACAACCATTTTTATAAGATTTTCATGAAATACAACCTACACAATGTAAAGGGTCTAGATACTTCAATGTAAGTACTTGTTACCGAAATAGCATTGGCTTATGATATGACTTGATCATCCTTAAGCTTGGCTCCAATATTGCATATGGTGAATTCGATCTTTTCATGTGTGAGCCAAACCTCTAATGCATCTCCAAGTACCTATTAAACATTTAAGTGCATTTGGTACCCAATACATGGTTGGGTCCACGAATGTTAGTCACAATACTTTTGGGCACCCAAATGGCCCTAGCATTAGTTTTATGTAAACTAACATTCCTAGCAAACACATTGCCATTTATATCCTTCCTAAGCATATAATGATCATTATAGATAGTTGGCTTAGTAGTGATACCTTTCGGACATTCCTTACTAAAATGTCCTTTTTCCCGGCAATTGTAGCAAGTAGGACATTTGCTTCCCTTTGATGTCTTCTTTTCTTGCTTATTGTCGGCTTGTCTCTTCATTGAATGTCTTGGCTTGACATCCTTTTGATTTGGGCACACCGAGCCAATGTGACCATTTTTGTTAGGGCACATGGAGGCAATGTGACCCTTCTCAAAACATCCAAAGCATTTGATATTCGAATATTTCTTTCCTTTTTGCTTTGGGATGCTCTTCACCTTCTTCTTGGCGATGAAACCAAGTCCTCTTTGATAATCTTCCTTATTAGGGCATTTTGAGGAGAGGTGGTCCTTTTGATGACAATCAAAGCACTTGATGTTCTTGTTGTGTCTTTGATTGTGTCTCATCTTGCTATTTTCCCTTTTCTTGGGAGTAAAGCTGATTCCACTCTTGTTATTTGAGCTTCGTTGCTTGCTCAAGATATCATCAAGAGTGGTCTTCCCTTTAAGGTTTCTATCCAAGTCATTTTTCAAATTTGCGACTTGGGCCTTGAGCCTTTTGTTTTCCTCTACAAGATTAGTTTCAACAAGCATAGAGGAAATAGAAGCATTTTCACAAGTGCTACAAGGCATATCAATTAAATCATCACAAGATGTGGATATGCTAACTTTAGATGAATTGCAAGAAATAGCAGCTATGCATGGCAAATCATCTATTAGATTACAAGTTACACCTATATCCACCTTGGAGCTAGTATAATCATTTAGGAGGAGCTTTTCATGTTCATCTTTTAAAACATCATAATTATTTTAGAGTAAGACATGTTCTTTCTTCAAAACTTTGAATTTAGATTTCTCCATTCCTAAATATTCATTTAGATCTTCTAGCATATCTATCAACTCATCATAAGAATGATTATTGTCATCATCATTATTTACCTTCTTATTACCTTTAGCCATGAGGCAATGAGTTGATGTGGAGGGGTTTGTGATCTCATCATTGTCGGAGCTTGATGTTGAGCATTCTTCTCCCGACATCCATTCTTGCATATAATCCTCATTAGTTGAAGTAAATGTTGTTGAGGATTCATCGTTGTCTGAGTTTGAGATTGAGAGCGGAGTTTGAGATTGAGTATTCTTTCCGACATCCATTCTTGTGTGCAATCATCACTTGTTAAAGTGGACATTTCATAATGGCAATATAATTGTGTCCACATCTCATGTACATTCTTGAGATCGCATACTTCATTGAACACATCTACACTCAAAGCACTAAATAGAGCGTTAATTGCTTGGCGTCGAGATGTAAGCATTTCTCTTCCTCAATTATTGGATCAAAGCTATCCAATGGAGGAGAAAAGTCAACATCTACAATCCGCCATATATTTAGGCCCATGGCCTTAAAATAACATGGCATGCGGATTTTCAATGTGCATAATTTGTGCCATCAAATTGAGGTGTTTCACCTAGGTGCATAAAATCTCTAGTCGTCATCCTTTACTCTCTAGACGGTTAAGTCTAATAAATGAGAGACCAAGCTCTGATACCACTTGTAAGATCGAGTAGGCCGACTAGAGGGGGGGTGAATAGGCATTTTAAAACTTTTAAGAGCTAAAACCGATTTCTAATGAGGAAGCTAAATATCAATTCGGTTTAGCCTAAATCAACCAAGTTCACTAAGTGCACCAACAATACAAGTCAATAATAAATAGAGCAATTTAGTAAAGACTTGTAAGCTATCAACTAAAGATATGATTAACCAAGCACAAACAAGATAGCAATCATACAAATGAATAAGCAATTATATAAAGAATGTAAATTGCACAAAGTAAAGCATATGAAAACAAATCACAAGAAGCACATGAGACACAATGATGTTTTACCGTGGTGGTCGGAGACTTGCCGGTCTCCCATAATCCACGTTGAGGGAAACCCAAACCAATTGGGTCGGCTCCACAAATTAAGCCTTCCTCCGAATTATCAACCACCTCGCTCCACTAGAGTTGCTCTTACTCCACTCCGGAGATGGCGAGCACCAAGCCACTCACAAATGCCCGGGTCTTCTCACAAGCTTCACTTGAGAAGATCACCGACGCACGACGCCTCCACGCCGTCTAGGTGTCGGTAAACACCAAGAGTAACAAGTCACCAACTTTCACTTGAACCAATCAAGTGTCAAAGCTCTCGTGGATATTAAATCCACCACCTAATGCAACACATGCAATAGGATTTGCCTATCAAACCTCACTAAGTGCAACACATGCAAAAATAGGAGTAGAGGGCTTGCTCTTAGCTCAAAGGAACTCAATGGGGGCACCAGCAACTTCTCCTCACACAACCAAGGTGGGTATTTATAGCCCACACATAAAAACTAGCCGTTGGGAGAAGATTCGGAGAATACAGACGAAACCGATCGGCCCAAGCGATGGCGGTCGGACCGCCCAAGTGCCAACGGCTATAAAACTAGCCGTTGGACTCACAATCGGTCTGAACGCTAACCAACGGCCGGTCAGACCGCTCGGACGATCGAGATCGCCAGAGAGGTCGGCCGATCGCCGATCGCCGAGCAACCGATCAAACCAGAAAACAACTCTTCTGGAAAACACGTACCGCCATACAAATTTCGGTACTACCGCACTCCGGTAGTACCGTTTCAAACGCCCGGTACTACCGCACTCCGGTAGTACCTTTTCTAAGGGCCGGTACTACCGCAGGTCGGTCAAACCGCCCGTAACACGTCGGTCAGACCGCTCGATCGATAACCAAGAAAGTCGCTCTCTGGAAAAAGCTGACCGCGACGTTTAACCGCGAGACCGGTCAGACCGCTCACAAGCTGCCGGTCGGATCAGCGACGTCAGGCGTCAGTCGGACCGCCATGATCTACCAAGATCGAGAAGCAGACTTTGCACATTTGCTTCAACTCAATTTGCAAAACATATTTGTCAATTGATGCAACATGTACACAAGAGATGAAAGCTAGATTCTCAACTAGTCACAAAAACACATTTGCCGACTTTTAGAATCAAACCACAAGGAATAAGGTACATGGACTTAAACGTTTGCAAAACACATTCGCAAACAAAAGTCACATGCTACAAAGAATAACCATGAGCCTCAACTACTTGCAAAAACACATTCGCAAATATAGGCAACATGTTAAGTTGAGCTAGAGCAAACACAATGAGCTTATCAACACATGACTAACTCAAGTTACTGATTAAGACCCCTCTTAATAGTACGGCAACATATTCTAGCAATCCGGTCTCCCAACCAAACACCGAGACCGGTAAAAGACTAGGAACAAATCCTTAGCCCTAGCTAGTCATACCTTTTCCTTGCATAAACACTTGAAGCTTGATGACGCACATCCTAGCTTCAAGTCCGGGTTATTGACTCAATGTCCATCAACATATGATGACATCTTTCATTTCGAGTCTTGACATGCATCAACTCATGATGCACTATTCACTTGACCTCCATCAACACATGATGGATTCTTCTTGACTTGTCGATCAACTCATGATCATTTCCACTTCTTAAACTTGATATGCATCAATGCGTGATACATCCTTTACTCCAAGCTCTTTACTTCAATATCATCAACCCATGATTATATTCTTCTCTTTATATCATCAACACATGATGATATTCTTCTTCTTCGAAAATCTTGACTTGATGACGATCAACTCTTGATGTCATCCAACGTCTTTAATCACATGGAACATGACCTATTTCACCAACTTATAGAAAACGTTAATTCCACAATATGATTATCATAAATTACCACATCAAACCATTAACTGATAATGGTGGGACAAGATACCGCAATCTTTCCCTCTTTGGTAATTCATGATAATCACTTCAATAACAAGTAATTGAATGTAATTGGTATGAGTATATATAAACTACAAGGTTATGTATATTCAAAAGATATATGAGCATATATAAACTATGCAAGCCTCATATGCCCATATGAATATATACGAACTACACAAGTTGTATATATTCAAGGATATGCGTATATATAACCTACACAAGTTACATATACTCATATGAATATATTAACTACACAAGTTAAATATATTCAAGGGTATATTTCAAAGTAAAGATCCTAAATATATGTGGACAAAAGAATATGAATCAATACTAATGAAATCACAAAATATGGAGTGAACTCCCCCTAAATGTGTGCATACACGAATGTGTAATAAAGACATATGCACATATTCAAGTTAACCTTTTGGTGAAGTTCAACCTATATTTTGTGTCCGAGGAATTGCTACAAGGTATAATACAATGAATCAAATGCATACCTCTTGATCTTTAAATCCAACTGAGACTAAACATGAGATATAACAATATAAAGGAGTTAGTCTTTCAAATAGATTTATCATTTGGAAAGCATACCTCATTTGATTTTTACCTCTTTATCCATTTGAGACTAAACAGTAGATATAGCAAAAAAGAGTGTTAGTCTCATAAAAGGATTTGTCATTAATAACCAAAACTCCATTAACACATAATGGCGGGTCTAGATTCTTTAATCTCCCCCTTTTTGGTAATTGATGACAAATCCTTTATCAATAGCAATATTTGGATATTATCAACATATATTGAGTGTTTAAGCTATTGAAATGTAAACCATGCATATAATGTATTCTTTAAGCATATGAATTAGACATGTATAATATTTGATACACAACCAAATGTGGAAAGATATTGATCCAACTTTCTCCCCCTTTTGGCATTAATCACCAAAAACTCAAATCAACCTTAAGCCAAATAAAAGATTTTGCATAACAGAGAGCTTGGCAAGAGAGATCAATTAAACATTTTCCCTTTTTAAAGACAGGAAAGGGTTCTTTAGAGACTTTTGAAATTTTCTACATCCAAGAACCAAAAGAGATAAAACTCCCCCTAAACATGTGCATTTAATATATAAAAGAATACAACACAAGAGGTTTTATGAAATTTGACGGAGTTTTCTCTAAACAATTAATCCAAGGAAACATGACAATTAATAATCAAGAAATGAATCCTCATGCAACATCAACAGAGAATCAAAACACAACTCAGACAGGGATAACAAATATAATCCATAACATTAACATTCACATATCCAACTAGTCTGATAGCAGTTAAGATTACCACAGGGTTCAATAAGCTCACATAAGATAACAAAAGATAATATAAAGTTTATCCCACAATACAAGGTCTATTGACCTACATATCAGAATATAGCAGCTAGGATGGAGGAGCATCTGTCGAAGATGGAGGGGCAGCAACTGATGTGGATGGAAGATCGCCCTGCTGAACACCTGAAGAGGTATGTCGATGACTCCCAAACCGCTGATAAACAATTGGTACTCGCTGCTGCTGATACTCAATGAGTCTCTCATCCATACGACTGACCCTCAAGTCTAAAGTATCCAACCTGGCTGAAGTCTCTGCATGCATCTGATCATATCTTGCATCCATGCGATCAAACCTAGCATCCATGCTCGTCTGAAGGCGCAAGAGAGCTGCCAGAACTGCATCCTGCTCCTGAGGACCCTGTTGTCCTGGATGTCCCTGAGGGGACGATCCATGCTGAAGAGGAGGTGGAGGAGGCACCTGAGGAGGAGGAGGAGGAGCATCTATAGGCTTATACTCCTTATGCTCCATGTCACAGTCCTGGTCAAAATCAATCTTGCTCTGAATGAGCTTCATAATATAGGGAGCAAAATAAATACTTTTAGTCTTATCTCCCTTGGAAGTGGCAATCTCTCTGATGATCAAGTCCATCACATCAAATCTTGTGCCATCCATAATATGTTTGATCACATTCCACGCACGCCCATGTATCTCATCATTGTTCCCACTCCTAAGAAAGAATGATTGTAACGTCCCCAAACTAGGGTTTGTGTTTCAAATGTATAAAAATAAGTATAAATTAAAACTTTTGATGCATCATGTTGTATTTGAAATTTTTTGGAATTTATTTGTAAGGTTTTGTTATTTTGAAAACCTATTAGTTCAATTAGCTGAAGCAAAACCTTTTAAAACTTTTTTAAGAAAATCTTGTGATCATCCTCTGAAAGTATTTTTCCCAGGTTCTAGATCATCCTTGGGACTCCCATGAAAAATTTCAAAATTTTTAGATTTTATTTGCTGTTTAAAAAGGGGTAGTCAAACCTGTTAAAACCCTGGTCAAAACACTTAGGACAACACTTTGTAATTTTATAGAAGGAAATGAAGTGCATGAAAATTTCTATAAAAATTACACAAGATTTTTATTAGATCCAGTAATCTTCCATAAAAATTTCAGAATTTTTAGGGTTAAGAAGCTCCCTTTAAAAATTCTCAAACCTTCTCAGACTTATTTTCCAAAAATCAGTCTTCACTATTCACGACTCGAGCCGGACCTTGCTGACTTGACTCGACTGAATCAACTTAATGCACGGTGCACTGGCTCGAGCTCGCACGCGCACCTTTCGTTTTGGGCCATCCGATCGGAAATGAACGGCCTGGATTGAGTGGCTGTCCGCCCGTTTGAAACCCCGATCCAGCCCTCTCTTTTGTCGCTGACAACCTGGGCCCGCCGACCTATTTTTCTTCTTCCCAGGTCAAGCCGCACCTGAGCGCGCCTCGCCGCTCCACCTGCTCCCCTGCCACCCGCTCACCCGCACAGCACGCCGCCTCCAATGGCTCTCCCGCAGCTCCTTCTCCTCCCCTGGGCTAAAAATACCCCGAGGGCTCCCCTTGGACCACCCTTTGTCTCCACTCCCCACCGGCGCCTTGCCCCTTCTTTTCCTCCCCGCGTGTAAGCTGAGCCGAAGCTCCCGCTCCCTGCCATGGCCACGCCGCCTCGTCGCTCCGACCGCTCCGGTGAGCCCCGACCGTCCCCGACCGCGTCACGTTGTGCCCGCCACCCCGTGGAGCAAAACCCCTCGGTTATTTTGGAGAAACCGCCGCCATGGAGCTGCGCATCCGCCGTCTTCTCCGGTTCCGGCTCATACTGCCTCCACCGCCGCCACATCTCCTCTGGCGCTCCTCCGTTCAATTCTTTCCCATGGGAGAACTCTTGGACCTCCCTCTATCTAACCCCATCGCTCACCCGCTCTCTTTTCTTCTCCAGGTCGCCGCCGCCGTTGGTCCTTCCAGCGCCGCCGTCGGCACCGTCGCCGGGGCACCTCGAAGCTCCCCCGTCCTCGGCGACCACACCGGTGAGTTCCTTAGTTCTCCCCTATGCTCATGCCTCCACCAGTTCGACCCCCTAGCGCCTCCGAGCCCCGCCGCACCACCTCACCCCCCTCGGCCGACCGCCGCTCAACGCCGCGCGCGTGCTCCAGTGCATCCCCGGCCGCGTCAAGGCGTCCCCTAGCTTCCTTGCCTTCCTAGCATCCCATTTTCGCTTCTCCCAGCCACCACCATCAGCTCCATCGTCGGTGACCAACGTCGCCTGAGAGCCCCGTGGCCTTCTCTGTTCCTTCCTCTAAAACGGCTCCTTGTGTCTCTGTGTGTATGAGCCAAACGGTAAAAATCCACTTGTGGAGGTTCAGAAGTGCCAACTAGTCTTGTAACTGATAATTGTTGCACTCAAATGATTTAGCAAAATTGAATTTTGAAATTCAGAGGAAGTTTAGTTAGCAATGGTTCAGTTCAGAAAGAATTGGTTTTTGTAGGTTGTGTGAACACAGGAGGTGAATCCTTTGAAATGTCGGAGAAACCACTCGCAAATCAATCCTCTAACACTAACCAATTTGGTGGCTGTAATCTAAGTCACTCAAATGAGTTAACTGGTTTAAGGTTAGGGTTAGTAGGAAATCAGTTATTAGCTTTCCAGTTAAGGTGGATGTCATGTCATAAGCAATTGAGCAAAAGGCTAGCTAATAGCTTTTGCAGTTCAGGAAGTCTTGCTGTGTAGATATTTGTATAGTAATCTGAAGTTAGTGGTGTTAATAGGCTAATGGTTTGGGTGATATAGTAGTTGAAAAGCTTAGTGAATCGATTAGTCAGCTGGTCATTTAGTCCTTTGTGGCACCAAATCTGGAAACTTTTATGAATGGGTGTATTCAGGAGTCAGTAGAGTGCAATCGGTAGATGATTGGTTTGGGTAGTAGGTTATGACCTTGTTAGTACCATAGTTAGAAATTATCTTAAATCAATTAGTCGGTTTGCATTTATCTAACAAATCTGATTTGATGTCAGATAACAATCAACTCTTTTGTGGAAGTATTGATCAAAGCAAGCGGCATGGTTAGGGAAAAATTGTTCGTCATTTGAGTCACCCCGTTGAAATAGCTAGTCGATGATTGAAGTCTAAGTGAAGTAGCATTTTTAGTTCGGATGGTTGTTCATTGTAAGTGCTTGAGCAGTAATATGAGCATAAAAGAAATGTCAGTATAAACCTTTTACAAAACCATTTGTATTTTGATAGTAAATTTTGTGTTGGACGATTAGGTCATTTTAGTGAGTTATCAAACTAGAGGTTTGAATTTACAGAAAGTTCAGTCATTAGCCATTCAATAGCTTTTAGTTCAGGAATTGGTGAGGTTGTGGGTTATAGGGTCAGTGTTCTAAAATCATGTTTTGTCAGGGAACTCAATTGCTAGCCAAATCTAGTGTTCTGTAGCTAATGTTATAAATGTCTTTGCTAGCAAACTTTGTAAATGTCATCTAGGTCACACATGTGGTTTCACTAATATGTAAGCTTTAGTCAGACCTTATGGCGAATTGGAAGGAGTTGTGTTAAACTAACCAACTATTAGAGATTAAATTAAAAGGAGCTAAAGGCTTGTAAAATGCTAAGATCGTAAGTAGACCTCTTAGTGGCTAGCCTTTAGCATTTCAATCTAAGGAGTAAAGTTATTTAGAAGGCAAGAATTAGGTGGTATGCGTGTCAAATAACAATAGACCTCATGCTATAATCTCAATTTCATTAATTAATAACCAATTCCATACAACTCTCGCATCAAATAATTTATGCCTCTAAATTCATCTAAAATAAATATCCTTCTTCTATTTTAACTTCTTAATTTTGGATACTTTTGGCATTACGTGTTTATTCATTGTTTTTCGCTTTGTGATTTTATCGTTAGATGACGTTGATTACGAGAGTGATCCTCTGCAGCAAGTCGAATATCTCTAGCAAGGCAAAGGCAAGCAGTTTGATCATATCCACTCAATCCCATTACTTTTAAAATCTAATACTTTGTTTTACTTGTATGTATGCATGCTTTTGTGTCAATGATTAATTTTGCCGAATAGAGGTAGCTAATCCTATTGCATTGTTTCCCTTAAATTGCTCACCCCTGCCACAACCATAAGTTATTATTCTCACTGGTGAATTAGTGCCCGGTGAATGATTTATGGTCTTTTATTTGTCTTTGCGATATGATGCTTAGCAATGCTTAGATACCGGTAGAATTGGGCGGTTATCGACTTATGTCGGTAACCTTGATCACACAAAACTTGCTATTACTTATGATTCATACCTGGAGTTTTGTTTATTTGTGCAAACCAAAAACTAAAAATAAAATGGTTTGGACGTGGGCGAAACTTGGTTGTTTCTTGATGGGTGCACGGGTTCAGCGTGCACGGGGGGCTGTGGTTCATCAGGCTCCCCCGGGTTTGAAGGATGTCGCCCATGTCATGTAAGGACCGAGTTACTTGTGTCACTAAGCCAAGCGATATTTGCGTGCTAACCACACTAGAGGGAAATGTGACCTCTCTTGACTAAGTACTTTGGGGGGTGTTAATTGATGAGTCGCGTGGTGGGTTGCATATAGGGTATATGCAACATGGACATGTTTGTGGGGAGGGGAGCACCCGCCGAGGCCGGTGTCTCCTGCTCCACGTATGGGTCCTTGTGATCCATATTTCGCCGGCAGATCACTAAGGGTTAACCCCCATACGTGCGGCTCTTGATTAGCTCATTCCATTGGAAATGTCTCGTAGGACTTAGCCGTGCCGGCATACCAAAGGTAGTGTGCTTCATCCGGTGGCAAAAAGGCGGTCTGAAGTGTGGGTACAGTGGTACACCCCTGCAGGGTTCTTGTTCTATTCGAATAGCCTCGTCCTAGGTTATGGACATGCTTGGTAAGGTCGTGCAAGAACTAGACTACAACCTTTTAAAAATTAAAACTTGATGGGTTGGTATGAATGGATATTCATACTATTGTTGTGGTGACTATTGGGTTAGTCACTTCCAGGTTGTCTTTATTGTTGTTATTATTATTGTATCGCTGTTATTTCAACAATTGTAAACAGTTTGTCAAATTGCTTTGAATCTATTACAGTATTGCAAATGAAAACTTGCTTTATGCTAAAAGTAAGTCCAGAGCCCCCTCCACTTAAATAAAGCTTGCATGTAGTTAATTATAGTTCTGTTATCTCACACGTCAGTCTTGCGAGTACAAAAACAATTTTTGTACTCGGTTGCTTTGCTTTATATTTTTGTTGCAGAGGAAGAAGGTGAGCCCCAAGGGCTTCCCTTTGTGAGATGTACTGGGTTTGACGACTAGCTTGGCGGCCCGGTTGGTTGCCTTGTGGGTAAAGGCACACTAATTGGCCCTTTTGTTTCCGCTGTTTAATTGTTATTTAGTTGTTACTTGGCCGGTTGGCCCTTGTTGTAATAAATCTCTTTTATGTATGTCTTTTATTGTTGTGCTTCGGTTCTATGCGATTGAATGGAATTGATGCACAATTTTGTAAAGGGTGTATGTACAACATTTCAGGATGTACATATTTTCTCGAGGCACGGATATTTTATTTGTGATGCTAAACTAAGCATTACAAGTTAAATACCAGGGTCTCACAATGATGCTCTCATAATTCGCTAATCACCTTGGGCAAGGAAGTAGTCCAGTTACTCTTCCACACAAAACTGATTTGCTTGATCATAAAATTCATCTACCTGAGTGAGGTCAAGAGATTCCTGAAGATGTACCTTTAGACCACTCGAATCTCCTAGACTCAGAGCACTTATGAAATCATCTTTAGCTGCTTCCAACCTTTGATTTCCAGTCATCCGTTCAAGATAGTCATGATCAGGAGAAATATAGACTGTAGCATAAAACTGTCTGATGGCTTTTGCATGAAAGTTGCACTTTAAAGAGACCAAAGATTCCAATCTGACAGCTCTAAACAATCTAAGCAGACCATTATAGACTGGATTCTTGCTAATGTTGCTCCACTTCACAAAGCGATGGTTTGCAAATTTCTTCTTAGCATAGATGATCTGATAGACATGCTGTTGAAATAGGGTGTGGAACATACCCAAGGTGGCATCTCTAGGAAATCTGAACTGATTAATGTGCCTCAGAATTGTATATTGTTCACTTTTGATTGTTGACACATCAAGTCCAATAAATTGACTTTGATCAGGAGCAATGTCTTCATTCTCATCATCATCCTCATCCTCATAATCATTGTCGCTGCTGTTAGTATCGCTGTTGCTGTTATCACTGTTATTTTCTTCCTCTTCTCCTTCTTCTTCTACATTTTCCATATCTTCATCTTCTGAGGAGGAGGGAGGTGCAGAGCGATTCGCAATCCTCTTGTTCGGCATCGTCGCTGAGAGAAGATAACAAAGAATATCAAATATTTTCAAAGAATGAATTAACAAGCATTCATAAGGCCATCACTGTCACTACCCATTGTCACAGGCGGTCAGACCGCTGCCCTGGCTGGTCGGACCGCCAGAAGGATCGGTCGACCGCCCGACTGCGGCGGTCGGACGCCCGATGACAAAGGCAATCTGAATTTTGGGAGAATCCAAAATTTCTAACTTTTGTACAATGGCATCATGGATACTTACTAATCTACTCTTAGGCTACTTGCAGGATAAAAAATTTCACCAACTGGAATGGATTTGGGGACAATTAAGTCAAACCCTAGAAGTCTTGGGAAATTTACAATGTGGGCAAAATGCAAATAGAGAGGGGAGAGATTACCGGCTAGGAATGAAGAGAGGTATCCAAGGAGATGAACCCTTGAAACAAATTGGAAACAACTAGCCGGAATTCAAAATGCACCTTCACCTAGGGTTTACGAGCATTTGAGATTAAGAGACTTAAAACTCAAATGAAACCGTAGAATAGAGAGAGGAGATGAAGGGCAAGACTTGATTACCTTGGACCGCGAAAGAGAGGACCGGAGACGAGGATCCGGACCGGAGAGGGAGGAGGCGGCTGAAAGAGGAAGAAGAAAAGAATTTTCGGTTTGAGGAGTGAAGTAATGAAGATAACTGTCGGGTGGAAGTAAAAAAGCACTTCACGCAAAATCGGCGGACATTTGGGCACGGCGGTTCGGCCGATCTTGGCGGTCGACCGCTGGAGGGCGATCGGCCGGCCACGATCAAATCGACAAACGAGTTCGAAGATGGATTTGAGAAAAGATTGAATTTGTTGTAATTTGCTCCAAATTTTCACACAATCAATCAAACAAATATCTTTGGAGCATTTCCAACTTATATAGCCCTTTAAAATCCAGTGCTCAAATAATTTTTATAAATTAAGTTTTAGTTTTTCCATTGAAATCGTATTTTCGAGAACTTCCACGAAAAAGAGCCAAATTGAGCATTTGAAGAAATTTAGAGTATCCAAATGCATGTATGAGTTATAAATACCATCTTGGACCTATTCATGTGAATAATTTAGGCTCAAATGGCTAAACTCACTTAAGTGCTAGAAAGTGACTTTTATGGTTAAGCTAGTATTTTGAATGAGTTTCGAAATCGAATAACTTTTGATGAGTTGGTCTTTTGGAGATCATTTGAATACCAAAAATGTTTAGAATAGCCAACTCTAGGATTTTCCTTTTGGGACAAATGTTAAATTCCTTTTAGAATAGATTTTACACAAAAATCTAGTTTAGGTCAAAAACAAGATTCTATGATCTACAATTTTGGATAGAAACTCATTCTCACTTAAAATAGGTTTTTCTTGAACCAAAGCCATTTGTAAACATTTGAAATACATTTGTATACATTTTGCAACTAATTTTTCAAAGGATATATTAATAATTTTAAATTTTTGACTTTTGGCTAAAAGACTTAATTTTGGAAAACATTATTAGCACTTAATTAATTTGGGCACACTTTGGGACGTAATATACATGTAAATGATTTAGCACTCCCCCATAATGTGCCACTACCAACTTGCTCAAGATTTTAATAAACAAGACTAAGCACGAGAGTAAGAACAACCCTTTTATAAGATTTTCATGAAATACAACCTACACAATGTAAAGGGTCTAGATACTTCAATGTAAGTACTTGTTACCGAAATAGCATTGGCTTATGATATGACTTGATCATCCTTAAGCTTGGCTCCAATATTGCATATGGTGAATTCGATCTTTTCATGTGTGAGCCAAACCTCTAATGCATCTCCAAGTACCTATTAAACATTTAAGCGCATTTGGTACCCAATACATGGTTGGGTCCACGAATGTTAGTCACAATACTTTTGGGCACCCAAATAGCCCTAGCATTAGTTTTATGTAAACTAACATTCCTAGCAAACACATTGCCATTTATATCCTTCCTAAGCATATAATGATCATTATAGATAGTTGGCTTAGTAGTGATACCTTTCGGACATTCCTTACTAAAATGTCCTTTTTCCCGGCAATTGTAGCAACTAGGACATTTGCTTCCCTTTGATGTCTTCTTTTCTTGCTTATTGTCGGCTTGTCTCTTCATTGAATGTCTTGGCTTGACATCCTTTTGATTTGGGCACACCGAGCCAATGTGACCATTTTTGTTAGGGCACATGGAGGCAATGTGACCCTTCTCAAAACATCCAAAGCATTTGATATTCGAATATTTCTTTCCTTTTTGCTTTGGGATGCTCTTCACCTTCTTCTTGGCGATGAAACCAAGTCCTCTTTGATAATCTTCCTTATTAGGGCATTTTGAGGAGAGGTGGCCCTTTTGATGACAATCAAAGCACTTGATGTTCTTGTTGTGTCTTTGATTGTGTCTCATCTTGCTATTTTCCTTTTCTTGGGAGTAAAGCGATTCCACTCTTGTTATTTGAGCCGTTGCTTGCTCAAGATATCATCAAGAGTGGTCTTCCTTTAAGGTTTCTATCCAAGTCATTTTTCAAATTTGCGACTTGGGCCTTGAGCCTTTTGTTTTCCTCTACAAGATTAGTTTCAACAAGCATAGAGGAAATAGAAGCATTTTCACAAGTGCTACAAGGCATATCAATTAAATCATCACAAGATGTGGATATGCTAACTTTAGATGAATTGCAAGAAATAGGAGCTATGCATGGCAAATCATCTATTAGATTACAAGTTACACCTATATCCACCTTGGAGCTAGTATAATCATTTAGGAGGAGCTTTTCATGTTCATCTTTTAAAACATCATAATTATTTTAGAGTAAGACATGTTCTTTCTTCAAAACTTTGAATTTAGATTTCTCCATTCCTAAATATTCATTTAGATCTTCTAGCATATCTATCAACTCATCATAAGAATGATTATTGTCATCATCATTATTTACCTTCTTATTACCTTTAGCCATGAGGCAATGAGTTGATGTGGAGGGGTTTGTGATCTCATCATTGTCGGAGCTTGATGTTGAGCATTCTTCTCCCGACATCCATTCTTGCATATAATCCTCATTAGTTGAAGTAAATGTTGTTGAGGATTCATCGTTGTCGGAGTTTGAGATTGAGAACGGAGTTTGAGATTGAGTATTCTTTTCCCGACATCCATTCTTGTGTGCAATCATCACTTGTTAAAGTGGACATTTCATAATGGCAATATAATTGTGTCCACATCTCATGTACATTCTTGAGATCGCATACTTCATTGAACACATCTACACTCAAAGCACTAAATAGAGCGTTAATTGCTTGAGCGTCGAGATGTAAGCATTTCTCTTCCTCAATTATTGGATCAAAGCTATCCAATGGAGGAGAAAAGTCAACATCTACAATCCGCCATATATTTAGGCCCATGGCCTTAAAATAACATGGCATGCGGATTTTTCAATGTGCATAATTTGTGCCATCAAATTGAGGTGTTTCACCTAGGTGCATAAAATCTCTAGTCGCCATCCTTTACTCTCTAGACGGTTAAGTCTAATAAATGAGAGACCAAGCTCTGATACCACTTGTAAGATCGAGTAGGCCGACTAGAAGGGGGGTGAATAGGCATTTTAAAACTTTTAAGAGCTAAAACCGATTTCTAATGCGGAAGCTAAATATCAATTCGGTTTAGCCTAAATCAACCAAGTTCACTAAGTGCACCAACAATACAAGTCAATAATAAATAGAGCAATTTAGTAAAGACTTGTAAGCTATCAACTAAAGATATGATTAACCAAGCACAAACAAGATAGCAATCATACAAATGAATAAGCAATTATATAAAGAATGTAAATTGCACAAAGTAAAGCATATGAAAACAAATCACAAGAAGCACATGAGACACAATGATGTTTTACCGTGGTGGTCGGAGACTTGCCGGTCTCCCATAATCCACGTTGAGGAAACCAAACCAATTGGGTCGGCTCCACAAATTAAGCCTTCCTTCGAATTATCAACCACCTCGCTCCACTAGAGTTGCTCTTACTCCACTCCGGAGATGGCGAGCACCAAGCCACTCACAAATGCCCGGGTCTTCTCACAAGCTTCACTTGAGAAGATCACCGACGCACGACGCCTCCACGCCGTCTAGGTGTCGGCAAACACCAAGAGTAACAAGTCACCAACTTTCACTTGAACCAATCAAGTGTCAAAGCTCTCGTGGATATTAAATCCACCACCTAATGCAACACATGCAATAGGATTTGCCTCTCAAACCTCACTAAGTGCAACACATGCAAAAATGGGAGTAGAGGGCTTGCTCTTAGCTCAAAGGAACTCAATGGGGGCACCAGTAACTTCTCCTCACACAACCAAGGTGGGTATTTATAGCCCACATATGAAAACTAGCCGTTGGGAGAAGATTCCAGAGAATCTGGACGAAACCGGTCTGACCGCCAACTGATGGCCGGTCGGACCGCCCAAGTGCGGCTATAAAACTAGCCGTTGGACTCACAATCGGTCTGAACGCTAACCAACGGCCGGTCAGACCGCTCAGACCAGTCAGACCGCCAGAGAGGCCGGTCAGACCGCTCGACTGAGCAACCGATCAAACCAGAAAACAACTCTTCTGGAAAACACGTACCGCCATACAAATTTCGGTACTACCGCACTCCGGTAGTACTGTTTCAAACGCCGAGTACCGTTTCAACGCCCGATTACCGCTCCGTAGTACCTTTTCTAAGGGCCGGTACTACCGCAGGTCGGTCAAACCGCCCGTAACACGTCGGTCAGACCGCTCGGTCGATAACCAAGAAAGTCGCTCTCTGGAAAAAGCTGATCGCGACGTTTAACCGCGAGGCCGGTCAGACCGCTCACAAGCTGCCGGTCAGACCGCAAACTCCGGTCGATCACGTGCGGCGGCGGTCGGCCAACACGATCACCAAGACTGAGAACAGACTTTGCACATTTGCTTCAACTCAATTTGCAAAACATATTTGTCAATTGATGCAACATGTACACAAGAGATGAAAGCTAGATTCTCAACTAGTCACAAAAACACATTTTGCCGACTTTTAGAATCAAACCACAAGGAATAAGGTACATGGACTTAAACGTTTGCAAAACACATTCGCAAACAAAAGTCACATGCTACAAAGAATAACCATGAGCCTCAACTACTTGCAAAAACACATTCGCAAATATAGGCAACATGTTAAGTTGAGCTAGAGCAAACACAATGAGCTTATCAACACATGACTAACTCAAGTTACTGATTAAGACCCCTCTTAATAGTACGGCAACCTATTCTAGCAATCCGGTCTCCCAACCAAACACCGAGACCGGTAAAAGACTAGGAACAAATCCTTAGCCCTAGCTAGTCATACCTTTTCTTTGCGCAAACACTTGAAGCTTGATGACGCACATCCTTGCTTCAAGTCTGGGTTATTGACTCAATGTCCATCAACATATGATGACATCTTTCATTTCGAGTCTTAGCATGCATCAACTCATGATGCACTATTCACTTGACCTCCATCAACACATGATGGATTCTTCTTGACTTGTCGATCAACTCATGATCATTTCCACTTCTTAAACTTGATATGCATCAATGCGTGATACATCCTTTACTCCAAGCTCTTTACTTCAATATCATCAACCCATGATTATATTCTTCTCTTTGTATCATCAACACATGATGATATTCTTCTTCTTCGAAAATCTTAACTTGATGACGATCAACTCATGATGCCATCCAACGTCTTTAATCACATGGAACATAACCTATTTCACCAACTTATAGAAAACGTTAATTCCACAATATGATTATCATAAATTACCACATCAAACCATTAACTGATAATGGTGGGACAAGATACCGCAATCTTTCCCTCTTTGGTAATTGATGATAATCACTTCAATAACAAGTAATTGAATGTAATTGGTATGAGTATATATAAACTACAAGGTTATGTATATTCAAAAGATATATGAGCATATATAAACTATGCAAGCCTCATATGCCCATATGAATATATACGAACTACACAAGTTGTATATATTCAAGGATATGCGTATATATAACCTACACAAGTTACATATACTCATATGAATATATTAACTACACAAGTTAAATATATTTAAGGGTATATTTCAAAGTAAAGATTCTAAATATATGTGGACAAAAGAATATGGATCAATACTAATGAAATCACAAAATATGGAGTGAACTCCCCCTAAATGTGTGCATACACGAATGTGTAATAAAGACATATGCACATATTCAAGTTAACCTTTTGGTGAAGTTCAACCTATATTTTGTGTCCGAGGAATTTCAACAAGGTATAATACAATGAATCAAATGCATACCTCTTGATCTTTAAATCCAACTGAGACTAAACATGAGATATAGCAATATAAAGCATACCTCATTTGATTTTTACCTCTTTATCCATTTGAGACAAAACAATAGATATAGCAAAAAAAAGTGTTAGCCTCATAAAAGAATTTGTCATTAATAACCAAAACTCCATTAACACATAATGGTGGGTCTAGATTCTTCACGGCCCCCATCCCCGTGTTGCCCGAGGCCACTGTGGCAATGGCCATGAACGTGTCGTTCGGCATGGAGGTGCTCCGAGTGGTGGTGTTCGGCCATGCTAGGTTCGTGTCCGAGCCATTCCGGAGCGAGTAGCACTCCATGTATGTGCGCTGTGAGCCTGCGACCTGCTCGTCGATGTCCGCCAGGGAGCAGGCGGCAGCGTCGTCGGTGGCCCTGAGGCATCGTTGCTGCCTGCGCCGTCGATATGTGATATCCATTGCATCGATCTGGCAGCTCGATCGATCTCGTGCTCACGTGTGTCCGACTGCCTCGTGTAAAATAGGTTAATTTATGTACGTACAAACTAGTACATCTGTATGTGGTTGTGCCTCTCTTTATTATTGTATGTATATAATCGCTACTACTTAAAAATACACTTGGTGGTGATCCATTCTTCTCTGGCCTTCGTCCATATTCCCAGCCCATCCAACATCCTCCCACGTGACACACCCAATAAAACTGGCTACAAGAAAATCCAAACAAAGGAAAAAACAAATGACAAGCCCACAACTGTCCACATTTGCCACAAGCCCACAACCGTCACCTCCTCGCCCACCTCTCTTCTTGATTCTCCATCCCTTCCTCATGGTTGCCTACTTGCGACAACCTAGCACCATGAAAGGCCCCATCCCCATGCTCATGCTACTCCTGCAGTGTCAACGCTGCATCACGTGCATGCACCACCCTCCCGCGGCCTTGTCCCCACCGTCGCTCCCACTCTCCTTGTAATACCCCAAAAGTATTCGAAAGGAATAAATCGGGAGAGAATAATTAAATCGGGAGAATGTTTCTTTTAGCAAAGCGATTGAACAGGAGAAGGAGGGGGTTTTCGGTGTTTTACCCGACAACTTGGGCCTGGCCTTGGCCCATGAGGCTTGGCCGGCCATAGGGGGGAAGCGCCACCCTCCCCCAAAACCCTAGCCGCCCCCCTTACCCTCCCCATTTGTGGCCGCCACCCCGACTCGACTTTGGCCGCCTCCCCTACACCTCCTCCCCTGCGCACAACTCCTCCTCCCTGTTGAAGCCCTCCCGCTGCCGGAGAAGAAGCCTCCTGTGGCTGCCGGCCAAGAGGAAAAAAGAAAGAAGGGCGCCCGTGTGTTCGGCCGGCCAAGAAGGAAGAGGGAGAGAAGGGAGAAGAGAAGGAAGAGGGATCACCAGCGGGAGCTCGTGATATTCAGCTGCTCCAAGGTAATGATTCTCGGTTGTCGTTGTTGGATTAGTCGTAGAGGAGAAATCGGTTCGAGTTGATTAGATCAAAGTCGTTCTGCAGTAATTTTCAATCTGTCTAGAATATTGCGGGGGCGATTACGGGTCCTTAGAGGCCGAACCAGCAGTTTTGGTCTCCTAGAGATATTTGGATAATGTTCTTAGCTCTCAGTGGCCACCAAGAACACCAGATTCCGACATACAGATCAAAAGATATGAATTCTTTAGTGTCGCTGTCGTGCTGATCTGCCAGTATTTGGATAGTCTGTAGGAAACTGGGTTAAGCCATTGGTTAAAGAGGAAATCAGAGGATCTTGATATAACTAAAAATGTAGGTAATTTCTATACCTTTTTCGAGAGATAAAGAACACAAGATTTGGACTTTCGTAGTAAAAGTTATGGTGGTTTTAGTGTACTGTCCAGAGAACCCGACATGATAATTGATGTTCCGTAGATTGGCTTGGTAGGGGCAGTAAATGATAGAATCATAAGGGCACCCCAACTAAGTTTACTTAGGTAATTTAATTACCTTTTCAGAAAGTATTAGATCATCTTATTTGGACTCCTGAGTAGAAAGTTTTGTATTTTAGAAGTTGACTGTCCGCAGTGAACACCAAATCGATCGCTAGAAATTGGAAGATTGGAAACGCTTGGGAGTTTAGTGAGTTCAATTGTATTGTTATTTATGCTTTTGGTCTAGTATGTTGGTCTTAGATTTGGTTATCTTTATGTTCAGGTGGGAGCGTGATCCCAGGGGCAGCGCCCTCTTTGCGTCCACTGTTCTCGCACGGTTGAGGCAAGTTTCGGGTTGAAGAATAATTATGATTGTTTGCTGAGTTTGATTGCGTCTTGTTCGTATTAGCCATGCATGGATGTTAATGTGATGAATTACAATATATCTTGGTAAATGCAAGTTATGATTAAAGCTTCTTTTGTATGTTGTTAATGCTTTCATGTGATTATGTACACGTTGAATTCATATGTTTGAAAGATGATGTCATTGTACATATGCATGTAGTAAGCATGATTGGGTCTTCTTGGTCACGTAGTGACCAAGTATGAATAGTTGAGGTCCCCGTCATGTAAATGATGGGCTTGAGGTCCCCACATTTGCGGAATATGGGCAACGAATAATGAGGTCCCCATCATGAAGATGATGGGCAAATGTCTCTATACTTGTGGAGTATAGGCTCTTGGTCCCTGTGCCAGAGGGCACATGCAAGGGTATACATCGATGGTTGTATACCCCGTATTACCGATAAAATACGAAAAGAGATAAAGTTTAAAATGTGCATTGCATTGGTCGCATTACATAAGCATGAAGGCTATGTTTAGTGTAATGTTTATTTTGGTATATTAATGTTATGACAGTGAACTTAGCTTTAGTCTTGTTGATACTTGTTGAGTCTTTAGGCTCACTCTTGATTTGATATGTTTTAGGTACAACTGGCAAGAACGGCATGCATGGGAGGGAGTAGATGTTTGGATGCACTCACTACCACTCATCCTTAAGGCGACTACTATTTAGTTTTATTCCAATAATAAGTAAACTGCTTGAGAATCACTTATGGATGGTTTTGAGTTTCAGATTAATTGTAATGATGAGAATAGTACATTTTGGTTATGTTATTTAGATTATCTTGCATGCTTGAATGAACTTGAATATGGAGTTTATTGTTAATTGCTATGATTAATTGTTGGAACCTCGGTATAGTTAACTATACAAAGGAGGTTCTGCCAAAAAATTGTAATTGGTCTTAGTTTAATTTAATTTTAGTAGCATTCCACGCTCAATGTTGAGCTGGGGTGTTACAGTTGGTATCAGAGCGGGCTGTAGGTCCGTGGTGCTAGAATTGTTAAACTTGACACACTATGCACAATAGGTTGGGGTTTGGGTTCTGCATTGCATATACGCTTTCGTTGAATATTATAGTTATTTTTGTGATTAAGTTGAACATTGTGCTTAATGTATAATTGTTATGAGATTATCTGAGATACTTAGAATTGACTATATTAGTTATGTATTATAACCCATGTTGAGAGGTGGAGGTAGTAGTTGCGGTCCTAGGCTATACCAGGTTACACCACCGTTCGTGGTATAGGATTAGCGAAGTGTCCACACCGGAGATCGTAGTAGAGGCGTTGATAGCGAGTATATTTAGAAGAGTTGTTCTCTCCTTGAAATTTGATTTGGTCAACTCTTATCTTGTGGTGATTGATGAGTTTTTCTTGGGCTTTTAGTTCATCCCAGTTGATGGGTTGCTTTGAACTATGTTTCTTTTGGCTTAATTTGTCCCGAAAAGAAATCGTTATTTTCCCAACCGATGAGTTATTCTTGCGGCTGGTGAACTTGGTTAAGATTGACCTTTGTATTGGAGTTTGTCTTTATTTTTGGAGAAAAAAAAACTTGACCCACTTATTCGTGTGATGTTTTTAGTTAATGAAAGCTTTCTTCTGCAAGTCCTTTAGTACGTGGGGGCTTTGACTCAATGTATCTCTCTTGGGTATTTTGAGTGTTGAAGATTAATGGATTTATTTTATGAAAGAAGATGTTAAACCCTTTAGTGTTGTGTTGTCTTGGTTAAGTGAGAGGTTATAACCAAAGCAATTAATGGATATGATATGAGTTATCATGTTAGATCTGCAGTGTGTGCATGATCGATCCTAACAAAGATTCTTGAAAGGAAAGTGATTAATTTGAAAGTGTCTTGTAGTAGTTCTCGAGGAGCTGTGATTAAGAGTATGGTTATACCTAGTTGTAATCAATAGAGTTAATAAGAGGTGTAGAACGTTGATAAAATTGAGTCGATGACTAAGAGTGATACATTTGGTAAGTTTCTTTGGCAAATTGGATTATCGTGTCTCAATGGTTTAATCTAACCTTTTGGGATGGTTAAGTTCAAAAGGAGTTAGATTATTGTCTTAGTGGGTACTAATTTTGGAGTAACCTTTTTTTGTGGATACTTAGTGATTATAAGTAATTGCTAGGTGCAAATAATGTCTATTAATGTTTGGTGATGAGCATCACTAAGAGATAAATTGATGGAATTTAACGGATGAACAATATTTACATGATGGTAGAACTATCAGAAAAAAAATATGTCTTTGATGTGAAAGGGTGTTGGAATAACCTTTCAATTCGTACAGTAGTTTTCCTCTAAAATAAAGTGGTTGTTATAGCGAGAATATAAGATGTTGGTATACATTCAATTGAGGATGAGATGATAAAGGGGTCTGTAACATTTTGGTAAGCCTTTGGGGGCTTAATAAAAAGAAGAGTTGACGATAACGAGTCTTGTTAAGGGTATATCATTTTTGATGTTAGTAAGTTTGTCCACAAGAGATTCTGACTCGTCGTAGTAGTGATGATTCTTCTAGAGAGAAAGTAAGTTAATTGCCTTCCGTAATATCAGTCAAATGAAATGTTTGGAGTTTTGTATTCGTGGACTTTTGGGAGTTCATGATTTAGGTAGTAGAGAGAATTAATTGAGTAATGTGACGTATGGAATGGTTCTGATTGGTTCCTAGGTGGTTAATGTGATTTGGTTTAAGGGTATTTCTGGTTTGTGTTGGCAAGTAGTGTTGTAATCAAAGAAAATTACTTTCTTTGTTAATGGAAAATGTGTACCATAATTACTGGAGATTGGAGTTAAGTATGGTAATTTGCAACCTTCCTGTTCTTACAGCTTAAGAGTTTCTTGGGTTTTCCATAGTAGTGTTTTATTTTGATTCTTGGAGGTTGAAAGTTCCCTCTTGTGGGACATGTGCCCTCGTCAGCAGACTTGTAATTTTGTTTTTAGAGATCATTTCCTGTTGACTGTTTCTCTTGGTCTCGTGCTCACTCCGAGGGGCAACGTTTTCTTGTGTGTTGAAACTTATTTAGTTGTCTCTTCCTTCTTGAGAAAGGAATTAACCAGCTTGTGTTGCCGAGACTTCTAACGTGTAACTTTGACGACTGGTTGGTGGTGGACAAGTTTTTGGTAGTGGTGAGATTTTGGGAACCAATCTGTTTGAAGAGCAGTAGAAGGCGAATTGGTTTTGACCCATAACTCTTGGAGAGAACTCTATTTAAATGGAATATTTGTCGTTGGAATACAATTGATTAGTATTACAACTAGTGGAACCTAAGGCGAATTATAATCCAAGAAACTTTGTCCATGTTGGAATGATGGGATTAACGAAGTACAGAATCTTGATAAATTTATTAGAGTATCGCGATTGGGTGGATTTTAGTCATCAGATTTGAGAGTTTCGTATCCGTTACACTGATTTATGTTTATAGGAGCCTTGGGGAGTGAATTTGGGTTTGGTGATCTATACTAGACCCTTAGTTGCTCAATGACTGTGTAGAAAAGTTTTGATGGTGAAGTTTAATGAGAATAGCGGTGTGGAGAAACCTAAGTGTTGTGCTAATTAATGGGATACCAGGAATAGTTGAGTATTGTCAAGTATGACTCGGCCTCGGTGACTAACCCTATAGGAGTTAGATTATCTCTAAGGATAGCTCGGTCAAGAACTTATATATTTATCTGTTGATGTTAGTAATTGAGTATGTTTGAATCCTAGTCAACCTGTTAGGGTATTGTGAGTGGGTATATTGTGGTCGAGTAGCTGCATTTGATTGGTGTAGGTTATAGAATGTCCAAGATTGGTAAGATGAATCGTCTTAGGCGGTTACTTGATTAGTAAGAAATGTTGACATTAATGACTGAGATTATTGTTGAGCTGTGTAAAATTTTGGTCATCAGATCTGAGGGTTACCTATCAAGTATACCGGAAATTCATTGTAAGAGTCTTAAAAGGTTGAATTTGGGCTTTGCATTGTTTTGTGCTAGCATCATGGTTTTCCATGATTAGGTTCCAAGAGTTAGGGTGATCTTTGATGGAATCCTTTGGAGGTAGTAAATGAGAGTGTATGATGTGAATTTCAAATTGATTATCCTTAGCAGATTGAGGGATGTGATGGTGGGTGAAATCTATATTGAGTTGCGATGGGAGTTATTTTTTCAAAGTAATTCATTTGGTAGAGAGGTTGGCTAGAGTGTGATATTGTGGATTGGAAGAGTCTCCCTGCATAAGTATGGATTTTGTGTTCGGTTGAACATAGCTGTGAGGTTGCCAATTTAAGAGAAATGAGTTAATGTGTTATGCGATGATTTGGGATCCTATGGCTTAAGAGAAAGATAAATTCTTAAAAGAAAGATTGTGGAAAATGGTGTGATCTTGGATAGTGCGATATTCTCTTAGTTCTTATTTCAACTATGTGTTTATGACTGATGTCAATTACAAATTGAGTTGGTTGCATTAAGACTCTTATGGTTTCAGTCGGGAACTGTTGTGCGTCCCTGGTTAAAAGAGGTGCTCATTGTCAAAGTGAAGAGATCGACTAATACAAGGATCAAGAGTTTTGTGTGTTTATGCAGGTTCGTGGCAATGTTAGTAAGATTTTAGTGGTGATTATATTTTTTGGCGTAAGCGTGGTTAGAATTCGGGGTCGAATTCCGTTTAAGGGGGTAGAATGTAATACCCCAAAAGTATTCGAAAGGAATAAATCGGGAGAGAATAATTAAATCGGGAGAATGTTTCTTTTAGCAAAGCGATTGAACAGGAGAAAGAGAGGGTTTTTGGTGTTTTACTCGGCAACTTGGGCCTGGGCCTTGGCCCATGAGGCTTGGCCGGCCATAGGGGGGGAGGCGCCACCCTCCCCCAAAACCCTAGCCGCCCCCCTTGCCCTCCCCATTTGTGGCCACCACCCCCACTCCCCTCTGGCCGCCTCCCCTACACCTCCTCCCCTGTGCACAACACCTCCTCCCCTATGCACAACTCCTCCTCCCCTGTTGAAGCCCTCCCGCTGCCGGAGAAGAAGCCTCCTGTGGCTGCCGGTCAAGAGGAAAAAGAAAGAAGGGCGCCCGTGTGTTCGGCCGGCCAAGAAGGAAGAGGGAGAGAAGGGAGAAGGGAGAAGAGAAGGAAGAGGGATCACCAACGGGAGCTCATGATCTTCAGCTGCTCCAAGGTAACGATTCTCGGTTGTTGTTGTTGCATTAGTCGTAGAGGAGAAATCGGTTCGAGTTGATTAGATCAAAGTTGGTCTGCAGTAAATTTCAATCTATCCAGAATGTTGCAGGGGCGATTTCGGGTCCTTAGAGGCCGAACCAGCAGTATTGGTCTCCTAGAGATATTTAGATAATGTTCTTAGCTTTCAATGGCTGCCAAGAACACCGGATTCCGACATACGGATCAAAAGATATGAATTCTTTAGTCTAGCTGTCCTGCTGATCTGTCAGTATTTGGATAGTCTGTAGGAAACTGGGTTAAGCCATTAGTTAAAGACGAAATCAGATGATCTTTATATAACAAAAAATGTAGGTAATTTCCATACCTTTTCATAGAGATAAATAACGCAATATTTGGACTTTCGTAGCAAACGTTACGGTGGTTTTAGTATACTGTCCAGAGAACCCGACATGATAATTGATGTTCCGTAGATTGGCATGGTAGGGGCAGTAAATGGCAGAATCAGAAGGGCACCCCAACTAAGTTTATTTAGGTAATTTAATTACCTTTCCAGAAAGTATTAGATCATCTTATTTGGACTTCTGAGCAGAAAGTTATGTATTTTAGAAGTTGACTGTCTGTAGTGAACACCAAATCGATCGCTAGAAATTGGAAGATTGGAAACGCATGGGAGTTTAGCGAGTTCAATTGTGTTGTTATTTATGCTTTTGGTCCAGTATGTTGGTCTTAGATTGGGTTATCTTTATGTTCAGGTGAGAGCGTGATCCCAGGGGCAGCGCCCTCTTCGCGTCCACTGTTCTCGCACGGTTGAGGCAAGTATTCGGGTTGAAGAAAAATTATGATTGTTTGCTGAGTTTGATTGCGTCTTGTTCGTATTAGCCATGCATGGATGTTAATGTGATGAATTACAATATATATTGGTAAATGCAAGTTATGATTAAAGCTTCTTTTGTATGTTGTTAATGCTTTCATGTGATTATGTACACGTTGAATTCATATGTTTGAAAGATGATGTCATTGTACATATGCATGTAGTAAGCATGATTGGGTCTTGGTCACGTAGTGACCAAGTATGAATAGTTGAGGCCCCCATCATGTAAATGATGGGCTTGAGGTCCCCACATTCGCGGAATATGGGCAACGAATAATGAGGTCCCCATCATGAAGATGATGGGCAAATGTCCCTATACTTGTGGAGTATAGGCTCTTGGTCCCTGTGCCAGAGGGCACATGAAAGGGTATACATCGACGGTTGTATACCCCGCATTACCGGTAAAATGCGAAAAGAGATAAAGTTTAAAAGGTGCATTGCATTGGTCGCATTACATAAGCATGAAGGCTATGTTTAGTGTAATGTTTATTTTGGTATATTGATGTTATGACCGTGAACTTAGCTTTAGCCTTGTTGATACTTGCTGAGTCTTTGGGCTCACTCTTGCTTTGATATGTTTTAGGTACAACTGGCAAGAACGGCATGCATGGGAGGGAGTAGATGTTTGGATGCACTCACTACCACTCATCCTTAAGGCGACTACTATTTAGTTTTATTCCAATAATAAGTAAACTGCTTGAGAATCACTTATGGATGGTTTTGAGTTTCAGATTAATTGTAATGATGAGAATAGTACGTTTTGGTTATGTTATTTAGATTATCTTGCATGCTTGAATGAACTTGAATATGGAGTTTATTGTTAATTGCTATGATTAATTGTTGGAACCTCGGTATAGTTAACTATACAAAGGAGGTTCTGCCGAAAATTTGTAATTGGTCTTAGTTTAATTTAATTTTAGTAGCATTTCACGCTCAATGTTGAGCTGGGGTGTTACAGTTGGTATTAGAGCGGACTGTAGGTCCGTGGTGCTAGAATTGTTAAACTTGACACACTATGCACAATAGGTTGGGGTTTGGGTTCTGCATTGCATATACGCTTTCGTTGAATATTATAGTTATTTTTGTGATTAAGTTGAACATTGTGCTTAACGTATAATTGTTATGAGATTATCTGAGATACTTAGAATTGACTATATTAGTTATGTATTATGACCCATGTTGAGAGGTGGAGGTATAGTTAACTATACAAAGGAGGCAATGACCCCTGCTCCCCGATAACTCGTGGGGAATTCTTCTATTAGGGGACAACTATGGGGAAATTTTGCCCCTGCCACCTTACATGGGGATGAGGATATGAATGCTTCCCCATCCTTGTTCTCAGTTGTACCCCTGATAGACACTTATATACGCGTATATTGATACATCTAAGTATCTAAAAAACTTGGTATTTTCTCTCTAACATAATATAGTTTGGTATAATCTATAATTCATTTAGTATTATTCTACATTTGTCAGACCCGGGAGTAACTCTCCCAAATCCTCTGTGCATTTCTGAACTAGTCCCATGATCAGTAGCTAGTCCACACAGTAAGCAAATATGGTAACAAAATCATATCACAACTTTATTATTAAATACCAACAGAGTTGATCACAAAGGAGGCTTACAGGCCCACAATAAAATAAACACAGCGGAAGACGAAGATGTAGTAGGGTCCAGTTAATCTGCCACAGGCAATCGACTGGGGTAGCGGCCTAGTCATCGAGGATTAGGGCATTCGAGGCCGGGGATGGAGGGGGTAACGGGCGACATGGAAGCGGCGTGATGCGCGGGTTTAAATGCGCGCGACCGTGTGGGAAGGGAGGTGTAAATGGTGGCGGAGATGGAGCTCGAGCTGGCGCTAATGGCGGCCGCGTGCGGGAGCTGGAGGAAGGAGGAGGTGAGGTGGAAGACGGGCGCGCGGGCCGTTGGATGGGAATCCAAGGGTGCAGAGGAGCGGGGATGGCGTGGGTGCGGTATGGGCCGTCCGATGTAGATTGGAGGGTCCTTGTTTCTATGACATTCGGACCGCCCGAATACCTTCGTGATCTGACCGTTGGTTTTAGATCCAACACCAACATTAGCTGAAGTGGAAATGCGCGGAAGGAGCGCCTGGGCTGAGGTGGGCCGCATGCCGTGGGCCGTGGGGAAAATAAGAATGGGCTGAGAGGTTTAGGCCCAAATCATTTTAGGGTTTTTGGAATAATTTCTCAATTGTTTTAATCCGATTAATTCAAATAGACTTTAGAAAATAGCAATTAAAATCTAAAAATTATGAGAAAATTCACAGAAATTCTCTTATTTATTTTGGACTTAATACAATTATTTCCAACTTAAAGTTGGCTATTAATTTTGAAAAATAAATTATTTTGGCTTTAACATATTTAGGAAAAAGCTTTTAAAATATCAGAAAATTCTAGAAATTAATTAAATTTTATTTTCCAGATCAAACCAACTAAAAATTCAAGAACTTAAAATAAATTTTAACTTTTGACTTTTAAAATTTCAAAAATTCAAATAGAGAAATGAAACTCTACCAAATTTTAGAAAAATCCAATAAAACAATAACTTTTATTTATTTTATTTTGGTAACAGCACTTTGGGATGTTACAACATTCTCATGTATTAACAAAATTGCATATTTTTGCACAAACATATGATAAATGTATGAAATCACTAGAATTTAATTCAAATTTAGGTTGTTATTCGGGCCTCGTTCCCCGCAAAATCCCCGGTGGGGATGGGGACAGGAGGAAGGTCGCATCCGATAGCTAAATAGGGAGTGGGGATGGGAGGAGCTTCCCCGCGGGGGATAACCCCATTGCCATCCCCAGTCACATGGGACGATAGTTTAGTTTAGCTACAATAGCCCAGGGCAACAGGAAGGAAGCTCGACTAGATGCGGAAAATGTAGAGAAGGAATATGGTGTGGTCCAAAACTCCCCCTCTAGTATCTCTCCCCCTTTTGTATCTTTTTTTTATTTTTTGAATGAAATCTCTTAGCTCAATAGTATAGCCGCTGAGGTGTAGAGCCACCACCGCTAGGAACCTAGCCATCAGCTACAACTTCGTAAGTCCGTCGGTGGCCCCTCTCCCCTCTTCTCCAGCGTTCTCGTCGGCGTTGAGTTGGTGGGGGCCGTTGAACTTCAAAAGTAATTTTAGATTTCTTTGGTTTCTTCTGTTTTATTTCCTACATCAATTTGTTCTAGTTTGTTCTTGTCTGGTAAGTTCTTAGCAGGATTTTCTTTACCCATGATGGGTATAATCGGACTAACTGACATCGGAGATCGACATCGGCTGTGTTGGATATAAATAAATCCCGTCGCCATGATTGTCAGTAATCATTACATCGTTGCAAGATACAGTCTACAACAAGAAAAATAAAGAAGTCCACTACGTTCATCGACTCAATGATTTGATGGTAACACATTGTTCATTTGGTTTGTTCATTTGGAATCTTTAATATAAAGTTAGGTGTACTTTACCTAAGGTTTTTAATATAAATCAGTGTTTTTTCTCAAAAAGAAAAGAACGAAATCTTTTGATTTACGTAACGAGGATTTCTCTCTAAAAAAATGATTCCACACGCCTGTCGTCCAAATGTACTACTAGTAGGGATGAGAACGGATCGGATAGTTTCCATCCGATCCGGATGGAAACGGATTCGGATTGTCTCGGAACGGATTTTTCTCGGATATTTTTTGGATCGAAAAACGAATTCGTATTTTTTTTACCGGAAACAGAAACAAATACGGTAGGCGTGCTATCCAGTGGATACGAATACAAATACGGATTATCCGGATAACAACACGTCCAGATATCCAGAATTTCATAACAGACTTAGCCCAGTCTACTGCCCAGCCTAGCCCACCACGGTTCATTGTGACTTAGACTTAGGGTTCCTTGAGACTTTGACTTCCTTCTTCAGTTCTTCCACAGCCCCCACAGTCGCCACGCCGGCGACGCCGCCATTCGGCCACTCCAGTCCAGTCTCCACTCTCCACAGGCGCCGCGCTGTCCTCGCCCCGTCGCTGGCCACCTAACCCACCTCCGCCGGCCATCTCGCCCGTCCCCCGCCGGATCCCCTCTCCCGTCGGCTCCCCCTCACAGCCCTAATGCCTCGCGGATCCCCTCGTGGCCAGCTTGCCTCGCCGCCGGCCACCTCACCGGCCTCCGCTGGTCATCTCGCCCGTCTCCACCGGCCATCTCGCCCATCCCCCGCCGGCTCCCCTGCGCCTTCGTCGCCACCGGTAAGAAAATTGCCAATGAATTAATGGATTGAGCAACTCTGTGGGCTCCTAGTGCTAATGAGGTTGTTTTCGGTTTAGTGCTTCATCGCATGGGATTCTCCTATGGTGGACTGGTGGAATTGTGCAACATGTAGTATGTAGATGGGATGTTTATGCTGCACCATAATGCCTTGGTTTCAATTCCACACTTGCTTATAATTGTGCTGAGTTCTACTGACCACTTGTGCTAGTTTCACTGAGTTATACACGCTGGCACTATATTACTAGGGAGCCTTTTGGTTGGGTAATTGAAAATTTGCTTATGGATATGGATTTGTAGTGGTATTGTAGTATGAATGCCGATGTAGTGGTTGCATTTTTTGGATTGACTAATGAAATTGTTCAATGATTAAAACTGTTACGGGATATGATCCAAACATCATTACTTGATCTGAATGTCATGGTTGGAATTTCACATGGGATCTCAGTTAACTTGGTTGTTATGTATTCAGATCACTTACTTTAGAATTGTAGAATCATGGTTAGTGTGGAAATTCCATTTACTTGTTGGAGTACTTGATGTTCTGTATTAACAATGGAGATAGTTTTTTTTTTGTATGATAGATTTGCCAAAACTTCTCAAATACTGCTTTGCTCACACTGACTCAAAGCTTCATTCTCTAATTGAACCCAGTTGTCTTCTTAACATCATATTATCTTTGCATTTAATATGATACTTTAACTGTCCTATCATCTTTACTAGATCTTTTGCATAACAATAAAAGAAGAAGGAAAAGATGACATCTGATGCTTCTCATGCATTTTTCAGGCCCGAAGTTGGAGGCTTGTAAAGACATGACGAGATGCTGCTAGCCTACTGCTTGTTAAGACACAATATATTGGATTCTTGGCATTATTGGATTCTTAGTTAAGTGTGAATTAAGTTTTATATGTAAACTTGTGAGTTATGACTTAGGAGCTAAATGTGGTACACTGAGTGTTATGTTTGTGATAAACTAATTAAGGCATCTTGCTAGTGCCAATATTATATGTGGTTGCTGAAAATATAAACAATTCATGAATGTTTGCATCAAACAAACTAGTTATATATTTTTGTTAATTTATGGTATGCGATTTAAGGGGTTTTTATGTTCCGAAAAAATATTAGTGATCGTATTCGTTTCGATTCGTATTCGATATTATTCGTATCCGTATTCGTATTCACATCCGAAAAAAAGAAAACAAATATGGCAAAACCATTATCCGTCCGTATTCGATCCGTTTTCACCCCTAACTACTAGTAGTACTCTAGTATGGAAGAGGATCCAGTGCATTACAAACTAAATAATGCAGAGAGCTACAGTTGTCTGCATCAGGAGAACTTCTGAAGCGTTCCATCAAATATGAAAAGTGATAAAATACAGTGACCACTATAGTATCCCAATATAAAAACGGGATCTTTCAACTTCAATCCAATGACTAATAAGAAAATACAAATCATTATAGCGGTGTGTATTTACTACGATAACGCAGATGATCCGAATCCTCCGGTGCCACCCCGCCAGCACGACCCGAACATGCGATACGCAGGTGACTCGTGAGTCATGACACCACCCGTGCCTACGTCACATCAGCAACGTCATGCGATTTTTCTCCCCACCGCTCGGCAGGTCACCGGCTGACGTACGACGCCGCCAAAAGAGACCAGTCGGTGAATCGGACGGGGTCGCCGTCCTTTCCCTACTATGCCCACCACCGCCCTGGACAGTAACGACTGACAGGGTAGGCTGTTAGGGGTAGTTTCGTCAGATGGGTTAAAAAGAAAAGACGACCTGGTGGACTTGGATCCCTAGCTATTCGCTATTGCAGCAGCGAGTCTCTCTCTTCCTCCTTTTCTTTTCGGCGCGGCGCACCTTTTCTTTTCTTTTCTTTATACTTTTGAAGATCGGGTCCAGGTCATGGTTTATGTTACACGCTCGAACAATAATCCCCTAAAGTATGCTAGTTTTATTTTGGGAGAATAGGCAACTTGATCCTCAAAGGTTTTCTCCGAGCTCACTTTCGTTCTTTAGCTTTGAGAAGTCCAAACAGATCCTTAAACTTTTCTTTTCAGGTAAAAAGGGATCCCAGTCCACATGGCATGCCACTCATACATGCTAACTGGTATCTTTTTGTATAGAGGTGAGTGTAAAGACAATAATGTACCTGACCCATAAGTGGGATACTAATGTATGGATGTGAGTGTAAAGACAATAATACCTTTGTGCTCGTCGTGCCTCATAGCCCATAGCCACTGCTAGGGCTCTGTCTCTATCCGGACAAAAGAAAGGGGAGAACAAATTGGTACAACTGAAAGAAGAGATGTATAACAGTAGAATGGATGGAAGGCAAAGATGTCATTTCCTGTTGGCTAACAACCCTCCAAGCATTAGGATCACACTTAGCATTTACATGTGCCATGTCATGTGAACTGAGCTCCCTTTTTGCCCCCCAAAAAAGAAGTTTGAGGACTCATTTGGCTTTTTTCCAAAGTTCAGGGCCGAAAGTGAGCGTGGGGGAAAACTTCGAGAACCAAATGGACTATTCTTCCCTTTATTTTAAAAACCAAATGGGCTATTCTTCCCTTTATTTTAAAGACTTGACCGAGGTGATTTATTCAGAGCCCATGTCAACTATAAATTGTAGTATTTTGTTTATGAAACAAACTATGAAGGGGGGTTGTATTTGCGTATTTGACCGTACTATATACATGCTAAATTGCGCCGTATAGGGCTGTCTATTATTTGATTTTGCGCGCGAGATGCCCAAATTAATTAAGCCTGGGTCGCTAGGGCAGCCGGGGTAAGTTTCTCCAGCATTTTCCCTCGGTTTTCCTCCCTCAAAATGGCCATCGAGGTTCTGAAATACATAAATAAATAAAGTTACGAGTAATCCAAATCTTGACAGTACAAAATCAGTAGTTTAATTTAATTTACCAACCCAACCAGATTTCTTTCTTTTTTTTTTTTAAAAAAACAGACTACCCAGCCAGAAGGGTCAAGGCCCCCAAGTTATAATGGCACACGTTTGTTACCTTACTAATGTAGTATAGTATACTAAAAAAAATGCAATAATCTATTTTCAGTAGAAGTGCGCCGGCTTAACCACCGTTGGGACTAGTTGGGGCGGGCCTAAGTGCCCCTTAAACAACGGCGTTGATTTTATGACATAGCGGTGGTGCAAGGACAGGCGCTACGCGCTAGGGCGAATGGAGGCTCTCTCGGCGGGAGGAGGAAGAAGTTGCACCTAGGCGTGGACTGATTGTCTGATTCCTGGGCCGTTGTGTTTTGTGTGCCGCTGCCTTGGAGATCCAATTGGGTAGACTTAGCCTACTGCCCGCGAGAGAGGTAGACACAGAGGGCGTGATCGCGGCTAGGCGAGGACATGGTGTGCCAGGGTGGGCGACGTGCGTCACATAGAGTCGGTGTGGCGATTGCGACTCTGTGAGGGCGTGGCCGCGCATCGATCCACTACGGGCTGTGCCGTTGCAACGAGGCGGCGATGATGTTGCGGGGATGCTGGGGAGCCAGCGATGGTGCCGGTGTGCGGCAACCCCCGCGATGACGGCGAGCGGACAAGGAGGGTGGTGTCGCACTGTGGCATGAGTGGATGAGTGCTTGACCGCAACAGTGAGTCTCTCTTCTAGTTCTGATTTACGATTTTTTTTTTATCAATTGTAACTGTTTTAATGGATTAAATAGAGACAATAGCCAAGTAGGTTTATTGACTGTTATTGACTTGTTCATATATTTGCAAAAACAGACAAGCGAACCTTGCTCAAGTATTGAGTTGTTCATAGATTTGCAAAAATTGTCTTGTTCATTGACGGGCATTTGGGCATACTACCCATTAGCATGTACTATATTTATTGTATTTTGTATTTTCATCTTATTTTGTTTCTACTTATGTATAAATCTGTATAGCAAAAGAATGGTAAATACATCTTTAATATACTTATTTTATGGTACCGTCGACCTATAAGCACCATCTCTATTTTTAGGCTGCTTCGCCACCGGCAGCAGTAGTCCACGCCTCCACGGTCCACCCTCATTCACGACGGCACGGCCCCTATTTAACCAGTCGCCACACCCACAACATTTGCCTTCCATAGTCTCCCACCCTTTTCTCTCTCTCTCCTATATATATCCTTGTAACTTGTAAGCTCTACCCAGCTAGATCCGGAGGCAATGGATACCACGGCAGGGCACAGGCAGAAACCGCCAAGCGACGTCAGCTTATCCCCGACGTCCGTGCCGGAGTTGCGGCGCGCGGTGTTGCCCGATGCTGCTGCCGGCGGCGCGGCCGTGGAGAGCGGCGGCGAGGAGGACGAGCAGGTGGAGAGGTTCTACGCGCTGCTGGCCAACATCCGGGCCCTGAGGGGCATGCACAGGACCAGCAACGTCGCCGGTGCGGGCACCGACAGCGGCGGTGGGTCGTCGAGGAAGCGGGTGAGAGGGGCGGAGCCGCCGTGGAGGCCGGCGTTCAGGATGGAGGACTTCGAGGAGGTCGTCGACGCTGAGGGCGCCAAGAAGAAGGAGAGGCGGGGCGCTGTGAGGCGGCCTGCGGGGAAGGAGGCGGAAGAGGAGGAAGACGAGGTCGTGGAGGGGAAAGACCGGGTCCCCGTCGCGTCGCGTCGCAGCGCGCGGGCGTACTGACCAGCTAGCTAGCTACCAGTAATCGAATCCAATGCATGCATGCCTGCCTTGGACATTAATTTCTGATGATAATTTCCTATAAACAGTACGTATCATGTAATCCGTTTAACTCTGCATGTTGCCATGTATCAAAAGTTAAAACTGGTCAAAATTAGCATGGATGATGAACCTACATATCCTAGCTAGCTGTCACTCGAGAGAGCAACAGTAGAAGACGCGTCCAGAGTCCAGACCTCGCAAATTCGAAAGTATAAAGATCAGGAAATTACACCAGTTTGATGTAGCTAATGTTGTGTATTGTAATAGAGAATGTAATAAGGTTGCGCTTGCGCATGAACTAGCAAAGTTTGGCGCTGCTTTGGGATCCTCTGATCCAGTTGTATGGGTAGAGGATTTCCCTCAGTTTGTATGTAAGATGGCGGGCAGCGATTTGACTGCTTCATCTATGTAATGGAAGTTTCCATTGTCAAAAAAAACTTTCAGGACATCATTTTTGTAGTTTTGTGGGATAGAACAGCGATTTGACTGCTTTATCTATGTAATGGAAGTTTCCATTGTCAAAAAAAAAAAAAACTTTCAGGAGAACACTTTTGTAGTTTTGTGGGATAGAACTTATCAGGGGACGTCCCAAGGGAAATGCGCTCCGTTTTTGCGTGTTTTCTAAGTGGCGGAGCTAGAAATTATATGATGGGGGTGTACACTTCGCACTCATAATTTTATAGTTTATACAATGATTTCATAACATCATAAACCCAAAACATAGGTTCTAAATTTGTTAAATGCACAATACAAATAGTTCAAATAAAGTCTTATATGAATAAAAATTACAAAATGTGCAACTATGCAAAAAAATTATAATACTACTTTACGTTTTCATGCCTTGAAAACGTTTCATTATATCATATTCATTAACCTTTAAGAAAATTTCCCTCTCAATAAATGTAACTAAACATTCATTCAAGAATTGATCGTCATGCTATTTTTCAACTTATTCTTCACAAGACTCATAGCAGAAAATACTCTTTCAACGCTCGCCGTCGCCACCGGTAGATGCAATACCAATTTGAGAAACAAGTATACCAACTTGTAAACTTCATGCTTTTTTTTGTTTTAACAAGCTTAATAGAAAGGTCATCAAGATTATCGAGATCCTTAAACCTATCATCACTTCGCATGTCATCAATGAAGTTATCAAGTTGGAAAGGGAGTCTCATCAAATCTGTACTTGAAAACTCATTGGGATAAAAATTTGCAAGATTAAGTACTTTCTCCTTATCAAAGGCTTCAAATGAGTTGCGAGGATTCAAGGAAAACATGCACACAAGCAACTCCATATTAACTTTGTCAAACCGATTGTCAAGCTCTTGAAGAACACTATCAATGATGCCAAGATATATTTTCCTTCTGAAATGATCATCATTTGTTTGTTTGGGGAAAACGCGTCTTGATCTTCCAAAAGGCACATATTTCTTATTTGGCTCAGGAACTTTAATGCGATGTTTCATATAAAATGATATAACTTTTTCCTGAAGAAAATCTTCCCAACCATGACTTCTCATATGTTGCAATCTGTCCTTAGCCAAATTAACAAGTGTCATAGCATTAATAATATCTTGGTCCCTCTTTTGCAAAGATTGACATAAATCATCTGTGTACCTAAGTATGACTAGCATCAAGTGCATCATATTTATTCCAATTTCTCCAACCACTTTTAACAAAACTATCACCCCCACAGTTTTCTCCTTAAACAAATAACAGACAAAGCAAAATGCAGCATTCTTTTCAACACTATATTCAATCCAATGGTACTTATCAAACCAAATAAGACTAAAGTGACGTCTTTTACCTGATATTTTTCTGATAGGAAAATCATGTATATAAGGTTGGCATAGCCCTTTCATAATATATCCTCTCTGAACAACATCTTGATCATTGACATCATAGCTCGTGATGGATGTTCTTTTCCCTGGATCATGTGGAAGAAGCTCAACATCATAAATATTTTCCTCACTGCCAGGAAGTGTATTTGAAGCTCCTGCACTTCTCGGCTAGGGTTGGGGTTGGGGTTGGTCATTGACAGCAACCACAACATCAATCATAGCATTAATACTCTTCGTCTGAGAAGAAGTCAATTGGTTCCCACTTGCTTGAGTTCCTCCTCTACCTTCTTGAGTCTCCTCCACCCCCTGGACCCCTTCAGCCGGTGATGAAGAAGATAAAACATTCTTTGCCTTCACTTCTCGATCCCGAAAAAAAATAAAGGATGTCTCTATTTCTCTTCATCTCTCTACAATCTACATTGACATATCATGACACAATTTTTCAAATTTCCATTCACAATTAAACTCACATTCACTAATTGACATAACAATATAACATGAACATGATAAATTGATAACAATATAATAGTGACAGACAGCATTAGGGCTACGACATACCAATAACAATAAGGCAATAACCAAATTTAGTGCTTCTCCTCCAGCCTCCAGGCTGCCTCCAAGCCTCCAGTCCAGGCTCCAACACCAACAAACCAAAACTCCAAGGCTCTAAAATTGAGAATCCAAATCCAATCCAACTATCCAATAATCCAGTTAAGCAAATCCAATCCAACTCCTATCTCCTGAACTCCAAGCCCCCAAGGCTCCATCACCGTCGGTTACTGCTCGCTCCTCTCGCCGACCACCGGCCGCCTCCGCACCGCCTCTCGCCGCGCCTAGCTCCCGCGTGGTCGCCGCCTCCCGCACCGCGCTGGCTCCTGCGTGCGCGCGCCTCCGGCCTCCCACGTCGCGTCAGCCCGTCGAGGCGCACTCACGATCGCCTGGGGAGGAGCCGAGCAGGAGCAGGAGCAGGGGAGGAGAGGAGAGATTAGGGTTGGGGTCTTGGGGACCTTGGGGTCTTGGGCCTTGGCGGAGTAGTAGGACTGAGTGCTGAGGAGACAAAAGAGGGTCGCCTACTCGCCTGGGCTTGGGCTGGACTTCATGTTTTATCAGTGGCGTCGGACCGGGGCTGGGTTAAGGAACTAATCCCTGGTTAGTTTTAAAATTTTTGGGGGTGCTGGTTCCGCCTCTGGATTTCTCACTTGAAATTCAAAAGGGGAATATGTGGTCCTGAGTCCTGAACTCCTGCTGAAGACTCATTTGTTCTTCTTTCAAGTGACACTATAATTTTCACGGACTGACTTTGATCATTAATTTCTGAAACCTTATATTAGTATAATTATTACAAAATTGTATTACTGGAAAAGTATTTTTAACAACAAATCTAGTGATATAGTTTTAACCCCATATCTTGTGCTGGCACGTGTCACTGCCTTCTCAATATATTTCCTCTCCCCTCTACCCCATCGGGTCGACTCGAGTTCATTCCCTAATCGCATTGTACGCGCCGAATTTTTTTCAATTTAACCCTTTTTTCGTAAAAAACGCACATTTATACCCCTGGTAGTCTTATTTCCAATTTTGGACCCAGGGGGTCGGCGCCGTGAGTCACGGCGCCGAAGATGCTGCGGCTCGACGCCAGTGAGTCACGCCGAGGTCCCAACCCTACCGGCGGGGCAGCGGCGTGGCGATACCTCGGCGCCGTGACTCATGGCGCCGAGCTGTGTTACCTCGGCGCCGTGACTCATGGCGCCGACCTCGGCGCCACAGATCTCGGCGCCGAGCTCTGAATTAAATACCTGCCCGAGCCTTCATCTATTTCTTCCTCTCCTCTCTCGGGTTTTCACTCAACCCAACCCGCCGAACTTTTCGAATCACCAATTTTCACCGTGGAAACTTCGAATTGATCCATACAACTTCGAGAGCAAGGTATCCTCTTTGTCCTCCTCACTTTTTACGCATTGATTTGGTCTATATCATGTGTATTATGCAAAATTAGGTTAGTCATGACCTAGGGTTTGAAGCAATTAGTCTCACTTGTTTTATTGATTCGTATTGTGTATTATGGAACCTTAGTTACGTCGGTCCTCTCTTTCTCCCATCGTTAGGATGATGAGGCGTGGTAAAGCTAGTAAACCAAGGTAATCTTTGTCCATCGTATTCTAATTTGTCGGTAATATGTAGTTCATATTATGTAAGGTTCATACAATTTGTTGTATTCTGGATTAGGCAGCATTTGGTGGGCAATGCGTTCGCTCGTTGCCATTGCCTAGTGGCTGTTCCAAAGGCCCATGTGCTCTGCGGTGATGCTTGTAGGGTGGCGAGATCGATGAGGAGGGCGCGTATGCTGCAGGTATTGATGTGTCACAATTATGCCTTTGACCCTACACCTCAACAGATCCGCATTGGATTGTTGGTGAGAAATTAGTGATTTCTCTCCACCGCCCCATCGGGTCGACTCGAGTTCATTCCCTAATCGCATTGTACGCGCATCATGTCGCCCCTTCTACCCACCGCATCCCAATGCTGGTGAGGCCTGCCTCTCTACCACGCCGCCGTCTCCTCTCATTGTGCTACATATAACTCAGAAAGTTTTGTCATCAGATTGAGTTTTGGTCGCGGAACGATGTCTTCTCGGCTTAGCAAAGCGTAGGGCTCCCCTTTCCTCTCTTCCCCAGCCTCTCCTCCTCCTTCCGCTGCAGTGGCTCACTGCTACGCTTGTTCACGACACCGCCTTACCTTGCGTTGTTCGCGCCTTGACTTGCCATCGCGGCCCCAATTGCTTGATTCCGGTGTTGTTGTTGTCAATTTTTGGTGAAAGGTGAACCCCTCGCCCCAACATGTTGAAATTCTGAATTCGTGGTGTGTTTTTTTTTAAAAAAAAAAAAATCTTGAGTTGAAAGTTGAATTTTGGAGTTGAAAGCTGCAATGAAGCCTTGAATTTAAGTTGAAACGTTCAATCGTGTTGGGTTGCCAGCATTAACAGGTGCGGTGCGGGAGGCGGGGCCATCGAGCGTGGGAGAGTTGGTCGAGCAGGAGGGAGACTAGGTGAAGTGGGGCGGCCCATGGCCGCTTGCCGCCCGCAAAACAAACCCACATAAACCGCCGCCAAAATCACATGAACAGGCGGAGTGTAGCAGCCGCCCGCCACGCCGCCAGTTGCCGCAACGAACGCTTCGGCTGCCACTGGTCACTCCTCGCGAACTCATCCTCGCTAAACCCTAGCCGCCAGATTCTCGCCTTCGCCGCGCTCGCTTCCTCGCCCGCCTCGCATGCCGCGGGCAGAGCGGCCGCTCCTCCCAATTCGTCCAATCCTCTCGAGGCACGCGGATCCGCTTTCTACGGTTCTTGCTTACGATTTCGCTTTCTTGCCGGGTAATGAAGGATCTATTACCGGGTTAATGAGGGATCTGCGTTGGAGTGGAACCTCATGGACAATGCGACCTCTTTACTAGTTCTTGTTTGATCTCTAAATTTTTGTAGCTTATCCTTGTGGATTCTTTTGCACCGGGAGCTACTCATTGCTCGTGACTCGAAATGGCTACACCGGGAGCACTAGTGGCAGTAGCAAGACCAGCCGGCGAATGGTGCAGATGCCATCAATGCTCCTCACGACGACGCACGCCTAATGATGTGATTCCACTCCCAACCACCACAAGCAGATAGGTTAGTACAATACTTGTTCTTGTGTATGCAATCGCTAAGCTTTAGCTACTCTTCCGTGTTGCTAAATCGCTTGCAGATTTTGGCAAAAGCATTAATGTTGTTGATCATGCGAATCGATAGGGTTAGTACAATACTTGTTCTTGTGTATGCAATCGCTAATCTAGACTTCCATTCTGTGTATGCAACTGCTAAGCTCTTAATTAGGATTCATGTTATGCAATGAGGGCTCTTAATT
Organism: Ampelocalamus luodianensis; assembly: GCA_036346255.1. Lineage (NCBI taxonomy): Eukaryota > Viridiplantae > Streptophyta > Magnoliopsida > Poales > Poaceae > Ampelocalamus > Ampelocalamus luodianensis. The sequence goes on along the minus strand of CM070626.1, from coordinate 27,023,783 downwards.
AGGTGCCTGCTTGGTCTTGTTGGTCTTAATTAGTTCATTTGTGACTTGTGAACACACACCCTAATATTTGATTAGTTCATAGCCCTAATATCTAATTAAACAAGACCAAACAGCACCTAATTGTTGGTCTTAATTAGTTTAATTTGATTCATGGATTGATTAAGCATGCATGGGTCCTAATATGTTAGTATCTAGCAATAGCATATATGCCTTATGGATGTGCCAATCACTTTAAGTAGAATTCTTTTGTTAATCGTAGCATTCATGTTATGTCACTACTGTGTTGTCTATGGAGGCTCAAGAGGAGGGCTAGAGCTGGCCAAGAAGTGGGAGTTTCTTCGAGCAAACTTAACGGTGGCGAAACGGAAAGCCCCTATGACGAAACGGCAAAGCCCCTACCGCTAAGCGGTTAATTTCACCGTAGTGACAATGGTGAGGTCTCCAGGATAAGGGTCATGATGTCTCCAAGGTTGTTGTCCCCATCCGCTTCACCAAGAGGTCTCCATTCGTGCACGCAAGGTCCCCATCTACATTGTCTCCGCTCTTGAGGAAACAAGAAGTGGTATTGGGCATGGTAAGTTTTCCAACTGCTGCTACTAGTTTGTCATATATGTTTAGAAAAATAAATGTCGAGAATTATAATTGATCGAAGTTGGCACATTCATATTATCCTATTAACATTATACTTGATCATATCGAATACATATTTCCATGCTAATGATTTAGGATCTTCGGTAGAACTAGAAGACGAAACTTAAATCAGATATCCTGGAGTGATTTTGAGCCTATATATGTTGGTACGAAACTTGTAGAAGCTCAGTGCACTCAACGCAATGCATTGTTTAAGGCTACACGTGATGTCGGACAAGTAGTTGTCGAGGCATTTGGAAAGTTGTGAGGAAAGAGCTAGATTGCATCAGATGGTAGATCGATGAACTCTTCTAATTTGTCCCCTCATGTCGCTTTGAAAGATTGGAAATTCACCAAGAAGTCTCTCGGCAAGAACTTATGAAGTTGATCGTCCTGCATGAGTTGCCTTTTAGCATAATTGAGTACCCTAGATTCAAGAGCTTCGTGGCTAGTCTAAATCCATTATTTAGAATTATTTCTAGAACTACCATCAAGGGCGATTGCATTAGTGCGTATGAGCAACAAAGGTTAGCTCTACAACATGTTGAAGGTATTCTATGATGCCACTCTAGTAGTTTCAAGTTCAAAATACCCTACTGCTAGCTGCTACTTCCATGAGATTTGGGAAGTGAAGAAAATGTTGGAAAGGGAGTCCTTGAATCCAAACATTGTTATTGCATGTATGGTGGATGAAATGAAGCAGAAATTTCAGAAATATTGGGAACTATCATTCTTGCAAATATGTGTTCCTGTTGTACTTGATCCTAGGTTCAAGTTGGGCTTTCTTGAGTATCGCTTGAGCCGTGGATTTGGGGATAGAGCATATGGATACTTTTCCAAAGTGAAGAGAGCAATTAGAAAACTCTTTGATGAGTATTCCTCACAAATAGGAGATTCAACTATTGGGAATACACAAGAAGGTAGTAATGCTGAGACAATTGTTGATGAAAGTAACCCATGGGCTGATTGGGGGCAACATCTCAATGCACAACAAAGGAATAGAGTAAATGAGCTTGACAAATACTTGGAAGAAGAAACTGTCATCCCTATAATAATTGATTTTGACATCTTACAATATTGGATGATGTTTTCCACCAAGTATCCTGCACTTGCTCGCATGGCGCATGATTTGTTGGCAGCCCCTGCATCTACAGTGGCATCGGAGTCTGCATTTTCTACTGGAGAGAGGGTTATAAGTGACTACAGGAGCAGGCTAACCAGCGAGACTGTTGAAGCTCTTATTTGTCTTCAAGATTGGATAAGAGCAGATGGTACGTGTACTCTTCTCTCTACTAAAAATTCTGAATTATGTTACGCTAAATACTTTTTGTAGTGTAATTGCATATTGATTCATTTTCAATATTTCAGACACTAATGACAACACAACAAGTGATATTCGTGATGGTGATGATCTCTTTTAATTTATTACTTCAGGTAATTTTCTCATAATTTCTCAGATATACTAGCATATGTTTCAGGCTCTATCTTGCTGTCTTTTAACTTGTTATGACCCTCCACCTGCAAAACTGCTCCTTGAGTTTAATTTGGTTTAGTTGGGCATGCACTGCTAGCTACTACTCCTTGATATAGTTCATTACAATTGGAGTTATACTTTTTTTTTATCAAATTGTCAAAGCTCATCATCCTATATATGACTATGTCTTGTACCTGCTGCATCTTACTTAGCAAACCATCAACAGAAAAATGCACATTTGTTCTTGATCGCTGGCAACACAAGGAAAGATTCAGATTCAGTAGCACACGGAAGTATGATACATTAACAGAACTGCAAGTGAACTGGTAAGTATGATACATTAACATCTGGATGTATCGGCAGATTCATGCCTGGCTACAAATGTACTATATGTACACCATTTCTTTCCTTGCTGACAATCAAATTCTAAAACAAGCGCTTTGAACATTCAGATCAAATAGGAGGGTCCTCAGCTTCCAATACGAGGAAAGATGATTACAACTGGTCTGAAGAAGTGCTGCGAGCATCAACATCTTGGAGGTAGGATGGTTGTTATCTTGCTTGCTTTGCACCATTCCCTTGGCCTCAGCTATTTGTTTCTGATGGTAGCATCTTGTCTTTGTAGGCATCCAGGCGATGGTGCTGAGTAAAGACATCGGAGACCCGCCGGAGATGGTGACAGAGTAAACCGGGACTGGGATCGGGTGCAGTCATAGTAGGGATTGCAACTTAGGCAGTAGCACTCCATCCAAGCCATCCAACAAAGAACCAATGTCTAAGATTCACTACACACCTGTTCCTTCCCTGTTCCTTTCATCTTGTTTCTAAGTTCTAACAGCTCCTTTGGGAGGAACAAAAATTGGGAAGAGGCAGAAGTAAGCGTCAATCGATCTCCCTCCCTCTACTTTACCTGATTATGCTAGTATTTTTTTTTCAGAGTTCTGATGGTGTTCAAGAATCGAGATGTCAGTCATCATCGTTAATTTGAAGGGTTCGATAGATGGTTGCTAATTCAGACAAAACAATTGACGAATAACCTTTTGAATATATAGTGCAAACTTTTGTACATGGATTAAGCTAGTAGGAACCTATTGTATGCTCTTTTGTATTACAATGGATTATCGATGTCAAACATTCAGTTTAAGGGAAAATTGGACCTCACCTATTTTCTCAAATCAGTTTTAGAGCACATGATTCGTATATATTTTTTCGGAGAGAGAGTGATTCATATCTTTTTTTTAATTAATTGTGTCTGAAAGATATAAGAATAACAATTAGTGCAGTACTCTCTCCGGTCACAAAAGAGTGACGCTCTAGAGTCAAACATTATTAATTTTGACCAAATATGTTTAAAACATACGGTTTAGTTATATGAAAATGATATGAATGAATTTGTCATAAAAATACATTCCTAATATTGTAATTTTATAACTTATTTCAAATATATTGTAAGAGAATTTAGTTGCCTAATGAGTATCTGGTTGACTTTGACTTTGAAAAAGTCAAAAAAAAACAGCGCACTTGTGACCGAAGGGAATAGAGTACTAGACAGTAGAGAATAAAAGAGATGTATAGCAGTTCTCTAAAAGGGAGTGTCTATACAACATGCGACTGATTTTTTCTTGGAAATCAGTCACTTTTCGAGCCATCAGATGGAGATCCAATGCTCCAGATATCACCCCCACCCCTATATCCCTAGTCTAATCTCACTTCCCACCCTCTCTCACTCTCTCTCACCAATCACAGAACGGAGGTGGACAGCTAATCCTAGTCTCCTAGACATTGGTTGGTTCTCGGATGACCAGATCAGCTGGTACTAAACGTACCTGGTCCGAATCCGCGGTAAACCGAGGGTTCAGGCTTCAGAGAGCCGATCCCTTTGCAATGTTCACTTGTTTTTTTTTCTTTCTTTTCTACAATAACATCTTACCACTCTATGTATAGATACTGCCAGACAGTAGTAGTAACACATTACGAATAGTCCAGTACCTTTTACGTTCACACAGCAGGCCGTATTTCGAACATGAGTTTAACCCAACATGCATGGTTACCTTCGCCCAGTCACCCCGGGCAGCACGACGATCCGCGCCGACGTGCGTGGGTCGCCGGCGGCCGCCCACCTGATTACTTGAACCCAACTAATCAACAAAACCAAACCCCCATGCATGGCACCAATTCGACAGTTCGACGAAGCAGGGCTGCCTGCTGCTGTACGTATCGTGTGAAGCACGATAGCTAGCTAGCTAAAAAAAAAAAGGCAGCCAGCAACAAACTGCATGTGCGCAGGATCGTCACTAGCACCTCCCGCGGCGACGTCACCGGGATGTCGTCAGCGGGAGGACTGATACTGTATTACAGCGGTGGTGTACTAATTTATTCGTCTCTCTGCATCTGGACGGGGCTAAGCCTTCTTCGCTTGTCGTTTGCGCCTACGTCACCGGTTGACGCCACCGGCGAGACCTTCTCACCTTCCATGGATGATGTCGATGACGATGACGATGCCCGTGATGGAGACATGGAATCGTCCTCTCCATCCCCACTCTGCCCATCATCGACTGGCGTGGGGCATCTTCGATGTCTAGGACCTAAGTCGGATCTAAGATAGAGGTACATGTGTGACACGCCAATGAGTATATATTGCTATGTAAGTGCTAAGGTAGGAGTTTTGGCGTATTCGGCGTTGTTGCCACGCGAATCAGTACATATTGTTATATCTCCACGTTAAGTGAAAAAAAAAAATAACACAGTAGGCCTGCAAGGACACGACACGTGTCGAGTCCTATCCCCCAGGGGCCGGAGTTAGCTCGTTCGTGGCCCTGGGGCTGGACACCTCTTGTGCCGTGATTCCCCTCCCGTGCCGCGATTATTCCCTCTGAAAGGATACGAGTAGGCTACACTAACTAGCAATTTTAAAAATTATATCATATAAATCAGGAAGTCATGTAAGCGAGAGATCATAGATCGTTACCACTAGACACGCAGTGCGTGGAAAAAGAGTTAGAGCAACCTGACCCAATATCGAGCATGTCGAAGTAGTAGTCGTAGTCGATCGTCCAATGTCCTCGGCAGCGATCGTCTCCTCCAGCAACCTATCATGTTCCTTGTGTAGGTCATGGATCGTCCTTGATCAGCACAGCAGCAATCACAGCAGCGTCTTTACGTCCAGGGACAGAACGATAGGACCTTCAGGAAGATGGCGACTAGAGTTTTGGTGGAGCGACTCTCTTACATACCAACAGCCCCATGCATCCTATTATAAAAAAAACCCATAACGGATCCTATCCGAACTCATTTATTTCAACCCGTTAAATGTGTGACCCTGTAGGTTTATGTGTAATCGGTTGCGACTCGGAAACTCCTTTCCGACCACGAGCTGTTAGTGGTTCGTAGCAGAACATAACGATTTCCGAACACACATAAATATTATACCGAACGAACCTTATGCAATATGATCTATGATCAGGTCTTTATCACTTATGATCAGCTCGTATCTCCATATGACCAATTCTTATTTAGTCACGATCAGTTCGTAGCTACTTACAACCAGTTCGTCAACCAGTTAGTGATTATGTTCGACCAGTTTACGATTAGTCCGTATCTCCATACGACTAGTCACATACTTGTTAATCTTTATAAATGATAATTCATTTAATGAACATAATAACATTTATTTTATAACTCATAAATATAGACATAATACAATCATCTCTATGATTGCCTCTAAGACATATCACCAACACCCTCCGCACTCCAGTCCGTGCCTCTGGGGCACGGATGTGGCAACTCCGGACCCCAAGGGCACGAACAAGGCTCCACCGTGCTCCAGGAGCACGAACAAGGCGACGTGTTGCGTCCCCACGGCTCCGCGGTGTCATTTTTGCATATAATATGAAGGTGACGCTAGAATTGCTAATTCGCACGTCAACAATACCAAATACGTCAAAAACTCTAAAATAGAGCCCACGTGATAATAAAAATGTGTTACTTTGTAGGTTCATGTGTAATCGGTTGCGACTCAAAAATTCCTTTCTGACCACTAGTCGTTAGCAGTTCCTAGCATGACATAACGATTCCCAAACACACATAAATATTATACCAAACGAACCTTATGCAATATGATCTGTGACCAGGTCTTTATCACTTATGACCAGCTCGTATCTCCGTATGACCAGTTCTTATTTAGTCATACTAGTTCGTAACTACTTACAACCAGTTCGTCAACCAATTAGTGATCATATTCAACCTGTTTACGATCAGTCCATATCTCCATACGACTAGTTCGTATCTGGTCGGACTGAATGACCTGCTTGCGTATTCTCCCTTTGCCTCACGATATCTGGCTGAACATCAGGTGAGATATTTTGTCATCCATAGACTGTTCAATACTTTCTCAATCAAGGGACGGATAACTTCATGTGGTCGATTCTTCAACCACTAGTAGCACGGCCATGTATTTTCTTTATCCGACCACATCGAGGGACCCAGAGATATCTCTCTGTTATGTTAGGAGGGGCAAATCCCATATCCGATCATTCACATCCCTCCGTATATTTCATAGTATACTCGAAAGCTATCTTTATAACTACACAGTTACGGAGTAGCGTTTGACATTATATATGTAGGAAATTATGCTGATCTCAGGTCTAAGAATTATACATTATCATTGCTTGAGACCAACCAGCGACACATAAAATCATAACAATCTCAATATTGTCTCTAAGGTGGGTCAATCCAGCACCATGTTCTCTAACATGTGTTCACATTATTGATTCGATATTCCTATATCTATGACCAGTAAAACATGGTCATCAATCATTACATGTGTTGGTCGATAAATCACTAGTGTTCCAACCAGTGACATCTGACCAAAGATACATTTAAAATGACATCATATTTGTTAAAGAGCTTCACTAACAAGTCGCATACTTGTTAATCTCTATAAATGATAATTCATCCAATAAACATAATAGCATGTATTTTATAACTCATAAATATAGACGTAATACAATCATTTCTATGATTGCCTTTAGGGTATATCACCAACACCCTCTAGGGCAGGGTCGTGGCAACTCGGGACCCCAAGGGCACGGACAAGGCTCCACCGTGCCAGGGGCACGGACAAGACGACGTGTCGCGTCTCCGCGGCTCCGCGGTGTCATTTTTACACCTAATATGAAGATGACGCTAGAATTGCTAATTTGCACATCAACAATGCCAAAATACGTCAATAGCTCTTAGATAGAGCCGATATGATAATAAAAATCCCAGCGCACTCCTCTCTCTTCACCACGCTCTCTCTCCCGCCGCTCCTCTTCCGTGCCCTTTCCTCGCAGGCCAAAATAAGGGGGCCTAAATGCAGGGTATAGAGCCGACATGATAATAAAAATCCCACCGCACTCCCTCTCTCTTCACCCCGCTCTCTCTCCCCACGCTCTTCTCTCCCCGTGCCCTTTCCTCACCGGCCTAAATAAGGGGGCCTAAATGCAGGGTCTAGGTTTTGTAACCACACTGCAGCCTGGTTAGAAATTAGTTCGCCGGCCATTTGCAGCTCCATGCTCTATTTTGTTTTTTTTTTCTTTCTTTCTGAAACACTCCTAGAGTACTAGTACATATATAATATACTCCATGCATGACGGTGTTGCAGGTAGTGCTGGCTGGTGGCAGTCCATTATTTTTGGAAGACTGGGTGCTGGTCACCGTCTTGAATGTATTATCAATAAATAAAACTTGTACCTTTTGGACAGCAAGTTAGGCACCTCGCAACGTCACTATAACACGTTCGACTTTCTAGGGCATCTATAAACGCCCTCGAAGCCCTGTAAACTTGAACTGTACGTGTACCCCGGTCCTCTGAGGACGTGTGTTTGCTTGGTGAATTGGCAACGAAGATGCTGATACTTTGCGCGCGCATTTAGTTATCTTGCAGTGAATGGACTACCAAATTAAGGTCTGCCTAATTGACCCAAGACTTCACTAGAAGCACTACCAAATTAAGGTCTGCCTAATTGACCCAAGACTTCACTAGAAGCACGTAATTTACCAACCAAATTGACTAGTAGAGGATATAAATGAGAATAAATTGAGGAGTCTTTTGGGGTTAGTTGATTAACATCATGGATGGTGGAGGTTCGATTCTCTCTTCTTAAATACGTTGTGCTTTTTAATATACCTTATGCGGAGAAATTAAATTTTATCCTTCCACATCAGCATTTTTTTAATGAGAATAAATGCCGCGGGTAATGATCGAGAGAAGCGTCCTTGTCTAGGGGGTTTAATTATTTTTAGTTTATCTAAACGTAATAATCGAATCAGTTCCCCTGACGAGTCATGATTCCTATAAATTTACTCGCCATGCCTCGACCTTCTTCTACGTAACAGCAAGCCACCACACCAACCCAACTCTTGTGCTTCTTTCTCATTATTGCCCTCGTCGATCACGACACGACATTGTGATTAAGCTAGCTACAGCATTGCCATGGACGCCACGGAGGCAGCTGGCGGCAAGAAGGCTGTGGCGGCCTGCGGCGACGCCGACGTCGCCACTCCGTCGTCCCCGCGAGCGGCGGCGCCGGAGGCGGTACCAGGACAGCGGCAATTAGCGCCGTTGGCAGGCGACGCTGCGGCTGCGGTCGACTCGGCGTCCGCGACGGCAACAACGAGCACTGTGGAGAGCAGTGGCGGGGGTGAGGACGAGCAGGTGAAGAAGTTCTACGCGCTGCTGGCCAACATCCGAGCCATGAGGGACATGTACAGGTCCAGCGGCGCCGGCGCGAGCGCGGACAGTGCCGGCGGCGGAGCGTGCGGGGCGAGGAAGAAGCGATCGAGGGGGACGGAGCCGGCGTGGAGGCCGGCGTTCAGGATGGAGGACTTCGAGGAGCCGGGGATGAGCGCCTCCAGCCACAAGAAGGAACGGAGGGACGACGTCGTCGACGGTGCAAGGCAGCCCGGGAAGGAGATGGCGACGGCGGAGGAGGATCATGGCGACGACGTGGAAGGGAAAAGCAGCGGAGTCGTCGCGCCGCCGCCGCCGCCGCCGTCTTCTCCGCCGCGCGCGGGTGCACGGTACGGGAGTACGTAAGAACGTTTGACTTGTTGCTGTAGGCATGAAACTCGTGCGTCGTCAGACACGCATACATTTCAGACGTTCGTTTCCCGAAAGAAAAGTCGGAAACGGATTTTGGACTTGTACAACGGTACAAACAGCTATTATCTATAGTAATTTTTCATATCATTTATAGACAAAACTAAAGACAGTTCATACAATAAGTGTTTTTTTACTTATTTTTATAGATCACATAATCTTTTAATGCTTTCTTTGGTTTTGATGATACAGTCGACTACAGGATTGTAGACAACACATTTCTCTCTTTTTATTCTTTTTTATCCACACCAACTTAAATTCTACGTGACAGTGACTATAGACAACTAATGTAAGCTCATTGTACATGACCTTACAATACCCGGTCGTACGATGTGATCGATCAGCAGCTTGTTTAGCACAATTCGCAAAGCAATGCATGCACATTATCAAAACTGGTCAAATGAATGAAGTTTGATTAGTTTGTCCGTATATTAAACAATTTGTGGGATGTGTATGGAACGCGCACCTTGGTTCTTGCCTTCTTGGTAGGGCGCGTGGGTTGATTTTTACACGCCACTGCAAATTAATTTTCTAATTTCCTGATCTGCCACTGCAAAACGCTCTTCTCTGTACAAGCCATTATATTTCACCAAAATTGTCCGTTTTTTTGCCACTACCTATCAACTCTGTTAGATTTTTTTGTCATATTTTTTCCCTAAAATGACCAAATTACCCTCGTCTTCTTCCTCATCCATTAAGTTCAGGCTCGTCGGTGGAGGAGGATGAGAAGCAACCGCCCCAGGAGAAGGAGGGTGGTGCTCCCACTTGCGCCGCTCTTGGAGACACCACTCTTGTGCTTAGATATGATGACCACTTCTTTCCCGTCTCCAATCAAACTAACATCGCCACCACATTCGCCACCCTCGATGAGCACCTCCGCGATTCTTCTCGCCTAGAACATCATCTCCACTCCCTCTACCTCTTTCCCACTTTAATTTGGCCAACACATCGCCATAGCATGTCGCCATCGTCATCTTCTTCCCCAAGATCTTCCATCACCGCCCCATCGCCACTGACCATTTTTGGTCATTCCGCGTGCCCCAGTGAGCTCCCCCATGTCGTCACATTTTTTATGTATGCGCCTGTTCTTGTGGAACCCTGCTGGTTCTTTGCTGCTGCTATCGTCCCATCTCCGTTTGCCATATCTGCCATTATCAACACTGCTGTCGTGCCGCAACCGCTCATGACGCTGCCGTCCATAGGCTTCCCGAGGTCGCACTGACCCATTTTGACTGTCATCTGTGCCTCCCGAGCTTCTATTTGCCAGCAATGCCCCTATCCACACTGCACGCCATGCCTCTGTTCTTTCTCTCATTACCGAGTGCAGGGGCTATATCATATTTTCATAGCAACTTCACGGCTTGACTGGTCAATGGAAAAAATGGTCAATTTTGGTGAAATATAGTGGCATGCAAGAGAGAGAGCATTTTGAAGTGGCAGATTAGAGACTTAGGAACTTTGCTGTGGTATATAAAAAAATCTCCCTTGCTTCTTTGGTGATTGATGGATGCCCATTTATGGCTTGTTTGGCAAATGGGGAAAATTATCTACTGGGGAAAGAATCTAAGAGTGGGGCTCGTCCTCCTTCACCATTGCTCCCATAAGCCGTTGCCACTGAGGGGCATGAAGGAGAGGCACTACGTCACGATCGGTGGAGAATTGAGAGGGAGGCAGCTCCGCATCGTGATAGATGGAGAGGGAGGTAGAGCTGACATCGATGGGTAGGGAGGATGGCCGCCGTGGTGGTGAGGGATAGGAGATCGGTGATGGGGCAGGAGAGGTTGGTGGCGACGCTCGAGTGGTGGAAAGAGGAGGAGTTGTGAATCGCGAGCGTCGAACGGGGGAAAAAAAATCTAAGTCAGAGATGTGGTTTGTTCCCCCTATGGAAAGGACGGGATCGGGCCAGGCAAATGTTGATCCCTGGCCCATCCAAATTAAACTTTAGTTGGTCTGGGAACTCCACCCACACGTGTTTCATTCGCTGTTTATTGGGCCAAGATCCCGGCCGATTCCCGCCCATCCAAACAAGCCATTTGGTCGCTCAATACCTCATGGATATGCACACATCATCCATGGAGTCCTTTTTTTTTCCTTGCGAGGATCATCCACTATATATGTTGTATGTCCCTCTTTTTATTTGAAATTGATATACAACACCCAACAAATTTTCTCACCTTGGATCAACACCATGATTTGTGCACCACCAATACTCCATCTCTAACGTGGCTGGGACGACACCGCCGCCTCCGCATGCCTTCCTTTGACAACAGCGTGCTCCGCCGATGCTCCCATCCTTTTCCATGCATCAAGGAGGAGGTGAGGCAGAGGTCGCCAGAGATGGAGAAAACGATTAGGTGTGTTTACAATTGATGCGACAAAAGCGCTAGCAAAGGAGTGGACGAGCGGGAAGAGGAAGAGGACGAGGAGGAAGCGGTGGGCCCAAGGGGGTTGCCGAAAAGGTGGTGGCGGTTAGTTCTCGTCATCTACGAAGAAACAACATGTACGTGGGAGGGGAAATTGGGGGAGGGCAGAAACACACATGTCACTCATCAAGATCTAGGATGGGGACCTATAGGGTGAAAACCACCTAAACATTGCAAACTCGTGAAAACTATATCTTCGAAGTAAAAAAAAACAGAAGTAGGGAAGGGAATGTCCTTTAACTATGCAAAATTCCATATATATATATATATATATATATATACACACACACACACACACAAATTCTTAGTGATAATTTGTCCTTTTCATATCTTGCAAATGAAGTTCAGTTTAATCCTAAAAATTTGCATGGTTTAAAAAAACCTCTCCTATATATCTGATTTTTTTTTTGAAATTTTTGAAAAATTTGAAGACATGATTTTAACAGGTTTACAACATTTAGGTGGTTTTCACCCTATATGCACCCATGAGGATAGGTCCAGGTTTTGATCCAATGACCTAAAATTCGATTAAAATCCCTTATATTCTTAGTTGAATGTTTCCACCACTCTCAATTTTTTCACTCGCGAGAGGCGCACAACCGTGCACTTATCATCTTGTTGTACTTGAGGCCACCCCAGGTTTTGAGGAGCATGGTGCATGGACAATCGTATTTACCTACCTTCATCGCGGCCTTCCATATCTACTGATTGTTTGTTGGGATACAAGTATGTTACGCTAGGGTACAACTATTCATTTCTTTTTCGCCTTTTTTTGGTCTCTCAACTGGGCCAGATATATTCTGCTGGTGAGAATTGTGTACCAAGCATACCATGCATGCTACTGCTGATTATCCATTCCTGGGAATCAGATCACTATTTATCCGTAGAGAAAGGAGGGAATCTCATTTACTAATAATGCTGCGATTCCCACTAATGTAAAGTGGTATGAAATTCTGAATCCCCGGAGTTATTTGTGTGAATTGAATTTTTCACTGTAGTTTCTTCGGGAGTTTAATCCATGACATGTGGTTTGTAAGCATTAAGATCACTATATTATCCTATTCTTCCCATGCTCTTAGAAAAAATGATACTCGCAAAAAATAAATGACGAATTTCATTTCCCCCTTTTCTTCCTTTGAGACGGCGGATTTGCTGGTGTGCAGCTTTTGAAAGAAAGCCCAGCCTAAAGCCTTCGGCCAGGGCCCGAAACGCCTTCACTTGTGTTGGGCCGAATCAAAACAGATCACAGAAACTCCCCATGCTAATCTGCACCGTTAACGCCGCATCGGACGGCAGCCAGCGTCACGCCGGGCCATAAAACTCCCTGCTCGGTTCAGCGCCGTCGCGTTCTCAAGGATTTTTCTCCGCCTCGCACCTCCCGCCGCGAGGTCGTCGGCGCCGTCGTCTTCGCCCGCACGCGCGCGCGAAGAAACCCTAGGCTCCGAGCAAAATGGTCAGATCCGAGCACCCTTTCATCTATGCTCCCTCTGATCTGTTACCTCGATTTTTTTTTGTCCTTAATTTGGTGCGCTGTATCCTGTATGGTCAGTTCTTGATTCGATTAAGCGATTCGCCTTGTTGACTCAGAAATATGTGCACTATATTGTTCGTGGCCTTTTTTATGCTCAGATCGCGCGTTTTCTTGATTCGTTCGATTGGTTAGTACTTATTAGAGCACGCATTTCGCTTAATCTGTCATTTTGATCTATCTGTGGAGCGAATCTTTGCCAATACGATATATAGATGAGTCAGAGGTTGCTTGCTGTAGTTCACTGTTTATGCATAGTTCTTGTGATGAGATGTTGTTTATTTGTGCTCTCACTCGTAACAAGTCTTGTTAATTTAACAAGTGAATTATACTAGTAGACTATGGCATGGCTGCTCACTAGATCAACTCACCGAACTCAAACGTTTTTTCTATAACCAGTGGCAAAGGTGGTAATTACCTTGAAACTCCGTGTCTAGATTCATTTCGAGAGTGTCACCAAATGGAGCTCTCAACTCCACGAAGAAATGCTCCATCAATTTACGGAGTTTTGGTGTTTGACTGGTTTTGGCCAACTCCCCCCTAGAGTTTTGGAGTGGAGCCATGCCAAACACGCCCTAATAGTGTCACTGGATCACGTGAAATGCACTTGTTTCTTGTTGGGGGAGTTATCTTGATGGAGCCGTAGAAATAGCGCCTAGCATCGATGGGATAGGCTCTTGTACAAGTTTTATGCTTGAGTTGTGGATTTCAATATATGATACGAATTATTCAAGTTGCATGAGTTGGATTCTTTTTTGGTTGTCCATGACTCCATGTTCATGCGCCTGAAATCTCCATTGCTCTAATGAATTTCTAATATATTTTTTCTCAGTTAGGATGCTGTGTATGGATTTAGGAACCGGTCTTTTCTTTTTTAACTTTTAGTTGCTACTTGTTTGACATGTCCAGACTGTCGTGAGCTTAATATACCGCTTTAGGGGTGATAACCTCAGCATTTGCTTAGTCACTGCCCATTGGAGAAGCTTTTGGTAAGGTCTGTAAGGACTAAGGAGTAGTAAGAAGTTGTTTTGCTGTAAAGTAAATCTTTGATTCCAAAGAATTTTGTAGTTTTACTGTTGAAGGTGTTCTCAGCCACTCCATCACATGATTAAATGATTGGTGCATACATATATGCACAGGGAACAATGTTCAAAGATATCACTGGATATACGGTTTTGAGCGCTTATTGGAATGGAACATCTTGTGTTGTTTTTTTGACTGTGTATGCTCCATCTCTATTGACATTAACTTGCTATAAATTTTCATGTTGTGCTTAACAGGCGAGGGTTTTGAGGAAGCATCTCAAGAGGCTCAATGCCCCTAAGCATTGGATGCTTGACAAGCTTGGTGGAGCATCTCAAGAGTGCTTGCCTCTGATCCTTATCCTGAGGAACAGGTTGAAGTATGCTCTGACCTACCGTTAAGTTATTTCAGTCTTGATGCAGCGACATGTTATGGTTGATGGGAAGGTCAGGACTGACAAGACATATCCGGCTATATTCATGGGTAGGTTTCTTGTTTGCTGGATTATGATTTTTTGGTACGTACTAAGTTTCCTGGCTATTGAATGTTGCATGGAATCCTTCATTGTTTTCTTCTGTCCTTCAGATGTTGTGTCAATTCCGAAGACGGGGGAGAATTTCCGCCTTCTCTATGGCACTAAGGGTCGCTTCCATCTCCACAGCATCAGGGATGAGGATGCTAAGGTTTGTAACTTTGTATTCATCACTATCTTCCTTAATAGAAATTGCTATTACTTTGTATGATTCTGTGTGATATTGTTTTTTTGACACCAAACTAAAATTCCCAACTAGTACTAGGTCATTTTTACCACCATATGGCTGTACTTTGATAAAATTTACCACCATATGGCCTGTGGGCCTGTTCCTTTGGATGTAGCTATGTCTCGTGTAAATCAGTGTGGTTATTTTTTTTTTGTGTGACTAAGGAATTGAAGTTAGAAATGCAATTAATATGTATTTCCTTTCACAAAAGATTCATATATGGATTAAGTTGCTTCCCCGAAGCCTATAATTATTTTGTCAAATTACCTGGGGGTATTGTTTTTTGTCCCAATAAGGTGTCCTTTGCCCATGTCTTTCTGTTGTTTTTTGAAAATTTGAGCCGCCCTTCACATCTGTTGCCAAAAAAAAATGTTAATAAATTTTAGTGACCGGTATCCTGTGCTTGGGGGCTGTTCTTTTTTTGGTGATGCCTTTGTTAATTGAGGTTGTATTCTGTTGTGCAGTTCAAGCTCTGCAACGTGAGGTCTGTGCAGTTCGGACTGAAGGGTATTCCTTTCCTGAACACATATGATGGGCGCACGATCTGCTACCCAACCCTCTCATTAAAGCCAACGACACCATCAAGATTGACTGGAGACCAACAAGATTGTTGATTTCATCAAGTTTGATGTCGGTAATGTCGTGATGGTGACTGGTGGGAGGAACACCGGGCGTGTTGGAGTGATCAAGAGCAGGGAGAAGCACAAGGGCATCTTTGAGACCATCCACGTCGAGGATGCCCTTGGCCACCAGTTTGCGACCCGCTTGGACAACGTCTTCACCATCGGCAAGGACAAGAAGCCGTGGATCTCTCTCCCCAAGGGCAAGGGCATCAAGCTCGGCATCATTGAAGAGGCAAGGAAGCGCAATGCCGAGGCTGCTTGGAGGCTTGATTTCTGACCCCTCCACAAGTAAAATTATTGCTGTGAGCAGTCTATCTAGATCTTACGATGTGCCTGTTGGGGACAAGCGGCGTTAGTTCTTCATTTGATATTCATCGAGTTGTTCTGAGTTGGCGCGTTACTTTGAGCACTGAAGTAGTAGATCCGCAGTTTTTTGGCCGTACTTCGGTTATACCATATGATCTAGCAAATCAGAAATTATTTGCGTACTTCATTTAGTTGTCGCGGAGCAATCTAATGTGTTACTCTGACTCTCTCCGACAGGAGACAGGAAATCTAAGTGGTTCTACAATATATGTGCATCTACATTAGGAAAACCATGAAATCGGCATTATCAGATTCATTGTGGAATATACTTTTCATGGTACGTAATATTTGTGTTCTGTAGCATCTTATTATGATAAAAAAAAAAATAGCGGCTGTCAAAATGTTACACTGGAGACCGTGTGACGTGTCTTTGCAGTTCGAGGTAGTATTGGGTTACCTGACCTGCAGGTTCTAGTACAACACAATGAGGCTACGTATATATGTACGCGTGTAGAGCACCGTATAGCATGCGTCGGATTGTGTTACGTTGGTGTATATGCGTTGGATTGTGTTAGGGCTTTTTGATTATTTGCCCGCCTTTAAATGACTTTCTACTATTTGTATTTATTTTGGACAATATTGATTTAAACTCTCGTTTTGAATGTGATTTGATTTTTGCCATTTCTGTATTTTTTATTTACTTTACCTATTTATGCTCATGGGAAAAGACGATTATGCCTTTGCATCATCAATGCGCGTATGGTCGGATCATCTGTGCACAAAGAAGTAGAGGCACCCCTTCCCCTCCCCTCTCGCAGAGGCGATCTGCTCGGATCGATTGCGTCGGGTCGGTTTGATCGCGATGGACGCGAGGTTCCCGTACTCACCGGACGAGGTGGGTAAGGTGTAGCTCGTGCAGTTCGGCATCCTCAGCCCTGATGAAATCGTAATACTCCCTCGTATCGACTCACTTCCTCCATCGCCACCTTTGTCTGGTTTCTTCTCTGTGTCAGGTTGGAATTCGAGCGGGTTCGGTGGGTGGGCAGGCTAGTTTGGATTGATGGGTGGTGGTGGCGGTTAGCTTAGCAATTCGAGCGAGTTGAGTTTGATCTGAGAAAATCTAAGTGAATGCAGCTGTTGTTGTAACTTGCCTTCAGGGTTTGAACTTATGGCTGGTGTTTGGTTGGGTCGGTGCTTTGGTAATTTGGGGGTAATTAGCATGCTTACCAACGAACGAACTCTGTGTACCTTAAAATTTGGAGCAGTCTAACGATAAGTGCTCTAGTAACTTGTGAGGTGTATGATTAAGTTTGAAGTTACAAGATGTACTCCGATGTACTCCCTGTACCTTAAAATTCGAGCAATCCTCAGGAAAAGTATACTGTTGTTGTAAGAAGCGAGGTATTTCGTTAAGTTTGAACTTAGTAGTTGTACTCCATGTACCTTAAAGCTCGAGCAATCTAAGCAAGAGTATACTGTTGTTATAAGTTTGTGAGGTACTCCCTATTTTGTTAAATTCGAACTTGGTAGTTGTGGTTGCATCTATACTGACACTCTAATTTTTGTTATGCATTTGATTCAATCAAATTCAGTTGCAACCAAACGACTGAATAAAAAGGTACAGACATCTGGTTGTTTATCTTATACTATAGAGTACACCTGAAATCCACCCCTGATGTTAATGATAGGATGGACTTGACAGGGTTTAATAGTATGATTTATTGGATTCAAATCTACTGTTTCAATGATGGGGGTTGAGCGCCTCACAAAAAGATTGCTTGTGCATATGGAGTGCCTAAAGAACAAACATTTTAGGATGGAATTTGATGGAGATTTTGTGCAAGGGCATAATCATCTTTTCTCGTGGGCATAAATGGGAAAGTAAATGGAAAATACAGAAATGGCAAAAGATCAAATGACAAATTCAAAATGAGACTTTAAATCAATGTTGTCGAAAATAAATGCAAATAGTAGAAGACCATTTAAAGGCGGGGGCAAATAATAAAAATCCCATTGTGTTACGTCGGCGTCCATGAATGAATTGATCTCTTGAGGCCAGTTTATATCTTACAAAGATGGTTTGGTGCTACAGTATTCATTGTAAACTCCACATGTGTGCTCCTCAAAAAAAAATCTTCTTCCCTTCCTAGATCCGATCGACCCCTTTCCTTGCCTCTTCCCCGGCTCCCCATCGGCATCGAGCGGGAGGGATCCCACCCCTTTCTTCTCCTGTATATTACCTTAGCTTAGGTTCCTCTCGGTGGTGTGCAGCGGTTGAGCTCCTACGCCAAACCCGCTTAGATCTGGGCGCGCCTGGCGATGGTCTCCGCCCCCCTGCTGCTTTGGATATGAGTCCACAAGGCAAAGGCGTCTCCTACGACCTTCGCATCCACCCTTCCATCGGGTGTTGTAAATAGATTCGGCGTGTTCCTCTTCAGAAAGCTTGTCTTCCAGCCTTTTGTATTCGGCTGATCTTTTGGTTGGATAAGGTTATCCCTTTCCTCGGCTTCTTGGTCTCCGAGCTTGTGCAACAATGTTATCGTCCGTCAGTTGCGTTGTCACATCTTTCTTCATCGGCACATGGTTTACCGGTCTGGACGCTCAAGGTGCCCCGATATAATAATAAATAATGTAGTTCTCTCTATGGATTTGGAGTTTATCTCCGACTTTCTGGCGATCACCTCTGTCCGATCGTTGTGCTCTTCCCTCTTTGTTCTTCCATACTCCAAATCTCTTGGTCCACCCCTTCTGGAAAGCTACAACAGTACCGTTGTCGGGATTGAGGATTGACGAGGATCTAATAATTCTCAATTAATTAAACTATTTATCTGTAATATTTATTATAGATAATAATGTCTTCACATAACCTTCAGAGGTACCCCTCATTGTTGATAATGAGGAATATTATAATTACCTAGTGGTCGTAAGCCATTCTACGACCACCCTATATGGTTGTAATTTATTCTTTGACCACCATATGGCCATAAGATCTTCTACGACCTCCTACCGATCGTAAGCTCTACTACGATCACTTTATGGTCGTAAGCAATTGTACGACCACCCTATATGGTCGTAAGTTTTTCGACGACCACCATATGGTCGTACGATCTTCCACGACAACCTACTGATCGTAAGCTCTACTACGATCACCTTATGGTCGTAAGATTTAATACGATCAGGTTAATCGCGACCATCCTATGGTCAATAAGGACCACAGATTTGTGGACCCAATCGACTAGGGACCTTATACACTGTGTTTAATTACACGCAGTAGTAAATATGTGCCGTTATTCTCCAATATAACTGCACGTATTGATTTCTATCTCTGGCATAACTACAAGGCGAACGTGGGGAATAATCTTTCTAACAATAACTGCCATCAACATGTGCAATTCATCAACCGTTGGGGCGCCTCCTAGCATGGACAACTGCCACCCCCTCATACGCTATATAAGGAATAACGCCAGTGGATAGAGAAGACAAGCGACATAAGTAACAGAACAAACAGAAGTGATTAGTTCTAGCCTTCGGTGACTTCTCTCTTGTTGTAAACACAATCAATACAAGAACACATGACTATGGTTATTATTCTCCTAGGAGAAGGCTCGAACTTGTCTAAATCTCTGTGTCTCATCCTGCGTAGTCTCGATCAAGGAGCCCCCTAGCATTCATTTCATAAGTTCGATATTAAAACATTGACAAGGATCATAATATATTTTGTTCCTAGTGGCTTTTGGGTGTGTTGCCAAGTAGATTGCGCTCGACACTGTCGCAGATCATCTGGTGTCACCTTCAACCTCCGCTTCAAGGAGGCCCTTGTACTCCTTTTGCCGTTCACAGGGTGGGGGCGGTTTGGCCGAAAATCAAATTTTTTTGGCTGAACCGTTTTTTTTGGGCCAGTTTAGATTCCTAGGGGACGATGATGTAAGAAATAATCAAGACTTCTGAGCATTGTAGAAATTCGAGTCTGAGTACTGTAGCAACAATTGTGCCTATAAAAAGGAACCACATGTAATCAGATTTTGTGAATAAGAAAAAAATGAACAAGAGCAATAGAACAAGAGAAAAATCAGAAAAGTTGTTGTTGTTCCGACGACACAATTTTTTTCTTGTGTTCTTGCGTTCGCATTCTAGGGTTTCATTGTATTTGCGTGTGTTCATCTTCGGTTTGGGCCAACAATTGGTATCAGAGCTTGAGTTCTTGATCTGTGTATGCCCAAGATTATGTCGCGCTCTCCGGGAAGTGGTGCCACCGGTGATGAGGCGATGTCGGGTGTGATGGTGAAGGAGAGTTTCGTTGTCTCGCTACATTGTCCGATGCTCACGAAGAGCAATTATGCAGTATGGGCAGTCAAGATGAAGGTGTACATGTGCGCTCAAGGAGTGTGGGACGTGGTCGAGGATAACAATATCGATGTGTGCAAGGATCATATGGCCTTGGCGGCTATCTATGGAGGCATCCTGGAGGAAATGCTCTTCCTACTGGCCGAAAAGGAGACTGCCAAAGCTGCGTGGGAGGTATTAAAGACGATGCATCTTGGTGCCGATCGTGTCAAACAAGCGCGAGTGCAGATCCTCAAGAGCGAGTTCGAGGGGATGTGCATGAAAGAGACAGAGTCGATCGACGACTTCGCCATGAGGTTGACGACTATTGTCAACCAGATTTGAGTCTTGGGGGACAAAATGGAAGAGAGCTACGTTGTGAGAAAGTTCCTTCGGGTAGTCTCTAGAAAGTTTTTGCAAATCATCTCCACCATTGAGTAGTTTGGCAACCTCAAGATGATGACGGTTGAGGAGGTGATCGACCGCTTGAAGGCGTACGAGGAACAGATTCAAGGATCTAGCAGCAGCGAAGATGAGCACCTGCTGTTAACCCACGCTAAGTGGGAGGCCTGATAGTCGAAAGGCGAAGGCCCTTCGGTGGCTCTAACGGTGGTGGTGGCTGAGGCCGTAAGAATCAGAAATTCGACAAGACAAAGGTGCGATACTACAATTGTCAGTACTACGAGCACTTCGCTTTCGAATGCCATAAACCGAGGAAGGAGAAAGCAGAGGCACATTTAATTGAGGTGGCGTTGCTTTGATGCTGAGTTGAGTCCATGGAGTTGAGTCCGAGACGTTCAGGAGATATGTTTGCCATCTTGTATTGAGTAACAGTTGGGCAAGTCGTAGTTGAGACCGACTACCTCAATTAGTAAGAGTCTAATATGTGTTTGAGTTGTGCCACCGTCTCTGGCCGAGTGTGTGTGAGCCAAGTTGAAAGTCGAGTCCAACTGGCAGTTGAGTTCCCAGTCCAAGAACGTGTATGTGTGTCTTTGTAACAGCCCTAACTTAGGGTTTGTATTTCAAATGTAAAATTTTGAGGAGAAATAAAAACTTTTGTTGCCTCTTCAAAATCATTTGAAAGTTTCTACATTTTTCCCTAGCAATTTCCATTTTCTAGAATTAAATTCTTGTGAATGGAAATTGTTGTCAGCACATTCTTAGCCTTCAAACTTGTGATCATCCCCTAGGAATATTTTTCCTGTCATCTTGATCATCCTATCTACCTCCTGAATTATTTCACAATTTTTAGATTTTGTTTGCTATTTCAAATGGCCAAGTCAACTCTGTTTGAAATCTGGTCAAACTCCTTGTACAGCAGCTTGTGAATTTTCTCTAGAACAATGCAGTGCATAAAAAGTTCTGGAAAAATTATGCAAGGTTGTCCTCTGTCTCTAGTAGCTACCATAAAAATTTCAGAATTTTTGTAGCTCTGGGTCTACCTCTAAAAATTCCCCAAACCTTCTCTGTCTTTTAAATCAAAATCTAAAAGTACTGTTCCTCGGGCCCGAACCCAACTCAGGCTCGAGTCCGACCCGCGCCACTTGACTCGGTCGCGTCAACTATCTGCACCGCGCGCGAGTCCAATTGATCGTGACCGTCCGATGCAAATCGAACGATCCACGTCTTGGCGCGCGCAACCGACTGTCCGAATGCATACATCAATCTCACCCGCCCATTTCAGATCCGACGGTCGGCGCGTTCGAACCGAGCAAACCTCCGTTCGCACCGCTTCGTCCGTCGTGGCGTGTGGACCCTACCTGTCGAGTCCACTCGTCTTCTCCGCGACCACCGGAGTTCGCGGCGTCGCGCGCATGCTTGCCACGTACCTGCGCGCCGCCACCTATTTGCCCTCGTGTTCGTCCGTGGAGCATCGCGAGCTTCATAACCTCACCGCACTCATTGGCCATCGTTTCTTCGCTCTCTCACCTTCTCCGCCCAAATTTTCCTCTCACGAGAAGAACTCGAGCGTAGCGCCGCCGTTCGAGCCGCTTGAGCCGGCGATCGCACGTCGTGTTCCTCTCGCCTCGCCGCTCCATTTTGCCTATTCCGGTCCTTGGCGTCCAGTGGATCACCGGCGGTATCGCTGTCTCCGCCTCCGGCGATCTCGCCCGCGAGCTTGCTAGCGCTCGTGAGTCTCAAGCCTCGGCGTTTGGTTCCACTTGATCGCAATGCTCCACCGATGCTCACGGTGGGTTCGTTTCGCTTTGGTGCATCGTGGAAGCCGTGCGACCGATTTATCTCGAGCTCGGTGTTCGCGCGCGTGGTGATTCCGCCGTCTCGGACCTCCTTCGCCGCCATCATCTTGTGCTTATTGTTCACGGGATCAAGGCGAGCTGTGGCGCACCTTTCGAGTCTTCGGCCCGTAGCGCCTTCTCCGCGAGCACCGCATCTTCTTCTCCGCCTCAGTTCGCGCGCCACCGCCGCGGCATTCCGTGACTCGCGTCACCGCCATCGAGTTCGCGAGGTCCTTGCGAACCCGAAGGTACCACTCACTCGCCTTGAAACTCTTTGGTTTGCTAGATCACTGCGCGCGCCGCACCGCTGCGCGCGTGCTCGCCGATGAACCGCCGGTGAAGATTAGTTTAACTCTAATCATGTCTTCTTTGAGTCACCGATTTGTGGGCCCTCTCGTAATCGCATTTAGAAATCCTTTAATCCAGCCCGTTATTTGTTCTCTCGAGTCACCGCCATGTGGGTCCATGTTGTCGCTAGGTTTGTGTAGTTCGTTATACGTTTTCTCGATGGGAAGCGATTTCTGCGTGTGAGTGTTTTAGGTTTGCACCTTAGTGAGCCAAGACGATTCTTTGAATACGCCGACGCGTCACTTTAGGCGTGCGCTTGTCTGTCGCGTTCGCGTTGGCGGGCCCGCTGTCGCTGGTCGGGGCATCTTTGTGCGGTAGAAAAAGTATTTAGTGCTTTAGTATTTCAAATGCTTTTCATTTGTAATCGTTAAATCAATTAAACTTGTAAAATGCATAACTAATTCAATTTTTATCCAAATTGCATGAAACCAGTGCTGTTATTTTTCATTTTAAATGTATTATTTACTAAAATTAGTTTCATCCATGTCTCTGTAGCAAAAATCTGTTATCTAATAAAATGATGTCTTATGTATCTTCTAAATTAGAAAATGCATATCTTTTCCAATAATTGTCCAAATTAAATGAACCCAGTTTTGTAAAATTTCATTTTCAGTATACTAACTGTTAGGATAGGTTTTATACACTGTTTCTGTTTATGAAAAGTTGTTAAGTAACTAACTAGTGGCATGTTGTGTTTTTAGCTTAGAAAATTCATAGAAAATTATTAGCATCTTAAAATGATTTGTTCTCTGTTTCTAAATTTTGTTATATCTTGTTTAGGCTGCTGTGTGAATTTTGGCATGAGTTGATGTTGTTGTATGCTTGAGTTTTGTCGGTGTTATTCGTCCTTATTTGCTGTTGTGTTCGATCGTTAGGCTTCGATATTTGCGGCAACCCTGAGGACGATCCTCCGCAGCATATTGAGCAACAGCAGCCAGGCAAGCAGTTTGATCATGTTTAATCCCAGTATTTTAAAGATTAATATTTTGTTTCAGCTGTATGTATGCATTGCTTAATTTGTGTTAAATTGATTAGTTAACTCCGTAGCTGCATATCCTGTAGACAAAATATTGATCTCTACTACCTGAGCTTAGGTTATTTGCTGTGATTAGAGATCGCTGGATGATCTCTTGTCACTTAGTAGATCCGGGTCAACTTGCTTAGACATGCTTAGCTATCGGTAGAACTGGGCGGTTATCGACTTTAGTCGGTAACCTTGATCACACAAAATTTACTATAGCTTTATGTTTTAGCTTTTTTTTGCTATGTTTAATTGCAAAATTAAAAATGAAAACAAAATGATTTAGACTTGGGCACAATGGTAAGGCGGTGTGATCTGTTGGGTGTGACCGAAAGGTGCCCAGCCGATTAAGGACCGAGTTACTTGCGCCACCGTCATTGAGCATTTTGCGTGCTAACCACACTAGAGTATATGGGACCTCTCTTGACCTATTACTTTGGCGTGTATTGGCTCGGTCGCAGGAGGTCGCAGGAGGGACGGAGGTGGGAGCATGGTAGTTGTCCGAAAAGCTTTATCCTGAGTGGGTAGTTGTCTTTTCGGCTTTACCATGTAAGCGTATGGGTTTCTATCCATACGAGCGGCTCGTAGTTAATACACAATATTGGAAAAAGTCTCGTAGGACTTAGCGTACAAAGATACCTTCGGAAGTGTGTTTTGGCTTAAAGGCGATCGAAGTGTGGGTACATTGGTACACCTGCAGGTTAAAACTATTCGAATAGCCTCGTCCTAGGTTATGGACACGCTCGGATACGCCCCGTAAGAACTAGACTACAACATT
The DNA here is from genome assembly GCA_036346255.1 of Ampelocalamus luodianensis. Taxonomy (NCBI): domain Eukaryota; kingdom Viridiplantae; phylum Streptophyta; class Magnoliopsida; order Poales; family Poaceae; genus Ampelocalamus; species Ampelocalamus luodianensis. Next base: position 26,999,167 of record CM070626.1, on the reverse strand, counting down.
TAAATTAAAACTTGATGGGTGGTACGGATCTCGGATTCGTGCTATTGTTGTGGTGGCTATTGGGATAGTCACTTCTAGGTTGTTTATCTTTCGCTTTTGTTATTATTATCCTTCTTGTTATTTCAATCTTAAAATGAATTGCAAACTTGCCTTTAAACCAGATTACCTTATTGCAAATGAAAATTGGCTTTATGCAAATGAAACATATGACCTCCACCAAATAAGCTCGCATGTAGTCTATGAACAGTGCATTTAGTTCACACGTCGGTCTTGCGGGTACAAAGACAATCTTTGTACTCGGGTGCTTTGCTTAATGTTTTGTTGCAGAGGAAGAAGGTGAGCCTCGTGGTCCTCACTACGTGAGTCAGGCTCGCCGTGGGTGACGACTAGTCTTGGCGGTCCTGGGATGCCTTGTGGGTTGAAGGCACACCGATTGGCTTTGTTTATAGCCATCTTATGGCACTTTTGCTTCCACCGCTTCTTTTGTTATTTGTGTATCTTGTGGTGCAATTTACTATGTCCGTAATATCTTTACTATTTGTTTATCTTCCGCTTGAAGTGTGGTGTTTGGACTCTATGTGTGGAATGGAGTTGATGTCTAATTTTTGTAGGGTGTGTATCACGCTTTCAGGAAGTATACATATCTCGAGGATCGATTTATCGATTTGTGATGCTAGGACCAGTGGTTGGTTAAGCATTACAAACCAAATAAATCGGGTCCTCACAAAGTTGGTATCGAGCCATTCTCGACCGTAGTAACCCAAGCATAGTCGTCCTTAGGGTATTTTGAAAGTCTTATTTTCAAATTATAAAAGGTTTATGAAAACCTAGGCGATTCTCGATTTTATTCCTTACCTATCTTAGCTTTCTACTCTCATCTTACTCTAATTTAAGTTTTGAAACTTGGTTTCTCTCTTCACCTTTCAAAAGATAGTTACTACTGGTGGAATTAGTTTGGGGAGAACCATGAAGTTTAATCCAACTAAAACTTGTGGGGATAATAGGTAAGATGTAAAGGAGTAGTTATGTGTCCGATTTTTGTTGGTCGAACTTTATCCCGCCTTGTGTTTGTTTCTTGCTTTGTGAATTTTGGGCTTTCTTGCTCTTAAATTTGTTGCTAACTTGTCTTAGTAAAACAGATGGCGGGAGAACGCGTGGCGCCAAGCAGGTGGTCATGATGAGGAGCTTCTCCTCCGACCATGGTCGAGGTGCTCGCTCGATCGAGCGAAACCGCATGGACCGAGACGCGCATCTTGGAGGTTATTGCTAGAATACCTCCACTCCGCCGGTGGTGGCGGCCACCGGACTCGCGGGGACTTGCAGAGTTCCTCCGCACGCAGCCACCGACTTTCTCCCGCTCGAGGACCTCTCGATGCGGATGATTGGCTGCGCATGGTTGAGCGGAAGCTCAACATAGCTCGCCAGCGCAGGATAAGGCGCTCTTCGCGTCCACCGGCTTGAGGGCGCAAAGACTCATGGTGGGAGAACTATCTCGCCATGCACGCGGGCCATGTGGTCGTGGGAGGAGTTCGGCCGACTTTTCGTCGGGCCCATATCCCGGATGGCCTGATGAAGTGAAGAAAAAGGAGTTTCTCGCGCCAAGCAAGGGCGCAAATGCGTGACTGAGTACCTGCATGCGAGTTCAATCATCCGCTCGTTATGCTCGGAGAGGTGGCCTCGGATGAGGCTAAGCAGAGAAGTTTATGGATGGCTTGTCAGAAGAGCCGCAGGACAAGCTATCTATTGTGGACTTCTCGACTTTCGTGCCTTGTAGATAAGGCCATTGTTGCCGAGCATAGGCGAAGGCGTGGCGAGTCCATAGCGCAAATGGGAGGCGATCGATCTACTCACACAGCCTCGCTGCGTCCTGGCCGACCAAAGACCGGTGGCCCGTTCTTTTGCTCCACCGCGCCGAGGCCATCTCGCACCAGCTCCCGCCCACCGCAGCCGTGAGCCACCACGTGCGCCGCGATCCAGCCAGCAGAGCGCCTCCGCAACCGGCGCCGAGGTTACTTGTTTTCGCCGCCACAACAAGGGCCATTATGCGAATGCTCGCCTCGAGTGTTGCAGCAGCCCTCGCCCTAATGGAGGACGCGGCAGGAGTGGTCATCCACGACGTAAGATGATCCGAAGCCCGAGTGCGAGCAATGGTCGAGTCAACCATCTATCACCGAGGAGGCTCGAGGCGCCGATGTCGTGATTGGTACACTTCTTGTTAATTCCGCCCTGCTGCAGTATTATTTGATTCTCGAGCATCGCATTCTTTATTTCAAGATCATTTTGTGCTGCTAGTGGTCTTCTTTGTGTTCCTTTGGGATTCCTTTACTCATTCGCTCTCCGGGGTCGGAAATGAGAGCTGATTTACAGTGTCGGGATGTTCCTATCATAGTTGAAGGGGTGGGATTTTTGGCAAACCTTATTCTACTCAGTTCAGCGAGTCTGGATGTGATTCTTGGCATGGATTGGTTGTCCCAACACTTGGGGCAGATCGATTGCGCCAGGAAGATTGTCTATCTCACCACCCTTCAAAGTGCAAAGCAGTTGGATTTTCGCGCAGCCGAGGGACACATCTATGTGTATTAGAGGCGGCTTGACCTTGCAGTTGTGGATGTTCCCATAGTATCTGACTTTGGGGATGTCTTTCCTGAAGACTTGCCCGGGATGCCTCCGGTTCGAGACCTGGAGTTTGTCATCGAGTTGCTGCCCGGTACCGCCCCAATTTCGAAGGCGCCGTATCGGATGCCTCCCAATGAACTAGAAGAATTGAAGAAGCGGCTTGGTGAGCTCCAAGCAAAGGTTTCATCCGTCCCGCCATCTCCTTGGGGTTGTCCGGTGATCTTTGTGAAGAAGAAGGACAAGACTTTGCGCATGTGTGTTGATTACCGTCCTCTCAATGAGGTGACGGTGAAAACAAATATCCTTTGCCCCGCATCGATGACTGTTCGATCACCGATCGGAGCCCGTGTGTTCTCAAAGATTGATTTGAGAATGGGGTATCATCAGTCGATCGATCGAGGATATTCAAGACGGCCTTCACTACTCGTTATGGTGCATGACGAGTACACCGTCATGTCCTTTGGCTTAACCAATGCTCCGGCTTTGTTCATGAACTTGATGAATTCAAGTATTCATGGAGTTTTGGACAAATTTGTGGTGGTCTTCATTGATGATATTCTTATTTATTCCAAGATCAAGCGAGCATGCCGAGCATCCAAGATTGTTTTGGGCAAATTGCGGGAGCACCGGCTATATGCGAAGTTCAAGAAATGTGAGTTCGGTTGAAGGAAGTGGCATTCTTGGGCCATGTTCTTTCACCGAGGCATAGCCGTGGATCCAAAGCAAGGTCAGCGATGTTCTATCTTGGGACGACCAAGTCGATCCAGCGATGTGCGGAGTTTTCTTGGTTTAGCGGGCTACTATCGCCGCTTTATCGAGAACTTCTCCAAGATCGCAGTCGATGACCGAATTGCTCAAGAAGGACAAGAAGTTTGTATGGTCCTCTGCTTGTGATGAGAGCTTTGGGAGCTCAAACAGCGATTGACTTCACTCAGTCCTTACTCTTCCCGATATCCACAAGAGCTTCGATATTTATTATACACTCGCCGGGGACTCCGGATGTGTTCTTATGCAGAAGGCAAGGCGGTTGCCTATGCATCTAGGCATTGAGGCCTCATGAGCTCAATTATCCCACCCATGATTTAGAGCTTGTCTGCAGAGTTCATGCACTCAAGATTTGGCGGCATTATTTGATCTAAACGGCGTGAGGTGTATTCCGACCACAAGAGTTTGAAATACTTGTTCACTCACCAGATCTGAACCTCAGCGAGGAGATGGCTAGAATTGATCAAAGATTATGACATGGGTATTCGAGATCACCGCAAGGCCAATGTGGTTCTTTGATGCACTTAGTCGAAAGGTGTATTGCAATACTTTGATGATCCAAGAGCAACAACCTGCACCGCTTGCGAGTTTCAATGCGCCTCAACTTGGGTTTGGTTGAACATGGTTCCCTTGTCGCCTTGGTTGTGCAACCAACCTTGGTGGATCAAATCAAGGCAAAGACAAAGAATCGATGATGGTGTGGGTAAAATCAAGCAAAACATCAGGAATGGATCAGCCAAGTGTTTCACAGAGGATGAGCACGGTGTTGTATGGTTTGGGCAGCGTCTCGTGGTCCCAAAGATCCCCGAGTTGCGGATTTGATCCTTCAAGAAGCCCATGATTCGCCTTTGTCCATCCATCCCGGCTACCAAGATGTACCAAGATCTGCGCAGAGATTCTCGTGGACTCGCATGAAGCGCGAGATTGCCGTGTTCGTGGCCGATGTGACATATGTTGTCGTGTCAAGGCCGAGCATCGGCGTCAGTGGTCTTCTTCACCCTTACCTATACCGAATGGAAGTGGGATTCAGAGGCATGGATTTTATCATCGGTCTACCCGCACTTCTTGGGAAGGATGCATTATGGGTTATAATTGATCGATTGACGAAGGTGGCTCATTTCCTTCCAAAGGCGATCGAAGATTGATGTGAATCGATTAGCGGATCTTTACATATCCCGTATTGTGAGTTCGCATGGTGTGCCACGAACAATTGTGTCGATCGTGGTTCTCTGTTCACCTCTCGGTTTTGGCATAGTCTGCAGAAGCCATGGGGACCGTCTTTCATTCATTTCGACCTATCATCCTCGTGATCGATGGTCGACGGAGCGCGTCAACAGTGCTTGAAGACATGCTCCGTGCTTGTGTTCTTTCCTATGGGAAGAATTGGGAGAAGTGCCTACCACTTGCCGAGTTCTCCTACAACAACGACTTCGGGCTAGTCTCGGTATGGCACCGCTTGAGGCTTTGTATGGGAGGCGCTGCGAACACCATTGAACCGGTGAAATCGTGAAAGGCGGTTCTTGGCCCGATTCGATCAATGAGGCGAAAGTCAAGTGCGATTGATTCGTGAGCACTCGCGCGCAGCTTCGATCCCGTGCGTAAGAGCTATGCGGATCGTCGTCGCCGTGAGTGAGTTTCCACCAATGACTTTGTGTATCTCAAAGTCTCACCTTTGAAGGGACATCGTCGTTTTGGTGTCAAGGGCAACCGCTCCTCGATATGTCGGGCGTGTCGCATCATCAAGAAAGTGGAGCTGTTGCATACAAGTTGGAGTTGCCGGCTACACTTGAGGGGGTGCATGATGTTTTCCATGTGTCGCAATTGAAGAAGTGCCTCCGTATTCCGATTGAGGAAACACCATTGGAAAATATCGATGTGCAGAAGATCTGCCTTATCGTGAGCGTCCGCTCGTATCCTCGAAGAAGCCGAACGCAGAACAAGGAACCGTGTGATCAAGTTCCTTAAAGTTCAGTGGTCAAACCACTCGAGGATGAAGCCACTTGGGAGCGGGAAGATCGCCTCGAGCAGATTACCCATCCTTCTTCTCCCGGTGATCGAATCTGGGACGAGATTCTGTAAGGGGGAGATTTGTAACAGCCCTAACTTAGGGTTTGTATTTCAAATGTAAAATTTTGAGGAGAAATAAAACTTTTGTTGCCTCTTCAAAATCATTTGAAAGTTTCTACATTTTTCCCTAGCAATTTCCATTTTCTAGAATTAAATTCTTGTGAATGGAAATTGTTGTCAGCACATTCTTAGCCTTCAAACTTGTGATCATCCCCTAGGAATATTTTTCCTGTCATCTTGATCATCCTATCTACCTCCCTGAATTATTTCACAATTTTTAGATTTTGTTTGCTATTTCAAATGGCCAAGTCAACTCTGTTTGAAATCTGGTCAAACTCCTTGTACAGCAGCTTGTGAATTTTCTCTAGAACAATGCAGTGCATAAAAAGTTCTGAAAAAATTATGCAAGGTTTTCCTCTGTCTCTAGTAGCTACCATAAAAATTTCAGAATTTTTGTAGCTCTGGGTCTACCTCTAAAAATTCCCCAAACCTTCTCTGTCTTTTAAATCAAAATCTAAAAGTACTGTTCCTCGGGCCCGAACCCAACTCAGGCTCGAGTCCGACCCGCGCCACTTGACTCGGTCGCGTCAACTATCTGCACCGCGCGCGAGTCCAATTGATCGTGACCGTCCGATGCAAATCGAACGATCCGCGTCTTGCGCGTGCAACCGACTGTCGAATGCATACATCAATCTCACCGTCCATTTCGATCCGACGGTCGGTGCGTTTCAACCGAGCCAAACCTCGGTTCGCACGCGCCGTCCGTCGGTGGCGGTGGACCCTACCGCGAGTCCACTCGTCTTCTCCGCACTCACCGGAGTTCGCGTCGCGGCGCGCATGCTTGCCACGCACCTCGCCACGCCACCTATTTGCCCTCGTGTTCCGTCCGTGGAGCATCGCAGAGCTTCATAACCTCACCGCACTCATTCGGCCATCGTTTCCTTCGCTCTCTCACCTTCTCCGCCCAAATTTTCCTCTCGTACGGAGAAGAACTCGAGCGATAGCGCCGTTGCCGAGCCGCCTTGAGCGGCGACCGACGATCGTGTTCCTCTCGCCTCGCCGCCTCCATTTTGCCTATTCCGGTCCTTGGCGCCCAGTGGATCACCGAGGCGGTATCGCTGCCTCGCCTCGGCGATCTCGCCCGCGAGCTTGCTAGCGCTCGTGAGTCTCAAGCCTCGGCGTTTGGTTCCACTTGATCGCAATGCTCCACCGATGCTCACGGTGGGTTCGTTTCGTCTTTGGTGCATCGTGGAAGCCGTGCGACCGATTTTTCTCCGAGCTCGGTGCCACATTGTGGTGATTCCGCCGTCTCGGACCTCCTTCGTCACCATCATCTTGTGCTTATTGTTCACGGATCAAGGCGAGTCGTGGCGCACCTTCGAGTCTTCTCGAAGCCCGTAGCGTCTTCTCCGCGAGCACCGCATCTTATTCTCCGCCTCGTTCGCGCCGCCGCCGCGCGGCATTCCGTGACTCAGCCACCGTCATCGAAGTTCGCGAGGTCCTTGCGAACCCGAAGGTACCACTCACTCGCCTTGAAACTCACGGTTTGCTAGATCACTGCGCGCCGCACCGCGTGCGGTGCTCGCCATGAACCGCCGGTGAAGATTAGTTTAACTCTAATCATGTCTTCTTTGAGTCACCGATTTGTGGGCCCTCTCGTAATCGCATTTAGAAATCCTTTAATCCACCCGTTATTTGTTCTCGAGTCAACGCCATGTGGGTCCATGTTGTCGCTAGGTTTGTGTAGTTACGGTTATCGTTTTCTCCGATGGGAAGCGTATTTCTGCGTGTGAGTGTTTTAGGTTTGCACCTTAGTGAGCCAAGACGTATTCTTTGAATACGCCGACGCCACTTTAAGCGGTGCGTTGTCTGGTCGGCGTTCGCGCGGGCCATTGTCGATGGTGGGGCTTCTTGGATAGCGGTAGAAAAAGTATTTAGTGCTTTAGTATTTCTGAAATGCTTTTACTGTTGTAATCGTTAAATCAATTAAACTTGTAAATGCATAACTAATTCAATTTTTATCCAAATTGCATGAAACCAGTGCTGTTATTTTTCATTTTAAATGTATTATTTACTAAAATTAGTTTCATCCATGTCTCTGTAGCAAAAAAATCTGTTATCTAATAAAATGATGTCTTATGTATCTTCTAAATTAGAAAATGCATATCTTTTCCAATAATTGTCCAAATTAAATGAACCAGTTTTGTAAAATTTCATTTTCAGTATACTAACTGTTAGGATAGGTTTTATACACTGTTTCTGTTTATGAAAAGTTGTTAAGTAACTAACTAGTGGCATGTTGTGTTTTAGCTTAGAAAATTCATAGAAAATTATTAGCATCTTAAAATGATTTGTTCTCTGTTTCTAAATTTTGTTATATCTTGTTTAGGCTGCTGTGTGAATTTTGGCATGAGTTGATGTTGTTGTATGCTTGAGTTTTGTCGGTGTTATTCGTCCTTATTTCTTTGTTGTGTTCGATCGTTAGGCTTCGATATTTATGCAACCCCGAGGACGATCCTCCATGAGATATTGAGCAAAGCGGCGTGCAGCGCTTTGATCATGTTTAATCCCAGATTTTAAAGATTAATATTTTGTTTCAATTGTATGTATGCATTGCTTAATTTGTGTTAAATTGATTAGTTAACTCAGAGTTGCATATCCTGTAGACAAAATATTGATCTCTACTACCGAGCTTAGGTTATTTGTCGTGATTAGAGATCGCTGGATGATCTCTTGTCACTTAGTAGATCCGGTCAACTTGCTTAGACATGCTTAGCTATCGGAGAATCGGGCGGTTATCGACTTTAGTCGGTAACCTTGATCACACAAAATTTACTATAGCTTTATGTTTTAGCTTTTTTTTGCTATGTTTAATTGCAAAATTAAAAATGAAAACAAAAATGATTTAGATTTGGGCACAATGGTAAGACTGGTGTGATCTGTTGGGTGTGATTGGAAAGGTGCCCGAGTCGCTTAAGGACCGAGTTACTTGCGCCACCGATCGAGCATTTTGCGTGCTAACCACACTAGAGTATATGGGACCTCTCTTGATCTAGTACTTTGGCGTGTATTGGCTCCGGGTCGCAGGAGGTCGCAGGAGGGACGGAGGTGGGAGCATGGTAGTTGTCCGAAAAGCTTTATCCTGAGTGGGTAGTTGTCTTTTCGGCTTTACCATGTAAGCGTATGGGTTTCTATCCATACGAGCGGCTCGTAGTTAATACACAATATTGGAAAAGTCTCGTAGGACTTAGCCGTGCCCAAGATACCTTCGGAAGTGTGTTTTGGCTTAAAGGCGGTCTGAAGTGTGGGTACATTGGTACACCCGCAGGTTAAAACTATTCGAATAGCCTCGTCCTAGGTTATGGACACGCTCGGATACGCCCCGTAAGAACTAGACTACAACATTTAAATTAAAACTTGATGGGTGGTACGGATCTGGGATTCGTGCTATTGTTGTGGTGGCTATTGGGATAGTCACTTCTAGGTTGTTTATCTTTCGCTTTTGTTATTATTATCCTTACTGTTATTTCAATCTTAAAAATGAATTGCAAACTTGCCTTTAAACTGTATTACCTTATTGCAAATGAAAATTGGCTTTATGCAAATGAAACATATGACCTCCACCAAATAAGCCTGCATGTAGTCTATGAACAGGTCTGTTAGTTCACACGTCAGTCTTGCGGGTACAAAGACAATCTTTGTACTCAGGTGCTTTGCTTAATGTTTTTGTTGCAGAGGAAGAAGGTGAGCCTCAGGGTCCTCACTTCTGTGAGCTGTGCTGTCGCTTCGTGGGTGACGACTAGTCTTGGCGGTCCGGTCAGATGCCTTGTGGGTTGAAGGCACACTGATTGGCTTTGTTTATAGCCATCTTATGGCACTTTTGCTTCCGCTGTCTTCTTTTGTTATTTGTGTATCTTGTGGTCTGTCGGCCTATGTCTGTAATATCTTTACTATTTGTTTATCTTCCGTTTGGAAGTGTGGTGTTTGGACTCTATGTGTGGAATGGAGTTGATGTCTAATTTTGTACCGGGGTGTGTATCGCTTCAGGAAGTATACATATCTCGAGGATCAGTTTATCTGATTTGTGATGCTAGGACCAGGTGGTTGGTTAAGCATTACAAACCAAATAAACTGGGGTCCTCACAGTCTTGGTGATGCAAGATCGGATTACGTGAAAAGAAGAACAACCAAGTCTAGATTAAGGGGGAGATTGTAAGAAATAATCGAGACTTCCGAGCATTGTAGCAATCTGTCAGACCCAGGGTGTTGAATATTGAAGCCCTCATGTGTGTACTGTACTAGTCCCATGATCAGTGGCTAGTACACACAATCACAACATTGGCATTAACATCTATACATTCATGCATACAAAAATAAAGCAAATGGAGGTACTTAACTTAAGCTGTTAGAGTTATTACATCACAGCCCGACCGACCAAATATAAATAGAGTAACAAAAGTAGTAGTGGAAGTAAAAGTGATGAAAGTAAATAAATTTCAGTGGCATGACCATCCAAACTCTTAGGCAACCAACAAGTGACAAAGCCTAGATAGACCCGTCACCGAACCCTTCGGTTCCGGGTGTGAAGAAAGCGTCATCTGGCGTAGGCCCATCGTCAAACTCTGAACAACAATTTAAGCAAAATTAAGTACAATGCGTACTAAGCCAGACTTGTAGTGTATCGCAAAATTTATATAGATGCAAGGCTATCAAGGGATGAGGCTCTACCTTCAAGTTATTTTGCTTTAAGCAAGTTTTATTTGCAATATCCATACGTAGTAATTTACAACGGAAGTTAAAAAGCAGTTAAATGGATACAAGACAGTAAGTAAGTAATTGAATGGATAATAACATCAACTCGCAACCCTCCTCGGCTGCGAGCGACAATTCATTTTCAGCCATAGACATAGCAATCAACTCAAATATAAACCACAAACATTTCCATGTTTTTCTAACAAAACTATTTTTAAGAAAATCAAGTCTATACCCGATGTGACCGCACTAGGCATGCTCATGACCGCGAGCACGTCTATTTAAATAGATTTACACTCTGTAGAGGGGCACAACTTTACCGATAGCACACGAATTCTCTAGCTTATTCGGTATCCATCGATACCACCTCTCACTACCTTAGATAAGCAGTCTAGAGCACGTGTCGAAGCCTTTACATCATCTAGTTCTATCCTTGCACTAGCCCAGTGAATGTTCACTCTCACATTGCCCGGGTACACCCTCGTTAAGTGAGACATTCACCGTTGTGTCGGAAGGCTTTGTGCCCAACACCTCGTTGAAGGGAGCCCCTTCGGACATGCCTACATTCGGTCATGCCCGCACTACTACGGCCTACCAACATGCAAGGCTAGTTTTCAATGACTTAATTAGCTAACGTCGTCCCATACCTGCACATGTGGTTGTACGCTTAGGCTTAGATTGATGGCACCGGCGTTCGGTCCTTAATTGACCCGGATGAGGATCTCCCCCTATCTACTAGTAAGGTACACCCCTCACTCTTCTCAGAATATAATATAACTCGTCCGCGTCGAAAACTAGATTTTGCATTTTTTTATTTTTGTACAAAATAACAAAGGTACACCCCTCTGGATATTTTTCATAAATCTCACAAACTCATGTTTATCATATTGTCCTTTTATAACTTTTGGGGAAAACTACCGCTCTATTAAGCATTTGTGCGAGATTCGCACTTAAAACTCCCAATTTGACATTATATATTGCCTAACCCATAACCTAATGGCTACAACAGTAATGGCATCAATATTTCAAGGAGATTCGTGCATCGAATAGGATTTACATCTACAGTTATCCCAAACATAGCAATTTCATATCAAACATACACTCATGCATAATAGATTTTACAAAAATAAGTACAATAATTAAAATAGTAGGATCAACATGATTAAAGGGAGCGCTTACCTTGCTCTATTTGTTCTGAAGAGGAGGATGGATGGTCGTCGAAAGTGTCGTTCGAACAATCGACGTCTAATAAAAACAAGCTGGAAACAAATTAAATAATGCAAAATAATTTCAACAATAAACAAATCCAAATATTTTTTTGCATATTCTAGTAGAGCATGATTTTATATGAATTTAGAAAAAAGAATAATCTCATTTGGAGTTTTTATGCAAAAGTTATTAATGTTTCAATTTGGTTTGGTTTGAAAAATCCTGAAAAAGAAAAGAAGACGTCGTTGACGTATTTTCGAGTTTTACGCTTTCTAGCAGAGAAAGCATATTCTCTCATACGTTCTACATAGGTTTACGTTTTCCCATAGAGAAAATGTATTCTCCTCTGGACCAACTGAGGTTTACGCTTTCCAACAGTGGAAGCGTATTTCCTCAGAACTGAAAGCACGATTTTCCATTTTCATTCGAATTTCATTAATCTGACATGTGGGGTCTACATGTCAATGACTCATCTGTTAAAACATTTAGAATTAGATTTTCTTTAATCTTTCGGCTCGGTCCCACATGTCAATCTAACAGATACGTCATTAACTCAACTCTAATCATTCGTTTATCCTAACCAACCCTGATTTGGTCTTAATGACCAGCTACAGTGTCGGTCGGCTTTCGGACAAGCAGAGTAGCAAGCAGGGCTCTCTGGTGGTGCTCGTCGCTGGCGAACCAAGCTATGACGGTAGTTGGAGATTACCAAAATGGGTAGCTGGTGGCCGAACGAAGCAAAGGTTGGTGGTTTCATGGCTTGGGCGACATTATGGCGGCGCGACGAGGGTTTGCGGTGGCCGGCTGTGAGGGAGAAACAATGCGATTGCGCTCGGGTGCTATTGGAGCTAAGCTAGAGGAAGCATAAGCGTTAGGGGTCACATAGAGCTCACCGGAGCTCTTGGTGGTGCAGAGATGCTGAGGCAGTCTGGTGGCGTAGACCTGAGGTGGAGCGGCAGGGTCACCGTGGAGGCGATGCTACAAAGAGAGAGAGAGAGAGAGAGAGAGAGAGAGAGAGAGGGTGAGTGGTGGGGATAGCTAGGAGATGTCAAGGGGATACTCTAAAATGCGAGTAATTGAGCTAGAGCTCACTAGACGAGAATTGGCGTCGGCGGTTTTGGCCATGCGTGAGGAAGACAAAGGTGTTGAGCTGCTCCTATGGATGAGAGTCAAAATTAAATGAGGGAAAAGGTTCCTTAGAGGCTGGAACATGTTATGACATGATTCATTAGCGAACGACCTCACCAGTTTGGTCAAAATAGCAGACAGGAGCGGTGGCTGCACACTGGATGTCTCCGGACACGAAGAAGAACCTTGCGTTCTCGGTGATTCCGCTGCACAGAAGGAAGAAGAATGTGAGGGATGGAAGTAAGACATCGATGAGGTTATTAGGGACAAGAAGATAAGGGTCTGGGTTCATCGAAGTGGCCGAGGGCATCATGAGTGGCGGCGGCCATGGCTGGCACTGACCTTCGGGTCTAAGCTTGACTGGAGCTCGGAGGAGAGGAATGGGAAGGGGAATGAGGGGAAAAGTACAGAGGATGTTTTGACACAAGAGTGAAGGCTTTAAACAGAGAGATGATGGTGAGAAGGACGATGAGACCAATGTGTCCATCTCGGGTTTTTCTCGTGGCTTTCTTTGTTGGGCGGGAATAGTAGCCATCAATAGGGTTGTTGAGGTCAGAGAGGACCAACGGAGGTGATGGGGGTGGTTGGGACTGGAAATGGTGGGCGAACGGCGAAAACCAGGGCATACGGGCGGAGCTCGCATGAGCGCACGCTAGCGAGGGGGTGAGCGAGGTGGAAGATGAAGTCTGGGCGTGGGTCCCACATGCCAGTGAGAGAGAGAGAGAGAGAGTTAGATTAGGTTTTTGGATTTAAAGGCTGAGGTTTTGCTGAATTTTTGTACCAAGCAAACAAAGTTCGAATTTTATGAAATTTTTTGTGAGGGATAGCAAACAAAGTCCGAATTTTATGAAAATTTTTGTGAGGGCTTCTAACCTAGTTTAGTTGCTTATGCAAATTTTTTAGAACTATATCTTTTTTTTTTATTTTCTCAAAAAATCTCACAAGCTTCTGTTTTTACGTAATTGCATTTGTTACTCTTAATGAAAATTCACATAAGATGTTTAATGAATTTTTACCTAGGCAATTATGTCCAAAATAATTCTTTCACTTATTTTTATTCTATTTTATCTAAGTTTCTTTTAAGTGCATGTTTGTATGAATTTCATTAGTTGCTTTATACAAAAAGCTCAAAAATCATGCAAGATTAGTTTCTTATATGTAATATGCTCAAAATTATTTTCCCAATGCATTCTTATTATGTATTCCCAAAATATGAGTTTTGGGATGTTACAGTCCTACCCCCCTTACAAAGAATCTCATCCCCGAGATTTAGTGGGCTCGGCAAAGAAATAGGGAAATGCAGTTCTAAGGCGGTCTTCTCGTTCCCATGTTGCTTCGCCTTCGGTGTGGTTGCTCCATTGTACTCTTAGCTTCTTGATAGCGCGTCTACGAGTGTGTCGCAGGGCTTCGTCTAAAATTCACATCGGATGTTCCCGATAAGAGAGGTTCGGTTGGAGATCGATGTTCTCCAACTGAGTGAGTTTGGTTGGAGTTTGGAAACATTTCTTAAGCTGGGATATGTGGAAGACGCTATGCACATCCGAAAGTTGAGGTGGAAACTCTAACTGGTATGCTACCTCACCCTTCCTTTCGATGATTCAGTATGGACCAATGTACCGAGGTGCCAGCTTTCCATGGACTTGGAAACGATGAATGCCTCGTAGTGGTGAGACTTTGAGATAAACAAAATCATTTATTTCAAAGCTCAGTTCACGGTGACGTCGGTCGGCATAGCTCTTCTGTTGCGACTGCACTTCCTTTAAGCGTCTTTTTATCGCGTCAACTTGCTCTTGTGCTTCTTGGATAATGGTTGGTACAAAGAATTGTCTCTCGCTGACTTCAGACAAAAATAGAGGGGTCCTGCACTTTCTCCCATAAAGTGCTTCGAACGGGACATTTGGAGATTGGATTGGAAGCTATTGCTGTAGGAAAACTCGACAAACGCCAAGCATTTCTCCCAACTCGTGCTATAGGACAGCACGCAAGCTCATAACATGTCTTTCAAAATCTGATTTGTTCTCTCTATTTGACCTCCCGTTTGTGGGTGGAATGCCATGCTAAAGAATAGCTCGGTTCCTGCTATCCCAAAATCTTGAGGTGAACTTAGGGCCTCGAATGGAGGTTATAATTCTTGGCACACCACACAGGCGGATGATATTGTCCATGTAGAGCTCTGCAAGTTTGGCTCCATGGTATGCGGTGCTAACCGAAATGAAGTACGCCACCTTGGTTAGACAATCAACAATAACGCATATGGAATCATGTCCATTTCTGATCTTTGGCAGTCCAGTTATGAAATCTATGCTAATTTCATCCTATATCCATCCAGGAATATCTAAGGGTTGAAGTAATCCCGTTGGGTGTTGGTGTTCTGCCTTAATGCGTTAACACACGTCGCACATGGCTACATGTGCGGCGACATCTCGCTTCATACCAGGCCACCAGAATTGCTTCCGGAGGTCCTTATACAACTTGGTGCTTCCGGGATGGTAGAGAGGGGAGAATCGTGAGCTTCTATGAGGATTAGCTTCTTGATATCGTGATTATTTGGAACACATAGTTGTTGTCCGTGCATAACCAATCCACTCACGTTCTCGGAAAATTTTAATTTTCCATCTTGTAGTTTGTGCTTGATCTCAGCGATTTCCGGGTCCTTGAGCTGAGCGACTTGGATCAGTGATTCGAGGGTAGGTTGCAGTACCAAGGTAGTACATAACCTTCCTCGACCACTTCTAAGTTGAACCTTTGGAACTCTTCATGCAACATTGGTTGATTTGCTTCGATCGAAGTGTTCATGCAATGAAGTTTCCGGCTGAGGGCATCAGCTACAACATTGGCTTTACTAGGGTGGTAATGAATGCCTAAATTGTAGTCCTTGATTTGTTCAAGCCATCTTCGTTGCCTTAGATTCAGATCTGGCTGTGTGAAGAAGTATTTCAGGCTTTTATGATCGGAGTAGATCTTGCACCGATTGTCGATGAGGTAGTGCCTCCAGATCTTGAGAGTGTGAACCACAGCTGCTAATTCTAAGTCATGAGTTGGATAATTAGCTTCATGAGGCCACAACTGTCATGAGACGTAAGCCACTACTTTGACTTCTTGCATCAGCACGCAACCGAGGCTGTGGCGGGATGCATCACAATACACAACAAAGCTTTTGTGTATGTCGGGCAGAGTAAGCACTAGGGTTGTTGTGAGCCTTTTCCTCAACTCGTGAAAGCTCTCATCACACAATGCTGACTATTCGAACTTTTTGGAGAAGTTCTCATCACACAATCCTTCAGAAGTCGTGTCATTGGTCTGGCGATTTTGGAGAAGTTCTCGATGAACCTGCGATAATATCTAGCCAGACCGAGGAAACTTCATACTTCCACGGTGTGGGGCTATTTCCAAGCTAGGACATCTTGTACTTTGCTCGGGTCCATGACCACACCACCTTCAGATAAGACATGGCCTAGGAAACTGACTTCTTTTAGCCAAAATTCACACTTGCTGAACTTGGCATACAATTGATGCTCGTGCACCTTCTTCAGCACCATCCACAAGTGTTGCTTTTGCTCTTCTGCGTTCTTGGAATAGATGAGAATGTCATCGATGAAGACCACCACAAACTGATCCAAATACTCTATAAAAATCTTATTCATAAGATTCATAAAATTTGCAGGGGGCATTGGTGAGTCCGAATGACATTGTGGTGTACTCGTACGGACCGTAACAGGTAGTAAATGCAGACTTTAGGATGTCTTCTGGTTCGATTTTGAGTTGAAAATATCCAAGCCTCAAATCAATCTTGGAAAATACACAAGCACCATTCATTTGATCGAACAAGTTATCAATCCTTGGGAGAGGATATTTGTTCTTGACGGTGACTTCGTTTAAAGACCGATAGTCGAC
Organism: Ampelocalamus luodianensis; assembly: GCA_036346255.1. NCBI lineage: Eukaryota > Viridiplantae > Streptophyta > Magnoliopsida > Poales > Poaceae > Ampelocalamus > Ampelocalamus luodianensis. The sequence goes on along the minus strand of CM070626.1, from coordinate 26,982,736 downwards.
ACACATTCGCAGACTTTCATCGTTCTTCTTTACAAACAACACAGGGCTTCCCCATGGAGATGAGCTAGGGTGGATGAATCCCTTGCCCAATTGCTCCTTGAGTTGTTGCTTCAATTCGGCCAATTTGTCAGATGCCATTCGGTAAGATCGCTTTGACATAGGTGCTGTCCCGGGTATTAAATCGATGACAAATTCCATGTCACTGTCCGGCGGCATCCCCGGCAATTCATCCAGAAACACATCAGGATATTCGCATACCACGTGAACTTGACTAAGCTTTGGGATTGAGATAGAATTGAGCGTGGGCTGCTGCAATGGAGCGGCAGGTGTGGAGGTGAAAACGATATGTTCTCCGTCAGAGTTGACAAGAGAAACAACTCATTCTGCGCAATCGATTACTCCCTTGTGTTTGGCTAACCAATCCATCCTGAGTATTATATCTATCCCAGGTGTGTCTATCATAATGAAATTTTCTTTGAATTCTATCCCATTGATTTCCATCTTGACTGCGAAACAACCCAGTTTTGTTCACATAATTGATCCGGGGGAATAGACTACCATGTTAGTTTCTAGGTGCGTAGTCTTTATGTCTTGTTGTATGGAAAATTTCCTTGATATGAATGATTGAGAAGTTCTAGAATAAAACAATGCCAATGTAGGTACGGAGTGAACGAGAATCGTACCCATCACCACATTAGGCGACGCGTCAGCCTCCTCGGCGGTCGTATGGTTCAGGTGGCCACGTCCGATACCTTGCGTCGGCTTAGGGGCTTGTTGCCCTCCTTGACCTCGTGCGAGGCCTTAGGGTTGCTGCTGGATGCCAAGGGGTTGAGGTTGAGGCGCTAGAAACTTCCTCTTTGGACACGCACTCGCAAAGTACCCGTGTTCTCCGCAGCCGAAGCATGTGACGTTTACTGTCCAGTTTTTTTTACCAGACGGTTGTCCTCCATAGTTGTACTACTGAATCGTGGGTTGTTGAGGGTGGGGACCTTGGGCTTGGAACCTTGGAGGTGGTGGTGCCAAAGGGCGTGGTTTGATGGTTGCCAAACGCGCGGTCTTGGCGTGTCGTTGCTTACTGATTTCTACACAAGCCACTTGCGTTTGCGGCTCTCCACGATCATTCAGGTACTATCCTCGACTCGGATGGCCTTGCCGATCAAGGTATGGAAGTTGGGGATGTCATGGGCAGCAAATGACCATTTCATCTCGTCTTTAAGACGCCCCGAATAGTGCAACCTTCCTTCCTTCGCTCGATATCTCTAACGCAGCGTAGCGGGCGAGATAGTTGAAGTGATGGAGAAACTCCATCACCATCATGCTCCCTTGCTGGAGTTCGTAGAACTCCTGCTTCTTGATGTCCATAAGACCCGAGGGAATGTGGGCGTTACGGAAAGCTTCCTTGAATGTGGCCTAGGAGATGGTCTGGCCTTCAGGAAGGATGGCTTGGTGGTTCTCCCACCAAGCTGCTGCTATACCTTACTAGCTTGTAAGATGCATATAGCACATTCTCTTTGTCATTGCACTAGGCAATGACCAACTTGCTGTTGATGGTGCGGAGCCAATCGTCGACACCGAGAGGGTCAACTGCTGATGCAAAGGTCGGTGGCCGAGTTCGCATGAACTCACCCATCCTGGATGATGATTGGTTTAGAGCAGCTCCGTTTCCTACAACAATAGTGCCGAGGGCGGTAGTGTTTTGCACCAACTGTTGAAACAAGAGGGTGTTTGTCTGCCGTCCTTGTTCGATCATGGTAAGCACTTGTGCCATGGTGGGTGGTGGTGGCAGAACTTTCGGTTCTTCGGTAGAGGCAGGCTGAGGTTTGCTCAGCTGGTGTTGTTGATGTGGAAGGATGCAACGGATTGGGACACGGAGTATTAGGTACCTCGCCTCCCAGTTGTTGCGATCCGGAGGTAGCCCCTGTTGCCAAAAACGACCGTATCTCGATTCTCCTCGGCCGACATACCTAAGGTAGTGTGTCACTGTTCGGAGGCATCCGGAGACTTACGGGCTAGTCGAGTCATGTGGATAAAGTAGTACACCTCTGAAAGATAATCTATTCGAATAGCTGTGTCCACAGTTATGGACAACACTTGGTTTGGTATGCGTCATCGTTAGTCTTGAAATTAAAAGTTGACATGGTTATAACTTGGTGTTCGGTATGAATGGGATATTCATGCATATTAGTGAAGGGAAACGGGTAGGCTACACTAGCGCAAATTAAAAAAAATTCTACCCGTAAACCAAGATCACTGCAGTTATAGATCACGGTCTTACCACTTGACGCGCAGGTGCGGAAGTTGTTGCGGCACGTCGGGGCAGTGTAGTCGTACTAAGTTGATGCAACACGTTGGGGCGAGTAGTCGTACTACTTCCTTGTCCTCGTCGTGGCGCCCCACGAGCTCCTCTTTGCGGTTCGTCCCAACGCCCACGATGCGGCGCCTTCAAAGGTATCCACACGTACGGGAGGAAGCGACGCACGCCGGACTACTAGATCCGCGCGAGCGACTAGGGCGTGGGAGGGGTGGCGGCCAGGGTTTGATAAGGAGATCTTCAGCTAAGGTTTGTCGCCTTAGGTGGACTTCTAGTTTGGGGTAGAGGAGAACGTTGGTAGGCAAAATGAACCATATCCACCAAATTTTGATCCTGTCAAAGGTTAGTTGTCGGATCTGAATTTCGCAAATCCAAATCATCTGTGAAATCACTGTGCTATTCCCTAGATCAGTAGATAGCACTCACAGATACATCACTGAATCATGTCATACATGGCGTAAAACCGTACCATTCATTAATTTAATATATCAGAGTTTACATAGACCGCATCGGGTCGATTTTTACAATAAGGGCCGAACATGCCAAACTGATTACATTACAAAAGCGGAAGCGACAACGGAAGCAAAAGGCGTAAGAGCACATCTCTCCACAGGCAAGTGACTGGGGAAACCCGTATAGCGTCCGATATTACTCAAAGACTCAGATAATATAGGATGCACGCAAGCATCAATGGAGTCAGCTAGACTGGGGCGAGACTAGAACAACTAAAGACTACACTACGCTTCATCATCTCCTGGGCCTCCAACTTCTGGATCCTCGTAGTAGTCGTAATCTTCAAGATTTCCTGCTTCTGAGGGTTTTGGGGGAATGTAACATCCCCAATTTAATTAATGGGATTTAGTATGCATCTTATCAACATGCTTGGCATTTTGGAAACAATTCTATATATTTTTGCACTTGGAATTTATCAAACCAATTAAACATACACTTCAAATCTAAAACTCCAAATAAAAACAGGAACAAAAAAAAACCTTTGATCATCATCTGGAAACAATTTATTCAAATACTATGATAATTATCTTGAATTAATATAATTTTTCAAAAAATTTTGGAACTCAACTCAACCCTCTGAAAATTCGAACACAATTTAAAGACCTATTCTAAGTTTGAATATAAACAATACAAATTAAATCATGAACAGTGTGTTTTAAAATTTTATTTGGGAACTAGGTCATCCCAGGAACACCCTTGAATTATTTCAGAATTTTTAGAAATTTATTTCTATATTTAAAGCCTCGGTCAAACCATTTTGTTAGTTGGTCAAATCTGTTTTCTAAAATTCGGGCTCAACACTGTTGAACCGACCGAACCAGACCCTGGCTCGAGTCCGACACAACCCAACTGACTCGGCTTAACCGCCTAACTACACCGTCGCTTGTGAGCCGTTTTATCCTAAATCGACGGTCCAGATCTTGGCGCTTGTTGACCAGTCCGAATATCCCATTAGATCCTGGTCGTCCGTTTTTAATCGAACGGCCCGAGCCACACCGCACTAACTCGCCCGCACCCTTTCGCATGTGCCGCTGACCTGCGGGCCCGCGCTGTCAGTCCCGTCTCCTTTCTCGGGCAGGCGAGCCACAGGACGCGAACGCCACGCGCCCGCCGGGCTCTGCTGCATGCCATCTCCACCGTGACCGCACCGCCTCTCCTGACCACTCCTGAAGCTCCGCCTAGTGACGCCGCCTTCGTTCCGTCATCTTCCCTGGGATAACACCCTTCCCCACCTCTCTTTCCCCTCACTTCTCTCCTCGGCCGTGGGAGAGAAGGAGGCTTTGAGCTCTCCTCCATCCCGGTAAGCTCCACTCCGCCATGTCCATCTTGATTCTCTATCCGCACCGTGCTCTTTTGAACTAATTCCGGCCCTTATCTTTGTCTCTAGCGCCCGGAACGCGGGAGTGTCACCCTCGACTCCAGAGCGCGCACCCGAGGCCGCCTCCGTGCGAATATCGTCTCCGGTGAGTTTCTTTCTCGGCTTAGTGCGTCATCCCGTGCCCTAGAGTATTTTCACGCTTTCCCCTCAATCAATTTGTCGGATGCTTTACAGAGCCCGTGTATTTTTGGAATCCTTCTTTTTCGGCCGCAAGCCCCCTTTTTCTTCTTCGTCTCCGATGTGGTGAGGCTCGACCCAATTCCCGGTGTTGGGAGCATCGCGCGAGCACCACGGAGCTTCCCCAAGTGTCGCCGAAGCTCTTCTTCCTTTACGGCGAGCTCCCCACGAGGAACCACTTCGCCGCGGTCATCTTCTTCGTCGCCGGCCAACCCCGGCCTTTCCCCGACCACCGTATGGACTCTGGTGAGATCACTGGACCTCGAAGATACTCAAACATGTGTTAATTCATTCTTTGCGTCGACGAGTCTCTTTGGCCTCTTGTGCCCGTAGCTTCCCGCCGCCTCTCACCGTCGCGCCGCTGCCATGGTCCACCTCCGGCCAAGCTCCGACTACCCTTAGGACCGGAGAGCTACGAGGAGTCCATTTCTGGCCTCCATACGCGCCGCCGTGGATCACAGCGCCGGCAAGCCGCCGGGAAAGCTAACGGGAGCGCGGCTCTGTTGTCGGATTACCGACCGAAAACAGTGACGCGATTAGGTTAATTTAATTGCTGTTTAGTTGAGTAATGGCTGGATTAGAAAGCTAATATGTCTATTACATGTGGGCCCGTTTAGCCAGTTAAGTGGAAGTGTGCTTTGTTAGTACGTATTTGCTAAGGAAAAACGTATTGTTAGTATACTTTGGATAGAATTGCGTTTTCAGAATTAGAAGACGTATTCTGGAGAATACGCCTTCGACCTTTTTGAGGCCGGGACCGAGCCCTTGTTGACCGGGTCAAACCTTTGACCCCGGTCCCGCTTGTCTGTGGCTAGGGCTAGCTCAGCCTCGGTAGAAAGAGTATTCAATACTTAAGAAATTTCGGAATACAATTATTTGTACACTGAAAATTGTTGTAACTTCAAAAATCCATATCTAATTCAAGTAAACTCCAAAATTAATGAAACCAGTTTTGATATTTTTCATATTAAGTGAGTTTTATTTTAAAATAGGTTTCAAACATGTCTCTGTAGCAGAGAATATAGTTTTGGAAATATGATCCATAACTCTATTATTTTTACAATAAGAAAAGGGTTTTAACTTCAACAATACATAACTATTTCATTTTAACTCCAAAAATAGTGAAACCACTTTTGATAATTTTCATTTTAAGTGAACTTAATTATAAAAATAGTTTCAAACTTACCTTTGTCACAGAAACTATAGTTTGAGGAAAATGATCCTAAAGGGCATTATTTTTACACTATTAATGCTGATAACTTTAGAAATCAATAACTAAATCATGACAACTCCAATTGAAGCAAACTCAACTGTTTTGAACTTGTAATAATATTACCTATTTATCCATGTAATCCATGTACTCACCACTGCTCTACAAATTTTTGTCTCATAATTAAATTACCTGAATGAAGGCATATTGAAATCCGAAATTCAAACCACCATAACTTTCACATACTAAATCCAAATGGAATGAATCTTTCACCATAATTCATATAAAATCATAATCTACCTACTGTATAAATTTCATACATTTTTGAGCATGTTGGATTTCTGGCCTTATTTGATATTTATTGCAATATCGTCTTTCATTAGGTTTTTCGACGATAACGATATATTCGTGAGATTAATATGAGTATAACCTGACATTGAACAAGTGGTACCAGCAAAGGTGCGAGCACCCTCCTCTTGATCATATTGTTCCCAGTGGTTTTTAAATGTTTTGTGTGAGTTTTATTATTCGCAGTTGCATGCTATTTTGAAATGTATGTTTATGGGTAGAAGTAGTTAATATCCTAATTGCTGCATTAGCCCTCCTTTGGATGTTGATTACCCCTTTATCCGTGAATGACTAAGGTTATATGTTATATGGGTTTATTTGCTAGTTTGTAGAACGATGCTTAGCCATGCTAGTAGTTGTAGCCGAGAGCGGTTGATGGAGCTAGTCCATCGGCCAGTGAATTGAATTGAATCCTAATGAACTTTGAGGATTTTATGGATTGGATTATGATGGATTTGAGGGATGCTTCCAGATCTTCGCATCTGGGGTTTGTGGACATGTTGGGCATGTGTTTTATGTTCTTAACTTGGACGGGTGTAGGGTGATCATGAAATATTGTTGTTGTTGTTATTATGGAATTGTGTAGCCCGTCTGAGTGTTTAAGGACCGGTCTGTGGTGTGATGAACCAAGTCTTACGTGCAACCACACGGCGGGATAATGGCGAAGGCTTGGCTTAATAATTTGTTGTGTGTTAGCTATCAAAACACAATGGGATTGACAATTGTTATTGTTATGTATTTAATTGTTCTTTTGTCAATCTCGTGGGGGCATATTAAATTTTTGCCTTACTTGCCCCTAAGGGTCTCTTGTTGGATAGGACTTACTTACACAACGGGTTCACTCAGTGCGAGGCGCTTAGTCCGCTATGGGACTCTGTTCCTCGGGTGGTTTGATAGTTAGGACATGACATTGTAATGGCCCCGTTATGATATCTTAGTCACACTCCTTCGGAAGAGTGCATGGCGACAGTATAAGGTTGTGAGGACCCCGGTTTATTCGGCTTGTACTGTTTAACCATCCACTTGGTCCTAACAGTACAAATCAAATAAACCAAGCCTCGAGATATGTATACTTCCTGCACTGCAAGATACACACCCTGCTACAAAATCATGCATCAATTCCATTCACACACATAGAGCCGAAGTAAAAGCAACAACTTAAAGACATAGATAATATAAAGAGAGTTATTACAAAAGAGAGGCCGACCGGCCAAAAGTCATACAAATAAGTAAATACACAGCGCAAGCAAAATGGCCATAAGATGGCAATAAACAAAAGCCAATCGGTGTGCCTTTACCCACAAGGCAACCAACCGGACCGCCAAGCTAATCGTCCCTGCAGCGCAACACAACTCACAAAAGTGAGGCCCTTGGGGCTCACCTTCTTCCTCTGCAACAATTAATATTAAGCAAAGCGATGAGTACAAAACTTGTTTTTGTACTGCAAGATCGACGTGTGAGATAATGAACTATAATTAACTACATGCAAGCTTTATTTAAGTGGATGAGGCTCGACTTATTTTCAACATAAAGCAAGTTTTCATTTGCAATAGGGTAATAGATTCAAAGCAAGTTTGCAATTAACTTTTATTGTTCAAATAAAAGAGAGACAATTATAACAATATATAGATGACAACACCAACCTAGAAGTGATTAACCCATAGTCACCACAACAATAGCATGAAGTACCCCTTCATACCACCCATGTCAAGTTTAAGTTCTTAAAAGGTTGTAGTCTAGTTCTTGCACGACCTTACCAAGCATGTCCATAACCTAGGACGAGGCTATTCGAATAGTTTTAACCCTGCAGGGGTGTACCAATGTACCCACACGATAGACCGCCTTTCCACCAGCCACGGTTAGCACACTTCCTTTGGTATGCAGGCATGGCTAAGTCTAACAAGACGCTTTCCAATGGACGATGCTAATTAAGAGCCGCAACCCACGGGAGAAAGACGCATTAGACAGCCTAACCGGTCTGCTAATGCTCCCCTCCAAAACACACACACAAGAACACACCCACCGACCAGCTCATAATTAACACCTCCCAAAGTACTTAGTCAAGAGAGGTTCCATATCCCCCTCGTGTGGTTAGCACGCAATAAGCGCTTGGCTTAGTGACACAAGTAACTCGGTCCTTGGGGACTTAGGCACCATTCCAATCACGCCCAACAGATCACACCAACATACCATTGTGCCCAAGTCAAGATATAATTTTTGTTTTCAGTTTTTGATTTGCAAATTGGTAAAACACAAGGGTTGGACATAATGGAATAATAATAGCATTAGTGTGATCAAGATCACCGACTAAGTCGATGATCGCCCAATACTACCGATAACTAGGCATGGCTAAGCAATATTCATTGAAATCTACTAAGTGACAAGAGCTCATCCAACGAACTCTAATCACAGCAAATAACCTAGGCTCGGTAGTAGAGGATAATTATTTACCTACAGATTATGCAACTAGAGGATTAACTAATCAATTTAACAACAAAATAGCAATGCATACATAGAAGTTAAACAAAATATTAGACTTTAAAAGTAATGGGGTCAATGGAAATGATCAAACTACTTGCCCGCTTGCTGTTGCTCAAATTGTTGCGGAGGGTCGTTCTCGGGTTACCGCAAATGTCGAAGCCTAAGCGAAAGAGCGGAAACAACCAATAAGACGAGCAACACTTAAACGAAAGAGCAAGCAAAATTATCCAAATGCGACTAAATTTATACACAAGGTAAAATACTAATATACCTAGGCATAGGAATTGGAAAACCTAATTTGGATTTGTGGTGCAAAAGATATTCTCTAAAAACCTATTTTCGGCCATAATTAGCACTCAGAGCAAAAATATTTTCTAGAAATATGTTGGAGCTGAAATTTTTAGGTGGCTACCTACTGGTGTAGTGATAACCCATATAAAATTTCAGGTCATTTGGAGTTATATTGAAAGAGTTATGATTTGTCTAAATTGTTTAGGTATTAAACTAAATTATGATCCTTATGATTTCTAAAAACAGTAAAATTTGTGAAACCAATTTTCCTAGCAATTACACTATCAGTGGAAGCTAATCCAATTGGATTCACACAAAATTATCTATAGATTAAAAGTTATGCATTTTACAAGTTTGCTAAAGTTCTGAAAAACAGTATTAAGTTCACTTGTTTACTATTTTTGAAAATGGTTTTCCAGGTTTTATCATGGTCTCCAGTTATTTTTCTATTTAAGTTCAAGTTATAAGGAAGCTAACAAAATTGGAATCATCTAATTTGGAGCTAAGATGACAAAGATATGAAAATGACAAGACCCTAATGTTCTTCAGTTTTTGGACTTAGCATTTTCGGGGATTTTCCTAACATCCGGAGACGTGGACGATTGAGAGCCGTCGATCTCAGATCGGACGTCCCTGGTTGAATCCGAGCGACACAGGCACTGAGCGCGCAGAAGAGGGCGGCGACGTGGAGAGCTGAGGGCCGTAGATCTCTGGATCGGACGACCGCCAATGGGCCACGTCGCCCCCCGACCTGGAGCTCCGTCCGACAACAGAGGAGCTCCCGGCCGCGAAGTTTGTTTCGCGTGTCACCGGCGAGGATCGCCATGGCGACGCCGCCAAGGGCCAAATGGGATCCTAGCACTATTGCGCACCTAAGGGCGGTGGGACTTCACGGAGGTGGACGGCGATGCGGCGACGCGCGAGCGGGGTGATCACACGGAAACACGGCAACGGTGAAATGGCTAAGCCGCAAGAACGGGAGGGTGCACGAGCACTAGGAAGGTGTTAGGGACTTAAGGAAGGGCTCGGCGCCACCGAGGTCACCGGAGGTGAGCCGCGGCGAGAGATAGGCGGCGCGGGCAGATCTACGAAATTTACGCCGATCGAGCTACGGCCACGCCCTAGGTGATTTAGCGTTGCTTGAGCTACACTAGGGGTCTAGGGACTCACCCGGATGACGCGGTGAGGACGGGGATGCCGAAGATGGGCTGGCGACGAGGGCCTGCGGCGGTGCGGGGAGCTTCACTGCGGAGGGGTCAACCTGAGCAAAGCCAGCCACGCCGGGTCATCAACATAGCACCAGCACACCCCAAGGGTGCCCCCAGAGCAAGGAATCGAGGGATGGGGGACTTACCGGAGCTGGGGACGAAAGGGGGTAGTTGCGGCCGATTTGGGGGAAATCTGAAATTCCGCGCTCCCGTTGAAGCAACTTGAAATGGAGTGGGGGTTAAGCACCACCGAGGTGAGGAGAAGCAACAGGAGCAAGGAGGAGCCAGGAACCACCGGAGCACCGGGTTCACCGAGGAGCCCGCGGGCAACAATGGCGCGAGGAGATTTGAGCGCCGGGAGCTCCACAAGGCGTGAGGTGCACGGGAGAGCTCAGGGTGTGTAAAGGAGGATAAAGGAGGACAAGGGGGCTTAAGTAGGCACGAGGAGCAAGAGAGCACCGTTGTTCGCTGTTGCCTGGCTGGCGGCGCGGTCGCCGTGAGCGACGGGAGCGATTGAGACGACGACTAAACGGGGCGGAGGATCGGCATTTAATGCGCCGCAGACACCCGCTGCGCAGGTCGCCGGATGGGACAAGGCATCGCGCACCACGCCGGCCCGCCATGGCTCGGCCGCGCGAGCGAGAGGAGGACGACGATGGCTAGCCGTCCGATTGCATCCAACGGCTAACACGCGATCGCGTCCGAACGGCGCAAGACAACGCCCACCGTCCGATGGAAATCCAACGGCCGAGGAACGAGGGCAACCGGAGTTGTCCGAATGCCTACACGAATGAGGGCCGTCCGATTGAGATCCAACGGCCGATGACGTCGCCGCCGCCGCCACGGTGCGATTAGTTGGCTCGGTCGAGTCGGTTGGCTCGAGCCCAGTCCGACTCGCACCGAGGAACAAAGGCAAACCGCTTAGGTTTTGAATTTTAAAGGCTGAAACTTTGGGGATTTAATTGAGGTATCAAATCAACTCCAAAATTTATGAAATTTTAACTGGATCTTCCTGACTTAAGGATTAACCTTCCATAAAATTTTCAGAGATTTTTGTGCACTGAAATCTTCTCAAGAAATTCCAGAAGGTGATTTCAGAGGTTTGACCTGTTTGACTTGCCTCTAAAATATTTCAAATAATTTCCAAAAATTATGAAATAATTCAGAGGTGTTACTACAACCCTAGAACCCAGGAAAATTTATTACCAAGGGTTTGACATAAGATTTCACCCAGAAGGTTTTGACTTGGGATGAATGAGGATTTTGATTTTGAATTTCCCAAAAATCCTTTATAAGAATTTCAGAAAAGTTTCAAGAGTAAAAGGATGAAGGAAAAGTTTTAATTTACCCTCACTTTATTACATTTGAAACACAAGCCAAAATGGGGATGTTACAAAGGTATTCATATCGTGTGGGTAAAGCTGTACAACTCTGCAGAGTAACTAAATCTATTCGAATAGCCTCGTCCTAGGTTATGGACAACACTTGTGGGAAAGCAGGCACAATTAGTCTTTTGGAAAATTAAGTTTGGGTTATGGTTGGAAATGTCATGTCTTTATGTTAGTTTGTTCAAATCTGAAATTATTTCATGGACGCGTTGTTCGCGCGCTAATTTTGTTGAGGAATGATTTGTGCCACGAATGGGATGTTCGTGTGTTGATTATACTTGGAGATTATACCATTGATGATCATTACTTACTGTTATCAAATTTTTTCTAAATGTTTTACAAATGGCAGGTTAGAATCTTTGATCCTTGTGTAAAATTTGCTTTACACCGAAAAATTGACTAGTTTAGTAGCCTTCCTTTGATACTTACATGCATCTTTATTTCTTTTGAAAGTCTCGCGAGTACAACTTTGTACTCTAACAGTGTCTATTTATTCAGGTGAGACCGACGGGTGGAACGGCTTTAACTCCAGTTGGTTGCTTGTGGGATTGTGGGCATACCAACTCGGTTATTCCCTTTTTATTTTAAGTTTATCTTCCGCTGCAATTTATTTGTGTTAATTAGATTTGGTCGATCAGCCCTCTTATACAACCTTGTACTATAAGGTTCTATTTAAATGATGTTGTAATTAATTCTTTTATTCTTGTACATTGTGTATGGATGTGATTGCAATGTTGTGTACTAGGATATGTGCATGATAGCCACTGATCCTTGGGAGCTAGCATGTGACACATATCCGGGTCACTCGGAATCGTATTCGTCTCCCGTTAAGTGTTGCGTTTACGGCGTAATCACTTAACTTGATACGGATCCGGTCTCGGGGGTCCTCACAGGGAAAGAGCGAGAATGAGCACAACTTCCATGCTCGCAAGCTAACACACAATGCAATAATATACATGCAAGGCTTAACACGGATGGATCGGGTTCTTTTATTTGCAAAATCAATGTTTTCAGTTATCATAATTACAAATTCTTAACACTTAGCATTTTAACCAAATTGTCTTTTAATAAAGAGAGTAATTGTGCAATATTAAATAACAGCAGAGGTTCCCTTCGTCGGAAACTCTACCTATGCTTCATTTGATTGGAGCTACCTCCAATTATTAACATCACCTAGTCTGAAAACCCAGGGAAAATCCAATCTCAGGGCTAGGTGAGCCCATCACATTTTTTCATACCACCTACAAAGGTTTTTGAAATAGAACTAACTCAAGTAAAGTTCCCATGTCCGCCTTTGACCATAGGCACGGCTGTTTAAACAGTTTATTACTCTACAAAGATTGTACACTTTACCCACAAGAGATAATCGTCTTGATATGTACACACGTTTCCGTAGACATGTGAATCAAGGGGAGATCATCATAAGGCCTTTACAATGCATCCCTCAGTATTAGTTACACTTCGCTAAGGTTTCGTCTATGAAGGGTTACGCTCCTTTAGATCTGTTAACCCTTACTCAGACCTCCTCTTGCGCCATCCAACGACTTACGTCGCGCACCCCAACACCCTTCGCCACAAAGGCTTACGGCGTCGCGAATCATCTATCTGATGCAACTCGTACTGGTGGATACAAATTATTTAGCCAGGTTGTATTTTATAGACTTGTGATTGCACTTGTTTTACACGGGAGGTCGTGATAAGATTAAGTCCTTAGGGTTGTCTGGGCAGTTCATTCCACATTCCAATCCATAAAACAACAGTCCTTGGGCTACATTACCACCCATTGTCGTACCATCCATCTTACCGTCTGCCCAGATAGGGTAATAGCAATTTAGGGTTTTTGAGAAGTATAAACCAAATTATCACAATCATTCCAGTCATTTGCTCCAATGATTGCCCAAAACCACATTCATGTTTAAAAGAGATGATGATTAGGACATTTAATATCCCGGTACTTAAGCAAGACTAGCATGTCGCTTAAGTACAACCTATAACTAGTATTTACCATATAGTTACTAGGGTGACAAGGATTAATAGATTCAAATGTCAAGGATGGCATATTAAATAGTTAATCAACAAATGGGTATTTAACTACCTTAAACTTTAACATACATTTGCTTAAAGAAATAAAGTATGCAATTTGCTATTTTAAAAGAATATAATTTGCATAAAATATCGGCTAAATATGATCAAAGTATTGACTCGCCTTGGTTATAGGTAAGAAAGTCTTGACAATCTTGTGCTTGATCGAAGTGGAGATCTTCTGCATCTTCGAACACTAATCGGATGAACGTACCGAAAAAGGCACAAACAAGCAAAGAGAGCAAATAAATACTAAAGGAATAACAAATTAACTCCAAATTAAACAAGACCTATGCCATTATCAAGATCTTGAATTTACAAAATTTTAGAAACTAGTTTCATAATTTTTGGAGCTACGACGAGGGAGAAAAGAATGTTTGAAGTTTTACTCGAAAACAAATAATAAACAAAACAGAAAAAGGGAGGGAAAAATAAAAGTTGGCCGCCCATGGCGCAGTGCTTTGGGCCCAGCCCAAGGCCTGGCCGAAGCCCACACGTGTGGCCGGCGGCCTACGACGCGGCGGCCTAAAAAGGAAAGTGTGTGTGTGGGGAGGGTTCTCTCGGGCCCAAAAAATAGGGGAGGGGGAAGATGGAGGGGCGGCGGCGGCGCGCGGGAGGAGGGGGCTCGGGAGCGCATGGTAGCGGCGACCGGAGGGAGCGACGGCGGCGCATCCCAGAGGAAGCGATGGTGGCGGCAGGAAGGAGTGGCGGCGGGCGGCAGGAGGGAGCAGCAGTGCACGGGAGAAGAAGGGGGGGTAAAGCAGGGCGTCGGGGGAGAGAGAGGTGGTGGCTCTGGCGACAAGGTGGTGGTGGCGACGGGGCTCACCGGCTAGAGAGGAGAGCACCGAAGCGGCGGCAGGAGACTAAGGTGAGTTCTTCCCTTTTTTTACCTTGGTTCTTTTGCTCGGGGAAGAAGGGGAGGGGGAAATGGAGGATGGGACAGGGACGGGGCCAGAGGGGGGTGAGGGCTTTTTATAGCCAGCGAAAAGGAGATGTTGGAGGGCCGAGGCGCACGGGGTGTCGATGGGAGCGAAGCCGGCGAGTCGGGACGGGATGGGGGCAGACGCGATGTGCCGGGATGGGACGCGCGATGGGCGACGGACGTTGACGCGGAGAGTGCGGGACGAGGACATGCACTAGCGAGAAGGTGGAGCAGGTGGCGGAGGAGACGGTGCGGCATAGGCGGTGCAGGTGCTGCGGTCGGCCGGCTGGAGAAGAAGACAAGGGGGGGGTACTCGTGGCCACAGGAGGAAGAAGGGGCAAAGGGAGAAGGAGCTGGGCCAAGTGGGCCAAGGAGGGGAAGGGGAATGGGCCAACGGCCCAGGGGAGATCACGGACTAAGCCCAAGAGAAGGGGAAGCAAAATTTGAGAAGGGCCCAAATTTTGAAAAGAGAGATTCAAACTTGAATTTTGAATTCGGGAGTTGCAAAGTGTTTTGAAACACAAACCCGAGCTTAGCTAGAAGCTAGAAGATTTGAAAATACCGGCTAATTTGAAATACGTTTTGAAAACCAAAAGCCAAATGTAAATATTAATCACCATTTTCGAAAACGGGATGTTACATTAGTGTCCTATTTAATGTTTCTTTAGGATGAACCCAAATCAAGCTGACTGTAGCAGCACCTCAACATCTCCTCACCTAGATTCTCTGCAGACACACCTCCTTCAAAGTTCTTCTGAAAATGGCCCAGTACATCCTAGAGTTTTTCATCCTAAAACAAAATGCACACCAAAAGCACCAAAAAGAATTATCACAACAAATTTGACTGTTGCTACAGTGTACTGTTTCATCTTCAAACTAAAGTTACTGGTGGCCATTTCATTCACTTTGCTAGTTGTCCTAAAAACGATAAACTACATGAGAAGGCAAGAGCTATAGTGATCTCTTTCATGATTCCAAATAAGCCATTTTTGAAACAATTAAAAGCAGTGTTCCCCTAGGCGGCCACCTTGCCCGCCTAGGTGCCGCCTAGGCGCTGGGCATAAGCCTCCTGCCGCGATTCGGGCTCAGTCGGCCCCTAGGCGCTCGGCCCGCCTAGGCAGTCAACACGGGTCCAAGGCGGACCCAGGAGGACCGAGGCAGCTAGGCCCAGCGGTGGCTGGGCGGTCCGGGGCAGCATCGGGCGGAGCTGGGCGGCAGCACGTGGGAGAAAAGAGGGGTAGGTTAGGAGGCTCTCACCCGTGTGGTTCCAAACCCCGGCTCCCGTTGCGCCGCCGCCTCTCCGGTTCCACGTCATGCGTCGCCCCCTCTCCGGCTCCCTCTTCGCGCCGCCTCCTCTCCGGCTCCCCCTTCGCGCGCCACCTCCTCCCCGGCTCTCCTTCGCGCGTCGCCTCCTCTCCGACCAGATCGACATCCCCGTCGCCAGATTTGGTCTCCCCACCGTCGGATCTTGTGTTGATGGGAGGGGGATGAGGCGCCAGTGGGATGGGAGACGGGAGAGCGAGGCGAAAGCGAGAGGGGAAAGAGGATCAGGCAGAGAGCGAGAGGTGGCTGTCGGCGGGATGGGAGAGTGGCAAGAGGATAAGGCGGAGAGCGAGAGGCTTTCGGTCGGTCGACTCGGTCGAATGGGCTGGGCTGGGCTGGATTGGACCAGGCCGGCAGGTAAGCCTTTTGTTTTTTTTTTCTCTCTTTTCTTTTTCTTCTTCGTTTCCTTCCTGCTGCTTGGGCAAACGGCTTCGATCGCCACTGCTTCGACCACCGCCTAGGCGGCGCCTAGGCGGGCTAGGCGCTAGGCGGTCACCTTCCGCCCGCCTTCCGCCTAGCGCCTAGTTGAACATCGATTAAAAGATACCTTCAACCAAAGGCTTCATTTTTTCTGCCTTTGTTTTCCTTCCCCTTTTCTACACAGGTATACAGCATAAATTGAAAGTTTGAAGTTCGAAATTTTGACTATATGAACTAATTAACTATGAAGCAACCATAAGCTCAGAACAAAGACAGATTTTAGTAATTCACACTTCACAGACCCTTTTCCGTTTGCAGGAGCATGGCCTCAATTCTGACCGAAGGTAACAGCAGCTGAATGATAATACCGATGACTATGTTTCTCTCTACCAATCTATTACTCTACAATTTCGCTTTAACTGCACAGGAGAAAGCCGGGACTTTTAGCAATTTTGCTTCATCTGTTCAGCATCATATTAAGAAATTGATGTAAATTGGCTGCATTTTTAGTGCAGATGTATCTAAATGAGAGCTACATAGGGTAGTATATATTAAGACTGAAATTTTTTGGAGGTGTATCTTGCAGAGCACCCGAACCTTTGGAGAGTGTAGCTTAAATTGGACTAAATGGAGATTGGAGAGCAATAAAATGCAGAATTGCGTGCATTAAGACTATGTTGGTTTGGTGAACTACCCTCTGTACACTCCTACCAGCATTGAATGAGTAGGAGTAGCTCACAAACAGCACCACGCGTGCAAAAAAACTGAACCAGAAACGCAATATTAGAATCTGTGCTATCAAGAATCTGTCACTGCTTACGCAATTCCTCAAATCTTATCTCCTAAATCCACCTTACCTTGATGCTATTCGAGCCACTAGCAATTTTTTATAGTACCATGTGACATGGGGTCTAATTGATTAGTAATGTCCTGGCTCAGATAATCGTACTACTTAAATACACCTCAAACGGATAAGCAAGGGCAAATGAAAGCAATTACCAATTTCGGTAACAGTTGATGCACATGGCATGGTTACAATTGGGAAGGATCATCTTGGTGCAAGTCTCCAGGAAAATGTGGCACTCATCTTCCCTCTCAGCATCCTTATCATCGGCATAAAGCTTCCGGCCAGCGCCGCTGGCCTCCTTGCACCACCCTTTCTCCTTGTATTCCTTCTCCATCAGGTTGCCCTCAAGTTGTTGCAAGAATGGATATATTATAGCTACATTCCATGGCCCCAAAATTACATGGTATCAATGCAAGAAGAAAACCCCAAACCGAAGAACTTCCTAACCGTGTGCTATGCATACCGTAGAATTCTTTAAGGCTGCTGAATTTTAACCTTCACCATCAACAGCAGGGCCACCGCCTCCTCTGCGAACAACACAACAAACAGCAGTTGAATGATAATACCGATGACTATGTTTCTATCTACCAATCTATTACTCTACAATTTCGCTTTAGCTGCACAGGAGAAAGCCGGGACTTTAAGCAAAGTAACCAATTTTGCTTCATCTCTTCAGCATCATACTAAGAAATTGATGCAGGAAATAATGCAGGTTGCTTCACGCTGCATACCTGTTTCCTTCCTTGCTTGGTGATGCGGATGAATATGCACACGGGAGAGAGGCCTGCGCAGGGCTCCATTTCGGTGGAATAAGTGGGAGATGTGGAACACGGAGAGTCGAGGAGGACGGCGCCCGGTGGTGAGGCATCGGCGACGGTGGTGCTTGGGACGGGAGGATGGCGTTGTGAGGAGGCGGTGACGACGCACGAGGAGGCAGCGGTCCTTTCTCTCCTCCTCCCCCGATTCCTATCCCATGGCCGCCCCCATCCCGCTTCCCACCTCGGCCCTCGGTGCCACTTCGCGGCGGCGGGTGCGAATGGGAGGAGGGCGGTGCAGGTGAAGGGGAGGAGGCGGGCGGTTGGGGGGCGGCGCGCGGCGAGCGGCGGGCGGCGCGCGGACGAAGGGGAGGAGGTGGGCGGCGGGGGTGACGCGGGCGTAGGGGAGGAGGCGGGCGAAGGGGAGGAGAAGGCAGCCAACTTGGAAGGCGGGGAGGTGGGAGCAGTGGCTGCGACGATGGCGAAGGCGGGGAGGAGACCGAGAGTTGACCTGTTCAAACGTCGGGCCGGGCCGGGCTTGAAAAGCTCAGTCATAAGGGGCAGGCCCGAGCTCGGCCCAACCCAAAATTTTGTTTTTTATTTTAAATATATTATTTCAATCATTTTTTGGAATAAAAAAGTGCTATTTAATTTATTTTCAGAATTAAAAACATATTTTCATATTTTTATTGTGTTTATTCCGATTTTCGGGCCAGGCCGGGCTTCCTTCGGACCGAAAATGCAGTCCCAAGCCTGGCCCAGACAAGGGTGGGCTTGGGTCGGACCGGCGGGCCAGACTGCCCATGAATAGGTCTAACAGAGAGGAAGCGAGCGTGGTAGCTGGCCAAATGGGCGGCCCGACCCGAACCATCTAGGCACGGTCCATTCTGGTCCGGCTATTAGATAGGTCGTATCATGCTGGGGAGGCGGCTCAGGTACGGTCCATCGGCTATTTGTGCTGGGCCAGGCTGGCACGAGCCTGTTTGGCTCGTTGGATCAAGGTCGGCCCATTTAGCCCGTTAGATTTGAAAAAATAAAAAAAAAATCTCAAAAAAAATTATAAAAATGAGTAGAATTCATAAATAGATATGAAAATGAAAAAAGATAATCATATTGAAGATGTAATAAAGAGCTTTATTAATGTTCAACTAGCTACCTCGTTAAAACTTTCGCCAAGTAAAAACTCAAAATGAGAAAACCTTTGCAAAGAAAAAGAGTACAACCTATAGCTCTACATACATCCTTGTTCTATGTGTCATTGTCTAAGTACAAAATTTCGAACACATCCGATAACTCTAGATTTTTCACAGAGAGTTGTGTTCGTGAATCAACTTGTTCACAGTCCTTCACAGTTAGAATTATCTCCATCATCTCACTTGTGAGACTTGTTTTTCTCTCCTCCAATATTCTTCTAGAAAGACTGAAAGTAGACTCGGAAGAAACCATCGAGATAGGAATAGTTAACACATCATGTGTAAGTATGGATAGCACGTGATATGTTAACTTATGGGCTTGCCACTATTGCAAAATTTTGAAACCTTCTGAGTTGAAATCCACCGTATCGCTATCCAGATAGGTAGATAGTTCTTCACTCCTTGTGGGTCTTGGCTGAGCAGACGATGGTGTAGAAGAAGCAGACCTGGACCTGGAGGAAGAGCCACCGAAGATCTTGCCCCACATATTTGTCTTGCTACTTGAGACAGGGCTACTGGAGGTCGTTGCGAGCAGACTCCCCGAAACTTATTTTCATACCTTTGATAAACCTCGTATAACCAAGAATGAACTTCTGTAAAATAGTTAGTATAGTTTAGCCCTATAGCATCACTAAGAAGATCAAGTACATTACTAAATACATCAATTTTTGCTCTAGGATCTAAAAGAAATACAAATGCATATAGATAAGGGATTTCTTTCCAATATTTAAGGTATTTAGATTTCATAGAAACAATAGCATCGAGTAAAACTAAGTCATTTTCATACATTTTTAATTGAGTAGCAATCTGTAAAATACTATACACAATGATAGGAGATGTTGGATAGTACACAGCGGACAAAGCAACAGTGGCCTCATAAAAAAATTCTAAAAATTGTAGTATCTTCTCAGCAACGAACTAATATTGCTCAGTCAATAGTATACTACCGTTAGTGTTCTGATAGTGCGTTTAAATAAAAACAGAAAAGTGCTCTTGTATAGTAAAAGACTCTTAAGCATCAGGTAAGTAGAGTTCCACCTTACCAGTATGTCCAAATCGAACTTTCTTGAGCGTACACCCATCACCATGTAGAAGTTCTTATATTGTGTTATTCTTACATTATAATTATTCAAGAAAGAAATCGCATCGCGAAAAGATTTAAGATATGGACTCAACCTCTTCAAACCACATTTGACTATAAGGTTAATAATATGATAAGCGCATCATTGATGTAGCAAGAAGGAATCGACGTATGTACTCAACACTGGAGTAAGAATATCCATGACCCTAGAGTTCGAAGCGACATTGTCTAAAGTAATTGAGAATATTTTGTCTATAAGACCAAACTCTTCAATGACTTCGATAATATAGTCTACAATATCCTCACCCGTGTGTACTACATCAATTAATTTTAAACCTATAATTCTTTTCTCCATTACCCAGTCGTCATTAACATAATTATCAACTACACTAAGATAGTTCTCCCTTGCCTGACCACTCCATATGTCCGAGGTCAGAGCCACCGAAAATGTGCACATACTAAATAGTTTCTTTATTTTATTACGGTGTTTATTGTAGTATTTTATTAGATCCCTAGTTGTTATCTGTCTAGAAACAGAAGAAAATCTAGGATTATGCGCAGTCCTAATATAATTTTGGAAAGCATCAGACTCTCCAAAGCCTAACAGTAAATCCTCAGAAGTAATTAAACGACAGAGAGATCGACAGGCTACCTCAAGATCGTAGTCCCAGCTATGTACCGTACCATCGGGGTTGTACTGCAGCTACATCTTCCTCATTACCAATCCTTGCTTGGCCTTACATCTTGTAGCATGTCTAAGCAAATGCACCGTTCCACTTTTAGACCTTGCAGACAATTCATTGTGATAAAATTTGCAAATAGCATATGTTACCTCATTTCCCTGTGCGTCTTACTTGGTTATCCTGTCGAAATTCTCCTACACTCCCAATGTAGACGGCCTCAACCTCTTTGCTACGGTTGGCTTAGAGCCTGATGATGGAACCCCGCCTTGCCCTTGCCCTTCCGGTTGACTTGAGGCAACCGCAGCCGCCTCCATGGATGCAATTTCCTCCGGTGAAAGTTCGTAATCACCAAGAGCAAAGCGGTCATAACTAGAGTTGTCCATAATAAAAACTGCAAAATTGAAACTAACACTATTATTACTTTCATCTTAGCATAACAAGCACTAACAATAAAATTATGTGAAAAATAGTATTGTACCTTTTTTTTTTTGACTTTCTACCGAAAATTGAATTTTCCAAAATTTAGCATAATTTTTTTGAATTTTGCCAAATTAGCTCAACACGAATTTGAATTTGCACAATAGAATTTTCAAAGAGACAATGAGGAATGGAGGGGTGCCGAATGAGGGGGGTATGGTGGAGATTTATAGGAAAAATTTTGGTTTTTTTTTGCTATTTTTAAAGACCCAAATGGTCAAAAAGGTCGAATTCTTGTCGGGCCGTGCCGTGCTAGGCACAACCCACGAGCCCGCTTGCCACGTTGCCTGCCCAGCAGCCTGCCACCTTTCTTCTTCCCCCTACCCCCTGCCCATGCATGCCGCGTGCGGCACTCGACAATGCCGCACTACCTTGGGCCCTCGCCTCCCTACCTCCCTCCGCGCTGGCCCGCACCGCCGTCGCCTCCCTCCGCGCTGGCCCACACCGCCGTCGCCTCCCTCCGCTCCTCGGCTCCTCCCCCGCACCGCACCACACCACCACCTCCTCGGCTCACGGGCGCACGCACTACCTCACCCGCAAGGTGCACGGGAGCACATCTCATGCTCGCCTGGCCACCTCCCGCCTGCCTTCGGCCCTCCACGCCAGCTGCACGCCTGCCTCTTTCTCTCTCGACTCCCTCCTCCTCTTCCTCTCCGGCTCCCCCTCCTTCCTTCACGTCGGCGTCGCCCTGGCCCCGTCCTCTTCTCCTCCTGGCTCGGCTCCCGACTTCCTCCCTCCCTCCTGGCTCCCTCGGCAGGCCCCTGTGCACGTGTGCCACGTGGGCTGTGTCGGACTCGTGCCATGCCTAGCACGGCCCAGCACTGTTCGTGCTAGGGTGGCGGTCCAAGCATGACCCAAGCCATCGTTCCATGCTGGCCCGGCCCATGAACAGTGCAGATCGTATCGTGCTTGAGCTGGGCCTACAGTGTTGTGCCTCGAGCCGGCCCAGCAGGCACGACCCATTTGGCCAGCTCTACGTGGGAGCGACGCGACCTAAGGCGGGGACATTGAGCCAATGTTTGGTGATGTGTCAAGAGGAAGGAGGTTGGAACGTTTGGAATTTTTTTAAATAATATTATTTTAAAAGATGATTACAAAAATAAGTAGTCACCCTAAAAAATTACAAAAATGGGACTAGCGACAGGGACCCTATTCCCTCCCCGTCACCGGTCCAGCTACCTGTCGCCAGTCACCCTAAACCCTAAACCGTGTGAACTGGCGATAGGGAGCAGGAACACCCTAAACCCTAAACTAGTTGGTCTGTTTGTGATTTTTGTAGATTCTCAATGGTACGAAATCCGTTAGACTCGCAATAACCTTTTTTTATCATCGTATGTCGTTCTAGTGCTGTGAATTTTTGAAGAATCTTTTTTTTTGGGTGAAGAACAGGAGGGGAAGTGCCCCTACTGTATATATTTAAAAAAGAGAATAATGTACAAGAGAAAAAGAAAGAATTTACATGAAACAACAAACAAAAATTAACCAAAATCTCTCAACCAAATTGTGAAGACGTCCCAAAGAGAAAGTTTGACCCTATGGATAACCAAGGCAAAAGCTTCTCTAAACGCTTTCTTCCAAACTGGAAAAGCTGCCACTCCCTTGTTGAAAATCACATTATTCCGAAGCTTCCAAATTTCCCAGCACGCAATAATAACTACTTCCCTGAAGCAACTCAAGTGAGAAGTAACCTTGCCGGCTTGAACAAGATCAATAACCGAAAGGGATATATCCCAAGAAAACCCAATGCCTCTCCAACATCTTTGACTGAAAGGACACTCAAAGAACAAATATTTCAAAGATTCGGACTCATGTCCGTCACACAACACACAATCTGAACTGTCAAGAATAAAATGTTTACACCACAGGAGATCCCTGGTATTGAGCCTGTCCTTCAGGAGTAACCAGAAGAAGAACTTTTGCTTGCTCAGACAATAAGATTGCCAAAGCCAGCAAAAAGGAGCCGGAGTAGGTTGCTGTCCCATAAGATGAATATAAGCACGTTTAGGAGTAAAGACTGAAGATCCCTAAATGAAAGACCATTCATCAGGCCTATCGGGCTGCAAATCAAACGAGCTAAGCAAATCATAGAGAGACTGAAGTTGCTGCGAGGCCGTATGTGAAAGAGGAAGGTGAAAATGATCAATGAAATCTGCATCCGCCAAGAACTGAAGAACCGAAACATCTTGCAAATTTGCAAAGGAGAACAAATGTGGCCACTTGACTAGCAAAGAACCAAAGTTCCAGAAATCCTTCCAAAAGAGACATGATCGACCATTGTAAACCGAGCAATGAGCTAACCCTTTAAAGTCTTCTAGTAAACGCACTAAATCTTTCCACCAAAAGGACCCACAGATTTTGCTTTGAGAAGGAGCCAAACTATTCTTATAAAATGCCTTCCACGTGAGAGAAACCCAGGGAATGTCCACTTGGTTGAGGAACTTGTGAAGGTGTTTCATCAACAAAGCCTTATTTTGAGCACGAAGGTTCAAAATACCAAGACCACCCTGCGATTTAGGTCTACACACATCAGCCCAAGCCACTAAATATCCTCCACGCTTATTAATATCAGAGCCATGCCAAAGAGCATGCATTCGGAAATGGTCAATTTGAAGTTAAGACCTTAGTAGGTTACTTTAGGGAAGACATGTGGTAAACTGCTTGGGAAGAAAATACCGAATTAACCAGAACCAGCCGGCCACCATAAGAGAGTAAAGCAGACAAACCCGATAAACGTCTACTGATTCAGTCTAAAAGAGGCAAAAAAAATGCTCAAACTTTGGCTTGGAAGATCCCAACGGCAAGCCCAAATAGGTGAAAGGTAAAGAACCAACCTAACACCCAAGGGTATGGGCCAAATGAATAATTTTCTCTGGAGGCACATTAATTGGCACAATAGAGGACTTCTGGTAGTTAACTTTTAAACCCGTGGAGTCTACAAAAGATCTTAGCAAACCTTTCAAGCAAAAGAGTTGTGTAGCATCAGCTGGCATGAAGAGGAGCGTATTATCTGCGTATTGAACAATTGGATAGTCTTGAGACTGCTCCAATTCAACGGGACAGGGAAAAAAAAATTCCCATATGAAAAGCCTTGTTAATGATTGACTGAAGCAGATCCGCTGCAAGGACGAACAAAAGAGGTGAAAGGGGATCACCCTGCCTCACACCATGCCTACAGTGAAACCTCTTGCCGGGAACTCCATTTAACAACACCGAAGACGTGCCAGAATATAAGATATTAGAAATCCACTGCTGCCATTAGATACTAAAACCCTTACATTTGAGCATTGCAAGGATTACATGGTGTTCCACCTTATCAAATGCTTTCTCAAAGTCAAGCTTGACAATGATAATCTCTTTTTTTGACTGATGGCAAATATGTAGGAATTGAAAGGCCCAAGCAATGCAATCTTGAATCGTTCGGCCTTTAAGAAAACCATACTGATTCATATGAATTACCTTAAGGATGACTGACTGAAGTCTATTGGCCACCAGCTTGGTTAAGAGCTTGATAGAATTATTCAACAGAGAGATAGGCCTGAAGTCGTTAACAGTTTCAGGAGCAGCCTTCTTAGGTATCAAAGTGATAAGGAGGAATTTATACTTTGCAGATTCACATTGTTATCACAAAAGGCTTGACACAGGTGATAGAAGTCAGGAGCTATCAAATGCCAACATTTTTTCATGAAAAGTCCATTAAAGCCATCAGGTCCTGGAGCATGATCTGGGACCAAATCTTTAACCACCATATCAATTTCCTCTTTTGAAAACAATTTATCAACATCCGCTAGAATAGCTGGCTCCACAGGCAGAATCAAAGAGTCCAGATGATAATGCATGCAACGCTCCTCAGAGACACCCAGCCTAGCTTTAAAGGACTTCCAAAGCACAATTGCTTTTTGAGCATGATCAGATAAAAAAGTCCCGTCCTCCAGATACAAATGCGTAATGTAATTCCTCCTGAAAGACAAAGAAGCCATAGACTGAAAAAACTTCGTATTTTCGTCCCCAAACTTTGCCCATCTGATGGAAGCTCTCTGCTTCCAATAAGTCTTTTTAGCTTCCAATAACTTCAAAAGATGAATCTTAAGAATTTTCCGAAAATTCCGTTCAACAAGGCAAAGAGGGCGCTGATCTTCCAGCCCATCAATAAGAGCTAACACCCAGCTAGTGTTGCTGATTAGCTTAGATAAATTAGAGAGAGATTTACTCCAAGACTTTAAACCTCTTCTCAAAATTTTCAGCTTGTGAGAGATTAAGGAAGCCGAAGATAAAGATCTGGCGGGCAAACTCCAAAGAGATGAAACAATAGAGTTTACGTGCCACTGAATTGGTTGGTGTGTTTGTGATTTTTGAAGATTTTGAATGGTACGAAATATGTTAGACTCGCAATAACATTTTATGATCGTCATATGTTGTTGTAATGCGGTGAATTTCTAAAGAATATTGTGAGGACGATTGAGATATCAATGATTCGTAAGTAGGAAGGTAAGTGATATTGTGATGTGCTAGGGAATTCATACACGGTGAACAATTTTGGAGAAATGGCGCAACAATAACAACACGACAGTTGATCGGACAAGGGGATTACATGGCACGTAGCCTGTAACAATTTTGGAGAAATGGCGCAACAATAACAACACGACAGTTGATCGGACAAGGGGATTACATGGCACGTAGCCTGTAACATCCTGACTTTCAGAATCGGGATGCTAATATTTAATTTAGCGATCTAATAAATATTTAGCAATGTTTTACAATTTTCACATGTTTAATTAAAATGTTGCTTCTTAAAATCGAATCGAATTGAAAGTCTGCATTTAAATTGAAATACTTTGATTTCTTTTTAGCATGCATTACAAAAATCATGATGCATGTATTAGTACTGCTACTCTTTTTCAGTCCGACTGATCGTAGGCGAGACGCCTGTGAGTCTATTTCTTTTCCCCAACTTCTCTCCTCGCAATCACAACCGAGAATCAAGAATCCGACGACGCATGTTATACCGTTGCGATTGTCATCGTGAGAGAGTTCCATTTTAGTGTTTAGTTCGCACATGCAAGGTCGTTGGAGTGAGCCGGAAAAAAAAAGAAGAACTGTACTGCTATTCTTCTCCCGAGCAAATAGGAACTTCAAAGATTTTTAGAGAGCATCACACTCTGGATAAATTCCTGAAAAATTGACCTAAACACCAGCATTATGTCAGGTACCTCCCCTAAAAATTTCATGATTTTTGGAATTAAAATTCTATGCCCAAATATTCTTTAACTCTCTCTGCCATTTTTTTTTCATTGCTGCTCACTATTCATCCGAATTGTCACCCAGCCGAGTGCTCCTTCCCCAACACAACAGAGCACCACACTGCCATTTCTCACCTCCCCAACCATTTCTTAATGCCCAGCCAAACCATTCATCCCCCAAGCCATTTTTCTTTTTCTCCAAGAGAGCATTCACAACCATTCGTTTTATGCCCAGCCAAGAGACATCCTTCTTTCTGCCATTTCTTTATTCTCCACCATGTGCCCAGCCGAATCAATCCCTCTTTCCCTTGCCATTTCTACTATGTCCAGTAACATCCTCCTACTCCTTGCCTCCTTCCCTTTTATTTCTCTCTTTACTACTCAGTCATTTCTCTTTCCCCCACCCAACCGAACCATTTTCCCCCCACTACCAAAGCCTCCCTCTGCCATTTCTCTTCCCAACAAAGCATCCCACGCCACTTCTTCCCCCAAAACAGCACAACTCCTTTTATTTCTCACGCAAGCTCAAAGTTCTTCACCTTCTCTCATCTCAATCCCACCCAAGAACCAGGAATCGTGCTTTGCATGTCATATCACCGTGATCCCCATCACCTAAGCTTCTGTAGGACCGGAAAGACGACTAGAGGGGGGGTGAATAGGAGTTTAACCAAATTTTTCTTTTTAAATATTAGATTCAACACAAATTTCACTCCTATAGCTATGAGAGCTATGAAGATCAATAGAAAACCACAGTGGAAGACTTATGTTGAATTTCCTTCAAACCCCCAGAAGAAACAATCAGAAACACAATTTTTCAGCTTGATGAACAGTGTTGATGAACAGGAGCGGTCAGACCGGCTACAGGAGCGGTCAGACCGGTACGGACGGTCAAACCGGCTACAGGAGTGGTCAGATCGGTGAATAGTAAAATCAGCACAGAACGCGAATTTCAGCACTATTTCAAAACCGAAAATCGATCTAACTTTTGATCTACACGGCCAAACTTGACCAAATTTGGAACACAACTTCCCAATGATATCTGGAACCTATTCCAAGTGACGATCGGAAAGATCTACTTCAAAGTTTTGATCTTTTTCAGTTTTACCGAAGGAAGGTTCAAAACCGAGCAAAAACGAAAAACACGATCTAAAACTTGCTCGTGCGAGATTGATGATCTTGATGATCCTAGATGTATTCCCACACATCACAGCAAGATAGAAGTGGGCAAGAGATCAACCAAAAACCAAAAGATCAAAGATTGACTCAAAATCATAAAATGAGAAGGAAAAACACAAAGAGACACATCTTTGGACAATCATCCATGGATTGAATCATGATGTTGCTGGTTACTGACCACTCCTCAAGGAGGACAAGAGCTCAATCCATGAGCACACAATCAACTCATCTTCCTAGAACCCTAAGCCTCTCTCTTTCTCTCTAAGTCCCTAAACCAAACTAGGGTTTGCAAATGAAGTGCTTGAAGTGGCTTGTCCAAAGATACCCCTATTTATAGAGAGGCCTTGCTTCTAGAAGAGTTTTCTAATGGGCTCCGTTAAGGCCCAACATGAACGGGACACTTACGCACGCTTTTTAAAGCTGAAACCATTATCTCTTGACCTAAACCACTTCATCTTGCGACGCCCGCGCCGTGGTTTAGCCAATCGTCACAAAGCCGATTTGGTGAAATTACCAAAATACCCTTCTCGATCCTTCTCCATGGACCGAGTCCACCCTGTCGGCGATCGCTGCTCGCCACGTGTAGGTTTATCAACGGCTCTCATCATGTCGGCAAGTCTCTCCGCCCGATTCCTCCGAACCACCAAGGCACTTGCACCACCCCGCGCCGCTTGATCAACCCGCCGCACCGAACTACCCGCTCGGTCATCCTCGCCCATTCTCGCGCCACGCTTGAGCCACTTGACCTCACCCGCATCCATGATCGTTCGGACCTCGCCTCCAAGCTTAGTCCCGATCCTCTCGCCGTTGACCGTCATTGACCTTCAAAACACCGCACAAGAATAGACGAGAAATCGTCTCCGAACAAGTTCTTCACAACTTGACCCACGTTAGTGAAACCATGCAATATGCAACACATATACAAGGATAAACATGGATATGACTTAACTCAAAACCAATTAGCCAATCAAATCAACATTCAAGATAAACCCGTCGACCGCCATTCAATGGCGGCTCGACCTCCGGCCGATCGACCGCTTCGCCGCCAATCCGATCGCCTCAACTCGATAGTCTTGGGACCTTTGCGAAAACACGAGAAATAGCAAACCAAAAGTGTAATTGCCAATTGTAACATCATCCTAATATCGTGCACATATCCTCATGATATCCACAGCTTCCCATCCATACCTTGAGTTGTTGCATGCAAGCTCTTTTGAGCATTTTGCAAGAGGAGGAAGAGGAGCGATGCACTGTGCTGGTGGCATGCACTA
This sequence comes from Ampelocalamus luodianensis, assembly GCA_036346255.1. Taxonomy (NCBI): domain Eukaryota; kingdom Viridiplantae; phylum Streptophyta; class Magnoliopsida; order Poales; family Poaceae; genus Ampelocalamus; species Ampelocalamus luodianensis. Next base: position 26,953,964 of record CM070626.1, on the reverse strand, counting down.
GCTCGGCAGCGCAGCATGAATACCATGCATGCGGTAGCCCAGCTGAGGCCAGCACGCAACAGCCAAGAATGGAGCTTGGTGGTAGCAGCGGCAGCCCGAAGCCGGCTCCAGCGGTAGCCCCATGCGTGGTGGCTCGGGCAGGCTGTTGCAAGGCGAAGTGGCGAACTGCAGCAGTGCTGCAGCGACACGGCAGCACGACGACGAACCCGACAAGGAGGCGGCACGAAGACGATGGCACCGAGGCACTGCAGCGGCGTCAAGGTGGCCGTGATGTTTGCATGTTGCAGCTCCCTGCGGCGATGCTCGCTTGAGCGCGGCGTCGCCAAGGCAGAGGCGCGGCTCGGTGGCGACTGGGTCTAGTCGACCGGAGAGGGAGCAGCACCGGAGCAAGGCGAGGGCGTGGAGGAGGCGAGCATGCAGCAGCTCGGCCACATGCATGCAGGCAGCAGCTAGGCAAGGGTTGGGAGGAGGAGACGAGAGGAGAAGTGAAGGAAGGATCAGCATGGTGGCTCTTGCCCGATCTGCTTCAAGCTCATGGTCGGAGGTTCAAACGTGGTTGGATAGGCTCCAAACTTGGTGAGTTAGTTCTACACATAGAGCACTTCGATTTGATCGGTTGGTTTGAGGATTGGTTTAATTGAGCACCGGAATTGAGAGTGGTTTAGTCCGTTCTGTTTGCAGTGTAATCAGAGGTGCGCAATCTTGGTGCTTGATCCGTTTGAGGGGTCATATGGTGTCGGATTGGGCTGAAATTTGGACAGCATGTTGAGGACTCCTTGAGCTGCATTCCTGCCAAGTTTCACGCAGTTTAGATAAGTGGTTTGGAAGTTATGCACTAAAGACCGAGGTGGGCAGAAACAACGTTACTCTGTTTTAACTGATTTTGGTACCTCTTGTCAATTGTGGTTGTTGTTGATGATGATGCCAAGTTTATAACTTCATGATGTTGCTTCTAGAGAAGACTCCACTGTATCCACTCTTAATAAGAGGGGAATAGCAGACGCGAAAACAGCGACGGCGACGATGCGGAGTGGGACGTGGACGAGAAGGTCGAGCGGACGCGGATGAGCTCGACGACGACTACGGCGGGCGTGGACGGGAGCCGAGAAGATGACGTCCAGTGATATTAGGCACGCCTAGTGCCGTGGTATAATACTTCGCGTTAAATTGTGCTATCGCATTACAATATTAGTTGTGCATGTTGCATATTAGTCATGAGCATAGCATCTATTTATGCATATTTATTTGTAAAAAATATTTGGTAGCTTAAGACCGGTGTAACTCTCCGGTTAGGACTTAATTGTGCGTAGGTGGGATTATGTGATAAAATATTGTGGATGCGAATAATTAGATTATTGTGACGAGAGATGTGTATTGTTGGTCGGTGGATGCTAGATTAAATATATGAGTTGATTACTTGATCGGGTGATATTATTTTGAAGTTGCATGGATGTTAGTGGTAATCTTTGGATAATACTTTAATTGTAGATTTTTCCTCATGTTGGATTAGTAATTTTAGGAGATAGGGCGCATAAAGATTTTTGGATTTATTACTTGATGGATAGTTCTTGTGATGATATTGAATGAGATATGGAGGTTGACTCGAATAATGTATTTAATCATGAGTAAATTGATGGGATGTAACATCCTGCCTATCCAGAAGCCAAAATGTTACCTAAAGGATCTAACTTTCAACCATAAGCAAAGGAATTGAGACAACAGTCCATGCTATAACAAAAGGACTGAAGATCACTCTAATATCATAAAAGCACCATAAAGTCTGATCCTACGTAAACCAAGTACCACAACGGAAATAAACATCCATAACCAGTAGAGGGACATCATCCACATGCCACCTCAAATATTACAATTTATCTCTAAACAAATGAAGAAAATTCAACCAAGTTCTATTATTGAAATTGGATCATGGTGTTGTGTGTTTAGTGCATGTCTACTCCCTCCCAAACGAGTCATCATCAACGGTCACCTAAAACAAAGCAACAAAACAAGGGTGAGTCCGAGACTCAGCAAGTACAGCGAATAAACAAACATATTTCACATAGAAACATGATATTAAAGGATTATCTGAAAGAATGTACTGAAATACATGGATGCCATGAACTGGTTGGACTGCACTCACGCTTATACCGGTATAGCTGGTGACACACCCGTCGGTGTTCACCTAAGCCCGTATTTATCGAAATACGGGGATCCAAAATACCGTATGAAGAACGTTTCATACGGGTGTCCAAACTGCCCACATTGGAATGGTGGGACTTCACTTGCCCATACTGGAATTGATGGGACTTTAGACTCCACTCCCGTGGACGGAACATGAATATGGATGCATGAATAAATCTATGAACAATGACTAACAATATTTCCACACATATGAAAGAGCATACGCAAAGAACATAAACATCGGAACCTCTTGAATATTATAATCTCCACTCCTGTGGATATTCCACTCCCGTGGAAGGCACATGAACATTGAAGTTTCTCACATAACAAACGAAACACAAAACTAATCATCGAGCATCCAGTGAAACAGATCACACAAAAGTCATTGTACTTGCCTTTTAGCGATACGGTGCGCTGGGAGGCAACGAAGAGGCCGCTTGCCTTGGCGCCTCACCCCCTACACCAAAGTTACTCAATAAGAACCAAGTCATCATGTCACTACTCGCATCGCCCTTAACTCATACCCCAACCCCAACACTTAAATGTAACTGCTGCTTGAAATAACCACACTCCAGCAGAAAGCCCTACTCGGACAGCAGCAGTAAAAGTAACACAACTTTTGCTCTAAAACTCTAAAAGGGGTGTTCTCAGGTTTGTTTGAAAGGTAATGAGGTTATCTACAACAACCTAGTTGGTGGAAATCCCGAATTTTATATGTATCAATCTCCAAAAGACCAACAAACACTTCCTGTCAGAATTACCGGCAAATTCTGGACAGCAGCACGGTAAACGCCATAACTTCTAATTGGATAAACCAAACTTTACATTCTTTATCAATATCAAAAGGTAAGACCACGACCTACAATAACCTAGTTGGGTGAAAGCCCTAAATTTGCCATTAACTTGAACAAATATTAAAAGACAATTCAATAACTCATTCACGTCAGGGTTCTGGACAGCCACTTTAAAACGTGCATAAGTTTTGTTCTACAAATCCAAATGGGGTGTTCTTTACCAATCCTGAAAGCTAGTGAAATCACGTACAAAATTTGTTATGGGCAACACTTCTGATTCATCTTCTATCTAAATTATAATTTAACATTTACAGAGACTGCTAATCCTCGTCAGAATCCTGGACTGCAGAAACTAAAACGACCATAACTTTTAACTCGTACATCGGAATCTGGTGTTCTTGGTGGCCACCGAAAGCTAAGAACAAAACCTACATAAATCTAGGAGATGGACAACTGAAATTCGGCCTCTAAGAATGCGAAACACACCAAGCAACATTCTGGACAGATAGCGATCTACCGGCAGATTGACGATAGTTCTAATAAACGAATTCGTAAACGCATCTAATACCAATTAAACAACGATGAAACCTCTTCGTTACCCTTGAAGAATCGTAGGAAGACGAAGAACTTTCCCGTGAAGATGATCTCCTCCTCCTTCCTTCGCGTGACCGGCAGCACCAAGGTTGATCCTTGCCGCAGCAGAAGGTCTCACCGAGGAGGAACAATGGTTGAGAGAGGAGGTGCTACAGACTATGCGCTACAAGATCGCATGCTACAAGAAACATGATTAGGGTTAGGAAGGGAGGGTGGCATCCCCTTGGCCGCCACCTATAAGGCCCACTTGGGCCAAGGCCCGTGCCCAAGTTGTCGGGTTTTGCTTAAACCCCCTCTTTCTTTCTAAAACATATTACGTTTAGCTCCCTCTCTTTTCTTGCTTTGATGCTTTTCTAAAGAAACCTTCCCCCCGATTAAATTAATCTCTACCGATTAAATTATTCTATCTCGATTAATTGCTTCTCTCGCTTTCGGAGTATTACATTCTCTCCTGGTTACATCCTTTCGAATATATTTTAGGTATTACATTCTACCCTCCTTAAATGAATTGACCCGAATTCTACCTGCTCATCCGCTCAAAACAACAACAACCACAACTGAAAACCAATAACCAACAAGATGTACCCGACGTGAACATATCACCCACACGTATACCCAAGTCTATACCTCAACACTCTCTCTGACCTTCCCAGGTACTCACTCAACACCAGAACATGCATGACGTTACGTACTCTGCGCACGGACTTGAGACAGTCCTGGCGATACGCCAACTAGCGAGAACAAGCCAAAGTATCTTGGGTTAAACTTCCCAAAGATACCGAACCACACGACATACACACAGAACACGAAACCATCATTCCACCTTTCAAATGAACTCTTCACTGAAGCAAGGATCACCTCCTTTAACCAGAAACACACCACAAAACTCTCTTTGAGCAAACTCTTGTACTAACAAAATCCATCTGAAAATGAAAGACTCACATCGCAACTATGCGTTACCCGCTCGATATTGAAGAGTCAAATCCGAAATATGAATTTCATTACATAAACCATTTCCATTTTCCAAGTGGCGTTTGCGAATAAGCGCCACGAAATCCAAATAAGAAATCACTCAAAGCCCAAATCCAATATTCCTTTATTCCATCCGAATCGAAAGAATCACACACGCCAACGTAAATGCCGAGCTCGACTTACAATAAACAATGGTCTACAAAGACGAGAACTCAAACGAGAATCAGGAAAACGATTCACTTCTTGAAGAAGCACCAATTTAACAATTTCTCTTTTAGGACCAAAAATCTCCTTCAAACTTTGGTATTCCAAATCATCGCACAACACACTAACTTATTACTCTTAACTTGGCGATCTCAACGCCAAACCCAAATCGAAACACCTTGTCTACACCTTTGGAGAGGGACTCTGATGATTTCACAAAACATTCTCTAACCAATTTCCTTATCGATGAATTCATTTGACAGATGACACTTAGAAAGTATCCCCAAATTAGATCTCTCACACAATCATATCACCTCAACCCTTTGAGAACAAACAACTCAGAATTCACATCACACACTCTCATGTACTCCATCAGAAGAGTGTTATCAACGATCATCCCACTATTCGCAATCCACCCTTATTCTACTTTCTCTACACATAATCTTTGGGCGACTCAAAGTTCTAGCATAACAATGCAAAGCCCACATTTAACCTCCAAGACCCTTGCAACGAACTTCTCATATTAAAGATAGGGAAATCCTCAGATTAAATGCCTAAAATTCCACAATTCCAACAACTCACTCATTAACATCATCATGAAAAAAAAATATTCCCTTGACCCGTTTACCTCTACAAAGTTTATAACTCTCAGAAGGTTACTCATTAAAGCCAAATCATTCTTGACATTAACTCAACATTTTCCATTATCCCATTAATTGACATGACGATTCAATTACTTTGTATTCCCACTCTCATTAAACCACATCATCAAGAATAACCTTCACAACCTCGTAATACTACCAAATTGCTATACTCTATAAAATTGATCACGATTTCCATACTTTCGATAATTCTAATGTTCTACCCGAAGTGAACAAAAGATCTTGGATCACAATCACTATAAGTTCTACTAGTTGTAACAATGCAATCAGTTTAACCTCCAAAGACAATCTTCTATTGAGATAAATTTCTCTCAAAGAACTATATTACGAAATTATTTCATCCTCCAATGCTCATCGAATAACATACAACCCAAAGTTTCACAACTACAATTAATAAACACTTTGAAAGACCCTTGTGAAACGAATCGATGAATCCTTTCTTAGAAGAAAAATAAATGAAAATAATTTTCACCACATAGAAACATTTACCACTCGCAGTGAACAGAGGACCAAGGAAAATAGTCACTTAGGCAAAGTACTCGGAAAACATAAGGGAAAGTCAACTGTCGAGGGCTCAAGCCCTACTGAAAGCAAATACCAAACCACAAATGAGAAGAAGGTACTACCCTTTGAAATTTGATAAACCTTATGGAACAACTGCATAAGGTTTAAGCACATTCAAATAAATTGCAAGATGCGAAACATGACTTAAATCTCAAATACTTATACTTCACTCCTTTTAACAAGGGAAGACATTTTCTGTGATTACTACATCATTTTGCCAGCTTAAACAAGATACACTCTTAAAACCCAAATCACAGGAACCACTTAAGAACCAATAAGATCTTTCAACATGTCACCTTGCTCGAAACAAACTCAATCACCCCCTAACTCAAGAAGTCCAAATGATCACAACCGCAGAACTCAAAACACTTTTACTAAATCAAAATTACGAAAGACGATCAAATTACTTTATTTCTAAAAGAATCATGACCACACACACAAGCCATAATCTCTTACAGATAATCTCACTAACATCAAGAATAATACACTCTGAACACGAATTTTTATCAACAACTATTCCATTAGAAAGCCCCAAAGTTTCACCAAATTGTTTCATTCTACCTTCTCAACTCATCACAAACGAAAGTATACCAAAACCACACAACCTCACTACATCAACTTCTTAAGTTTAGAAGGGGTCTACTACACAATTGAAAAGGTCCTACCAAAACCCTTTTCATCAAGGACACATTATCATCCGATGATTTCACAATCAGTGGGCATAAGCCCCTATTATATCATATCGTTCAACTTCTAGTGATGCTCAATATCAAACTTCAACACACAATAGTTATACTCCAACCATTGTTGTTAACAATCGCCTCATTATGAATCTAGTTGGTACCTAAAAAAACACTAAAACTTCAAAATCAAATCTTCTATCGATAAAAAAATCTCAACAACACTATAACCAAATTTATCGCATCATTCTATATAAAAGAATTATATAGAACTCCTCCCATAAATTCTAAATCCACCGACATTCAATCCCTTCAACCAGTTGTACACAATTCCAATAATTAATCATACTAGGAATATGTAAATCTAGCATTTCCTCTTGTTTCTCCTTTCACACATTTAAATTAATCCTTTGGAACCAAAGAACCCAACAGCTTAATCCTAAATAATTTTAATGACCATACTAATTCATCAATGTTCCATACTTTTAATATCTCTTTGACTCTAAATAGGTATAAACATACTCTCAGTCACTACTCATACATACAGTTCATCAAGAACTAGCAAAAGACAACATCAACTTAATCAATTTCACTTCCAAGGTTACTAATTAATATTAATTATGCATCACATCAATGACTCCACTTGATACCCATACCATATCAAGTTATTTGATTAAACTCTTTGATTTATCCATAACAAGGCATCACAATAGGTTTTCAACAATTTTCCATCAGAAAATGGATGCATTAAACTTCAACACTCAGAATAATCCAAAAGAAATACATAGAGCTAAAGCTTTCTCCTGTTAACAAACTTGCAACATAAAACTTTCAGTATCCAAAATACCAAGCGAATAAATGATATGTATTCTCTAATAAGAAGGGCAGAACTCCCAAGAAAAGATAAATTTCGCCGATAACTAATGTTTCCAAGAAACAACATTAGACCAGTAGTCAGGAGAACAAGTAGTCGATAATGAATCAAGAAAGATCAATGGAAACTCTTCAGAAATGTAAAACACTAACTCCAGAAAACTTCATCAACCGTAACTAACACCAAAATCGCCACAATCGTAATCAAGGAAGAGAATAATATTTTCTAAAGAAACTCACCTCAACACCCAACTATGGTATTCGTGGTAGATACTACTCTATTCTGTTACCACGAACGGTGGTGTAATCTGACAAACCCAGGGCCACCACCATGACCTCAACCTTTCAACGTCACCCATAGCCAATAATCAATATGAATATAGAATATCATCTCACAACAATCACACAATAAATTCATAGGTATAGAGGATCATATCATATCATAGATTAACAACAAGAAAGATAGTACATAGGCAATTCAACAATTGCTCAACAAATGAAACATAACAATAGATAATGCGGAAGCAATGTAATTCCCAACCCCACCTATTGTGCACAGTGTGTCAATTTAATATTTTTCTATTAACCACGGACCTAAAACCTGACTCTGATACCAACTGTAACACCCTGGCTATCCAGAAGCCAAAATGTTACCTAAAGGATCTAACTTTCAACCATAAGCAAAGGAATTGAGACAATAGTCCATGCTATAACAAAAGGACGGAAGATCACTCTAATATCATAAAAGCACCATAAAGTCTGATCCTACGTAAACCAAGTACCACAACGGAAATAAACATCCATAACCAGTAGAGGGACATCATCCACATGCCACCTCAAATATTACAATTTATCTTTAAACAAATGAAGAAAATTCAACCAAGTTCTATTATTGAAACTGGATCATGGTGTTGTGTGTTTAGTGCATGTCTACTCCCTCCCAAACGAGTCATCATCAACGGTCACCTAAAACAAAGCAACAAAACAAGGGTGAGTCCGAGACTCAGCAAGTACAGCGAATAAACAAACATATTTCACATAGAAACATGATATTAAAGGATTATCTGAAAGAATGTACTGAAATACATGGATGCCATGAACTGGTTGGACTGCACTCACGCTTATACCGGTATAGCTGGTGACACACCCGTCGGTGTTCACCTAAGCCCGTATTTATCGAAATACGGGGATCCAAAATACCGTATGAAGAACGTTTCATACGGGTGTCCAAACTGCCCACATTGGAATGGTGGGACTTCACTTGCCCATACTGGAATTAATGGGACTTTAGACTCCACTCCCGTGGAGCTCCACTCCCGTGGACGGAACATGAACATGGATGCATGAATAAATCTATGAACAATGACTAACAATATTTCCACACATATGAAAGAGCATACGCAAAGAACATAAACATCGGAACCTCTTGAATATTATAATCTCCACTCTCGTGGATATTCCACTCCCGTGGAAGGCACATGAACATTGAAGCTTCTCACATAACAAACGAAACACAAAACTAATCATCGAGCATCCGGTGAAACAGATCACAAAAAGTCATTGTACTTGCCTTTTAGCGATGCGGTGCGCTGGGAGGCAACGAAGAGGCCGCTTGCCTTGGCGCTCACCCCTACACCAAAGTTACCCAATAAGAACCAAGTCATCATGTCACTACTCGTGACGCCCTTAACTCATACCCCAACCCCAACACTTAAATGTAATCACGCTTGAAATAACCACACTCTAGCGTAAAGCCCTACTCGGACAACAGCAGTAAAAGTAACACAACTTTTGCTCTAAAACTCTAAAAGGGGTGTTCTCAGGTTTGTTTGAAAGGTAATGAGGTTATCTACAACAACCTAGTTGGTGGAAATCCCGAATTTTATATGTGTCAATCTCCAAAAGACCAACAAACACTTCCTGTCAGAATTACCGACAAATTCTGGACAGCAGCACGGTAAACGCCATAACTTCTAATTGGATAAACCAAACTTTACGTTCTTTATCAATATCAAAAGGTAAGACCACGACCTACAATAACCTAGTTGGGTGAAAGCCCTAAATTTGCCATTAACTTGAACAAATATTAAAAGACAATTCAATAACTCATTCACGTCAGGGTTCTGGACAGCCACTTTAAAATCCAAATGGGGTGTTCTTTACCAATCCTGAAAGCTAGTGAAATCACGCACAAAATTCGTTATGGGAAAGACTTCTGATTCATCTTCTATATAAATTATAATTTAACATTTACAGAGACTGCTAATCCTCGTCAGAATCCTGGACAGCAGAAACTAAAATGACCATAACTTTTAACTCGTACATCGGAATCTGGTGTTCTTAGTGGCCACCGAAAGCTAAGAACAATACCTACATAACTCTAGGAGATGGACAACTCAAATTCGGCCTCTAAGAATGCGAAACAGACCACGCAACATTCTGGACAGATGGCGATCTACCGGCAGATTGACGATAGTTCTAATAAACGAATTCGTAAACGCATCTAATACCAATTAAACAACGATGAAACCTCTTCGTTACCCTTGAAGAATCGTAGGAAGACGAAGAACTTTCCCTGTGAAGATGATCTCCTCCTCCTTCCTTCGCGTGGACCGGCAAAGCACAAGGTTGATCTCGCGCAGAAGGTCTCACCGGAGGAGGGAACAATGGTTGAGAGAGGAGGTGCTACAAGACTATGCGCTACAAGATGCAGTGCGCGCACAAGATCGCGTGCTACAAAGAAACATGATTAGGGTTAGGAAGGGGAGGGTGGCATCCCCTTTGGCCGCCACCTATAAGGCCCACTTGGGCCAAGGCCTGTGCCCAAGTTGTCGGGTTTTGCTTAACCCCCTCTTTTCTTTCTAAAACATATTACGCTTAGCTCCTCTCTTTTCTTGCTTTGATGCTTTTCTAAAGAAACCTTCCCCCCGATTAAATTAATCTCTACCGATTAAATTATTCTATCTCGATTAATTGCTTCTCTCGCTTTCGGAGTATTACATTCTCTCCTGGTTACATCCTTTCGAATATATTTTAGGGTATTACATGGGATGTCTTAAGTAATAGTCATGTGAGTCATTTGTGCTTGAATTTGGAGAAGGTAGCAATTGATCATTTGGTTGCGAATAAATATTTGGATTTGCCATGTACTTAGTAGGTAAGTCCCATGTGCCGAGTCGGTGGAATTGTACTATCTATTGGATTAGTGGATAAATGATTATTAGTCGATCGTAGAGGCACATATGTGATTGGATTAGTAGTTTCGCATTACCACTAGTCCGTGAAATGGATGTAAGTTGATTTATTAGTGAGCTATTAAATGTTGAATGTGTTCTTAAATTGTAAAGTTCATTAGGTGTCGGTTTGTCAATTAAACCTTGATCGTGGAAAATTGAGTGTATGCGATTGTGATTTGCCGAGGCGAGACTAGTAGAGCTAGATAGTTAGCATTAGCTTAAATAGTATATCGGAGAATGATCGATGGATTCAATTATGGTCATATGCCCATGAGTCGGTGGATTTCTGTAATTATCGGATAGGTTGTATTTTTGAAGATCGTGAGTTCGGGCATCACTCGATGGATTGACTACCTTGATAATGTCCTAGTGGAGGTTAGTATGGGATTTAGATCATGATATGAGAATATGATTGGAGAGTGTTATGCATGTGATTGGATTCGACACCGGCGAATCGGTTAAGTATATGAGTATGAGAAGGTTAGATTTGTCGGTAGATGTTTTCCTTAGTAAATAAATAGAAAAGAAAAGAAAATACATAGACCCCACTTGTCATGGCAGGGGCTAGGTCAGCCCATGTATAAAAAGGATTTAATTCCATTTAAAATGCAGAAAGGAATTATTTTTACACTAGAAATTGAATTAACCTTGAAAATTCATAGAAAATTCGTATGAACTCCAAATGGGATGAATCCAATTGGGTTGTCCATAAAATATTATTCTATATTTAAACATGTAGTTTTTATCTCCACTAGAAGTCTGCAAATTTTCACGACATAATTAAATTCGGATGAACAGTAAACAGAACCACATTTTTCAGCATTTTCTAGAAATCTGATTTTCAAACTACTATAACTCTCTCATATAAACTCCAAATGGAATAATTTTTGTACCTAAATTCATTCAAATCATAATATAGCTACTGTATAAATTTCGTGCATTTTGGAGCAATTTGAGTTTTTGGCTATTTCTCGGTGTTTATTCGATATCGCTTTCTTTAGATTCCGAGTTCTTAAGTATGAGAGTAAGTGACCGAGAGTGAGCAAGTGAACTACCAGCAAGGCAAGCATCATTTGAACTTTCTTTTGCATCATATTTGATCCCAGTTTTGGTTAAGTTAGTGCAATGATAATTGCTTGCATGCTATTTTGATTATGTAAATATTTTTGTGATGTGTAGTTTAGTTATGTACCTACATGCTTAAGATAGGATGTGATGATTATTGAATATGGGTTGCTTAGTCATGCAAGTCTAGATACGTTAGTTTGATTGCCGGGGCTAACCCGACAATTATGGGATAAACATAACTCTCATTGTATACTTTTGTTTCAGATCCTTGTATCTGTTTTATGAGATAAATTTTGTCATTTTAAATGAGCTTTTTGGTCTGGACAAGTGTTGGTTAGTGATGGTGCTTTGTGCGAGCATTGGGTAAGTGGAAGGACTTGTCCGACAATTGATTACCGAACTTTGTAACGTCGTTAATTCAAGTACACTCGTCTTTGCCACGCCGCGGGTTGGGAGCCGTATGGTTAAGTAGGGGAGGGTTTTATTGTGTTAAGTCCCATGGTGGTGTAAGGGCATAGCGACCGGAAATCCTATGTTCCTTAGGAGCCGATGTAATCCTTTATAGTGTGCAAGGAGCACCAATTTTACTTGTTTTGATTGCATCGGTATGTCCAATATAACTTGTGAGCCCCTAGCAAGTGCTATCGATGCTTGTACTAGGCAAGGAACCATCTCACAAGGGGATTTAGCTCAATAGGGCTTTGTTGCTGAAAATGATCAGATCTTGATTTACCCACGACATACCATAGGAAGTATGCTATTCCGCAGGCCTCTGGAGGCTTACGGGCTAATCAAGTCGTGTGGGTAAAGTAGTACACCCCCGCAGGGTATCAATCTATTCGAATAGCCGTGTCCACTGCTATGGACAACCGCTTGAGTTCGGAGTTACTATTGTTAGACTTTTAATTAAAATTGTGGTTGAACTTGGTATTCGTCATGAACGGGATGTTCATGTGTTTAATACATCAAAGTGGGCTGCCACTTTGGTCTTTGCATGATTCAATTGTTTATTACTGAAATGCTTTACTATATGCTTTACTTCTACTTCAAATCTGATTTTAAAATGGGCACATGAAAAACTAGTATGTGTAGGATGTTATTTGTTGCGTCTCTTTCGCAAAACTAAACCAATATGAGCCATCCTTTGAATGACCCTTATGCATAACTAATTTTATTTGTATAAGACTTGCGAGTACACTTGTACTCAGCCAGATGTTTGCTGGCCTTTTCAGGTGAGGAAGATTATGAGTCTGACGATCTTGTTAGTGTTGACTTGGGTGACACTAACGAGTAGTGTGCTATCATTTAACTCCCATCGGTTGTCGATGGGTGATGGGCATACCACTACTGGTCTTTTGCTTAATTTACTTGCTTCGCTGCTACTTGATACTTTACTTTGAATTTGGTCATTACCGTATGTAATAAGTCAGACTTTGACTATTATGCAAGATGTCTTTTGATCTCTTGTTGTATGCGTTGTATGGATGTAATCAACGTTGGATGAGGGTATGAGTATATTGGTCGTTGATCTTGGGAGCCAATATAAGTCATACTGTTGTTAATGAATCCCCATTTAACTCACTAAGTGTAGTGCTTGAATCGAAGAGAATCGACAATCATGTAGCGCCGCAAAGGAGCAGCGCATGATCGTTGAGGCTCTAGTATTCGGCTAAGCCTCTCACTTGGATAGAGTTAAATTGGAATTCATTTACCGGAGACCCGTAGTTATGTCCCTAAGACCTTGTCTAATCTCGGTCTTATGGAGACAATTACCGGGGTCCCCACAGCGTTGGTATCAGAGCCATACTGACTGTAGGTTAGAGATAGCACTGGCGTTAGAGTTAGTAAGCCTTTTTGAGTCAAAATATTTAGAAAATATCAAATTACTTTCAGAAAGTATAAGTTAGGAATATCTTTTATTCCTCATCCATCTTAGTATCATTTCTCACCTTATTCTCATTTGAATTACAAATTAACTCATCTTTCCCTTCTTGTCCTTATATGAGTGGTCAGTACCTTGTCAAAGAGACCCAAGCAGAAGATGTAGACGGATACCCAGCACTACTTAGAGCCATGATGTGGAGAGCGAACTTTACATATCAGCCAACATACTCCATCTATCGACGCCACAGAGGACAAGGAATGTAGGAGTACTTGGCAGTGGTCAATATCTTTGCCAGACGCATGACAGGGAGTATCCCATACAAGTTCCAGGCACGTGGCACCTCTGAGGCCACGGCATTGCAGGAAGTGGCTCGTGTGGCACTGAGCCATCTTCATCATGACTTGATGAAGTTAACTCAGCCTCCATACTACCACTTTCCTATGCAAGCACGTGGCGCAGAAGTGAACACTGTTGCCAGGATCCAGTCTGGGAAAGACACTCAAGTGCGACAGTTGGCAAGGTTGATTCATATCATGGATCAGATCCATCATTGTACTATGCATGAGTTATGTGAGGCGCGGCGTCGTCTCACTATGACTTAAGGGTGTCTGCAACCCCTATGCAACATGGGGCTTGTGGACCGACATGTGCTTTATGGGGAGAGCGAGGTCTCTCCATATGCGTCTGCACCACCTGAGTACCATCTTCCCGAAGTGGGAGGGCAAGTACTCAAGCTTGGACCAAGACGTCAAGCTCGTATGTTCGTAGGTTTCTCTCGTGTCTAGAGTATCGACGTAAGGACAAGAAGATGATGCCTTGCTATGATATTAGAGTTAAATTAGGGTTTATTCTTAGATTATATGCGCCTAACGATATTATTACTTAGCTGGTAGACGCTGGATTTTGTGGCGATTATTTTCTCTCTTTCCAAGTGGTTGTGCATCGCCTACTGGGTGGGTTGTATAGCAACTATGTCGGAAAACTAACCATGCTCGCTTGTATCTTGTGCTGTCCCCTCGCTTTCTTTTCGTTGTTTCAAGTGGTTCTTGTGTTATGGAGCTTCAAATCTCTAAATTGAAGTAAGGACCTTACCCCCGTTGTTTCCTACCTATGCTTTTTCTCTCATCTCTTTAATAGAAGTCGATGTTGATTAAGAGATTGATAGTGATTGTTGATAATTGAGAAATTGAATTATTACTCATGATCCCTGGATATGATCTTAGAAGAGTTAATTAGATTTTCGAATCGTGAGATATTAACCTTGTAAGATCAATTGTGGGTTATGGTAGGCATTACCATCAGAGGTTACGATGTGAGTACAAATGGAACTATTGTAGTGAGGTGTAAGCTTGCCTGCGGATGATGTTGGATTTATATCAGAGAAAATTGTAGGTTAAACTCATAGAATGCATGTAGTAGGTTGAATTAATAACTTGTGGATTCACTTGGGGATTTAGATTTTAGATAATGCGCGAGGATAAGTAGAATTTGGAAGACATCGAGTTAATCTTGTTTAATTGAACTAAGATTATTGTGATAACTTGATTTGTACAAAGTTAGTGATTCAAACTATTTGGATTATGGATGGATTACAAACTCATCTAGGGTGGATGATCTTTTTAATGATTTGATATACCTAGGTCAGAGTTGACTTTGGATAAAGGAGGTATATCTTTAACCTTGGATAATTGTGTTGATTTTGATGATTGATTAGATCCTACAATAGAGATGAGTGGATTATACTTTAAAAGATTGATTTGAAGTAATTGGTGGATTGATTATTGCTAGTAGATTGACCATGCTAACAAATGGATTGAGAAGCATAAATATAGAGACATTGCTTGAAGAAACGGTTTGATCTTGCATAGACATACAATCTTCTAAGAATTTAAATTGTTGTGAGAAAATTGGTGGAAACAACAAATAATTGATGGATGGTTGATAGAATATGGTAATTGGTGGATTATTGGTATTGAGATATGGTTCTTTAGTGCTCACGCGATTTGGGAGTTATATTGGAGATACCCTACGGTAGAAATTTATAAAGCCAATGAAATGGAATATATGAGCAATATGGTGGTTTCGCTTAGGATTATTAGTGTTCCCAAGAATGTGATCGAGATTAGAGTTGAACCATGATTTATATTATGGGAGTGGATTAATAGTTGTTTGAGGTCACTTATGGGTTGTGAAAATTTAGAAGTAAGTCGGTGCCCTTATTGGAAATCAAAGCAAACCTAGGAATTTATGGTGGTTTGGAAGAATATACCGAAGTAAGTGATTTCGGAGGTTAACGTATAAATTGTGGAATAATAGATTGGAGTGTGTTTGCCTTAGACTAAATATGATTGATGGATTTTAATTAGAGGTTATAGAAACAAAAATATCGAGATAGAAGTGGTATTGGCTCGAGATCAAGTCGTTCCATCTTTGAAAAGAATATCGGATTTAAGCAAAGCGACCAAGTCTTTCTACCCTATTCTTTTTCGCCCAAATCTAGGGACGAGATTCTTTGTAAGGGGGAGGTTTGTAACATCCCGACTTTCGAATCGGGATGCTAATATTTAATTTGGCGATCTAATAAATATTTGGCAATGTTTTACAATTTTCACATGTTTAATTAAAATGTTGCTTCTTAAAATCGAATCAATTGAAAGTCGCATTTAAATTGAAATACTTTGATTTCTTTTTAGCATGCATTACAAAAATCATGATGCATGCATTAGTATGCTACTCTTTTCAGTCCGACCGACCGTAGGCGAGACGCCTGTGAGTCTATTTCTTTTCCCCAACTTCTCTCCTCGCAATCACAACCGAGAATCAAGAATCTGACGACGCATGTTATACCGTTGCGATTGTCATCGTGAGAGAGTTCCATTTAGCGTTTAGTTCGCACATGCAAGGTCGTTGGAGTGAGCCGGAAAAAGAAGAAGCTCTGATCGCTATTCTTCTCCGAGCAAATAGGAACTTCAAAGATTTTTAGAGAGCATCACACTCTGGATAAATTCCTGAAAAATTTACCTAAACACCAGCATTATGTCAGGTACCTCCCCTAAAAATTTCATGATTTTTGGAATTAAAATTCTATGCCCAAATATTCTTTAAATCTCTCTGCTATTTTTTTTCATTCTTTGCTCACTATTCATCCGAATTGTCACCCACCTGAGTGCTCCTTCCCAACACAACAGAGCACCACACCGCCATTTCTCACCTCCCAACCATTTCTTAATGCCTAGCCAAACCATTCATCCCCAAGCCATTTTTCTTTTCTCAAGAGAGCATTCACAACCATTCGCTTTATGCCCACCAAGAGACATCCTTCTTTCGGCCATTTCTTTATTCTCCACCATGTGCCCAAATTAATCAATCCTCTTTCCTTGCCATTTCTACTATGTCCAAGAACATCCTCCTACTCCTGCCTCCTTCCCTTTAATTTCTCTCTTTACTACTCAGTCATTTCTCTTTCCCCCACCCAACCGAACCATTTTCCCCACTACCAAAGCCTCCCTCTGCCATTTCTCTTCCCAACAAAGCATCCCACGCCACTTCTTCCCCCAAAACAGCACAACTCCTTTTATTTCTCACGCAAGCTCAAAGTTCTTCACCTTCTCTCATCTCAATCCCACCCAAGAACCAGGAATCGTGCTTTGCATGTCATATCACCGTGATCCCCATCACCTAAGCTTCCCATCCATACCTTGAGTTGTTGCATGCAAGCTCTTTTGAGCATTTTGCAAGAGGAGGAAGAGGAGTGATGCATCAGGCGGTGGCATGCACTAGCTCTGCACAGCAAAGATGAATACCATGCATGCGGTAGCCCACCTGAGGCCGCACGCAACAGCCAAGAATGGAGCTTGGTGGTAGCGATGGCAGCCCGCCGGCTCCAGCGGTAGCCCCATGCGTGGTGGCTCGGGCGGTGTTGCAAGCGAAGTGGCGACCGCAGCGTTCTTTGCGACACGGCAGCACGACGACGAACCCGACAAGGTGGCGGCACGAAGACGATGGCACCGAGGCACCGCAGCGGCATCAAGGTGGCCGTGATGTTTGCATGTTGCAGCTCCTGCGGCGCATGCTCGCTGAGCGCGTCGGCAGAAGGCGAGGCGCGCTCGGTGGCGACCGGTCCGTCGGCCGGAGAGGAGCAGCACCGAGCAAGGCGAGGCGTGGAGGAGGCGAGCATGCAGCAGCTCGCCACATGCATGCAGCAGCAGCTAGGCAAGGGTTGGGAGGAGGAGACGAGAGGAGAAGTGAAGGAAGGATCAGCATGGTGGCTCTTGCCCGATCCGCTTCAAGCTCATGGTCGGAGGTTCAAACATGGTTGGATAGGCTCCAAACTTGGTGAGTTAGTTATACACATAGAGCACTTCGATTTGATCGGTTGGTTTGAGGATTGGTTTAATTGAGCACCGGAATTGAGAGTGGTTTAGTCCGTTCTGTTTGCAGTGTAATCAGAGGTGCGCAATCTTGGTGCTTGATCCGTTTGAGGGGTCATATGGTGTCGGATTGGGCTGAAATTTGGACAGCATGTTGAGGACTCCTTGAGCTGCATTCCTGCCAAGTTTCACGCAGTTTAGATAAGTGGTTTGGAAGTTATGCACTAAAGACCGAGGTGGGCAGAAACAACGTTACTCTGTTTTAACTGATTTTGGTACCTCTTGTCAATTGTGGTTGTTGTTGATGATGATGCCAAGTTTATAACTTCATGATGTTGCTTCTAGAGAAGACTCCACTGTATCCACTCTTAATAAGAGGGGAATAGCAGACGCGAAAACAGCGACGGCGACGATGCGGAGTGGGACGTGGACGAGAAGGTCGAGCGGACGCGGATGAGCTCGACGACGACTACGGCGGGCGTGGACGGGAGCCGAGAAGACGACATCCAGCGATATTAGGCACGCCTAGTGCCGTGGTATAATACTTCGCGTTAAATTGTGCTATCGCATTACAATATTAGTTGTGCATGTTGCATATTAGTCATGAGCATAGCATCTATTTATGCATATTTATTTGTAAAAAATATTTGGTAGCTTAAGACCGGTGTAACTCTCCGGTTAGGACTTAATTGTGCGTAGGTGGGATTATGTGATAAAATATTGTGGATGCGAATAATTAGATTATTGTGACGAGAGATGTGTATTGTTGGTCGGTGGATGCTAGATTAAATATATGAGTTGATTACTTGATCGGGTGATATTATTTTGAAGTTGCATGGATGTTAGTGGTAATCTTTGGATAATACTTTAATTGTAGATTTTTCCTGATGTTGGATTAGTAATTTTAGGAGATAGGGCGCATAAAGATTTTTCGGATTTATTACTTGATGGATAGTTCTTGTGATGATATTAAATGAGATATGGAGGTTGACTCGAATAATGTATTTAATCATGAGTAAATTGATGGGATGTCTTAAGTAATAGTCATGTGAGTCATTTGTGCTTGAATTTGGAGAAGGTAGCAATTGATCATTTGGTTGCGAATAAATATTTGGATTTGCCATGTACTTAGTAGGTAAGTCCCATGTGCCGAGTCGGTGGAATTGTACTATCTATTGGATTAGTGGATAAATGATTATTAGTCGATCGAGAGGCACATATGTGATTGGATTAGTAGTTTCGCATACCGACTAGTCCGGTGAAATGGATGTAAGTTGATTTATTAGTGAGCTATTAAATGGTGAATGTGTTCTTAAATTGTAAAGTTCATTAGGTGTCGGTTTGTCAATTAAACCTTGATCGGTGGAAAATTGAGTGTATGCGATTGTGATTTGCCGAGGCGAGACTAGTAGAGCTAGATAGTTAGCATTAGCTTAAATAGTATATCGGAGAATGATCGATGGATTCAATTATGGTCATATGCCCATGAGTCGGTGGATTTTGTAATTATCGGATAGGTTGTATTTTTGGAAGATCGTGAGTTCGGGCATCACTCGATGGATTGACTACCTTGATAATGTCCTAGTGGAGGTTAGTATGGGATTTAGATCATGATATGAGAATATGATTGGAGAGTGTTATGCATGTGATTGGATTCACACCGCGAATCGGTTAAGTATATGAGTATGAGAAGGTTAGATTTGTGGTAGATGTTTTCCTTAGTAAATAAATAGAAAAGAAAAGAAAATACATAGACCCCACTTGTCATGGCAGGGCTAGGTCAGCCCATGTATAAAAGGATTTAATTCCATTTAAAATGCAGAAAGGAATTATTTTTACACTAGAAATTGAATTAACCTTGAAAATTCATAGAAAATTCGTATGAACTCCAAATGGGATGAATCCAATTGGGTTGTCCATAAAATATTATTCTATATTTAAACATGTAGTTTTTATCTCCACTAGAAGTCTGCAAATTTTCACGACATAATTAAATTCGGATGAACAGTAAACAGAACCACATTTTTCAGCATTTTCTAGAAATCTGATTTTCAAACTACTATAAATATCTCATATAAACTCCAAATGGAATAATTTTTGTACCTAAATTCATTTAAATCATAATATAGCTACTGTATAAATTTCATGCATTTTGGAGCAATTTGAGTTTTTGGCTATTTCTCGGTGTTTATTCGATATCGCCTTTCTTTAGATTCCGAGTTGCCGGAAGTATGAGAGTAAGTGACCGAGAGTGAGCAAGTGAACTACCAGCAAGGCAAGCATCATTTGAACTTTATTTTGCATCATATTTGACCCCAGTTTTGGTTAAGTTAGTGCAATGATAATTGCTTGCATGCTATTTTGATTATGTAAATATTTTTGTGATGTGTAGTTTAGTTATGTCCTATGCTTGAGGTTAATCTTGAATTATGCCAGTACCTACATGCTTAAGATAGGATGTGATGATTATTGAATATGGGTTGCTTAGTCATGCAAGTCTAGATACGGTAGTTTGATTGCCGGGGCTAACCTGACAATTATGGGATAAACATAACTCTCATTGTATACTTTTGTTTCAGATCCTTGTATCTGTTTTATGAGATAAATTTTGTCATTTTAAATGAGCTTTTTGGTCTGGACAAGTGTTGGTTAGTGATGGTGCTTTGTGCACGAGCATTGGGTAAGTGGAAGGACTTGTCTGGACAATTGAGGACCGAACTTTGGTAACGTCGTTAATTCAAGTACACTCGTGCTGCCACACGCGGGTTGGGAGCCGTATGGTTAAGTAGGGGGAGGGTTTTATTGTGTTAAGTCCCATGGTGGTGTAAGGGCATAGCGACCGTGAAATCCTATGTTCCTTAGGAGCCGATGTAATCCTTTATAGTGTGCAAGGGAGCACCAATTTTACTTGTTTTGATTGCATCGGTATGTCCAATATAACTTGTGAGCCCCCTAGCAAGTGCTATCAGATGCTTGTACTAGGCAAGGAACCATCTCACAAGGGGGATTTAGCTCAATAGGGCTTTGTTGCTGAAAATGACTGTATCTTGATTTACCCGGCCGACATACCATAGGAAGTATGCTATTTCAGAGGCCTCTGGAGGCTTACGGGCTAATCAAGTCGTGTGGGTAAAGTAGTACACCCCTGCAGGGTATCAATCTATTCGAATAGCCGTGTCCACGGTTATGGACAACCGCTTGAGTTCGGGAGTTACTATTGTTAGACTTTTAATTAAAATTGTGGTTGAACTTGGTATTCGTCATGAACGGGATGTTCATGTGTTTAATACATCAAAGTGGGCTGCCACTTTGGTCTTTGCATGATTCAATTGTTTATTACTGAAATGCTTTACTATATGCTTTACTTCTACTTCAAATCTGATTTTAAAATGGGCACATGAAAAACTAGTATGTGTAGGATGTTATTTGTTGCGTCTCTTTCGCAAAACTAAACCAATATGAGCCATCCTTTGAATGACCCTTATGCATAACTAATTTTATTTGTGTAAGACTTGCGAGTACACTTGTACTCAGCCAGATGTTTGCTGGCCTTTTCAGGTGAGGAAGATTATGAGTCTGACGATCTTGTTAATGTTGACTTGGGTGACACTAACGAGTAGTGTGCTATCATTTAACTCGGTCGGTTGCCGATGGGTGATGGGCATACCACTACTGGTCTTTTGCTTAATTTACTTGCTTCCGCTGCTACTTGATACTTTACTTTGAATTTGGCCGGTCGGCCGTATGTAATAAGCTGTAGACTTTGACTATTATGCAGTATGTCTTTTGATCTCTTGTTGTATGCGTTGTATGGATGTAATCAACGTTGGATGAGGGTATGAGTATATTGGTCGTTGATCTTGGGAGCCAATATAAGTCATACTCGTTGTTAATGAATCCCCATTTAACTCACTAAGTGTGGTGCTTCGAATCGAAAGAGAATCGACAATCATGTAGCGCCGCAGGAGCAACGCGCATGATCGTTGAGGCTCTAGTATTCGGCTAAGCCTCTCACTTGGATAGAGTTAAATTGGAATTCATTTACCAGAGACCCGTAGTTATGTCCCTAAGACCTTGTCTAATCTCGGTCTTATGGAGACAATTACCGGGGTCCCCGTGAGGGCGAGGTGGCGCCTACGTTGCGCGTGCTTGGCAGTGCCACGTCACACCGGCGGGTGGTGGCGCAGGGAACCCATGTTCCGGCGAACGGCGGCACGGCTGCCGGCGGTGAGGGCACCAAACGAGAGAGGGGAGTCTGGGGATCGTGATGCGCTCACCCGGGTGGCCGGAGGGGAACGGAGGCGGCCGGCGGCGAGGAGAAGGCGGCGGCGCGATTAGGTCGATGGTGGCGCAGGCGATCGAGTGGTTCTCCGGCGGATCTAGCGTGCGCACGAGGTCGGCGATGAGGCGGCGGTGCTAAAAATGGATCGTTGTAGTCGATGAGCCTTCACTGGCGCCGGGATCGAAGAAACTTCAAGCCTCGGTTGCGCGAAGAAGAAACCAAATTTCGGGCGAAGGAGAGGAGCAATGGCTAGGGTTTTTGGGGCATTCTGGTGAGGTCGAAAAAGGGCTCCCGAGGCGCACTTATATAGTGGCCGGGGAGGAGTGGAGTGGCGCCGGGTGCAAGTTGGCCGCACGGTGTTGTCGGCTAGATTCTGTGGATTGAGGCGAGAAAAGGAAGGAGAGGCCGATATGGGTGCGGGAATGACATGGGATTTTAATGCGCACAATCGGGATAGGATGGGAGAGAATCACAGAGAGACGGAGCTTTTCACGAGCGCTAATGGCGGCTCGGGTGTGGCTCTGTGCGAGGAAGAAAGGGGAGGAGGAAGAAGGGTACGGGTGGCTGACGGGCGGGCCCGCGCTGGCAGTGGGATGGAGAGGGAGGAGGTGGGGAGCAGGCTGGCGCGGGTGGGCCGGCTGGGAGGATGGGCCCGAGGGGCGGAAAACGGAAATGGGCCAAGGAGTTTCGGCCCAACGGCATTTTCCAGGATTTTAATTGATTTCGTAATTTAATTAAATCTGATAATTCAATTTGGTTTTAAAAAATAGCAAATATAATCCAAAAATTATGGAAAAATTCATAGAAATTCCCAGAGTTATTTTGGACCTAAATAAAATAGTTCCAATTCATAATTGGCTATTAATTTTGCAAAATAAATTGCTTTGACCTTAAAATATTTAGGAAAAAGCTTTTAAGAACTCAAAAAATTCTAGAAATTAATTTAAATTTTATTTTTCAGATGAAATCAACTGAAACTTTAAGAACTTCAAATAATTTTAAATTTTTGACTTTTACAACTTCAGGAATTCAGATAGGGCAATCAAACTCTTTCAAATTTCAGAATTTCCAATAAAACAATAACTTTTATTTATTTTATTTTGGTAACAACACTTTGGGATGTTACAAGACTAACCCCCTTAAAAGGAATCTCGTCCCCGAGATTCGGAGTGGCTAGAAAGAAAACTGGGAATATAAGGTTTTCAACTGGAGTTGTCGTCGTCTACATCCTGCTCATCATCTGACAGAATTTGAGTTGTGACATTGTATAGACGTCCTCGTCCAGAATTTAACAGCTTCCTGTTTGCTTGCATGATGTTGACTTCTGGTTTGGCTGGGTTTGCTGTCTGCTGCTTCTTTGGACATTTGCTGGCGAAATGCCCAATCTCATGGCAATTGAACCATGTGATGCCTGCAACATAGGATGGGTCCTTCTGTGCCTGATCACCATCGGATGTGTTGGAGGGCTCCAAGTTGGTTGGGTTGTCTGTTGTCGGCTGGGCTTTGACTGGGTACGATGAAGTCCTTTTGGCTTTAGGAACACTTTCAGAGTTGAACTTCTGTGCAGCTATTTTTCTCTTGCGATTCTCCATCTCACGGTGCTTGCCTTCTTGACGAATTGCCTTGTCGACTAGCTGCTGGAAGTCGGTATAATCCTGGGAAATCAGCTGTACGGACAAATCATCATTGAGTCCTTCAAGGAATCTTTCTTGCTTGTCTTCATCTCTCGTAACATCTTCTGGTGCGTAGCGTGCCAATTGATTGAACTTGTGCAGGTACTCATTCACAGAGATGTTGCCTTGACGAAGTGTGCGGAACTCCTTTTTCTTGAGGATCATCATGCCAGAAGGGATATGTGCATGGCGGAAAGCTCGCACAAATTCATTCCAGGTGATGGCTTGAGCATCAGCATGCGAGATACTGAAATTGTCCCACCATTCGGAAGCTGGACCCATGAGCTGGTGCGAAGCGAACAACACCCTTTCATGATCAGTGCACTGGGCGATGTCCAACTTCTTACTAATCGCCCGGAGCCAATTATCTGCATCCATGGGCTCGGTGCTGCTCGAAAAAGTTGGTGGACGCATCCTCATAAATTCTGACATGCTGGTTCTTTGGGGTGGTGGAGTTGGAGTTGGAGCTAGGGAAGCTGTAGCTTGTCGGGCTTGATTGTTGTTGATGGACTGAGAGAGCAGTTCGATCAGACGGTTTTGATTGGCCATCAATTGTTGCCACTCTGGTTCATTGATTGCGGCACTTCCATCGTTGTTGGTGTGGGATCCACTCCCTGAGTGACGAGGGTTCACCATCTGCTGGTTACTCCAGAGAGTTAGGAAAGGCGACAAAGGATAGGGGAGAGGCAATTAAGACAAACTAAGGTGATAGAGCAAAACAAACCTCCCGAACGAAAGAACCACCTAATCAACCTTTCAAAAACACAACGTTCTAT
Source organism: Ampelocalamus luodianensis (assembly GCA_036346255.1). Classification (NCBI taxonomy): domain Eukaryota; kingdom Viridiplantae; phylum Streptophyta; class Magnoliopsida; order Poales; family Poaceae; genus Ampelocalamus; species Ampelocalamus luodianensis. The sequence goes on along the minus strand of CM070626.1, from coordinate 26,929,150 downwards.
CGATTGAGACTCTTAATTTGGTGGAACGACTCAATGCACATAATGAGTCTTTGCATGCAAACTTATACTATATGGCTGGGCTCACATCGTATCTTCTTCCCGTGGTCTTTGTTGCCGATGCTCTCTTGACAGCTTCATGTCTTGTGGTCTTGAACGTAAGGGTAAAGAACATGTTGACCATCTATAGAAATTTTCAAGGGAAGAGGATCCATTTAACATTATAAAAAGGTGAAGAAAGAATTAGGAGAGAAAGAATCTCTATGAGGAAGCTATAGATAGATGACCAAGATGAGGAGAGAACATTTTATTTTTCTTGTTATAAAATAAGTTTTGAAGTTTTTCAACTAACGACCATTCTAACTAGGTCACGACCTACAGTCGATATGGCTTTGATACCACTTTGTCGGAACCCGGGAGTAACATCCCAGATCCTCTGTGCATTTCTGAACTAGTCCTATAATCAGTCGCTAGTTCACAGAGTAAACAAATTTGGCAACAAAGTCATATCACAACTTTATTAATAAATACCAACAGAGTCGATTACAAAGGAGGCTTACAGGCCCACAATAAAATAAACACAGCGGAAGGCGAAGATGTAGAAGGGTCCAGTTAATCTGCCACAGGCAATCGACTGGGGAAGCGGCCTAGTCGTCGAGATCCACACTGGTAGCGAAGTTCTTCTTCTCTGAAATTTTATTTGCATAAAGCAAGTATGAGCACAACTTCCGTGCTCGCAAGTTACACCCGTCAAGTAACAGAATGACATGCATATATGGATGTAATAAAGGATGGCTTAATGGTTTATTTGCGTAAAGCAGCATTTTCTTTAAATACTTGTACTAAGTTCCAAAGCAGATATTTTATAACTAAAATTCTTTTCATAAATTCTCAATTTTATAGTCAGATAACATTCACACATGAATGGTGAAGGATACCCTCCTATCACATGGCTTCCTGCCCAATTCCCATTTGGATAAACCAGTTTGAAAGAAGTCTTTTTCAAACAAAACCAAAGTCTAACTTTGAGTAGTTCTTCTAGCATGTCCGTAACCGTGGACACGGCTATTCGAATAGTTTTACACTCTGCAGAGGTTGTACAGCTTTACCCACAAGAGATAATCAACTTTCAATGTCCGTCTGACACACTTCCGAACGGTTTGCGACTAAGTGATTATCACGAAGCCTTTACAATGCGCCATTCCAAAGTAGTTATGCCCGCTAAGGTTTCACTTCCTTTGGACTAACCATCCGCCAGAAGTCCCCTCTTGCGCCCAGTGGGAATATTGTCTAATCGACACCCACACACCAAAATGGCACAACTAACAATGAAACGTTGCAAATTAGTTGGCCAGGTCCCGCCCACACAGGACATGTGGTAGTACGATAAGGCATAGCATCATACGCTCGAAGACCGGTCCTTAACTGACTTGGGCGTCTTCCAATTAAAACCCTGGGCCTTAACCCTATCCAGATTAAGCCCGTGCATAAACTTGCACCCACCAATCATCCATTTCGCCCAAGTCCAAACCCATTTTCATTTTATTTTCCGAGTAAAAGCATTTATAAACCTTCTATGGTAAAACAATACCATAGAACCAGTTTAAATCAAATTTGGAAGATTTGGCTAAAATTTCCCAAATACAAGATTTGATCTAAGCATTGGCTAAGCATATGGTTAATTTTCGTATCACTTTGCCTAATGGTGACATGGTATTCACGTTCAATATTCAAATTGGCTATATAAGGAAGATTGGATTAACTAGGTAATTAAAACAGGGAATTAAAATAATTGTATAAACATATGCATGCAGTAATAATTTAAAATAGAATATAAATAATTTTAAATAATATGATCGATATGATCAAGGGTGTAACTTGCCTTGCTGGATGAGGTGATGTTTTCCTCAACAGATCACCCGGTACAGAGGTGCTGTTGTTTTCCTTAACAGGCCACTTAGTACTCACAAGTACTTTCTCCAGGTAGTCTCAGTGTACAATCACGATGATCATACAGTCAAAATCAATCCTCTTATGAGCTCTTCAAACGGCGTCGAAATCTGACTCTCCGAAGTCGTCGAAATCTAATCGCGAAATAAGCCAAATTCAATTAAAATTCAAATAACAATTCAAATGAACTCCAAATCAAATAATTTTGGTTTAGTTAGCTAGATCTTGAATTTAGACAAATTTAGAAATTTGAATGGGCTCAATCGGAGTTCGAATGCAAAAGATATGAGCTCTGGAAAATTGAAATTACATGAAATAATAGAATTAGGATTTTTCTGGATTATTGGAAATATTTTTCTTAAGGAAAATATTTTTATTGCTCAAGGCTGACGTCAGCGACTGATTTTTGGAATTTTAAAGGAATTAAAATAATTTCCGACACGTGGGTCCCACGTGTCATAGACACGGTCCTCATGGACCAAGTCCATGGGACCTTTGGCTCAGGGGCGGGGCTGGGTGGCACACGCGTGCGCACGTGTCAGCAATGTGGGCGAGCTGTGTCACCGTGAGGGCGAGGTGGCGCCTACGTGGCGCGTGCTTGGCAGTGCCACGTCACACCGGCGGGTGGTGGCGCAGGGAACCCATGTTCCGGCGAACGGCGGCACGGCTGCCGGCGTGAGGGCACCAAGCGAGAGAGAGTGCGGGATCGTGATGCGCTCATCGGGTGGCCGGAGGAGGCGGAGGCGGCGGCGGCGAGAGAAAGCGGCGCGCGCGATTAGGTCGATGGTGGCGCAGCGTCGAGGTGGTTCTCGGCGGATCTAGCGTGCGCGCAGGTCGCGATGAGGCGGCGGTGCTAAAAATGGAGCCGTTGTAGTCGATGAGCCTTCACTGGCGCCGGGATCGAAGAAACTTCAAGCCTCGGTTGCGCGAAGAAGAAACCGAATTTCAGGCGAAGGAGAGGAGCAATGGCTAGGGTTTTTGGGGCGTTCTGGTGAGGTCGAAAAGGGGCTCCCGAGGCGCACTTATATAGTGGTCGGGGAGGAGTGGAGCGGCGCCGGGTGCAAGTTGGTCGCACGGTGTTGTCGGCTAGGATTCAGGGATTGAGGGCGAGAAAAGGAAGGAGAGGGCCAAGATGGGTGCGGGAATAACACGGGATTTTAATGCGCACAATTCGGGGATAGGATGGGGAGAGAATCATGGAGGAGACGGAGCTTTTCACAGGCGCTAATGGCGGCTCAGGTGCGGCTCTGCGTGAGGAAGAAAGGGGAGGAGTAAGGGTACGGGTGGCTGACGGGCGGGCCCGCGCTGGTAGTGGGATGGAGAGGGAGGAGGTGGGGAGCAGGCTGGCGCGGGTGGGCCGGCTGGGAGGATGGGCAGAGGCGAAACAGAAATGGGCCAAGGAGTTTATACCAACGGCATTCCCCGGGATTTTAATTGATTTCGTAATTTAATTAAATCTGATAATTCAATTTGGTTTTAGAAAATAGCAAATATAATCCAAAAATTATGGAAAAATTCATAGAAATTCCCTGAGTTATTTTGGACCTAAATAAAATAGTTCCAATTCATAATTGGCTATTAATTTTGCAAAATAAATTGCTTTGACCTTAAAATATTTAGGAAAAAGCTTTTAAGAACTCGAAAATTCTAGAAATTAATTTAAATTTTATTTTTCAGATCAAACCAATGAAACTTTAATAACTTCAAATAATTTTAAATTTTTGACTTTACAACTTGAGGAATTCAGATCGGGCAATCAAACTCTTTCAAATATCAGAATTTCCAATAAAACAATAACTTTTATTTATTTTATTTTGGTAACAACACTTTGGGATGTTACAAGGACCGCAGTCCTGGTCGTCCTCCCACGTTACCTCCACCATCCTCGCTAGCAGAAGGAGGCCTACCGCTCTTAACTTGCGTCGAAATGATTAAGAACAAATATGAGGCCACCCAAAGTTGACTATGATTGAGTGCATGAATGTCAGAACTACACGTATCTGGAACCCGATGCAGGTGCAGCCTCCATGCCCTGATGGGCGTGCTCAGCAGCAATGTGCCAAGCTCAATTGGCACCTCGCCCTCCTAGGGGAGGATGGTACTGAGTGTAACATCCTGATTTTCAGAATCGGGATGCTAATATTTAATTTAGCGATGTAATAATTATTTGACAATGTTTTAAAATTTTTCCCTTGTTTAATTAAAATGTTGCTTCTAAAATCAAATTGAGTTGTTTAAAAAGTTGTATAAACATAATAATAATAACAATAGTAATAGACATTATTAAATCGAATTGTTCGAAAGACTACATTTTTAAAAAAAATTGGACTTCTTGTTTTAACGTGTATTTCAAAACTCATGACATGTCATTCATTTAGATCATTCTTTGTCGCCTTCAATTCGACCGACCACGCGCAATGCCGCATGCTCTTTAATTCCCCGCCATTTCTCTTTCCCATCACTTTGCCTTTTCCTTTCTTCTTGTCCACATGAGCACAACTCATCAACACACTTCACTTGCCATTTCTTTTCTCACACGCATAATTGTGCAAGACTATACACTGCTGCTACTATTAATCTGCTACATATACTACTAGGAGTGATAGTTGACACACATATTGCACACATACATACATGCAAGCATGTCGCTTCACACCTGAAAGAAGAGAGGCATGCGAGAGGGGAGCTAGTAGTATATACCTATGCATGAGCTAGCTAGCTATGGGCACTCCCGCCATTTCCTTTTGCCACCGATACACTTTTTCTTTCCTTGCCATTTCTTTATGCCTAGCTAAACCACTGCCACACTTTATCCAACATGCAAGAGCATTGTCTTTTCCTTGTTTCACTCCCAAATCCGGCATGATTCCTGGTTTTCTTTGCCCAGAGAGCCCACCCCATGCCAATCATTTCTCCTACTGCCCAACATTTTCTAACAAAGCACCCATGCCCATTTGTCCCAAATGAAACAGCTCCATCACCAAGCCACCTCCCATTTCTCTCTTCTTGCCCAATGAACTCACTTGCATGCCACTGCCATTTCTTTAGTTCAGCCAACACCACACTATCATGACTTTTCTTTACCCAAACTGAAATAAGCACTACTACTCGCCATCTTTCCTCCCCACCCAACGCACCAGGATTCATCCCCATTTCTTTATATTCCCAACCCAAAGCACTCATTGTCCATTTTGGTAGCAGTAGAACTCGACTCCTCTTCCTGCCTTTTCTTTTCTACCCAAACAGAGCTCCTTCCATGTCTTTCTTCAACACAAACTCATTTCATCACCTTCTCTCCTCTAAATCCCAAGTAAAAACTAAGAATCAGCCCTTGCATGTTAGACCATTGTGATCCTCATCACCGAGCCTCCTTTTCACCTATTTAGCTCTCGCATGCATGGCTATTTGGGCAAGTTTTGGAGAAGGGAAGGGGAGGCGATGAGCTTGTGGCCATGGAGGCACTTGGAGCACTGGTCGACGGTGAGGGCGTCTTTGTGGGCACATCTTGTGGCCGTGCGCATGGAGGCATCTTTGCGACGGCACAAGCTAGCGGCAGCGTGTGTGCAGCGTGCCTACATGCAGCAGCTGCGGCAAGCGGCAAGGTGGCCCAAGCCGGCGAGGTGGCGGCGCCCGGCCAGCGGCATCGGCAGAGGCGGCGGCGACCAACACCGGCTGCGTGGAGGAGCGGCATGGCGATCTTTGTAGCGGCGAGGACGGCTCGGCATAGGACCGAGCGGCGTGGCGACCAATGAGCAGCAGCGGCGTCATCAAGGCGATGACTGAGGCGCCATGAGTGCAAGGCGTGGAGGAGACGGCCGGGCGGCGGCCGCCAGAGTTGCCATGCATGCATGTTTTCCACGCAGCGACTCGGCGGCAGCCCGTAGGGCTTGGCCCGCGCGACGGCGGCGCGATGGCGGCCGAGGCCTGGGGCGGCTCGAAGCCACGCGGCAGGCGAGCCAGCGGCCACGCATGCGGCAAACCACGACTAGCGGCGTGAAGACGGCGCGGAGGAGCCGACCGAGCGCGGCGCATGCATGCGGCGGCCATGCATGCGCGCTTGGCGGCCGAGCGGCGAGACGGTATGGTGTGTCGTGCTTGAGCACGCGTCACGTCATGGCATGGCGTAGGCGTGGCGAGGCGGCAGCGGCGATGCGAGCGGGACACGGATGCGGACAGCGGAGGCCCGCTTCTGATGCGGTGGTACGAGATGACGAACATGGACGAGGAGCCGGATCGCGAAACGACGGCGACTACGGTGGACGCGGATGAGGCCGAGAAGATGATGTCCGCCATATTAGGCACGCCTAGTGCCGTAGTAAAATACGCCAGCGTTAAATTGTGCTATCGTATTACAATATTAGTTGTGCATGTTGTATATTAGTCGTGAGCATGGCATCTATTTATGAATGTTTAATTATAAAAATGATTTGGTAGCTTAAGACATGTATAATTCTCCGGCGATGTCTTATTTATGCGTAGACGTGTTCTTGTGTTGTATGTTGGTAGATTACGAATAATTTTATCATCATAGCGGATTATGTATATTGTTGATTGATGGATGCTAGATTGAGTATTATTAGAGTAGTGGATCGGATGATATTAATTTGGAGTCGCATGAAGAATTGTGGTGATCTTTGGAGGATAAATTAATTGAAGGTTTCTTCTCATTTTGGATTAGCAATGTTAGGAGATAGGATGCATAAGGATTTTTTCGGATTTATTACTTGACGGATAGCCCTTGTGATGATATTGAATGAGATATGGAGGTTGACTCGAATAATGTATTTAATCATGAGTAAATTGATGGGATGTCTTAAGTAATAGTCATGTGAGTCATTTGTGCTTGAATTGGGAGAAGGTAGGAATGGATTATTTGATTTCGGATAAATATTTGGGTTGCCATGTGATTAGTAGATAAGTCCTATGTGCCGAGTTGATAGATTGTACCTCATTGGAGTTAGTGGATAAATGACTATTAGTTGATCGTAGAGGCACATATATAATTGGATTGGTAGAGGTCATTCACAACTAAGTTTGGTGGTATGGATTGGTAGAGGTCATTCACAACTAAGTTTGGTAGAGGCACATATATCTTTCATTGACAGAGGCTAGGTCAGCCTGTGTATAAAAGGATTTAATTCCAATTTAAAATGCAGAAAATAATTATTTTTACGCTAGAAATTGAATTAACTTTGAAAATTCTTAGAAAATTCATATGAACTCCAAATGGGATAAATCCAATTGGGTTGTCCATAAAATATTATTCTATTTTTAACCTTGTAGTTTTCATCTCCACTAGAATTCCATAATTTTTCACAAAATAATTAAATTCGGGTGAACGAAGAATGAGCATTGATTTTGACATTTTACAAAAACTGATTTTCAAATTGCTATAACTTTCACATATTAACTCCAAATGAAATAATTCTTTCACCTAAATTAATCTAAAATCATAGTCTAGCTACTGTAAAAAATTTCATGCATTTTTGAGTACTTTGAGTTTTTGGCTTTTTCTCGATGTTTATTCGATATCGCCTTTCTTTAGATTCCGAGTTGCCGGAAGTATGAGAGTAAATAACCGAGAGTGAGCAAGTGAACTACCAGCAAGGCAAGCATCCTTTGAACTTTCTTTTTGCATCATATTTGATCCCAGTTTTGCTAGGGTAGATGCAATGATAATTGCTTGCATGCTATTTTATAATATCGCTATTTTTGTGATGAATAGTTAGACACATCCTATTATCTTGTCATTGTGGCTATCCATGAATTACCCCAGTACTGAAATAATTATGATAGGATGTTTGAATTATTGTTGTTCGAGTTGCTTAGCCATGCAAGTCTAGAACCGGTAGCTCGATTGCCGGGAATAGCCCGACAATTATGGGATAAACATAACTCTCATTGTATACTTTTGTTTCAGATCCTTGTATCTGTTTTATGAGATAAATTTTGTCATTTTAAATGAGCTTTTTGGTCTGGACAAGTGTTGGTTAGTGATGGTGCTTTGTGCACAAGCATTGGGTAAGTGGAAGGACTTGTCTGGACAATTGAGGACCGAACTTTGGTAACGTCGTTAATTCAAGTACACTCGTGCTGCCACACGCGGGTTGGGAGCCGTATGGTTAAGTAGGGGGAATATTTTATTGTGTTGAGTCCCACGGTGGTGAAATTGTAAGGGCATGGGACCGTGAAATCCTATGTTCCTTTTGGTAGATAGGGCATAGAGGCCGTAACGTCTTATGTTCCTAGGAGCCCGGGTTGAGGACTTAGCCCAATGGAATCTTCTTGCTAAAAGCGACCATATCTTGATTTACAGTAGGCATACCATAGGAAGTATGTTATATTCGGAGGCATCCGGAGGCTTACAGGCTAATCAAGTCGTGTGGGTAAGTAGTACACCTGCAGGGTATCAATCTATTCGAATAGCCGTGTCCACGGTTATGGACAACCGCTTGAGTTCGGGAGTTACTATTGTTAGACTTTTAATTAAAATTGTGGTTGAACTTGGTATTCGTCATGAACGGGATGTTCATGTGTTTAATACATCAAAGTGGGCTGCCACTTTGGTCTTTGCATGATTCAATTGTTTATTACTGAAATGCTTTACTATATGCTTTACTTCTACTTCAAATCTGATTTTGAAATGGCACGTGAAAAACTAGTATGTATAGGTTGTTCAGTATTGCATCTTTTTCGCAAAATTAAGCCAATATGAGCCCTTCCTTTGAATGACCTTATGCATAACTATTTTTATTTGTGTAAGACTTGCGAGTACTCTTTGTACTCAGCCGGTGTTCTTGGCTTTACAGTGAGGAGGATTTTGAGACCGACGAGCTTGTCGGTGTCGATTTAGGCGACACCGATGAGTAGTTTGCTATCATCTAACTCCCAGTTGGTTGCCGATGGGTTATGGGGCATACCATTGCTGGTCTTTTGGTCTATTTATGTGTTTCCGCTGCTACTTAATACTCTCTTTTAAATTTGGCCGGTCGGCCACTTGTATTAGTTGTAAACTTGGAGCTATGTTGTATGTCTTTTGAACTATTTATGTATGAATGTTGTATGGATGTGATCAACGTTGAATGAGAGTATGGTTATATTGGTCGCTGATCTTGGGAGCCAATATAAGTCATATTCGCTATTCATGGCTTCCTATTTAACTCACTAAGTGTAGCGCTTGACTTGTTGGAGAACCGGCAATCATGTAGTGCTCGCAGAGGAGCGGCGCGCATGATCGTCGGGGCTCTAGATTGAGTTAAACCTCTCATTTAGATGGAGTTAAGTTGGAATCCATTCACTGGAGATCTAGAGTTATGTCCCTAAGACCTTGATTAGTCTCGGTCTTGTGGAGATAACTCCGGGGTCCCCACACTGAGGCGGCTACGGTGATTCGCGTCAATCACCGGGTCAAGCAACCCGTAGTGGCATGTGTCTGTCATACCTGAAAATTCAGTGCATACATTATAAAGACTACAAAACATGTACATAAGGTAATAGGAAGTGACATTAATTACCAGCCACAAATAGAAACCAAATTTAAGTTGAGATTATTTTAGTTAAGCTACACAAACCCCACTAACCTTCTCTGTAATTTTTACATATTCTTAAATACGAATTTTGCTATTTTCCTACTTTAAAAATATTTTTCTAGCAATTTTAACAGATTTGTAATAGACTTCCAATTTTAATAGAATTTTTAAATATTTATCGAGTGCACATAAAAACAATAAACAAAGTTCGTAATTTTGTCATGCATCTATACGTAGCCTATGTACCAACTACGGATTTTCTTTACAATTTTAAGATGTTTCATGCTATTTTCCTAATTTAAAAGATATTTTCGGCACTAACAAAATAATTAATGCGCACTAATAAAATAATAACCACGCACAAATGGGAAGGTAAATAAAGCTGTGATTTTTTTTATTATGCTCTACCTACCCTACTTAGTTACTGTCACAGCCCCAACAAATAAAATGGATTAATGTGTATTTCATTAGCATGCATTATTGATTTTAAAACATTTCCATGATATATTGTACTTGGAAAATCTAATTTGAGGTGGACATACACATCAAAATTCACTTTTCACTTCAAATCAGTGATACAAAGTTGTGATCATCATCTGTAACCAATTTATTCAAATACTAGATTACTTATCATGAATAAATATAATTTTTCCAAAATTTTGGAACTAGTTTGAAACTAATTAAAATTCAAACCAATTTAAAAGGACATACAACAAGTTTGAATTTAAATATCACCAAGTATAATCTAAACAGTGGGGTTTTATAATTTTTATGGGAACTACATCTTCCAGAACACCCACAAATTATTTCGTGATTTTAGGAAACTTATTTCCATTTATAAACCCGGTCAAAGTTGCTAGGCGATTTCAAATTCGATCAAAACCTAACTCAAACGGTCGCACTATTCATCGGACTCGAGTCCGACTCTCGCGACCGGACTCAACCCAACCACCTAGTTGCACCTCACATGCGGCCGTTGGATCAAGTTTCGCAGCCCGGATCTTCTCATCGTTCGACTTGTCCAAGGCCATCACCGATCGCGTCCGTCCGATCACCATCGAACGATCCTTATTGAGCCACGCCGCCTGCTTCGCTCCGCACCGAGTCAGCGGCAAAACGGGCCGCTGTCGAGCCTGTCTTCCTCCTTGGGCGGGAGCCTCGAGCGCGCTCGCCACGCGGCCGCCTCTCTCCGGCCGTTGGAGAGCCGTCGGCTCCGTCACCCACCGCTGCGACCAATCCCAGAGACGCTCCACTTCACGCCGCCTCCACCCCGTCATCACCCGAGCTTAATACCCCTGAGCCCTCTTCTTCCCTCACTTCTCCTCGGCGCGAGAGAGGAAGCTCACTTGAGCTCGTTCTTGATAAGGTCCTCGAGACCTAGTCCTTTTATTCTATCCGGCATGCCGTGTCCATTTTAGCTCATCCGAACTCTTGTCGTTGCTTATAGATCCAAAGGCACCAGCGTGTTCTCACCGGCTCGAGCGTGCCGCGGCTAACCTTTGTCACCATCTTCATCTCCAGAAGAACTTCTTCATTTCTTGCGTCACCTCATGTTCTAGACTATAAGGAGTAAAACCCCTCACCTTTTGGCACTAACGACTCACCAGGATTGTCGGAAATTGGAACTTCCCCCTTTTGGCCGACTTTGCCCCTTTTCGTCTCCATCTCCGGCTGGGTGAGCTATTCTTTCTATTCCCCTCAATATTAGCATCTTATGGACCTCCTTTACTTATTCCAATCACCCACTGTTGATTCCTTTGCTCAGGTTGCCGTGACATCGTGAGCCTCTCTTTGCCGCTTTTCGGTCGCACGTCGCCGGCGAGTTCCAGTGCCTCTCCGGTCCTTTTCCCGACTCAGGTAGCTTCCTCTTGTCCCCTAGGAGCTTAAGCATGCGCTCGTTTGCTTGATGCACTATCGAATCCCGGCGGGCGTTTATGCCGTAAAGTTTAGCTCCGCCCATCTCCGGCTAGTCGCCGTTTCAGCCCATTTCGGACCTCGCCACCACTACCAGGAGATGCGCATGGCTATTGCGGTCCCATACTGGCTTCCAGTTTGCGCAGCCTTAGACCTCAGCTCCGGCAAGCCGCCGGGCAAGCTCGGGCGGCGCTACTGTTGTCGTTTTCGTCCGGCACGTACTGTAGCACGGCGTTTTGTTTATCGCTAACGATCGTAGTTAATCAGTAATGAGTCTATGACTGGTGGCCCCTAGTACAGTTTAAGTGGATGCGTAGTTCTTAGCAGTACGTTTTCACAAAAAGAGAACGTATTCTTTGAAGGCGCAAAGTAGAATTGCGATGGGGGAGTTGGGAAACGTATTTTATAGAATACGTCTTCAACCTATTGCGGCCGAGACCGAGTCTTGTTGACCAGGTCAAAATCTTGACCCCGGTCCCGCCCGTCAGCGAGTGCGGCTAGCGCAAGGTCTGTATGAAAGGTAGTAAATGCTTTATGAAATTCGGAATCGATTATTTTGCACACTGAAAATTGGCATTAACCTTGAAAATGCATAACTGTTTCATATTAACTCCAAATCGCATGGAACCACTTCTGATAATTTTCTTATTCAATCAACTTTATATTAAAATTTGTTTCAGACCTGTCTCTGTAACAGAGAGCTTTATCTTGGAAAATGAGTCATTAATCCTATTATTTGTACAATAGAAAAATGATTGATAACTTTAAAAATTCATAAGTAATTATTGGAAACTTCAAAAACAGTGAGACCACTTTTGATAATTTTCATTTCCAGTGAACTTAATTATAAAAATGATTTTGAACTTACCTCTGTCACAGAAAGTATAGTTTGAGAAAGATGATCTTAAAAGATATTATTTTTGTATTATTAATGCTTGATAACTTTATAAATCAATAACTAAAACATGGAAACTCCAATTGAGCAAACTCAACTGTTTCGAATTTGTGAGAATATTGTCCATTTACTCATGCAACCCTTGTAATCACCACTGCCCTACAAAATTTCACTTCATAATTAAATTACTCAAATTGGACATATCGAAACCTGAAATTCAAAATAGCATAACTTCCAATTCATAACTCCGAATGGAATAATTATTTTACCTAAATCCATCTAAAATCATGACCTAACTGCTGTAGAAAAATCATGCATTTTTGAGCATTTTGGTTTTTGAGATGTTTTCTCGGTATTTATTCGATGTTATAATATTCTAGATACCGAGCTTATTGATATCGACTCTCATGGCAAATCGAGAGCGAACAACTTAGCTACCTGCAAGGCAAGCATCCTTTGAACTTTCTTTTTGCATCATGTTGATCCCAATTTTGTTAGGATAGATGCAATGATAATTGCTTGCATGCTATTTTGATGTTGTCGCTATTTTTGTGATGAATAGTTAGACACATCCTATTATGTTGTCATTGTGGCTATCCATGAATTATTCCATTGCTGAAATGTTATGATAGGAGGTGTGAAGTTATATTGTTCGAGTTTGCTTAGCCATGCAAGTCTAGAACCGGTAGTTGATTGTCGGGAATAACCCGACAATTATGGGATAAACACAACTCTCATTATATACTTTTGTTTCAGATCTTCGTACTGTTTTACAAGTTAAATTTTGTCATTTTAAATAAGCTTTTGTCCGGACAAGTGTTGGTTAGTGATGGTGCTTTGTGCACGAGATTTTGGTATGTGGTTGGACTTGTCGGACAATTAAGGACCGAACTTTGTAACGTCGTTGATTCAAGTATTTTCGTGCTACCATACGCAGTATATGGGTCTTTGTATGGTTAAGTAGGGGGAAGGTTCTATTGTGTTAAGTCCCATGGTGGTGTAGGGGCATTTGTGTTTGATCATTTGTCCTTAGGAGCCGATGTAATGTTCTATAGTGTGCATGGTAGCACCAATTACCCTTTATGTTGCGTCGGTATTTCCAATATAACTTGTGAGCCCCTTAGCAAGTGCTATACGTTGCTTGTACTAAGACCGGAAACATCTCACATGGGGGACTTAGCTCAATAGGGTTTTCTTGCTGAAAATGACCGTATCTCGATTCTCCCCGGCCAGCATACCAAAGGAAGTGTGCCATTATCCGGAGGCTTACGGGCTAATCGAGTCGTGTGGGTAAAGTAGTACACCCCTGCAGGGTATAAATCTATTCGAATAGCCGTGTCCACGGTTATGGACAACCGCTTGAGTTCGGGAGTTACTATTGTTAGACTTGGAATTAAAATTGTGGGTGAACTTGGTAATTAGCATGAATGGGATGTTCATGCTTGTTGTTGTATCAAAGTGGGCAGCCACTTTGTTATTTGTATGTTATTTGTTACTTAGTTCATTACTTATTCACGTGCTTTACTTCTACTTCAAATCTGATTTTGAAATGGCACTTGAAAAACTAGTATGTGTAGGTTGTACATTGTTGCGTCACTTTCGCAAAACTAAGCCAATATGAGCCTTCCTTTGAATAACCTTATGCATAACTATTTTTATTTGTGTAAGACTTGCGAGTACTCTTTGGTACTCAGCCAGATGTTTGCTGGCTTTTTAGAGGTGAGGACGATACTGAGGTTGATGAGTTCGCCGGTGTCGATTTAGGTGACACCACGCGAGTAGTATGCTATCTTCTAACTCCCAGTCGGTTGCCGATGGGTTGTGGGCATACCACTGTTGGTCCTTTTGGTTTATTTACTCGCTTCCGCTATAAACTTGTTAAATTTGGCCGGTCGGCCCTTATGTAATTGTACACTTAGAACTGTGTTGTAACTTTTGTACTATTTATGTATGATGGTTGTATGGATGTGACCAACGTTGTAATGAGGGTATGATTATATTGGTCACTGATCTTGGGAACCAATATAGGTCATACTCGCTGTTCTTGGATTCCTATTTAACTCGCTAAGTGTAGCGCTTGACTTGTTGGAGAACCGAAATCATGTAGCGCCGCAGGGAGCAGCAGCGCGCATGATCGTCGGGCTCTAGAATTGAGTTGAGTCTCTCCTTAGACCGAGTTAAGTTGGAATCCATTTACCGGAGATCCCGAGTTATGTCCCTAAGACCTTGATTAGTCTCGGTCTTAAGGAGATAATTACCGGGGGTCCCCACAGTTACTCTACATTTTTTACAGATTTATAATAGGCGTCTTTATATTTCTACAGATTTATCCTAAATCGTTCGAGTGCTGAAACATTCGTAACATGTGCACAACGAACTAGACTATACACAGCTCAAATGATGTACTACCTAATTTGACTACAATTATCTAATCTACTAAATTCTATGTCGCTATTTTTGTTTGCTAACCGACAAGGTTTTGACATAACGTACAAAGTTGCAAAAAAATGTACCTTCAAGATAGCCGACCGAATCTGATGCTCTATCAATCTCTCTCCTCCGCGACGAACTAGTAGAGCTTCAGTACCTTTCTTCTCTCCCTCTCTTCCCTGCCTTCCGTTTTTTTTTTCTAGAATTAAAATAAGTTTTAGACTGAATTTTTGGGGTTTTTATAGATTGGATCATGTCGCCAGTTTCCTACGCCAGTTGAACTGGCGATAGGAAGATTGTTCACTTCCTGTCGCCAGTTAAAGGTAGCTAGACCGGCGATAGGAAGGGAATAGGGTCTCTGTCTCTATTTGAACTGGTGACAGGGATTTACTTTTGTAATTTTTTGAGGTAACTAATTATTTTTGTAATTAACTTTTAAAATAATATTATTTTAAAAAAATTCTGAACATTTGCGCGCGCAGCTCAAAAAAACCGTGAAGCCCACGACGCTGAGCCGATTGTTGGTCACGCGCAGCGACACCATTGACGTAAAATCGGCTAGTGGGGTTGACTCGTTGAGGCTTCGCCGATCTCACGCGCTAATCGCTATAAAGAGAGTTATCTGCTGATCACTCGGCATCGCTGTATCCAACTAAATGAAAACTACCACCTTGGTAGCATAAGGCGAGATTCATCGTGCTACGTAGGCAACGAAGGAGACTCTACTGCCATCCAATGAAAAATTCCGGGATTGCTTTACTATCGATTCATCATACACATCTTCTACCTCATCACTGTCATCATTTGCCGGTGCAGATAATGACACATGCTCCAAAAGGATATCAACAGAACCAACCTTTTGTAGGCAGCAAAACATCTCACTCAGTAACTAAATTCGAGTTCGATCTTTTACGTTTGTGTTGTCTTAGTAATATGCGTGAGACTTCTATTGGTTCAACTCTAGTCTGTACCAAGGCCCTTCCTACTATTCTTCGTCGTCGGTCCCTGCCCCGAAATTCCTCTTCTTCTCTTGTACCCGATCCCAAAATCTTCACTCCCAGTCTCAAATTCGATCGTTCTTCTTGCAATTTGTTGTGCTTGTTCGGCGGCGATCTCACACCGACGTCGGGACACGACAGCTTGGTCAGTTGACTTCGTCTCCACCTTGTTAGCGAGAAGCTAAGGTCATTCGATCTCCGTCTCTAATTAGACCACCCGCAGTTAAGTTGGGATTGAGTCCCCTAATCGCGAAGCTAGGTTTTGCCTCTCAGTTCTGATCAACCAGCATGGGGCAGTGGCTCGCGGTGGCGTCGGAGAGAACCGAGCTCGATTTCGCTTCCCAAGCTGACTCCCAGCAGTCAATTTTTCCTATGGAAGACGGGTGGGTGAGGATGAGCTACCTCGACAAGGTCCGTTGCATCTCGGTCGTATCCGCGGGAGGTTCGAGCGGATCGTCCTGGTCGGCCGGATCCAGTAGCTACTGCAGTACTACCATCCCAAGCAGTACAGGGTCCATTGGCTCTCACGTCTCTTATTCTGGCGGCGCCTCTTGCTCTTCGACGGCTGCAGGATCCAGTATTGTTCCCACCACCACAAGGGAGGTCGCGTGCCTGATGGTCAAAGATGGCTACATCATGGTTCTGATCAGAATGTTCGGTCGGGAGCCTGGTGTCCTGGAGAGGTGGTTCGCCGAGCTGGATGTCGACTGGGTTCTTCGGATCAACCGCAAGGATCACGGGAGATCGTCGCAGTTGGAAGGCGCCGATGATGATCACTTGGTGCGGAATTTGGTACCTAGGTGGACGCGAGCTCTCCCTCTGATGGTTGAAGCGCTCACCACAGCAACCGATGTGGTGATGCGTCACCCGGTTGGAGGTGTGCTACTCCAACAGGCAATCTCTGACGCGGATGCCACTACGACGGGGTCTGACCACGAGCCGGATGGGCTCCGACTTGCAAGATTTGCCGAAGCGGCCATCTCCAAGATGCTTGCCTTTGTCGATGCCCTCGTCGTCGTCGTCGGAGCCAATCACCGATGCCGAACGGAGAAGCTCCAGGCGCTGATAAAAGTGCTCGCCTGCGTCTCTGGCGCCTTTGAAACCCTCATGCCCCCCTTAGATTGTCACTTTGGCTGTGTAGCGCTTCCTGAAGAAATGCGTAGCCTAGTTATGAAGATCGACGGCGTTTTCTCTGGGAGAAAGTATGAGCTGCAAGAAGCTGTAACGAGCATGATCTCGGACGCTAGAGATGTCATCCTGAAGGGAGATTCGTGGGAAACAATTCCGCGGAATGGAGAAATTCACGAGGCCACTCGGTTATGTGCGGACTACGTTAAATTGTCCTGGGCATACCAGAGCGCACTGAATTCCATCGTAAAGGGTTTCCTCTGAACGTGCGCGATATGATATTGGATATGATCCCTAAGTTAGAAAATCAGCTCGAGGAGGAATCCCAATTGATTCCCCACGGTAGCCTGAGGTGCATATTCTTGCTCAACAATTCCCATTTTATACAACAGATGCTTGAGTCTATCGATATCTCAGACCGGCTTCTATTCGACACAAGTCACAAAGTTGAGAGCTATCTGGAGGATTATCTGGATGTCTCCTGGGAACCCGTGCTGTCTTGCTTACACAACGAGACGCCACTCTGCTTTCCTAAACACACCTCGCTAGCTAAATTCGACTCGGAATTTCAGAGAGCCTGCCGTGCTCAGAAGCTATGGAAGGTCCCAAACCCCGGGCTCAGGAAGAGGCTGCGAAAAGCCATCGTTGGTAAAGTCGTTACAGGCTACAACAATTTCCTCGGGGAGCGTCCGGGGAAGGAGGATTGCAGTGGTGATCCAACAAGCAGCAGCTCCCAGCACTTGGAGGACATGTTGAACGAGCTGTTCGAAGGATGAAGCCTTCAAGTTTCAGAATTACATTGCATGGCCATAAGCTTTGAAGCAGCTATAGCTACTTCGACAAGAGGGTGAGGTTAAAATTGTATTAGATGTCCTTCTCATTTTACTTGGACGGATAATAAATGTACCCCGGGATTTGCCTAGTATTATATCTATTCAGGGGCAAAGTGGCCACATGCCAAGTCTGGAGACGGCCTAGCTGTTTTTTTTTTTTGTCTAAAATCGTATTTTACTAATTTTGTAAGAAATTTATATAGGCTTTTGATCATGTGCCTTAGGTTATTGCTGTAGGGCCCGCAGACCCAGCTCCGCCCTTGTATCTATTTGCATATTAGTCCTTGTACCACTGTTTGGTAGGTGTTTGTACAGTTCTATAAATTTTAATTTTTTCTCTCTGTTTTAGTTTCTATTTTAGTTTTACTCGTACATCTTGATGCAATGATACAATAGCAGTTCTCTTGCCGTTTCTATTCGCAGATATCAATATGTGTTTACTCTCCCTCTCTCTCTCTCTCTCTCTTTCTCTCTCTCTGATTCTTTCTCAGCACAATGGCTCAGTGGTTCAGGGAAGGTTACAGATAGTTTTTTCTTTCCTTTTTCGACTTTGGAGAGGAGGGTTAGGTAACGATTTACGATAACGATGTGGCCCATTGTATCGGATCGGACGCCCACTCCCTTCCGCATTTCTCCACCCCTACTTTCACTTCCTCTACAACAAACCGGTTCCTCACATATCACACCCCTTCTTCCACTTCTCTCTCCCACCTCTGGACTGTTATACGCGACGGCGGAGGAACGACGAAGTAAACAAGATCAATCGCAGAGAGACACGAGATTTAACGTGGAAAACCCTCTCAATGCGAGAGGGAAAAACCACGGGCGCCAGCCAGCAACAATCTTCACTATATCGGGGTGAGGTTACAACGCTGGGGATTTACAACTCTGATTCGATATCCCAAACAGCGGCTTACAGGAAAATATATATATCAGGGATACTCTAATTCGACTAGGATCTCTCTCACAGAGGCAAGTGGAGATGCCGGAGCGGCAGATCGACAAGCATAGGAGCTAGGGTGCCAGCGGTGAGGCACCAAATTGGGCGTCCCTCTGCCAAATCAGGGGCCACCTCACTAACCCTATGTCCTAGCTAGCCATTGCCAACTAGAGCCGCCGCGTGGGACTCCCGTAGGCTTGGTGTCCCACATCATATTGTAACCTATGGGTGCTGGAGACTCTTGTGATGGGGCGTCCCAGCCTTGTCCTCCTACTCCGAGCTTAGCTCATCCCTCCGATCTGGGTTTGCTGCCTCCGACTCCAATCACATCATCAGAATTGCTAAAATTGGTAAGTCGAGTTGCTGACGGTGCTATTTCCGAATGTTGCAAATAAGACACACTGAAATGTTAGTGTTTCAATCATATTTTTATTTTGTTGCAACAATATTTTATTTTTACTGCAATAGGCTCTTGTATTTGTTGCATCAATACTTCTCATTCATTGCAATTTTTCCTTCATGTTTTGGGTTTGTTGTATCGAATTGGGAATTTGTTGTAGGCTCACTGACTAATTGTAATGGCTTGTTGAGTTTTGTTGCGCCAGATCGGAGGGTTGAGATTGACCCTTTTAAGTGAGATTTTTGTTGTTGCAGATGTTGGACTAATTTGTTGCATGGCTTGTTCCGAGATGTTGCTTGGGTGAGGTCGAAGACAACGCTGGCCTTGTAGCTGTAGAGGGTTGAGGACAGGGTACCAAGGGGACGGGCATGTGCACGAGGGAGTGTTTTTTAACTAGCTTTGAAACATATCGAACAAACCTACAGTTTTTTTTACTTTTCAAGTTGAGAAGCTGTGAATTTTTCCCTAAGGCCAAACCTCATTTGTTGGGCTTGTGGATTAAATTTGTTGCTTGTGTAGTCATGAAATGCTATGTCGACCGTCTGATTTGTTTTGTTCGATCGGCTATACTCCCATACTCCCAGAGTCCACACGCCTCGAAAGGCTGTGGCTTTCCTGAAAAGCAGATTCTGGCTGAGCTGAAGAGATTTGGTGTTTAGGTGTCTGACTTTTAGGTAGGTTGGCTGTAGCTTTTAGGTAATGGCTTGTTTCATACTATTTAACGCAATTAACAACATTTAACGATAACTAATGACAATTGATGATTATTTATGACGACTAACGCAATTGACGACAACTGCTGCAATTGACGAGAATTACCTCAATTGACGACAGCTACCGCAATTAACGATAATAAACAT
The DNA here is from genome assembly GCA_036346255.1 of Ampelocalamus luodianensis. Lineage (NCBI taxonomy): Eukaryota > Viridiplantae > Streptophyta > Magnoliopsida > Poales > Poaceae > Ampelocalamus > Ampelocalamus luodianensis. The sequence continues at coordinate 26,909,276 of CM070626.1, read as the reverse complement.
TTATTACAACAAATAATTATTAAAAATAATTATTACAATGAATTTGACAACAACTAACGGTAGTTAATGATAAGTGGTGATAACTAACGATATTTGATGACAACCAACGGTATTTAACGACAAATTAACTGCAATTAATATAATTAACAACAATCAATAATAAATAATTATTACGACAATTATTATATATATAATTGCAATAAATATTTATTACAACAAACAATTGTTACAGAAATAATTGTAATAAATAATTATTACAACAAACAATTATTTAAGAAATAATTGCAATAAAGAATAATTACATATATAATTTATTTACAATAGAAAAGAAAAAAGAAACAAATAAAAAAAGTCAATCTATTTCAGTCTTTGGATGCTGCCAATCCAGAAAGGGACCGTGGTTGAATACTTGTGTGTGTCTTGACACTGAGAGACCAAAACAAGGTAAATTTTGCAAGTACTTCGGGAGAGTGAAAAATCCATTAACCCAACCAACTTTTGCATATAATTTGCCACAGTTGAAGTTGAATACTTGAATTGTACCTTGCATAATCGGATCCATGCAAATGACTTGCAGCCAAAGCTGCAGCATCAATCCAGCACCCAACATCTTCAAGCTGAAACATAAACCAATGTAACTGTGGTTGGAATCTTATTCAGTATTTATAGATGATATACAGAGTTGTTACAATCAGATTACAAGACCCCTTGGATCGCAAGAAGAAGAAAAAGAGATAGAATCGGCAGCCGTAGACAACCGGATGATGAGCTATAGTGCTAACCGACAAAAACGAGAAAATCTATCTCCAACTCTTATCTGAACTTCACAGTTATTTTGACATGGGGCAGGCAACTGGATCAAGGTCGGATGCAGTCGCTAACATGGCTTCATTTGCTCTTCCGCCTCGCCTCAAGAAGCTTGACCTCCGCTGCTTCCCTCTGCCGGACTTCCCGCGCTGAGCAGATCCGGACGCCCTAACGTCCTTGGAGAAGCTCTACGTCCGCGGCGGCATGTTCAGTGGCCTGGGTGAAAACGGCGGCTGGAGAGTGAAAGTGCTTGGAGTCAGGTTCCTCAAGCATCTCAACTACTCCCAGGCAACGCTGCGTCAAGCCTACAGCGAGCTTAAGAGGGTGGAGGTCTGTGACTGTGTCAACGTGCAGGCTTGGCCTGCTTGTGATGACTGATGAGTCTGATCACAGATTATGGAAGGAGGAGGCACATGGAATCAGAATGAACGAGACCTTCTAACGCTCCCTCCACCAGAGTACGAGAGTTGAACGTATGTAAGAAATTCAAATCTATGTCTGTATGTGCACTGTGCTGTGGCCCCACTCCTCAGTAGAATAACAACTGAGGAATCTGCCTGTCTCCCTATTCCACTGATAATAATGGCCAACGGGTGTAGTATTGTGACGTTCTGTTTTCATGTTTCCTTTTGAGCCGACACTACTGAACATTTTAAGCAAGGCCTTTCTGTTTTTTCTATAAAGAAAATCTGCACCGGATTCCTGAAGCATGCTCTGTCTAACTTATTGTAAAATTGACGGTTTTAGTAAATATTCAGAAATAATTTCAACAGCAATTATGATAATTAAAGCATATTTTCAACTGCATATAAATGACAAAATCACATATAAACATGCAATCTCTTCATATCAATTAAACAAGAAAATATGCTCAAAAGATAAGACTTGAAAACAAATAAAATCAACATAATGCTCAGATTTAAATGTTTGTTTATTTGCTCTCGATGTTGGGCTGCACAAGATGAAATCTTGGCTTCCTCGCTACTTTTGTTTATACTTTTCACTAATTAGATATGACAACTATAAATCAAACTTTGAGCTTCAAAGAATGCTTTACTAATATGTGAAGGATTGTCTTATAAACAACAATTTATACTTTCACCAACGATGGATTGATTTCGCTTAACATTGCAAAAGAATAACAATTTTGGCACTTTAGCCTTTCGCCAACAGGACAGTAACTATCTAATATTGCAAAGAGATCACAGGCTGTAGCATTTAAGCATATCGCTAATGAAGATCAACAAGACCACATAACACAAATCAATCCAATTCGATGAGACACAAATGCAACGAACCATGAAAGTGGCGAGCGAAATAATAGATATGAATTGACAACAGTAAGCAAAACAATTAGCTCTAGTCTGATCTAGTTATCAATCCAATTTCATTATATGACCATTCTTCTTCATCGAGCAATAACCAATCCTGCAATTATCACTTAGCAAAGTCTCTGTAATACCTCAAATTCCAATTAGAGAGAATATTATTCGGGAGAGGAAAATTTATTCAATATCGAATGCAACAAAGTTTAGAGATGGAAATAAGTTCAAAATTCATATTTTTGAGAGAGTTTTGGGCTGCCAACCCACAGTCGCAGAGGAAAGAGCCGGCCTTAAAGGCCCATGGCCCATGGAAGGATGGTAGCCCACTTAAAGACAAGGAAGGGGGGATTAAGCCACAAAACCTAATCTGTTACAGTATTCCCGTATTGTTATAGTGCCACCGCCCCTGCTACAGTACTCGGCTGCTACAGTAACCACGCCCTTGGCCGTTGCTACTATCTCCGGTGTTTCCCCTGCAAATTGGCCGGCCATAAGGAAGAGGAAGGAAGAAGGAGAAGAGGAGAGGTTGTCCTCGCGGGGTTTGATCAGCGTAACACACATCTCCAAGGGTATCAATTCGTTTCCCCGCTGTTTTGATGATGTTTAGATGTGAAATTAGATTAGTTCGATTGGATTGAGTTTGTCCTGTTGTGGATTCAATTCTGTCCAGTGGATTGCGTGGTCAGTTTCGGGTTCTTAGAGGCCGAATTGGAGGTTTTTATCTCCTAGAGATATTTATATTATGTTCTTAGTTTTCAGTGGCCACCAAGAACACCTGATTCCAACGTACGGATCAAAAGTTATGATCGTTTTAGTTTCTGCTGTCCAGAATTCTGACGAGATCTACCTTCCAAGTTGTCTCCTAAAATATGTTTATGATAATGGAAGATTTAGGATTTTCACCCAAATAGGTTATTGTAGAGAATTTCATAAACTTTTCATATTGGTAAAGAATGCTCCAATCGGAGTTATAGAACAAAAGTTATGATTTGTTCTTTGCAGCTGTTTTTCTAGGTTAGGCAGAATCTGTTATGTATCTTCATCTGCCGGTTACCAAATTAATTTGGCCGAATCGGGAGATCTTGTCAACTAGAATATTGTAGATTTGTTCGTTGAGAATCATTAGAAACTGGGCTTACCTTGTTCCGAGTTCCAGATCATTAGATATGATTTTGTTTTACCGTGCTGCTGCCCAGTTTCGGTTTAAGACTGAGATGTCTGTTTTCATAATAGGTCTTTTAGTTAAATCTTGAGGTACCGAGAAAGCGTTATAGAACGATGTTAAGTCGTGTCGTGTACCATGTTGTTCTTATTTCGTGTATTTAATTGTTTAGGTAGCGAGGCTTCGGGTTTGGGAGCACCATCGTTGCCTGCTAATGCATTGCAACCCAAAAGACAAGTACTTTGATAATTTTACCAAATGTGAATTATTGAATGCTTGAAGGTTTGTGTTGTGATTTCTTATGTTACATGAGAAGATTCAATGTTTATATTCTTTCATTTGAGATATTCCCATACCTAGAGATGATGATATTCTTTATTCAATAATTCATTTAATGCATCCATTATTCATGTTTCATCCACAGGAGTGGATTGTAAGTCCCACCATTCCAATATTGGCGGATTTGGACATTGTCATGTCCCGTCCACGGGAGTGGATAGAAAGACCCATCAATTCCAGTATGGGCACGTAAGACCCATCAATTCCAGTATGGGCAGATTTGGACACCCGTACTGAAACGTTCTTCATACGGGATTTGGATCTCCGCATTTTTGTTAAAATGCGGGCTTAAGTGAACACCGACGGATGTGTCACTAGCTATACCGGTATAAGCACGTGTGCAATCCTTCCATCTCATTAATTCTATTCATTCTATGCATAAATATTTATTCATTCAGTGTATGTTCACATTCTGTGAAGAGGTTGACTTGTTCTTAACCGATATATGTTCAGTTATTCATTGTGCTTGCTGAGTCTCGGACTCACTCTTGCTTTGTTTTTTAATTTTTAGGTGATCGTTGGTGATGATTCTCTTGGGAGGGAATAGACACGCACTACTCATTCACTTCACTTTACACCAGTTTCAATAAAAGAACTTAATTCTGTCTTTCATTCACTAAGTGATGGACTGTAATAAATAAACTTAGATGTGGATGGTATCTTTCTCTACATTGAGGTTACTTAAATAGCTGGTTATGTTCCCTGATCATTCGTTTGATATGATTATCTTAGTGGATTCAGTAGACTTAAATAATTGGAATTTGTGAACTGTTGTTGGATTTAGTTTTAAATTCCTGCTTAGGTTCTAAAAAATGTTGATCTTTTTATATTAGTTGATGAGTTATTGTTGAAGTTCTTCCGCAGTAACATTTTGGCTTCCGAATAGCTAGGGTGTTACAGTCTCCTAATGCTAGACAAAAGTACAGAACGTAATCCAACTAGCCCAGTGCACTTAGCAAAGTAACGCAACATTGAAAATAGAATACTCACAATGCGGATGACACTCAAAGCCACCGAGTAGAAACCGGGCAAGGCACGCCAAATGCGCTGTCTCAGAAAACCAATTATCCCGCTATGCCGCAAAGAACGGACGAGATTGGTGGAGATACAATGCCAATTCACAAACCGAAACACACAAGTGGCTGAAGTGCTCATCTGTAAGAGTTATGAAGTACTGAAAACCAATTCTGGCTGAAGTGCTCATTGGTCCACCTACATCCGTATGTACAAAGGCCAACAGGTCACTCGCCCTCTCACCTCTGGTCGTGAAAGGTGCTTTTGTCATTTTGCTAAGTAAACAAGATTCACATGTTTCAAATGATTCATAATCAAATGAGTTTAGAAGACCATCTTTATGGAGCTTCATCATGCGCTTCTCATTTATATGACCTAGACGACAATGCTAAATATAAGTGGGATTCAGTTCATTGGGTCAAAGTCTCTTAGCATTAATGTTATAGATGGGCTCATCCTGAAGATTCAAAATATACAATCTATTCACCAATGGAGCATGAACATAATGCATATCTTCAAAATAAATTGAACAACAATTGTTCTTTATTCTGAACTCATAACCTTCTATTCTAAACATGAAGCAGAGATAATATTTTTGCTCAAGGCTGGAACATAATAACAATTATTTAATTCCATAACTAATCCTGAAGGTAAAGCTAATGGTAAAGAGCTAATAGCTAATGCAACAACTCTTGCTCTATTGCCCACGCGAAGATCAACATCTCCTCTTGCCAAATTTCTACTCCTTATCAGTCCCTGCATCGAATTACAAATATGAGCAACCGATCCGGTATCAAATACCCAAGAACTGGTCGGAGAAGTGACAATATTAATTTCTATAACATTTATACCTGAACTGGAAGTCTTACTTCATTTGTTCCTTTTCATTTCTGCCAAATACTTCTAGCAATTTCTCTTCCAGTGCCCAGTATCATGACAATGGTAACATTCTGTATCAGGCTTAGGACCCAGCTTGAGCTTCTTAAGCTTAGCCTTGAGACTCTCGATCTCATCTTGAGTCTTTTCTTTGCCTTTTCCCTTTCCCTTTGACTTACCCTTCTTCTTAAAGCTAGTAGTCTTTTGAACCATCATCACATGATTAGAACTTTTCTTGATACTCTCCTCAGCACCCTTAAGCATGCCATGCAACTTGGTCATTGACTTCTCTATGCTGTTCATATGAAAATTCAGTATGACAGACTCAAAACTTGTAGGGAGCGATTGGAGAATCACATCAGTAGCCAACTCTTGACTAAGGGAAAAACCAAACTTTTCCAAACTCTCAATGAGACCAATTATTTTGATCACATGAGGACTGATCGGGTTACCTCCTGACAGCCTACAAGAAAACAATGCCTTAGAGGTATTAAACCTCTTTGCCCTTGCTTGATCCTGAAATATACCCTTCAAACTCACAATCATATTGTAAGCATCCGTGGTCTCATATTGCTTCTGAAGCTCAGAGTTCATGGTAGCAAGTATTAGGCAGTGCACATCGACTGCGTCATTGCAAATGCTTCTCATAAGCATTCTTTTCAGCACGAGGTGCATCAGCACTCGGTTCCTCGGGATAGGGACCCTCTAGAATATATTCATTCTTTTCTTGTTTCAGAACAATTCTCAAATTTTGAAACCAGTCAATGAAGTTTGAACCATTCAACTTTTCTTTCTCAAAAATAGATCGTAAATTAAAGATAGGTGCAGAAGAAGTAGTAGGTGCCATGATCTACAACAGAATATGCAAAAATTCAATACTATGTTTATGTAAGATCTTCTATTAAACAATTTAATAAAAGATACTCCCATTGTAAACCATGTTTCCCTCAAACAACATATAGTGAGTTCAAGATCCATAAAAACATTAAGTCCTAGTGAGCTTTGGCATCACTACTAGAAACTTAGTGATTTTAGGCATCTCCATGCGCTTCCGACCGATACTATGCGCCAAGACCCAAAACTGTTTTGATAGCCTTGTTAAGTAAAACCAACACTATGTATGTTGGTGTCCGACACCCACCCCATCTTATTAAGATAATTAATGGCACCCTACTTTGGTAGACCTGCTAATTAACGATCAGAATCGTGATAGGCGCAGCAATTGGAAAGGCATCAATTTTACTTAATTTTTCCCGAGGGATACCATTCTATCATGTCAAAACATCTAATGACAAAACAAGATCAAATATCATAACAAGAATAAACACAAACATTTACAGATAACTATATTAAACTGTGAAATAGTATGGCCCTTAACATGTCGATCTCCATCAGCATGCTTCTTGTTCTCTGACCACCATGCTTGATGTCTCCGACTTCATTCATCTACTAAGCACTTACTCCTAAAAGCTAGTAATGAATTACATAGGATAATATCAAGCATCACATATCGGTACGTAGACCGTTATACAATAATATGTAGCTCTATGGCTATCTCACAGCATGATACGCAAGCCATGAAAATCCATCCATGCATCACATACATAATGGGCTATACTATTCACATCAAACCCTACAAAAACGAGTTATGCATAGAATCCAATTCTATCGGGCGACATGAACACATACTACTTATAACATGTGGTATGAATACCCCACACAGCGGTTCTGCTAGCTGGTTAGCGGGCAGGGTTCGAAGGGGCAGCGCCCCTTGCTGGTCGAGGACAGCGTGCTCGGGAAATTTTTCCGAGACACAAATCTTATTCATATAACCGAGCCTTGGAAATCATCGGATCAATCATATTGACCCTATTTGAACCAATCGATCAACGCCTTGATACGACCACGCACTACGGCATACACCGATGGTGGAATTCCGACCAGTAGGAGTATCATGCAAGGCAGTCGAAAACAAGTCGAGTAAATCATCTGGTGCTCTTAACTTGTACCTCCTCGAAAAACCCATCTACTATCGCCGGACACTGATCGATCCTATCAATCAGTGCCTAGATCGCTCCATCCATATGAATCGATCTAGGTCATCAGACCAAACTAGTGATAGATCCAATCTACTATTGCCACATATCCGGTATATGCGACCAATCCATATCAAAAACTATGCAGGATGGCTCTGATACCACTGAAGGGATACGGGTAGGCTACGCTAGCAGCAATTCAAAAATCTACCATGTAAACCAGGATGCCAAACAAGTAGATGATCACAGATCGTTACCATCAGACGCGTAGTGCAGCGGAAGAATAGTCGGAGCAGCCTAGTCCAACGAAGAGCACGTCGATGTAGTGATCGTAGTCAATCGAGTTGATCATCTCCTCCAGCAACCTTTGAAGTTCCTTATGAAGATCGTGGATCGTCCTTAAGCGCAACAACAATCGCAGTAGCATCTCTACGGTATCCACACGTCTAGGGAAGGAACAACCGGACACCGGTGTGCTAGCACCAAGTCGCACGACGGGGATCTCTCAGGAAGATGGCGGCTAGGGTTTCAGTGGAGTAACTCATGTCTCTCGCCTGTCCCCAATAGCCTCAAGCATCTCCTTATATAGTGTCCATGACGGATCCTATCCGAACACGTTTTATTCTAACCCGTTAAGTGTGTTACCCGTTAGGTTTATGAGTAATCGGTTGTGACTCGAAAACCCTTTTCGACCAAGAGTCGTAGCGGTTCCTAGCAGGACATAATGATTCCCGAATACACACAAAATATATCGGACAAACCTTAATGCAACATGATCTAGACCAGGTCCTCATCACTTACGACCAGCTCGTATCTCGTCACGACTAGTCCGTATTTAGGTACGACCAGTTCATAACTCCTTACGACCAGTTAGTACTTAAGTACGACCAATCTACGACTAGCTCGTATCTCCATACAACCAGTTTGTAACTGTAACATCCCAATTTTGGGCTTGTGTTTCAAATGTAAGAAAATCAGTAGAAATTAAAACTTTTTCTTACATCATGTATTTCTGTGGTGCAAGAAATTCTTGTACAAGGAAGTGTGGAAATACATTGTCACAAGTCTTGTTGATCCAAATCTTGCTATTCCAAAACAATCTTGTCAAATCTTATGATCACCCTCTGAAAATATTTTCCTAAGTCTGTGATGGTAAGTGACCCTCTGAAAAATTTCACAATTTTTAGAAATTGTTTGAATATTTTTAGAGGCGATCAAACTGTTTGACTCTCGGTCAAATATTAAAGCAGAGCCTTGTAGAATTTTTGGAAATTTATTCACAGCATAAAAACCTCTGAAAATTTTACACAAGGTTAATATCTGAGTTAGCAAACTTCGTAAAATTTTCATAATTTCTGGAGTTATTTTGCTACCTCAAATAAATCTTTCAAAGTCTCTGTTCTTTTTCAAAGTCAAACTTGGTTTTCTTGTTACTTGGTTCGAGTCGGACTCGGGCTCGAGTCAATCGATTTGATCGAATCAACTAACTGCACCGAGCCTCCCTTTTAAAACGCGCGCGCATTCTCAACCGTTAGATCTAAATCGCACGGCCCGGGCGCGCGTATCGTTTCGGACCTTCCGGTTGCAAGATTGATTGTCAACCGTTAGATCGCAATCCAACCGCTGAGATTTCCCGAACCCTTCGGACCCTCCGGTTGCAGTTTTGAATCGGAGCCGTTGGATTAAAATCCAACGCTCGCGTACCCCTTCGTTGTAATTTGAGTTTGCAACGTGGAGCTATCTGAGCCATCCATTTCTAATCTGAAGGCTCGCAATCTTCCCGTTGTGTTATAAACCTGGTAGGCGTGGCACTATCTCAGCCGTTCGCGTTTCATCCAACGGCCGTGAATCGCCGAGCTTTTGCGCTGGTCATCTTCAACCTCCGCCGTGCAGCAGTGCAAGGCATGGTGAGGTCATTTCTTGCTCCCTAAAGCCACCCTAGCCGGCGTGTAGGAGTATGGGAGGTACACCGAGCTAGGCCATGCCCTAATGCACGTCTTCACCTCTTTTCCTTGTCGGTGTGCGTGGTGCTTTATGTTTTGCCGCCGAGAGAGGAGGGTGCAAACCCTAACACTTTCGTGGCTTTATAAGCACCCTCATTGCTTCCTAGTATCTCTTTAGACCACCACCAAGCTTCACTCACAACATTGGAGCTTAATACCTCAAAAATAGCAAATCGCCATTGTTGACCCGTGGAGCTCCATTGATGTTCTTGGTGTTCCAGTGGTCCTCCTTCATGTTTCTTTGCCCTAACCTCATCTATTTATCACCTTGAACATTTCCCCTCACTTAATTTTGGAATTGATTCTCAGAATTGTCCAATTTGGGGTTTGTTCAAATTCGGCCAATTGGTCATCTTCTTCCTCATTCAGTGAGTGCTCCATTTTCCAATTCTTTGCTCTTATAGCTTCGTGGATCATAATGAAGCTATTTTGATACTTTGGTATCACTCATTTGGCTCGAGTGTCAATTTGAACCTTCTTCTTCAAGTCCGTGAGCTTTCACCTTGATCAAGCATCTCGGCCATCTTGAAGCTTCTAGTCGCTAAGGTAGCTTCTTATTAGTCCTTAGAAGCTCGGCACCCGCTTCCTTGGACGCGGCGGAGCTTTCGCTATTTTCATGTTTAGCGATAAAGCTCCGTTTTCATTTCGGCTAGCGGCGTTCCGATCCTCACCGGCGAGAATGCTACCATTAGACTCGTTGTGCTATTGCGATTCCATTTTAGTACTTGGTGGCGCCGCGCGCGGTGTCGCCGCGATTCGCCGTTGAAGCCACTCGGGTTTTGCGGCACAACGCTCCGTTTCGTCGACTCATTAGGGCGCATTAATTACCAATCATTAGTTATTAATTGTGTCTTAGTCATTATTATTGAGCCAGCGACCGGTGGGCCCAATATCCTTAAATCAATCTCTCGGTTCACTCCGCCTTTGTTCCGACATCATTAATGTCAATCATTGCTTAATTAAATGAGTCGGCATTTAATCGCCGTCGAAATAACCTCTGGGTCGATTGTGGTGGGCGAGGTTAGAACCAAATCTCGCGATCATTAGAGTCTAATTAATGTCAATCATTAGAATCATTAATTTGGTCTTAACCGCTCGCTTAGTCGCCGACTTGTGGGCGGTGCGCGTGCGTGGGTTAAATCGTTGCGATCGTGACTGAGTCACCGACATGCGGTCCCACCCGTCGGTACCTCTTTTGAACTTCAATCAATAGCCACCGTCGATCCCTTGATCAACGGCCTAGATCTTGTATGCGTTCGGACCCTCGGTTCCCCTCATCATCTGGACCGTCCATCTTGCGATCTGCGGTGAGATCATGTGTGCAATCGGACCTTCCAGGTTAGATGTGGGTTCTAAGCCGTTCATCTTTAGATCTGCGGTGCGTAGTTCACCGAGGCAACCGCATCGTCCGGTTGCATGCACTCGTTTGGGCGTTGGATCTTGATCCAACGGTGGACCCGATTAGGTTTGGCGCGTGCGCTATTTCCAGCGTCGCGTGGGCTGTTGGATTTTAAATCTACGGCCACGGGCCCACGTCGTTTTCTTTGTTTTGGGTTGTTCGGTATTTGGTAAGTATTTATTTAACGATCAAAATGATGTAAAAACTTTAGAAACTCATAACTAATTCATTTTAGCTACTTTTAGTTAATTCCAAGCTGTAATAAATTATGTTATCACTTTAGCTTATTATAAAAATGGATTTAAGCATGTTCGATGTGAGAGAATTGTATAACTAGGAATGACTTGATTTCTGTCATTTTGAATATTCAGAAAATGAATAAAACTTTAGAAAATGCATATCTTGCTCTGTATGTCCAAAATGAATGATTCCAACCTTGATAAGTTTGTTATTAACCCAATGTTAATATAAAAATGATGGTAGGTCCAAGATTGTAATGAAACCTTGGTTAATGATTTAGTACCTATTTTCAAACATTTAGAAAATTCTAGGAGACTTATAAAATGCACCAGTAATTCTCTGTAAATGCAAAATATATATGATAAATTCTAGAGAACCCTCTGTTGGTATACTTCACTGTAAAATTAGCTTTGAACATATTTATGCTCTGGAAAGTGCATTATGCCAATTTTGCATCTTAGAAAAATCATAACTAAATCACTTTAACTCCAAATGACCTGAAATTTTATATGGGTTATTTCAATACCAGTAGGTAGCTACCATAAAAATTTCAGCTTCAAAATCTTTCTAGAAAATATTTTTGCTACAGTGTTAATTATGGTAGAAATTGTATGTTTAGGCAAAATCTTTGCACCACAAATCCAAATTAGGTTTTCCAGTTTCTATGTCTAGGTATATTCGTATTCTACCTTATGTGTAAATTTCGTCGCATTTGGTTAAGTTTTGCTTGCTCTTTTGTTTATTTGTGGTTCGTCTTATTGGTTGTTCTTGGTTCTTTTGACTTTCGCTTAGGATTCGACATTTGCGGTAATCCGAGAACGATCCTCCGCAACCAATTGAGCAGCAGCAAGAAGGCAAGCAGTTTGATCATGTTAATCCCAGTATTTTAAGTATTTATGTTGATTACAAATTCTATGTATGCATTGCTACTTTGTTTTAATAGTTGGCCTAGTAGATGCATTTCCTTAGCAAATGATTATCCTCTACTACCATGAGCCTAGGTTACTTCTTTGTGAGTTAGAGTTCGTGGATGGGCTCTTGTCACTTAGTAGTTGCGAATTAATTGCTTAGCCATGCTTAGCCGGTAGAAATGGGCGGTTATCGACTTGTCGATAACCTTGATCACACAAAACTTATTATGATTTATGATTTCCACCTTGTGCCATGTCTACTTGTGAAAACTAAAACTAAAGGCAAAATGATTTAGACTTGGGCACAATGGTATGTTGGTGTGATTCTCGGGTGTGGCTGGATTGGTGCCTAAGTCACCAAGGACCGAACATCTTGTTACACTAAACCAAGCATTTTAGCGTGCTAACCACACTAGAGGGTATGGGACCTCTCTTGACTTAGTACTTTGGCGTGTATTGGCTCGGTCGCAGGAGGTCGCGGGAGGGATGGTGTTGGGAGCATTGTAGTGTCGAAAGACTTCACCCGGGATGGGATTTGTTGTCTTTCGCTTGCAATGTAAGCGTATGGTGTTTCTACCCATCGAGCGGCTCGTAGTTCATACACAATATTGGAAAGCGTCTCGTAGGACTTAGCCGTGCTGGCATACCTACGGAAGTGTGCTTTGGCTTAAAGCGATGCAGGTGTGGGTACATTGGTACACCCTCGCAGGTTAAAACTATTCGAATAGCCTCGTCTAGGTTATGGACACGCTGGGGAGGTCTTTCAAGAGTTAGACTACAACCTTTTAAATTAAAACTTGATGGGTGGTGCGAATCGGGATTCGTGCTATGTTGTGGTGGCTATTGGGATAGTCACTTCCGGTGGTTACTTGTATGTATCTTTATTCTGTTATTTCAACATTAAAAACAGATTTGCAAACTTGCTTTTAAATGTATTACATTATTGCAAATAAAGTTGGCTTCATGCAAAATGAGACATACAACCTCCACCTAAACAAGCTTGCATGTAGTTATGAATAGGTGCGCTATTCCACACGTCGATCTTGCGGGTACAAAGACAATCTTTGTGCTCGGATGCTATGCTTAATTGTTTTGATGCGAGAGGAAGGAGGTGAGCACAAGGGCCTCACTTTTGTGAGTGTGTTGTGGTAGCTTATGAGCGACTAGCTTAGCGGCCCGGTCGGTTGCCTTGTGGGTGTATGGCTAACCTGGTCGACTTTTGTTCTAGCCATCTTATGGCACTTTTGCTTCATTGTCATTCTTGTATATTGTTATATTTGGCGGTCGGCTCTCTTTTGTAATAACTTTACTTTATGTATGTCGTTGTTGACTTAGCGTTGTATGTTGTATGGAAGTGATGTGTAATTTTGTGATGATGTGCATATGTTGCAATTGGGAAACATATGCCCATCGAGGCTTAGAATGTTTAATTAGTAATGCTAGAACCATTTGGAGGTTAAGTGTTACTAGTTAAATATTCCGGTCCTCACAAAGTTGGTATCGAGCCATCTTGACTGTAGAAACCCTAGCTTGGTCGCCTCTAGGATACTTTGAAAACTTACTTTCAAATAGTTTACGAAAACTTAAGTAAGTTCTCAGATTTTACTCCTTACCTATCTTAGCTTGCTCATCTCACCTTACTCTCACTTAAGTTTTGAAAAGTTGTTCCTCTCTTCCTTTCAAAAATCAGCCTTTATCGATTAACTTGGCTTTGGGAGAAACATGAGAGCTTGGAGGAAGGAATTTGGACAGCTAGCTAGTGGTGAGTAAATAAGGTAGGAAATGAGAGGATAATTCGACTAAAACTTGTGGGAATAAAAGGGTAAGAAGTGATATGAGATTAGCTAATGCCTATACTATATTAGGTGGTTATACCTTGATTTACGGACTGTTTTGAGTTAGAATTTGGTGCTGAAATTTTGGGTCTTCTCAAATGATTACTCGTTTTCCATACGAGTTAGTCATAACAGGAAGGTGGTTGTTATCTTTATGACCTGCTGCGATTTTATGTTGATACTTGAGCCTTTAAAGAGTGTTTTGTTAAGAGGTTAGTAGTTTTCTTTGTCTCTGTTCGGAGTTGTGTTTTAACTTTTTTTGTGGAGCAGGATGACAAGAACCACCATAATGATCGGTAGGTTGGTTCGATGAGGAGCTTCCCCTCCTCCGACCATGGTGAGGTTACGCTCGGATCGGCGGAATCGCATGGACGGACCCGTATCTTGGAGGTCATTGCGAGGAACACCTCCGCTCCGGCCGCCGCCGGGATCGGAGGTGGTGGCCACGATCTCGCGGTGGGCTTGCGGAGTTTCTCCGCATACGCCACCCACTTTCTCTCGATCGGAGGATCCACTCGACGCGGATGATTGGCTGCGTCTTGTTGAGCGAAAGCTCAATATCGCTCGATGCCGAGGCGGGAGCGGGCACTCTTGCATCCCATCGGCTTGAGGTGCGGCACTATCTTGGTGGGAGAACTTTTCGCCATGCAGCCGCGAGCCACGTTGTCTCGTGGGATGAGTTTCGATCGCCTTTCGTCGGGCCCACATACGATGGCTGATGAAGCTCAAGAAGAAGGAGTTTCTTGCGCTTGCAGCGGGCGCAAGTCCGTCTCGGAGTATCTTTACGAGTTCAACCACTTGGCTCGTTATGCTCCGGAGAGGTGGCCTCGATGAGGCTAAGCAGAGAAGTTCATGGATGGGTTGTCAGGAGCCGCGGGACAAGCTATCTATAGTGGACTTTGTTGACTTCGTGCCTTGGTTGACAAGGCCATCGTCGCCGAGCACAAGGCGAAGGCGCGGGTGAGTCATAGCGCAAGTGGGAGGCACATCGGTGCGCACAGTGGCCTCACTCGTCCCGTGTTGGGCCCCACCGGGGGCTCGTGCTTTGGCTTCACCACCGCCAAGGCCGTCGGCACGATTGCTCGTCCCCGCAGTAGTGTTTGACCACGTGCACTGCGACCAGGCGAGTTGCGCTCCGCAACCCACTGCGATGTTACCGCCGCTGCAACAAGAAGGGCCATTATGCTAGCGATTGCCCTCGAGTGCAGAGCGCCCTCGTCCTAATGGAGGACGCGGGAATGGTCACACACGACCGAAGGTGATCCGAAGACCTGTGGTGTCGGGAGTGGTCGAGTCAACCACATCTCGGTGAGGAGGCACAGAGGCGCCCGACGTTGTGTTGGGTGCGCTCCTTGTTAATTTACATCCTGCTACGTTTTATTTGACTCGAGCTTCGCATTCTTTATTTCGAGGTCTTTTCTTTGTTGATTGTGGGCTTCACTTTGTGTTCCTCTGGGATTCCACTGCGATTCGCTCTCGGGTTCGGAATTGAGAGTGACCAAGTATGCTGGGATGTTCCTATCCACATCGAAGGAGTGGGATTCTTGGCGAATCTTATCCTACTCGACTCGGCGCTTGGATGTGATTCTTGGCATGGATTGGTTGTCCCAACACTTGGGGCAAATCGATTGTGCCGGAAGATTGTCTACCTCACCATCCTTGGTGAACAGAGTTGGGTTTCGCCACGATTGCGAGAACCCCATCTTTATGTCCTTGAAGCGGCGGCATTGGAGATTCGCGGCGTCCCCACGGTGTGTGACTTCGCGGATGTCTTTCCGAAGATTTGCCAGGATGCCTCTGTTCGCGATCCGAGTTCGTGATAGAGTTGCTGCCCGGCACCGCCCTATTTCTAAGAGGCCGATCGCATGCCTCCTAATGAGTTGGAGGAGTCAAGAAGCGGTGGGTGAGTTGCAAGGAAGGGTTTTATCCGTCTAGCTCATCTCCTTGGGGTTGTCGATTATCTTTGTGAAGAAGAAGGACAAGACCTTGCGCATGTGTGTTGATTACCGTCCGCTTAATGAGGTGACGGTAAAGAACAAGTATCCTTTGCCCGTATTGATGATCTTTTCGATCAATTGACCGAGCACGAGTCTTCTCAAGATTGACTTGAGACGGGCTATCATCAAGTCGAGGATCGGGGCGAGGATATCCCTAAGACGGCCTTTGCTACTCGTTATGGTCTTTACGAGTACACCGTCATGTCTTTTGGTTTGACCAATGCTCTGCTTTATTCATGAATCTTATGAACTCGGTATTCATGGAGTATTTGGATAGGTTCGTGGTGGTATTCATCGATGATATCCTTATCTACTCCAAGAGTGAAGAAGAGCATCTTGAGCATCTTCGGCTTGTGTTGGGCAAGCTGCGAACACCATTGTATGCCAAATTCAGCAAGTGCGAGTTCGGTTGAAGGAAGTGGCGTTCTTGGGCCATGTTCTTTCAGAGGAGGTGTGGTGTGGATCCTAGCAAGGTCGGCGATGTGCTATCTTGGGGTCGGCCAAGTCGGTCACGGATGTGCGGAGTTTTCTTGGTTTGGTGGCTACTATCGCCGCTTCATCGAGAATTTCTCCAAGATTGCAAAGCCTATGACCGAACGCTCAAGAAAGACAAGAAGTTTGAGTGGTCCGCTGCTTGTGATGTGAGTTTCAGAACTCAAGAAGCGGTTGACCTCAGCCCCAGTGCTTGTTCTCCCTGATATTCACAAGGTTTTGATATCTTTTGTGATGCTTCTCGTCAGGGGTCTTGGTTGTGTTCTTATGCAGGAGGGCAAGGTTGTGGCCTATGCATCGCGGCAGTTGAGGCCTCATGAACTCAACTATCCTACTCATGACTTGGAGTTAGCTGCTGTGGTCCATGCACTCAAGATTTGGCGGCATTATCTGATTGGTAACCGTTGCGAGGTGTATTCCGACCACAAGAGCTTGAAGTACTTGTTCACCCAGCCAGATCTGAACCTCAGGCAAAGAAGATGGTTGGAATTGATCAAGGACTATGACATGGGCATTGGTACCATCCGGGCAAGGCCAATGTCGTTGCGGATGCACTCGATCGGAAGGTGTATTGCAACATGTTGATGCTCCAAGAGCAAGCACGCTCTCATTTCGTAATTTCAGCGCCTTAATTTGGGTTTGACCGAGCACGGTTCTCTTGCTACATTGGTTGTGCAACCAACCTTGGTGGACCAAATCAAGGCGACACAGTGAGCAGATGTTGGTGTGAGCGGATCAGCGAACATCAAGGATGGGATAGCCAAGTGCTTTTCAGAGGATGAGCATGGCGTTGTGTGGTTTGGGCGGCGTCTTGTGGTCCCTAAGGTCATGGAATTGCGGGATTTGATTCTCGCGAAGCCCATGATTCTCCTTTGTCTATTCATCCGGGGCTACCAAGATGTATCGGGACCTTCGCCGAGATTGCAGTGGACTCGCATGAAGCGCGAGATTGCCGGGTTCGTTCGAGAGTGCGGCGTGTCTTTGTCGTGTGAAGGCCGAGCATCGGCGTCCAGCGCAGTCTTCTTCACCTTTGCGGTGCGAATGGAAGTGGGATTCCGTTGGCATGGACTTCATCACCGGTTGCCCGCTCGTCAAAAGGAATGATGCTATTTGGGTCGTGATCGCGGGTTGACTAAAGTGGCACATTTCCTTCTGTCAAGACTCGCCGTGTGGGGCCTTTGGCGAACTTTATGTCTCGAGGATTGTGAGTCTTCACGGTGTACAGAAGACGATTATTTCGATCGTGGTGCACTTTTCACCTCGCGGTTTTGGCATAGTCCGCACAGAGCTATGGGGACCGCCTTCATTTCAAGATGACCTTTCATCCTCAGACTGATGGTCAGACGGAGCGAGTCAACCAAGTGTTGGAAGATATGCTTCGTGCTTGTGTTCTCTCCTATGGGAAGAAGTGGGAGAAATGCCTACCATTTGCTGAGTTCTCCTACAACAATAGCTTTCGAGCGGTCTTGGCATGGCACCATTTGAGGCTTTGTATGGGAGGAGATGCGAACCCCATTGAACTGGTCGAGATCGGTGGCGGCGATTTCGGCCCGCACTCGATCAATGAGGCGAAAGTCAAGTTCGATTGATCGCGAGCATCTGCGCACGGCCCGATCCGGAAAAGAGCTATGCAGATCGTCGTCGCCGTGAGCTGAGCTTTGAGCCCAATGACTTTGTGTATCTCAAAGTCTCACCCTTGAAGGGCCATCAGCGTTTTGGCATCAAGGGCAAGTTGGCTCCTCGATATGTTGGGCCTTACCGTATCATCGAAAGTTGGAGCGATCGCGCATGATTGGAGCTACCACCTGCACTTGAGGGGTGCATGATGTGTTCCATGTTTCACACGAAGAAGTGCCTCGCGTCCCGACCGAGGAAGCTCCATTGGAGGTTCTCGATGTGCGGGAGAATTTGACCTACCACGAGCATCCTGCTCGTATTCTTGAGAATCTGAGCGAGGACGAGGAACCGTGTCATCAAGTTCCTTAAGGTTCATGGTCAAACCATTCAAGAAGAAGCAACTTGGGAGCGCGAAGATCGCGCCGTGCAGATTTTCCTTCTTTCTTCTCGAGTAAAGAATCTCGGTCGAGATTCTTGTAAGGGGAGAGTTGTAACATCCCAATTTTGGGCTTGTGTTTCAAATGTAAGAAAATCAGTAGAAATTAAAACTTTTCTTACATCATGTATTTCTGTGGTGCCAAGAAATTCTTGTACAAGGAAGTGTGGAAATACATTGTCACAAGTCTTGTTGATCCAAATCTTGCTATTCCAAAAACAATCTTGTCAAATCTTATGATCACCCTCTGAAAATATTTTTCCTAAGTCTCTGTGATGGTAAGTGACCCTCTGAAAAATTTCACAATTTTTAGAAATTGTTTGAATATTTTTAGAGGATCAAACTGTTTGACTCTCGAGTCAAATATTAAACAGAGCCTTGTAGAATTTTTGGAAATTTATTCACAGCATAAAACCTCTGAAAATTTTACACAAGGTTAATATCTGAGTTAGCAAACTTCAGTAAAATTTTCATAATTTCTGGAGTTATTTTGCTACCTCAAATAAATCTTTCAAAGTCTCTGTTCTTTTTCAAAGTCAAACTTGGTTTTACTGTTACTTGGGTTCGAGTCAGACTCGGGCTCGAGTCAATCGATTTGATCGAATCAACTAACTGCACCGAGCCTCCCTTTTAAAACGCGCGCGCATTCTCAACCGTTAGATCTAAATCGCACGGCCCGCGCGCGCGTATCGCTTCGGACCTTCCGGTTGCAAGATTGATTGTCAACCGTTAGATCGCAATCCAACCGCTGAGATTTCCCGAACCCTTCGGACCCTCCGGTTGCAGTTTTGAATCGGAGCCGTTGGATTAAAATCCAACGCCGCGTACTTCGTTGTAATTTGAGTTTGCAACGTGGAGCTATCTGAGCCATCCATTTCTAATCGAAGGCTCGCAATCTTCCCGTTGTGTTATAAACACGTAGGCGTGGCACTATCTCACCGTTCGCGTTTCATCCAACTACCGTGAATCGCCCGAGCTTTTTGCTGGTCATCTTCAACCTCCGTGCGAAACAGCGGTGCAAGGCATGGTGAGGTCATTTCTTGCTCCTAAAGCCACCCTAGCCGACGTGTAGGAGTATGGGAGGTACACCGAGCTAGGCCATGCCCTAATGCACGTCTTCACCTCTTTTCCTTGTCGGCCGTGCGTGGTGCTTTATGTTTTGCCGCCCGAGAGAGGAGGGTGCAAACCTAACACTTTCGTGGCTTTATAAGCACCCTCATTGCTTCCTAGTATCTCTTTAGACCACCACCAAGCTTCACTCACAGCATTGGAGCTTAATACCTCAAAAATAGCAAATCGCCATTGTTGACCCGTGGAGCTCCATTGATGTTCTTGGTGTTCAGTGGTCCTCCTTCATGTTTCTTTGCCCTAACCTCATCTATTTATCACCTTGAACATTTCCCCTCACTTAATTTTGGAATTGATTCTCGGAATTGTCCAATTTGGGGTTTGTTCAAATTCGCCTAATTTGGTCATCTTCTTCCTCACTCGGTGAGTGCTCCATTTTCCAATTCTTTGCTCTTATAGCTTCGTGGATCATAATGAAGCTATTTTGATACTTTGGTATCACTCATTTGGCTCAGGTGTCAATTTGAACCTTCTTCTTCAAGTCCGTGAGCTTTCACCTTGATCAAGCATCTCCGCCATCTTGAAGCTTCTAGTCGCTAAGGTAGCTTCTTATTAGTCCTTAGAAGCTCGCACCCTTCCTTGGACCGCAGTGAGCTTTCGCTATTTTCATGTTTAGCAATAAAGCTCCCATTTTCATTTCGGCTAGCCGCGTTCGATCCTCACCGCGCGAGAATGCTACCATTAGACTCGTTGTGCTATTGCGATTCCATTTTAGTACTTGGTGGCGCCGCGCCGCGTTGTCGCGGCGATTCGCCGTTGAAGCCACTCGGGTTTTGCGCACACGCTCCCGTTCGTCGACTCATTAGGACGCATTAATTACCAATCATTAGTTATTAATTGTGTCTTAGTCATTATTATTGAGCCACCACCGGTGGGCCCAATATCCTTAAATCAATCTCTGGTTCACTCGCATCGTTCGACATCATTAATGTCAATCATTGCTTAATTAAATGAGTCGGCATTTAATCGCCGCCGAAATAACCTCTGGTCGATTGTTGGTGCCCGCGGGTTAGAACCAAATCTCGTGATCATTAGAGTCTAATTAATGTCAATCATTAGAATCATTAATTTGGTCTTAACCGCCCGCTTAGTCGGCCGACTTGTGGGCCCGGTGCACCGTGCGCGTGGGTTAAATCGTTGCGGATCGTGACTCGAGTCACCGACATGCGGTCCCACCGTCGGTACCTCTTTTTGAACTTCAATCAATAGCCACCGTCGATCCCTTGATCAACGGCCTAGATCTTGTATGCGTTCGGACCCTCCGGTTCCCTCATCATCTGGGACCGTCCATCTTGCGATCTGCGTCGAGATCATGTGTGCAATCGGACCTTCCGGTTAGATGTGGGTTCTAAGCCGTTCATCTTTAGATCTGCGGTGCCGTAGTTCACCGAGGCAACCGCATCGTCCGGTTGCATGCACTCGTTTGGGCGTTGGATCTTGATCCAACGGTGGACCCCGATTAGGTTTGGCGCGTGCGCTATTTCCAGCGTCGTGGGTCGTTGGATTTTAAATCTACGCCCACGGGCGCCCACGTCGTTTTCTTTGTTTTGGGTTGTTGGTATTTGGTAAGTATTTATTTAACATTGAAAATGATGTAAAAACTTTAGAAACTCATAACTAATTCATTTTAGCTACTTTTAGTTAATTCCAACTGTAATAAATTATGTTATCACTTTAGCTTATTATAAAAATGGATTTAAGCATGTTCCAAAGATGTGTAGAATTGTATAACTAGGAATGACTTGATTTGGTCATTTTGAATATTCCAGAAAATGAATAAAACTTTAGAAAATGCATATCTTGCTCTGTGTATGTCCAAAATGAATGATTCCAACCTTGATAAGTTTGTTATTAACCCAATGTTAATATAAAAATGATGGTAGGTCCAAGATTGTATGAAACCTTGGTTAATGATTTAGTACCTATTTTCAAACATTTAGAAAATTCTAGGAGACTTATAAAATGCACCAGTAATTCTCTGTAAATGCAAAATATATATGATAAATTCTAGAGAACCCTCTGTTGGTATACTTCACTGTAAAATTAGCTTTGAACATATTTATGCTCTGGAAAGTGCATTATGCCAATTTTGCATCTTAGAAAAATCATAACTAAATCACTTTAACTCCAAATGACCTGAAATTTTATATGGGTTATTTCAATACCAGTAGGTAGCTACCATAAAATTTCAGCTTCAAAATCTTTCTAGAAAATATTTTTGCTACAGTGTTAATTATGGTAGAAATTGTATGTTTAGGCAAAATCTTTTACCACAAATCCAAATTAGGTTTTTCCAGTTTCTATGTCTAGGTATATTCGTATTCTACCTTATGTGTAAATTTCACGCATTTGGTTAAGTTTTGCTTGCTCTTTTGTTTATTTGTGGTTCGTCTTATTGGTTGTTCTTGGTTCTTTTTGACTTTCGCTTAGGATTCGACATTTGCGGTAATCCGAGAACGATCCTCCGCAACCAATTGAGCAGCAGCAAGAAGGCAAGCAGTTTGATCATGTTAATCCCATATTTTAAGTATTTATGTTGATTACAAATTCTATGTATGCATTGCTACTTTGTTTTAATAGTTGGCCTAGTAGATGCATTTCCTTAGCAAATGATTATCCTCTACTACCATGAGCCTAGGTTACTTGCTGTGAGTTAGAGTTCGTGGATGGGCTCTTGTCACTTAGTAGTTGCGAATTAATTGCTTAGCCATGCTTAGCGGTAGAAATGGGCGGTTATCGACTTGTCGATAACCTTGATCACACAAAACTTATTATGATTTATGATTTCCACCTTGTGCCATGTCTACTTGTGAAAACTAAAACTAAAGGCAAAATGATTTAGACTTGGGCACAATGGTATGTTGGTGTGATTC
Organism: Ampelocalamus luodianensis; assembly: GCA_036346255.1. NCBI lineage: Eukaryota > Viridiplantae > Streptophyta > Magnoliopsida > Poales > Poaceae > Ampelocalamus > Ampelocalamus luodianensis. The sequence continues at coordinate 26,886,786 of CM070626.1, read as the reverse complement.
TCGGTGTGACTGGATTGGTGCCTAAGTCACCAAGGACCGAACATCTTGTTACACTAAACCAAGCATTTTAGCGTGCTAACCACACTAGAGGGTATGGGACCTCTCTTGACTTAGTACTTTGGCGTGTATTGGCTCCGGGTCGCAGGAGGTCGCAGGAGGGATGGTGTTGGGAGCATTGTAGTGTCCGAAAGACTTCACCCGGGATGGGATTTGTTGTCTTTCGGCTTGCAATATAAGCGTATGGTGTTTCTACCCATACGAGCGGCTCGTAGTTCATACACAATATTGGAAAGCGTCTCGTAGGACTTAGCCGTGCCGGCATACCTACGGAAGTGTGCTTTTGGCTTAAAGGCGATGCAGGTGTGGGTACATTGGTACACCCTGCGGGTTAAAACTATTCGAATAGCCTCGCCCTAGGTTATGGACACGCTTGGGGAGGTCTTTCAAGAGTTAGACTACAACCTTTTAAATTAAAACTTGATGGGTGGTACGAATCGGGGATTCGTGCTATGTTGTGGTGGCTATTGGGATAGTCACTTCCAGGTGGTTACTTGTATGTATCTTTATTACTGTTATTTCAACATTAAAAACAGATTTGCAAACTTGCTTTTAAATGTATTACATTATTGCAAATAAAGTTGGCTTCATGCAAAATGAGACATACAACCTCCACCTAAACAAGCTTGCATGTAGTTATGAATAGGTCTGCTATTCCACACGTCAGTCTTGCGGGTACAAAGACAATCTTTGTGCTCAGATGCTATGCTTAATTGTTTTGATGCAGAGGAAGGAGGTGAGCCTGAAGGGCCTCACTTTTGTGAGCTGTGTTGTGGTAGCTTGGAGCGACTAGCTTAGCGGCCGGTCGGTTGCCTTGTGGGTGTATGGCTAACTGGTCGACTTTTGTTCTAGCCATCTTATGGCACTTTTGCTTCATTTGTCATTCTTGTATATTGTTATATTTGGCGGTCGGCTCTCTTTTGTAATAACTTTACTTTATGTATGTCGTTGTTGACTTAGCGTTGTATGTTGTATGGAAGTGATGTGTAATTTTGTGATGATGTGCATATGTTGCAATTGGGAAACATATGCCCATCGAGGCTTAGAATGTTTAATTAGTAATGCTAGAACCATTTGGAGGTTAAGTGTTACTAGTTAAATATTCCGGGTCCTCACAGTAACTGTGTACGACCAGTTCATATTTAGTCTCGACCAGTTCGTAACTCCTTACGACTAGGTTTCAACCACTCTGTGATTACGTTTGACCGTCTACGACCAGCTCAGTATCTCCATACGATCGATGCAGAATCGATCGAACTAGCGACTTACTAGTGTATTCTCCCTTTGCCTCACGTATCGGTTTAAACTCCGGTGAGATATTTGTCATCCATGGACTTTTCAATACTTTATCGATCGAGTGTCGGGTAACCTCATGTGGTCGAACTCTTCGACCACCAGTGGCATGGTCATGCACTTTCTTTATCCGACCACTTTGAGGGGTCCAGAGATATCTCTCCTGTTATGTCAGGAGGGGCAAATCCTATATCCGACCAGTCACATTCCTTCGCATGTTTCATAGCATACCCGAAAGCTACGTTTATAACTACCCAGTTACGAGTAGCGTTTGGCAACCCCTAAGAGTGCTATTACACATATAGGGAATCATGCTGATATCAGGTCTAAGGATTATACATCATCATTGCTTGAGACCAACTAATGACATATAGAATCATAACAATCTCAATAGTGTCTCAAGGTGGGTCTATCTAACCCTATGTTCTCTAACATGTGTTCACATCATTGATTCGATATCTCTATATCCATGACTGGTGAAACATGGTCATCAATCAATACATGTGCTGGTCGTAGTGTAACTGGTATTCCGACCAGTGACATCTGACCAGGGATACAATTTAGAACGACATCATATAAGTTAAAGAGCTTCACCAACAAGTCACATACTTGCTAATCTTTATAACCATTGATTCATTCAAGGAACAAAATAACATTTATTCAATAACTTATAAATATAGACGTGTTACAATCATCTCTATGATCGCCTCTAGAGCATATCACCAACATATACTTCTACCCTACAACCAGGGGTAAGTGTTTCACTCATTGCTATACTCATTGATTTGTACTTCATATACAACACGAACTTAGTTTTAAGGACTATGGCGGTATACATGTGTAGGTGGCACTATATTCTAATTTTTATTGTACCAAAGTGGAACAAGATAATATACCTTGATTCTCTAACCAAGAGCCAACACGACTTCACACTTGTGCAATAATTAATCGACAGGTAAACTCATTTCATCCATAAATAACTCTATGTACCACTCGTTTGCAATGATTGAGGCTAATTTTTTTTGAATCACATAGGTCGTTCGCCACATACATTGCCAAAAGAGGGAGACACATATGGAAGGGAACACCACACTACGACATGTGACACAATTTCCTGTACCCGCTAGTACACAATAATCCTATATCACATTTTTTAATGATGCCTCTCAAGCTGAACAAACCTATGTATGTAATTCTATTTTTACAGTGCCACCAGCAGCTACAGGGTAATGTATGTGGATTATATGTTTGCTGCCATATGCAAGAAATCATGGGTGGCAGGCCCAAGGATCCAGAGGTTTGTCAATCTCACAATAATTATTTTCTACTTATATATATATATATATATATATATATATATATATATATATATATACTATACTCTTCCTAGCGATGTGGCATCAACATCCGTTTAAGTACAGTCCAAATTAATGAACTCTCCGAAATTCGAGGACGATTCGCCACCTTCTTAATGGCGGAGGTCATTGACCCAAAAGGAGAGTTTCACGTGGCCGAGACTGAATAGAATTTTTTAGTGACAAACAATGTTTTCTTATTGCATCTGTGTAAACATATTGTAAAAACATTATGACAATTCATCTATAATCAATCTGTAAATTTGTTTATCTGTGATATATATGTGTATCTATGATATATCTATGTATTTGTGTATTTGCTTGTATCTATTTATTGTTTTCAGAAGGCATGGCTAGCATTTCCTGAGACTAGCCAAAAACCGTCTGTGAACATCTATTATCACAAATGGTTCTGTGCACCAACCGTCTATCATATGTAGCCCGTCACAGACGGTTGGTAAACACAACCGTCTGTGATGGCCGACATATCACAGACGGTTTCATGGTAGAAGTTGTCTGTGATAGTTGGCGTTCATAGACGATTATTTATACAAATCGTCTATGTTGTGACTTATCACAAACGGCTCAAAAACCGTCTGCAGATGCAATAAATTAGACGGTTCAAAAACCTTCTATGATAAGGGTTTAGAACCGTCTGTGATGACCATCTATGTGGTAGTGTTTGTTGTATCTTATGAGAAACATATTATATGTATCTTTTGAGAGACATATAATGATCCTTACTGAGATGCATGGAACCTAATATTGAGGAAGGTAAAAGTGAATATATCCATAAATCACTACTGCAGAAAAGGTCATCACAGGCGGTTTCATGAGTCGTCCGAGTTTATGGGTTAGTAATGACATGAGGTCATCACAGACGATTTTCGTACCATCTGTGATGTAGACTATCACAGACGGTTATTAACTCAGAACTGTTTGTGATAGTTAACTATCACAAACGGTATGTAGATGAAACCGTATGTGATAGCTGATGTATCACAGACAGTTTGTAGACGAAATCGTCTGTGATAGCTCGCGTATCACAGACAGTTTGTAGATGAAACCATTTATGATAGCTGATGTGTCACAGATGGTTTGTCCTAAGGAACCATCTGTGATATTCTTTTGTATTGCTAAATCTATTTCTGTTTATTACTAGTCTCAAAAAATGCTAGCTATGCCCTCTGAAACAAGCAGAAACACATGTACATGATGGTACATCGGCCCTTGGTAATAAAAGTTGCTTTAAAATGTAAAGCCATTGGTACAAATGATACTGAGGGTAATTAGTGGTATGTAGTCTTTTGGACCATCTTTTTCTAAGCATGCTTGGTAGTAATGTACACTACAGTAAAGTTGATTGATGGTACAATCAGTAATGAAATGTGGATTCCATGTCCTATGCAAATACAATAGTAATCAGTTTTAGCATAAATCCAGAATTAATTCCAGCAAAATTAATTATGAATAAAGCATATTTATAGCACCAATTAAATGACATAATTGACATATAAGCATGTGAATCTTTCAAATCATTTAAAAAGAATAATATGCTCAACGCACAATATGTGCACAATAAAAAGCAGCATAAAGCTAAGATTTAGAAGATTGATTATTGCTCTTAGAAGGCTAGTTGCACAAGATTTAAACTTGGCCATCACAGCAATCACGCCAAATGTAATCACAAATTGAATATGACACTTTATAGATTAGGCCCAGAGCTCAAAATAAAACTTGCTAATCTATTCAGACTAGTTCAAGCAAATCATCCAAAATTAACTTTATTGTACACAGGAACAAAGTCTATCAAGATACTATCAACTGTGATGTAGATCAGTGATCGTAAATAATCACAGAAAAACAGACTGGAAGACTGAAACTTCTGCAGGACATCATGTATTAGTTGACTGAAAAAGCTCAAAAGACAGCAAGTATATCAGAATGTATAAATTGCTCGAAACAATAGATAACAGCAGGTAATCTAACAGCTCAAGGCACAATCTATACACAATATCAAATATAATTGTATTTGTGACATCAATTCATCATAGAGCAATTCACCGAGACCACAAAAAATAACTTTGCAATCTCCCAGTGCTTAGCACATACAAATCACATAGATTGAATATATCCAATAGCAAAACACATAAGCAAGGTGATATGAAAAAATGGGATGGCCAGGGGGGTGGCCAGCTTACCTTGGTGGTGCTTGGGAGGCGCTCGGGGGAGGAGGTGCGCTGGGCTCGAGGAGGAGGTGACGTGTGCTCGGGGAGGAGGAGGCGGGCTCGGGAGGAGGCACACCGAGCTTAGGAGAGGATGGGCGCTGGGCCAGGAGACGGCACTCGTGCTCGGGAGGAGGTAGCGGGCTCGAGGAGGAAGCACATCAGATCGAGCAGAGGCGACGTCGAGGACGGCGCGACGGACTCGGCGAGGAAGGACAAGTTAGAAACTTAATTGTTTGAGTGGGGGGGCGGGCAAACCTTAGAGTCTGAATATAATTAGGGTTGGATATCACAGACGGTTCTAAAGTAGAACAGTCTGTGATAAATACACATCATAGACGGTTCTAAAGTAGAACCGCCTATGATAAATACACATCATAGACGGTTCCAATAAATATCTGAATATTTGCTAAAACTATGCTAAAACCGTTAATTTTACGATAATATGCTTTAACTATGATTATTACTGCTGAAATTATATTTGAATATTTGCTAAAATCGCTAATTTTACGATAAGTAGTTCAACACCTGTGCAAAAAACTTAGCATACTCATGTCTAATCCTACAGCCATCGCTGTAGAAGACGATGTAGTCGCCCCACCCTTCCATCACGCTGTAGTCGGTGCTCATGCACCGATGGCTATCCTCCAGCAGCGCCAACACCCAGCCCTGTGGCCCAGCCATCTTCTTCCACGTCGCCTCCGGGACCGCTCCCGGTTGATCCTCTTGGTTGTCTCACAGCCGCCGCCGGCTGGCTCTCCCTCGACCTGGCTGATGTAGTGCTTCTTAACATCGGGTGCCTCGCTAGTCGTGTAGAGGAGGAGGATGAACACATAGGCCACAGTCTTGTGGCTGGCGACGGCCGCCCGGTCAAGGTACATGAGGTCGTGCTGCATGTCCTGGTGCGCGAAGACGAGCGTGACGCCAACGATGAAGTAAGCCTCCGGGTTGCCGGCGTCGGCCAGGTGGTTGATGACGGCGAGGTAGCGCTCGTTGTCCAGCCATTTCATCGTCTTTTCCCGCTCCAACGCCACGCGCCTCCCCACGGCGCACTCCTTGGACGCATTGTACTTGGCCTTGCAACTCCAATATACATACACAATTCAAGACATCAGAATCTTAATACACAAATTACTCTATAAGAGAAAATTAAAGTGCCAAATTAACAATGTTATTGCTAGTCAGATTAGTGACATATTTCTCTAAAAAATAATATAAAAATAGTAACACGTATGAATGCATGGATTGGTTGCCACCACAAACAACAATACATATTTTTTTATGTATATAAATACGTATGTGGCTCATAGGCTGCAGAGGTCAGTCATGGGCTGAGGAGAGCTCGCGGCCACGAGGCTGATGATGTCGATGACGACATTGTGAGGAAGTGCGACGTTGATCGACGACCTCCTCGCCTTGGTCCTCGCCGTCATGCTCCGCGTGCTCACCATGGCATGCGACGATACTAGCTAGCTGTGTACATATTCAATACTGTGCGTGCATGTATTAATTGTCGCTCTTCTGTAGCAAGAACTCGCTTAATTACTACTAGATATGGAAGCATCATAATGTCGGCGCGTGAGACGCATCGCGCAGGAGCCAAAGCGGCATTGAACATATCACAGACACTTCCAACCACAAACCGTCTGTAATGAGTTAATTATCATAGACGGTTTTTAAAAAAATGTCTGTGATATTTAGTAATATCATAGACAGTTCTTGTTCAGAACCGTCTGTGATACTTCATAGACGGTTTTCAACATGAATCGTCTGTGATATTACTTCTTCACAGACGATCACTAAACCAAAACCGTATATGATTATATTTAATCGGCGGTTTTGGTCAACCGTCGTGATGAGGCGTGCGATATAGCCTTTTGTAGTAGTGAATGGAGCTCACGATTGTATTTTACTTGATCCGCGAGAAGTGCAAGGCCATGATATCAACCAATCGCTTAGCGACAACGAATTCTTGCACATGAGATGAAAATAAAATTAGACCAAACAAAGTTTGTTTCAAGAAGGTCACAAATATCACAAACAAGTAATGTATGCTAAAATATCTAAGTTATTCATGTAGAGAACCACAGATACCGTTAGTAACAAATGGACAGTAAACAATGCACTTGTCCTCTTTTACTAAATTGCGCAAAATTACACCCAGAAGAGGTTGAGTTATTTCTTCATTTAATATTTGCGTCACTATTGATAATATAGCCAGGCACACACTGTGCTGAAGACCTTGGCTGTAAATTTTTTTTCACAATCAGGAAGTTAACCTACAGAGTTGGCATTAAATTTCCAGAATCAAACAATTATAAGTCGACGATTTTGAGCATGCGCAATTCAAAGTACAGAGAGAATCAGTAAGAAAGTAATACAAAAAAATAGATACAACAACGATTTTTCCCTCAATGAATCCACAGGAAAACTAAGACTCTTAACAAACTTGTCACAATTCATAGCAAACAAATCTCGAGCTGGACAAACCCCCACAACTATTAATCAATAAATACCAAAAACCACAATAGGGGCTGATTATGTTGAATAGTAAGCCTACTCAGTCAAATGCCTAACCAACAAAGGGAACAAATCACTTAACAATGACAGAAGGCTGATTCACTGATAATTTCAAGCATTAAAAAAAGGATTATCTTGTTCTCAGCTGTGAGGACCCCGAATATTTAACTAGTAACACTTAACCTCCAAATGGTTCTAGCATTACTAATTAAACATTCTAAGCCTCGATGGACATATGCTTCCCGAGTGCGACATCGCACATCATCACAAAATTACACATCAATTCCATACAACAAACATCAATAAGTTCAACAACAACATACATAAAGTAAAGTTATTACAAAAGAGCCAACCGGCCAAATAGAGCAATATACAAGAATGACAGCGGAAGCAAAAGGTGCCATAAGATGGCTAGAACAAAAGTCGACCGGTTAGCCATACACCCCACAAGGCAACCGACCGGGCCGCCCAGCTAGACGCCTCTCAGTCTACCACAGCACAACTCACAGAAGTGAGGCCCCTCGAGCTCACCTTCTTCCTCTGCAACAATTACATTTAAGCAAGATAACTGAGTACACAAAGGTACTCGCAAGACTGACGTGTGGAATAGCAGACCTATTCATAAACTACATGCAAGCTTACTTAGGTGGAGGTTGTATGTTTCATTTTGCACAAAGTCAACTTTATTTGCAATAATGTAATACAATTGAAAGCAAGTTTGCAAATCTATTTTGTTGTCAACATAAGAGCGTAATAAAGATACATACAAGTAACCACCTGGAAGTGACTATCCCACTAGCCACCACAACCTAGCACAAATCCCCGATTCGTACCACCGTCAAGTTTTAATTAAAGGTTGTAGTCTAACTCTTGAAAGACCTTGCCAAGCGTGTCCATAACCTGGGGACGAGGCTATTCGAATAGTTTTAACCTGCGAGGGGTGTACCAATGTACCCACACTTGGACCGCCTTTAAGCCACAAAGCACACTTCCGAAGGTATGCCGGCACGGCTAAGTCCTACGAGACATTTCCAATCTTGTGCATTAACTACGAGCCGCTCGTATGGATAAAATCCATACGCTTACATTGCCAGCCGAAAGACAACCCACCGTTACGGGGGGGGGGGAAACCTTTCGGACTCTACAATGCTCCCAGCACCATCCCTCCTGCGACTCCCTACGACCCGCAGCTAATACACGCCAAAGTACTAAGTCAAGAGAAGTCACATACCCTCTAGTGTGGTTAGCACGCTAAAATGCTTGGTTTAGTGTAACAAGATGTTCGGTCCTTGTTGACTCGGGCACCATTCCAGTCACACCCAGAAGCACACCAACATACCATTGTGCCCAAGTCTAAATTATTTTATTTTCAGTTTTTAGTTTTCATAAGTAGACATGGCACAAGGCTGAAATCATAATCATAATAAGTTTTATGTGATCAAGGTTATCGACAAATCGATAACCGCCCATTTCTACTGGAAGCTAAGCATGGCTAAGCAATTAATTCGCAAACTACTAAGTGACAAGAGCTCATCCACGAACCCTAAATCACAGTAATAACCTAGGCTCACGGTAGTATAGGATAATCATTTGTCTAAGGAAATACATCTACTAGGCCAACTATCGACAATAGTTAAAACAAGATAGCAATGCATACATAGAAGTTGTAAACAACATAAATACTTAAAATACTGGGATTAACATGATCAAACTGCTTTCCTTGCTGGATTTGTTCTTGCTGCAGAGGAGTGCTCAGGTTCAAAGTTTTCTTGAACCCTAACGCGAAAAGCGATAAAAACCGATAAGAACGAAGAACACCAAAAGGAACTCAACAGCAAAGAACATCCAAATCAATGAAATTTCTACAGCAGCTAGAGGTTGATTTTAGACAATTTTAGAAACAAGAATCACTTCATTTGGACTTAGCATGAAAAAGTTATGGCTAATCTAAGTTCTCTCAGCCTGAAAAATCATAATTAAATTAATTTCGGTTACTGTTCATGGCAAAAATTTCTATAATGATCTAGAAGCTGAAATTTTTATGGTAGGTAGATAAGGTTATCCTAACAACAGCAAAACTGTGTTTGCACAATTTGGAGTTATAATGAATTAGTTATGGTTTTTCTAAGTTCTAAAACTAGTAGATCATTAATTTCAGTGGCAAGTATCACATGGAGACCTATTCAATATTATTGTACATTCCTAGTGGGTTTTAACAAAACTTAGTTTGCTCAGTTTGGAATTACAGAGAATAAGTTATGCATTTTACAAATTTTCAATGAATTTCTAGACATCATTTTCCACTAAACAAGATCATGCAGTTAAAATTATTTTCTGCTACATAATAGTGCCTAAATTCATTCTCAGATTAAAGTTCGTTCTACAACAAAGCTACAGCAACTGGAATCATTCAAAAAGGAGTTAAACTGACAAAGTTATGCACTTTTGAAATTTGAAACATTAAAAGACTTAGAAAATTTGAGCTCTAGGGAGGTCCAAATGAACTGAAGGAAAAGGAGAGGTCGTGGGCCGTTAGATCAAGATCTGATGGCTACGAGCCTTGAAGCACAGCGCACACAAGACCTCCTCCCGCACTGGGGAGGTCTGGACCGTTGAGATCGGATCCAACGGCCACGACCAGTGCATGCACAACGCACGCAAAGGAGGTCCTCGCGCCTAACAGAGGTCATGACCGTTAGATCAAGATCTGGCGGTCCCGAGCACTAGGGGAGGTCTAAAGGTCAACGATTGAACAGACGAGATCTTAACGGCTCAGATCTCCCTTAGGAGGTCCTGAACGGTTGAGATCTACCCGGGGAGGTCCTAGGCGGCTAAGATCAAGCGAGGAGGTCATAACGGTCAAGATCTCACGGGGAGGTCACGAGCGGTTGGGATTTAACCGAGGAGGTCATGGATGGCCAAGATCTACTCGGGAGGTCCTAAGCGGCGGGGTTTCAACGGAGGAGATGCGGGCGGTTCGGATCGAGCCTAGGAGGTCTGAGCGGTCTAGATCGACGCGGAGGAGGTCGGCGTTAAGGATTTTACAAAGGGGATCTAACGCTCGATCTAAATCCGGGAGGTCGTGAATGGCTAGATTGAGCCTAAGAGGTCGGGCGGGGTTGTCTTTGTAAAAGACACAGGCGCTTTACAAAGAGGGCCGAGGTGGTCTGAGGTGGTCTTTGCAAAAATGACCAAGGAAGGTCTTTTGCAAAGACGACCCAGGGTGGTCTTTGCAAAATGACCAAGGAGGTCTTTTGCGCGCACGGAAAAGATCTAAGCGGCTAGGATTTAACCGGGGTGGTCCTAGGCGGTTAGGATCAACCCTAGGGAGGTCTAGCGCGCAAGATTTTACACGAGCGAGATCTAACGGCTAGAACTAATCCCAGGAGATCTTTAACGGCGGAGATTACTCTAGGAGGTCTTGGGACTTAGAAATTACACGGGAAAACCTTCTACGGCACGGTCGACTTGGGGTGGTCTTAAGCGGTTAAGATCTAACTAGGGGAGGTCTTACACTTAAGGGTTTTCACGGAAAGATCTAAAGGTCGGATCTAGCCCTAGGGAGGTCTTAGGCGGCCACGATGAACGAGGAGGTCCAAAGACCTCACAAAAAGCGCGACAAGGTACAGAGCTCGGCGGTGAGCTTCACGCAAGACGTCGCGACGCGACCGAGGACTACGGCGGCGGGAACCCAAGCCACCAAAACGAAGCTAATAGTATTGCGAACCTATCGGAGGTGCTCTCGACGGCGGCAGCGGCCTTGAGCGCGCGAGCCGAGCGAAGCGGAGGACAAGTTTTGGCGAAATCAGCGATTGAAATCGGCGTTACGAGCTAAGCTACTTAAACCTAGAGCTCTAAGGGGCTAAAACGAACTCACGAGTGTAGGGAAGGTCGGAGGAAGTCGGAGGAACTTGGAGAAGGTCGGCGAAGTCGGCGGTGACGTGCGTCTTGGCGATGGAGAAGAAGATGAGCCCGACCCAGCGGCTCCCCAACTTGTCCACCTCTGCGATGGATAACCACGGCAAGTTAGAGAATGCTCGAGGTGCTCGAGATGACAAGTAATGAGCAAAACGTTGATGGAACCACTTTGGAGCTCGAGCCGGCGAGGAGCTCCAAGGTCCAACAATGGCGAGGAGGGTGGTGTTCTTGGGGCTTGAGTTTGAGGACCAGCTCAAGCGAGGAGCTCAAGCACGGCCAAGAACGAAGAAAGAAAAGGAGAAAGAAGGTCTCGGGCTATACATAGCACGGGAGTTTGCAATGGTGTGGGCAAAGGCTCTCGTGATCAAGAGCCATGCCACAGCCATGACCTCTGAGGACTTGACAAGGCGGTAGGGGGCGACTTCTTTAGGGCAAAGCTCGCCGCAATAAATGCATGGCGAAAGAGAGCGTTGGGAAGGACCAAAGGTGACAGGCCCTTTGCTCTCAGCGCTCGACCACGACACGCGCTGCGGTTGCGGGATTACCATGATGACCGGGGCTCGAGGAGGTCACGGAGGAAGAAGAACGAGCTTAGGAGGTCCCGGGCGTCCGGATTAACTCGGGTTGGTCTGGGCGGCCCAAATCACCCGAGGTGGGGAGGTTTTCGCGGCGGGAGGTCCTAGGGAGGTCGTCGACCGCTGGATGAAGATCCAAGGGCCTGGGCCGTCCCTCACCGTGCCGCCTGAGGGGAGTGAGCCCGAGGAGGTCGTGAGCCCCACGATCTTAATCGGACGGCCCGACAAGCGCAGCGCGCGAGGCGAGCCGAGCTCGGTGACTCGGCTCGACCGAGCCGTTGGTGGGTCGGACTCGGGTCGACTCGAGCAGAGTGCGCTAAGCCGAATTTGGGTTCCAAACTGATCTCGAGTTTGGGGGATTTATTTGAGGTAGCAAAACCACTCCAAAATTTATGAACTTTTACAGGAGCTTGCTAACTGAGTTATTGACCTTGTGTAAATTTTGCAGAGGTTTTTGTGCTATATATTTTCCTCCAAAAATTTTAACAAGGTGCTGGTCCACAGTTTGACCAGATTTTGAACAGGTTTGACTGACCTCCAAAATATTCAAATAATTTCTAAAAATTGTGAAATTTTTCAGAGGGGTCATATACCAACCCAAGAACTTAGGAAAAATATTTCCAGGAGATGATCATAAGATTTGACTGGAATGTTTTTGAAGACTGAGATGTTGATGAAAAGACTTGTGGTTTTTGTATTTCCATAACCTCTTGTACAAGATTTGCTTAGTACACAAAGGAAATACATGATATAAGAAAAGTTTTTAATTTCCCCTTATTTTTTTACATTTGAAACACAAGTCTGAAATTTGGGATGTTACAACAGCAAACAGAAAAGAGCAGGTAACAATACCCAAGCAAAAGTAATTTTGCAAACAAATTTAAAAATACATAACTCTATTAAGGGACAAAAGCTAATCATTATTGTACTTACTCACCTACGGACTGCCAAAAATGAACTACTGCTAATTGTGTTATTGTGAGATGTTCCCAAATAAAAAAATGTGAGATAATTATGAAGTACTCTAACAGCTATAAACTAGACAAAGCAACAGGGTAACCTGCATGTGAGATGTTCCCAAATAAAAGCATGCCTAACACCGTGACTTTATCGTTTCTTCTTAAAAAAAGAACATCATGACTTTGTCAAAAAAGAACGCAAGCAATTTGCTATTATACTATATATATACTATATATTAAGCTTGGTGGGATTGGCCCCAGCCGGCCCGGCCACGTCGGCCCAAAAGGACTGCCGCCCGATCGCGCTCGCCCTCGTGTGCGGCCGCACGATTGCGCCTGCGCTTCGTGCGTTTGCTGCGCTGCGGCTGGGACGCGTGTCCGCTGGGACCTGCTGCCTCGCGCTAGCCCGCGTCGTCGTGCGCTTAGGGCTATTTGGTTCAGCGCCAAAACAAACAATACCAAAATTTCACGTTGCCATGATTATTTGGGAGCAGTTTTTATTTTTTAATCTTTTTTTAAGAAATATTTTAAAGATAATCTCTTTTTAACTTTATTTCCAATTCTAACCCCTTTGGTCACGCCATGACCCGTGGCGTAACCAAAGCGTCTTTATCCACGTCACCTACCACGGCGTGACCAAACTGCGAGATAACCCCCAAGCCAACACGCGTCGTGTTGGGCTAAGTCTTGTCACGCCAAGAAGAGTGGCGTGACAACACTCATTCTCACGCCAAGATCCGTGGTGTGACAACGTGCTTTTGCCACACCACGTGTAGAGGCGTGGCCAAAGGGGTTAGAATTGAAAATAAAGTTAGGAAAAAGCTATCTTTAAAATATTTTTTAAAAAAAGATTAAAAAATAAAAACTGCTCGTTATTTGGCTAGCATTTGATCCAGTACCAAAATTTGGCTTTACTCCCATTGCCTGGCTTTTCCAAACCAATTTGTTGGCAGTGTTGGGGTGCCAAATTTGGCCACCAAAAATTGGTAAGGCAGCAGCATGCACAGCGCCATGTGTCACATGGTGATTCGTATGGATAAGTACATTAATTGCTTGGTTAGATGGATTAATCAGTTACAAATGATCATATTTCATAAACCGAGTATTCGATTTGTGATCCGTTTGAACTGTTGTGTTTTTTGTCATTTTATCAACAAAATAAGACCTATATTGATATATTTTGGAGAAAAAAAAAAGATATCATACGAGACTCATGTGTAAGATATCATAATCATAATTTTGGTAAATTTTGGCTGCAGTTCAAACATATCAATTTCAACATTGCTCGTGAATTGATATAGCTACAATTCAAATAATATTTTTTGGCTCAGTTTTAGTATTACTTGTCTTTTAATATTACTAAAATTTTAATACGACTAAAAAAGGCGTCACAATCCAGACAGTCCAGACAGCCCCTTAATGCGACGTGCGTGGCCCCGCCTTCCGCGAGCGCAGCGCGTGCGTGCCCGCACCGGGTGGCGCAGGTGGTCTTTCGCCGTATCCCCAGCTCTCTCTTCTCGCTTCTTCTCTCCGTCGAGCCTGGCCGCGGCTCGCCTTTTCGCCTCCCTTCCTCCGCGCGGTCCTCCTCCGACGCCGCCGCGGCGCGCCTCTCTCCCTCCCACCTCCGTTCCCCTCCCCCTCTCTTCTCCGCCTCTCTCCCTCTCCACCCAGCGCCCTAGCCTCTCCCTCCCCCGCCGCATCTCGAGCCCCGTGTTTTCCCCCGGTCTCCTTTTCCCCTTCGCCTCCCGTCCTTGCCTCCGCCGCCGGTCCTCCCTCCGGGTAGACGGCGATCGTATCGATAATGGGTGGTGGCGAAGCGGCCGAGGCGTCGGACGCGACACTCGAGGAAGGCTGCGCTCGCCTCTGCACGAGTTGGCGGTGGCGGCGAGGTCTTGGCGAGAGCGGAGGCGGCGGTAGAAACAGTAGGAAGTGGGAGAAGACGTGCCGACATCTTTGGCGTGTCTTTGCCGTCGAAGGTCGCTCGTGGAAGCGGTTTCCGCGCCGCCCGGGCGGCGTGAGGCGGTGTCCATCGTCGTCCCCTCCAGGACCGTCGTCGTCGAGCACGACCCCGCCGCCGTCTCCCAGTCCCACATCAGTAACCAACCTCCTCCCCACAAATCTTAGTTCTCACAAGAATCCTACAAATTTCGGTCTGTTGTCTCAAGGACTACATGAAGGCGGGCGTCATCGTCTTCCTCTTCACCACCGCAGAATGGCTCGAGACCCTGGCTTGCAGCAAGGTATTGAGTCGAATTCAAAAATCTTGCAATCTTGCATTACCTGCCATGATCAATACTTTATCGTGTAGAATTTTAGAAATCCTGGGATGATGCATTTACCTGCCATGATCGGTGTTAGACGACTATATATGGTTAGTCACTATATATGGGCCCTTGGCATTATGGCTATTATAGATTGATTGCTCTTATATTAGGCAAGGAGATCCCACGGTGGTCTGTTTCCATAAGCTAACCGGGTCCTCCTTGCCTAATCATATATATGTAACCTTTTGGCCCCTAATCTCGCCCGCTTCATTGCGCCTCCAGCGCATCCTCTGCCGCGTCGCGAATCAGCGCGCCATCCCTCAGCCGGACGCGTTCACGATCCGATCTAGCGGTCGTTGCTCTTCCTCGTCGCCGTCGCGCCTCGTCCAATCTGCATTGCTCGCGTAAATACGCCGGCGGCGCCGCCTCCACTCGATCTGCGGGCCATGCCCGGCTCGTCGTCGCTGGCGGCGCGCGCCTCCGCTCCTGCGGCCATGCGCGAGGACCTCCGCCGCGCGAAGACCTCCCGCCCGCCGGCGCCGCCGCCGCCAGCCAGCGCGCCAGCGGCGAGCGAGGCCGCGCCGCCGCCAGAGCGTAACGCCGCCGCCGCGCGTGAGATCTCCGCCGCCCGGCACGAACCGCTCGGGGCGCCACCCTTCAGCGCGCGCCAGCGCCGGCGAGGCTGCGCCGCCACTCGAGAGCGCGCGCCGCCGCGCGCCCGTGGCGCCCTTGCCCGCGCGCGGCGAAGCGGTGGCTTGCATCAAGCCCTCTAAGCCGCGCCGCCGCCTCGTCCGCCACGACGGTGGTCAATCTCTTCGGGACGCCCTCCTGGCACACGAAGCCGCCGCCATCATCAACCTCCACGCGCAGGCCGTCGGGGTCCAGAACATTCGCAGCCTCGTCCCCGCCATCCTTGACATGGAGTCCAATAACTACTCCCGCTGGCGCCACCAGATGCTTCTGGTCCTTGGGAAGTTCTCCCTCCAGCACCATGTCCTCGCCGATGCTGCTGATTACACCTTCCCCGACTGGGAACGCATGGACTGTGTCGTCATGACATGGCTCAACGGCACCATCTCTCCCGATCTTGAGGAGATTGTCCGGGAAGCCCACCCCATCGCCGCGCCATCGGCTTGCCCAGAGCAGCGGTTAGCCTTTGAAATCGCGAGCGGCGAGCCCTCTACCTCGGCGCGCGCTTTCGCAGCCGTCCGGCGATCTCTCCATCACCGACTACTACCGCAAGTTCAAGTCCATGGCGATGCTCGGGCGACTTGGGGAGTAAATCACCGTCGTACACTCGTCCTCAACGTCATCCGCGGCCTCAACGAGCGTTTCGCCTCCATCGGCATGCATCTTCGGCGTGGGCGTCCGTTCCCCACCTTCCTGGTGGCCCGTACTGACCTCCTCCTTGAGGAGCTCAATCTGGCCCATCACTCGACGCCTTCGTCCACCGCCCTCGCCGCCACCGGTGCGCGGCTTTGTTGGTCTTCATCGGCAACCCGGCAAGCGGCGCACCCTCCGATGCTTCTCCGCACCAACAACAACTCCGGGAACTCGGCAAAGGCGACAAGCGTGGCAACATGGCGGCAAAGGCAAGCGGCACTCGCACGCTCTGGCTCGGCGCCATACGCCAAAGACCAACCGGCTCGCCGGTGGCCCGTGGCCCAGCTTCTACAGGCCGTGGTCAGGCTCCATCAACATGTGGCCTGGGAATCGTCCTCCCATGGCTCCAATCCCAGCGCCCCGTCCTCCTTTGCCGGCCCTGACCACCTCGTGCGAGCCCTGTGGCCGGCGCCCGAGCCTGATGGGCTGCTCCTCCCGGCGCCCAGGGGTCGTGGGCTGCTCCTCCCGGCTACTACTACCCCACCGCCGGCACGCCATCCTGGGATGCACAGGGACTTGCTTCCTCCTTTAACACCGTGTCGCTGACCCCACCTCAGCAACACGATTGGATCTTCGACACCGGCGCCACCTCGCATATGACCTCCAACACCGGTACACTCTCCTCCACCTCTTCCTCGCGGTATCCTATTCCACCTTCAATTATTGTCGGTAACGGAGCCTTACTGCCCGTCACCTCCTCTGGCACAGCTCATCTTCCCGGTTCATTATGCCTTAATAATGTCCTTGTTTCACCTGGGCTTATTAAGAATTTAATTTCCGTACGCAAATTCACTTCCGACAATAATTGTTCTGTCGAATTTGACCCCGCTGGTTGTTCTGTGAAGGATCTGCAGTCCCAGAGAGTGATTACCAGGTGCAATAGCTCCGGGCCGTTGTACCCTCTTCGACCTTCTGGCGCACCATCCCTCCCTGCTGCACACCTCGCCACTGCTACTGCATCCTCCGCGTCCACCCTATGGCACCGTCGTCTCGGTCATCCTGGATTCGAGACTCTGTCCAAACTTATGGCTTGCAATAAAGAAATTAGACAATCTATATGTCATGCTTGTCGGCTAGGCCGTCATATACTTCTCCTTTTCCTGTGTCAGCATCCCGTGCCTCATTTATTTTTGATCTTATACACTGTGATTTATGGACCTCGCCAGTTCCTAGTGTATCCGGTGTCAAATATTATTTAGTCATTCTCGACGATTGCTCTCACTACATATGGACATTTCCTTTACGGCTCAAATCTGACACGTTCACCACCCTGTCTAATTTCTTTGCTCTTGTTTCCACACAGTTTGGATGCACCATCAAGTCTGTCCAATGCGACAATGGGCGCGAGTTTGACAACTCCAGCGCCCGCACCTTCTTCCTTACTCACGACACTCACCTTCGTATGTCGTGCCCTTACACGTCCGCTCAGAATGGGAAGGCTGAGCGGGCCATTCGCTCCCTCAACAATATTGTTCGATCTCTTCTTTTTCAGGCTTCTCTTCCACCTCGCTACCGGGTAGAGGCCCTGAACACCGCCACCATGCTTCTCAACATCTTACCAACCAAGACGCTGCGCTCCCGCTCGCCACTTGAAGCCTTATTTGGCTCTCCTCCAGTATGATCACTGCGCGTTTTCGGTTGTCGATGCTATCCCAACCTATCCGCCACAACTATCCACAAACTCGCTCGCGCTCCACCGTGTGTTTTCTTGGCTACTCTGCTCATCATAAAGGATCTGCCGCTTGACACCGACTCCAATAAGATCATCATTTCTCGGCATGTGATCTTCGGCGAGTCTTCTTTTCCTTTCTTTGGCGCACCCAACACACCCTCTCCTCGGAGTTTGAGTTCTTGGATGCCTTCACTAACCCGCTCAAGTGCCCATAGGCCCGACTTGGTGTTTATTGTTGCGGGAACATCACGGCTTCTTCGGCGCCTCGGTGACTGCAGCCCGCGCTGCATCACGTCGCGGTAGTGCCTCGGCGCCCTTCCTCTGGCGTCCCGGCTCCTCGCGCCGACGACCACGTGCGGCTGCAGCTACTCCGACGTCCCCCGCACAGCCACGTGCGGCCCCGCCGTCTCCCGCACAACCACGTGCGGCTGTCCAGCGCCCGCCGCGCCTTGCTATCACCAAGGTGTTTAGCCGGCGTCGCCCAGCTCCTTCGGCGCCCTCACACTCGTCGCCGGTCGCTCCTGCACCCCTTCCGAAGGGTGCCATAGCCATTCCCCCGGTGGTCAATCAACATCTCATGACAACCAGGGCGAAATGCGGCATCCGGCTTCCTGCGGTCTACCATACTGCAACGATGTCTCCTGTGCCGAAGACATATCGTGCTGCTCTTGCTGACCCACAGTGGCGAGCTGCCATGCTGGAGGAGCATGCTGCCCTTCTTCAGAACAGCACCTGGGATCTAGTTCCACGCCCTCCCGACACAAATGTGGTCACCGGGAAATGGATCTTCAAACACAAATTAAAGGCTGATGGCTCATTGGACCGCTATAAAGCTCGCTGGGTTCTTCGCGGCTTCACTCAGCGGCCCGGCGTTGATTTTGCAGAAACCTTCAGCCCCGTCGTCAAACCGGCCACTATACGGACTGTTCTATCTCTGGCTCTCTCTCGCAACTGGCCCGTTCGTCAACTTGATGTGAAGAATGCGTTCCTACACGGCACTCTTCGCGAGGCGGATGTCTTGTGTTCAGCCCTCCGGTTGAGATTCGGTCATCGGACTCGTCTGCCGTCGAACCGTTCTCTCTACGGTCTCAGCGGCGCCTCGGGCATGGTACGGCCGTTTCCGGCCTACGGTCTCTCTCGGGTTTGTGGAAGCCAAGTCTGACACCTCGCTCTTCGTGCTCCGCCGCGGTACTGACACTATTTACCTACTACTCTACGTGGATGACATCGTCCTCACTGCTTCGTCGACTGCACTCCTCCGGTAAGACTTGTTTATGCTCTCAGCCGGGAGTTTTCAATGAAGGACTTGGTGACCTTCATCACTTTCGGGATGCGAGTTGGCCGGGCGATGGTCTCTTTCTCACGCAGCGACAGTACATGCAGGAGATTCTCGACCGTGCGGGCATGGCTGAGTGTACACCCTGCTCCACCCCGGTGGATACTTGCTCGAAGGTCTCGGGCCTGGATGGTGCTCCTGTCAGTGACGCCACAGATTTTCGGAGTTTGGCTGGTGCCTTGCAGTACCTCACCTTCACTCGTCCAGACATCTCCTACGCCGTACAGCAGGTCTGCCTCCATATGCATGACCCTCGGGAGCCTCATCTTGCAGCTCTGAAGCGCATCCTGCGGTACATACGTGGTACTCTTCACCTCGGGCTGCTCATTCGACCCTCAGCACAATTTGATCTGGTGGTTTACTCCGACGCCGGTCGGGCGGTGTCTAACACACATAAGTCCACCTCAGGCTATGCCGTATTTCTCGGGGATAGCCTCGTCTCCTGGTCCTCCAAGCGCCAGAACACTGTCTCCAGGTCCAGCGCCGAAGCTGAGTATCGTGGAGTTGCCAATGCCGTGGCTGAGGCATCCTGGTTGCGCCAACTTCTATGTGAGCTCCACTCCCCACCCAGCAAGGCTACCTTGGTTTATTGCAACAACATCAGTGCCGTCTACATGTCTTCCAACCCGGTTCAGCACCAACGCACCAAACACATTGAGATTGATCTTCATTTTGTTCGGAGGCGTGTCGCCATTGGTGCTATCCGTGTTCTTCCGCGTCGACGGCATCATCGGTATGCCGACATCTTCACCAAGGGCACGCCATGGCGATCTTTCAAGAATTCGGTCGATCACGAGCGTTTGTGCGAGCGCTCCATTGCGGGGTGTTAAACGACTATATGGTTAGTCACTATATATGGGCCCTTGGCATTATGGCTATTATAGATTGATTGCTCTTATATTAGGCAAGGAGATCCCACGGTGGTCTGTTTCCATAAGCTAACCGGGTCCTCATTGCAATATATGTAACCTTTTGGCCCCTAATCATATACAGTTTTCCATAAGCTTTCAATCGTACTTTATCTTTTGTAGAATTTGATAAAATTTGCGATGAGTGATGAGAATTCGATTCTTGAATATGGTGGTTGTCACACATTGTGGCGTAGGCCGCCGGGATGTCGTCGTTGATGAGCATGATCTGCCAAGGGGTCATCGTGGAGGCGGGGAGGTTGTCAACGTTTGCGGCGTCGGCGAGGTACCGTCATCATTGTCGGGCCGAGAGGTGGTCGATCGGCGGTGTGGTGGTCGACGAGGAGCCTCACCGGGAGTCCTTCTGGTGCGAAGCAACCGCGATCCGAGTGCGGGACCGCACACCGAACTTGGACGGTAATAAAGCGCCTTTTCGAGTCCATTCGCAAACTTGATGAAGTCGAAACATCGAAGATCCTCAAATGCAACAATGTTCGTGGTACTCGCCACGTTGCGAGCTACATTCTTTGTGAGGACGATCGCTCTTCTTGAGAACTCCACGATGGCTAAGATGGAAAGGTGGTGGAGGAGCGCAGCAGCAGGTCGAAGACGCGGCGGGTGATTGATTCATGCACAAAGTACTACACACCAGGTACGCAGCGATGCACACACCTTCAGATACGATCATATTCTGAAGATGGACAGTGGACAACAAATTCAGCAGAAACATTGTTCCTGTGCAGCTGTTGTGGTTCTTGCAGCTGGGGTGGCTCTGCTCCCATTGTTACTCGGAGACCATGACCTCTGCTCCCTGCAAGCAAGATTTCTAAATTAGATTATTGAGGTGACATTTGCCATGAAAATGTTTACATCATGTTCAGCTAATTGGTATTGTGGGATAGTCTGTCAGAGATAGCCAACCCTTTTTTGAGATATTGATCGTCCAAACTTTACTTTTCTGCTGCTTTCAAGCCCTGAGAATACAACCAATTTTGTACTACACCCTACAATTTTAGCTCTTAAGTTTAGTCAGTTTCCTTGCATGTACTTTTGGTAGTTCATATACTAGATTATGCTAAAGTTGTGTGATTAACGTCGTATTTTTTACAAGATAGTTGGCACACTATCAAATTTACTTATAATATTTTATGGAGTTTAGTCTTTACTAGTTGAATCAACTTCGTGGAAGGTACCAAAGATATTATCAAATGGAACCTCAAGCACTTGGTCAGGTCTTTAAGTTTGCAGCTCTTCAAAAGTGTAGAAACTCACAGGTCAGGTTTTTCGTGTTGGTATATTAGATTTCGTGGTTATCTTTTGTCAGGTCCAAATCCCAGCCACAGGAATTGGCAAGGGATAAGTACTGCACGTCCTTTAGTACCGTCTGTTACATGAACTACATAGTGATCCCAATGATAGCACAGTTCCTATCGTATAGTCAAGATATATATGCATTTGCATCAAATATTGCACTCAGGTATCGTCTTTTTTTAGCTCCGAAAAAAAAATCTTACATCTTTGTCTTTGTTATCTTGCTGTGGTCAATCACACAATAATACATAACCATTTATATCACTATCAGATTTACGTATCGTAGCTATATAACTATCTCTATTTTCCCTTTTAGTAACAATCTTACCATACCCATAAAAATTGGTTACATTTCTTCAGGGATTTTTTCGCTGTTGCTACATAGACAACCCTCCAACAATACTACAGAACCTAGATGTACCTAACTACTTCCACATTTTTTTTTTACCATCACTAGCCTTTTTTTGGGTTCCTATATGCTTCTAGCATTTACTATGATTATCTTCAATTACCTCCTGACTTACCTTAGGAAATTTGCTCTTCGTCACCATTGCGGATCGACGATGGTCATCCTCAAACACAGCCTTGCATCCAACATGCTCCAGATATTTATCTTTTCCTCAACAAACCATTAATCCAACAGATTTCGAGCTACCGCCATCATTCCAAGACTACACACACCCCCACTCATCTGCATCAGCAGAACCTTTTATGTACATGTCCCCGCCTCAGCTGCAATCACCCCTTTCTTCTTTTCCCATTGTAAATGTTTCTTTGCTAGTTTGCTTCTTATTTAATAAATATATACAGTAGGGCCAGCTTTGTCATACTGTTTTACTGTTAGAAAAAAAGATGATCTCCTTGCTTGCGATCTTGCAATCAATTTTCAATACCCTATGTTAAAGTAGTTTTATTCTTTTTAAATTCCCTTTTGCATGATTTCACCGTTCGACTTTACAACATATAATCCAGTTTTAATCTTATCTTGATGAGAATTTCATCAACGTTCTCTGTGTATTGCAAATTGTTTTGTGGTCTATAACAAACTCATTTTATTCTTGTCTTTTGCTAGCTTTTGATATATTGCCTTGTGTGATCTTCACTGTCAATAGGGTCGAAGCGAGCCGAGCCCTCGTGCTCGAGCCCGCATGAGCTCGGCTCGTCTTGGCTCGTTTGAGAACGAGCGGAAGAATGGCTCGGCTCGGCTCGGCGGCTCGAGCGGTTCACGAGCTCGCTAGCGAGGATCAAATGCTATGCGAACAGCGAGTGCATCCATAATCCATTCAAATTCAATCAACAAAATCACAAAATCATCAATCAACAAAATCAGTGCATGTGCATCCATTCAATCAACATATTCAACAATCAGTGCAGGCGTGCAGCGGCGTGGTCGAAGGGGCGGCGGCCGGCGGGAGAGAAAGGGGATCGAGCGGAGGACGTGGTCACGGCTGACGGGGGGAGCACGGCTCGTGGTCGATGTTGCCAGGAAACGCATGCCCAGCCGCTCCTCTCGCGCGCCTCCTCATCATCCTTGTCAACCTCTTCGTCATCCTCGTCGACCTCGTGCGACTCCGGCAAGAACGTGCCCCTCAAGTGCTAAGAGCCGTACGCCGCCCACCCGCTTCTGACCGGCGTCTCCCCCTCGGACTCCGGCAAGCACTCCCAAGCGTCGTGGCATCCGTGTGCTCCCGCGTGACCGCGGCCGACGGTGGCAGCGGAGAGCCCCCCAGGTGAGCGCATCTGGGTGCCCGAATGTTCCGTGGCCTGGAGGGATTTGAGAAGGAGGGCGACCGGTTCGATGCGGTTGTAGTCTTGCTAGTGGCTGTGACCCGTGGAGGAGCGGTAGCGGGTGTAGTGCGGCCGCCGTCGCCGGGGGGTGGTGGGCTGGTGGCTGTGGGGGAGCGACGGCGGGTGGAGATGCGGCCGCCGCCGCCGGGGGTGGGGGGAGAAGTGAGAACCGGAGAAAGGGGATCGGGGATTCGGGGGAGGCAAAGCCGCAAAGGGGATCGAGGGAGGAATTGGGGGGGGAGAAAGGGGATCGGGGATTCGGGGGTTAGGCGTTAGGGATTTGAGTAGGCAGCGATTTGAGTTGGGAGAAATGGAATCCTCGGCCGAGCCAAAAAAAAGCTCGTGAGCCGCTTGCGAGCGACTCGAGCTCGGCTCGAATTTTCACCGAGCCAAAAGGTAGGCTTGGCTCGGCTCGAAAATTCACAAGCCGAGCCGTGACGAGCCCGAGTTGAGCCACAAGTCTCGAGCTATTTTTCCAGCCCTACCTGTCAACCATGTTGACTTTGTTCTCTTACACTGTTACACTATGTTATTAAATTTATTCCTTTAACAATAATATTTACAAAAAAAAATGTGTACAGTCTTACCTGTTGTCGATCCAGTCTCATTGGCATAAATTTAAAACTATTTGTTCGATAGATTTGGTTCAAGAAATTATACTTCTTCATATTCCATAGTTTGAATTGCTTCTTTTTTCATTTTCCCTTCCTTTCTATGCTCAAGACTAGCAGACCCACATATGCAAAAAAAAAAAAAAAAAAAAACCTGTTTACAAAGATGATCTATTAGTGAAGCTCACGACCAACAGCGAACACAGAAAAAGACAGCACCCCCTCAAACCTGTAGACAGTCACATCCACGTGTGGCATGTTCAGCAAACTGGCTTAGATGGAAAAGGAGAAATATTGCGATGGACTGATGGTTGTGCTTATGATAAGTTGCTTCTTAATTAAATTGAAAATAACTTGATATATTCAGTCGAGTAACTTAAATTATGTTTACACTTTAAGCAGTGACTGCAAAACATAAAGAGTGAATCACCTTACCTTATATGAAATGCGTTTGGTTACACATTATTTTGTTCCATTTGGCTATGTAAGAATTTGCAATTGTGCACAGGACCTTGAAGATGCTGGCTCCATACATTGATCCTATGCCTATCGAGGTTCTCGCTGCCTTCAACTTGCCAAACCTCTTTGATGTAAGCCACACCACTAATTATAGTTCACTTAATAAACGTTACTCGTGGTGCACCAGCTACGGTTGGAATCTAGAGATCATACTTCTCATTTTTTTTAGATATTTATGTGTTAAGTGTTAAACATCCCTGTGTGATGATCTCTTCAACCAATGGAGGTCATACCAAACATGTTCAGCAACTTACAAGTAACTAATACAAGACAAGTCCCTTTTTTCAATCTCCAGATTTAAGCATTTAATAAAAAAATTGTGGAAGAAAGAACAACTGATTGATTGCAGGCAATAACTGATATAGCTGTATTTGATCTATTCGAACTTATATTATATCGTATTTTCTGTTATCTGTCTGCCCTCCTAAATGCTGTCCTCAACATCATTTTTTTTTAAGTTTTAGGCTTATATGGGAATTCACAAACCTAAGAATCGGGATGAAGCTGATTTTGCTCGGAGAAGGCTTATATTTGATGATTTCCTTTACCTCCAGGTATCATTATTTATTCCTAACATATAATTAGTAGTAGCATCATATCATTATTTTGCTCGGAACAGTATACATACTTTTAGTACTATTAGGTTGTCTTGTATGCTTTAGTATGGCAAACAATTATTTGAGAAAAGAAATGCATACAAATTACGATCATGTAGCGCCATTCGCACTCGCATTCTGTCCTTGAATAAATAGATAGAAGCAGAGAGTTATTTAAAATGTCATGAATATTCTTGCTTAACCGTTTGTTTCCTCAGTAAATATTCTCGACCCACACCGTTCTATATAATCTCTTTCTTTGCGAAACTAGATGAAATGTCTATACAAATTACAGATACCCTGCTCTCATGTATAATGGAAACTGATATGTTGCGATTGTCTTTTATTGGATTCGATGAGCGATGAATGTTGGAGTCGTTTGTTGTGACCGAAGTGAGCCTTTGTTGGTTTGGATTTTGAAATATTCAGATCTGAGCATCTCTAATCCTCCTCCTCGCATTGTAAGATGTATGTTACTTCTCTATCTGTTTCCCTTCTGTATGATAGTTTTTTTGTCTTGATTTGTTGCAATTTATCTTCGCACAAGAATGCAAGATTGCGAATGATAGATGTTCGGCTTAGGTACTCATTTTTTCAATTTCTTGGGCGATCATTTTATTTCATGCTTCTATTCATTATGCTTATGTACTGCTTCTTTATACGTGTTGTACATTGAATTAATTTATTTCTATACTACTATGTTATCTATTATTATTATTAAATTCATGTGGAGGCACAGAGTTAAATATGAACTTATCTATGTCACTGTGCCCGGCAATGGTCCATATCCGTGCCTGCAAAAAAAAAAAAAAAAACTCAATCGGAACCCCACGCCATTTGGCACGGGTTAGCTTCTAGTAACTAACTAAAAGAACGAGAAGTAGATTGGTCGACTAGCCTTCTTCAGAGCGTTGCTCATCTCAGGGTACCTATGTATCAGTGATCAAGTCAAACAGAGCCACCTGGCTATCCCATCAGATGATATTATCAAGCAGGTGAGATAGACATATCACCTCTCCAATGGCTATATCACCTCTCCAATGGCTTCAGATCGCTTCAGATCGCCGTTATTGCAGTTGTTATACTTCAGGTAGTGGACTACCTACAACGGAACCAATGAATCAAAAGGATTAAACGTTTGGAGGATGATCTATTTACACATGTATATGCAACCATAGGATTGATCATAACTTACACATGTATATGCAACCATAGGATTGATCATACTTCATTTTAACCTGTTACCAAAAATCATATGACACTAACCCATGACGCGAAAGTTCTAGCGTCCTGCTCCTCGAAACCAAGAGATCCAGGCTGAACCTTTGCACATGTCTTGTATCTACAGAGAAAAATACGGCGCAGAAAACAGTAAATAAACCGGCAGGGAAAAAAAGGAAGGTCGGACTGACAAGAAACCACAACGTGAATTGAATTGTGATAGCTGGGTAATTAGTTGATCCTACTTACCCTGCATCAGAGTAGATCCGTAGCTTGAGTCCCTTGATGTGAACATAGTCTGCAAGCGCCTTCATCCCGTGTGGGAATGTATTCTTGTTGGCCACAAGATTGCCCTGCAACAGCTCAAGTACCAAAAAAAGGTTATTACCTTGTGTGAACTTTTGCCTTACATCACGCCAATTCTTTGTAGTTGAGTTAAGTTCAGACATCCAAAGAATCCGTTCTGTTACTTCTGTACAGACCTTTGCATCACGCTGTGGTTCAGCCCAGTAATCATCTGAAAAAAAAATCACTTCAATGCAATCGCAATTCATTAACTTTCATTACTGAAATAGAATTCTCGAAGACAAGAACAGGGAGACCAAAAAAAATTGATGTCATTTTAGTGTGTGCCACGCAGGAGCGGGCGGCAGGCAATGGCGAATCTAGGATGAAAATAGAGGAGCTCAATTGTTGAGCTATAGCACAAGATAAGCATACCAAAGGTACAACTACGGTCATTTGCCATCGAAATACCAAATTCATACATAAATAGAAAGAAAACAAAGTGAAAATGTATAATACAATAATTTAGCAACTCACTAATAGATAATATGCCCCCATATTTGCTTCTCCATTTTTGCAAATCTAAGAAAAATACAACAAGTAACAACCACCACTGTAGATCGTTTGCATTGCATTCATACACTTACAACAAACCATGAAACCATAACTCAATCAAAAATTCAGAATGTACATCTAGTTAATTTATTTGCACCAATTCATCAATCTTGCATCAATTCATCAATTTGCATCAATTTATACCAATTAGTAACAACTATTCCCAGTTTTTACATGGAAGCAGATGATCCTATGTCCTATGGCATCAAGTTAATTTGATCAGATATTTTCTTGAAGAAACATAGCGAATCAATGTATGTACTTGCAGAAAATTCAACACTGAAGAAATTCCAACCCTTTCTTGATCATGAAAGAAACAAGAATGGGTGACAATAACAGATCATGAAAGAATAAGCAAGCAAAGCTAGAGAAGAGAGTGGTGATGCGATGCATCGACGGTGATGACAATGGCGCGCCATGCGCCGGACTTCGCCCGTGGCCTAGGGTGACCCCAAGCGGCTCGTCGACCTCCACTTCGATGGGCCAGACGCGGGATGCCACCACCCACCGCACAGGCACAGCTCCTGCCCGCATTGCCGCTCACCCGTGGCGGGCACCCACTGACCACCGCACAACCCTCCGCGCGAGCCGCCTCCCTTCTAGTCGCGCCCACTCGCGACCCGGGCTCCCGCGGCCTCGCTCATGACGCCGCGTGCCCAGCGCCCAGGCGAGCGGTCCTCGCTGGCCGCCGCCACCATCTCACACTCGAGGTCGCCCGCTACGCGCTGCCGCATCTAGGGACTAGGGCCGTTCCCCACCAATCCCTTTCTTTAATTGGGTGGCCGGTGGGCCTAAGCTCGGCAACACATGCCACGACCACAACCACCAATGGAAATAAAACAGCCCACATCGCGCGTCTTCAACCTCCAAGCCGCCTAGCCTCGGCTCGCCCAAAGACTCGCTTGCCTGGGCGCCCCAACTTCATCGGTGCCGGGGTACTAGGGGTCTCACGGGGGAGGGGTGCTCGAGCACCCACTAGCACCCATGGTGGATTCGCCACTGGCGGCGGGGCCGATGCAGGCAAAGGGGAGGAGGGGCGGTGAGGGAGAGGCGGTGCGGGCGAAGGGGAGGAGGGAGCAGTTGGGGGCGGTGGGGGCAAAGGGGAGAAGGGGGCAACGCAGCGGCGTAGGCAAAGGGGAGGAGGAGGGCGACGAGGGTAGAAGGACAGGAGGGGGCAGCGAGGCGCGCGCCTAAGGGGAGGAGGCGGGCAAAGGGGTGGAAGGATAGGAGGGGTGATACGGGGTGGCCCGATCTTCTCGAGTAGAACCATAGATAACTAGCGCTTGACGACGAACACCGCTCAGCTGTACACCACGCGCCAGTGCACAGACTTACAGCTCTATGAATATTCGCCAACATGCACCAGGATGATCGCCGCTAGACCACGAGCAGATATCGCCAAGCCCTCAATTCCCAGCGGAAAAGCAAACTTGACCTTGGAATGCAGAACAAACAATTGATCGCCTAATTCTCTCTCAGAAGTCCTCGCATGAACTCTGTTATGAAAGAACAAGCAATAACTTGTGTTCTATTCTTTTGCATAAACGTGGTCTGATCTACAATGGGGGTTTACCCCTCAATATATAGTATTGGGCTAAGAACTATTCAGTACTAATTTTCCATATGGGACTATTTATGCGTGTGTTACTGTTCACACGCGACACTGTATCGGGATTATTGTTCACGGCCCGGTACTGTAGCGCGTTTACTGTTCACACCGCGGAATTGGGCTTCCTTCCTGGTTCCTTCCTATGGGCTTTGTGCTTGACTTCTTGGGTTGTGATTCCTCGTTTGTCCACATGGATCTTGGCCCTCTCCTCCTTGGCCGAACGGGTCATAGGCCAGTGTCTTGACCTCCTCATTTGACGGTCTTCCTTGGATGACAGCTGCATATTCTTGATCCCCGTCCATCGTTGAATCTTCAAACCTGAGCACAAGTAAAACACTGCTTTTAGGTAGTATAAAATTCTCATTAAAATCAATGACATATTCATTAAGGAGCAAGTTCACTTGAGATTGTAGTTTCTTGGCACGTGCTCTTGTAATTGGCCCAGTCGGTAACTCGATGCGTATATCTTGAGCATTAGGTGGAGGAGAAGGTGTCGTAAGGATGCCCTCATCAATGGGGCTATTGGGTTTTCTACAAATCCTAGATTGATTTTGTAGAAGCTTTTTGGTCTACCATCTATTCCTGATTCTTTTCCGTGGTGCCGCTCACAATTGTATAATGAGGCTAGAGAGTAGGGACCTATTTATAGACTCCACTTTCAGGTGTTACAAAGTGATCCACCTGTTTCTAGCACACCATGAGGCTCTTGAACCATGTCACCAACCACGATCAGATAGACCAGTTTTATGAGTCTAAAATATATCAGTCCCTAGTACATATGTGTGTCATACGCCATGATCAAATTGTTTACAAGATCAATTCCAATCTGATCATGTGTCTGACTGACTGATGAGCGATTACGCAAAACAAACCTAGCTATTCCGCCCTGTATTATATCCGAATTAAATATATATGCATACATATTAAATTCCAGTAGACTTGATCTCAATAAATATGTCTACCATATTCGGCTGACAACCGTCCTTAGCATCTCGAGTATTAATTTCTCGAGTTAAATTCCGCGTCAAAATATTCTCTATCACATATCTTAATAATATAAACAATTTCACATTGAGTTAAATAGATAATAACTATAATACATATTGAAAGCCACATAAAAATCCAACAGAGGCAAAGGGCGGCGCGACCGAATGGGAGGAGCGGCGCACGAGGAAGAGTACGATTCGATGCGGGACTGCGCTGGAGGCTGAGGTGGCTAGGGTTTTGGCATCGCAGCTCATGCGCGGGTGATCCGGGCTGCACGTCGTGATGGCCTCCATCCGACGAAGCTGGAGGCCTCTTTGGGGGCGGTATTTATGGTGCACAAGAGCACTTTGGTGGACATATGCACATGAAAGATCCCAACCATCCATTCAAGATCCCACGGCCAGGAATCACCCCGCCGCTCCGCACTTGACTCTTTGCGAAAACACCCCGGCACAGACCTTCGTCCTCCTTCCGAGACCCCGCATCAGGCCGATGGGGCGCACCACGAGCTAGGGTTGGGACCAAGCGCCCCTGCGTCGCCCCGCACCAAGTGCTCCGCCGCCCGCCGGAGCCCCGCGCCGCCGCCCACGAATCCCCATTCTCCACCACGAGCTAGGGTTGGGGTGGTCTAGTGTCGCGCCTTCCTGCGTTCCACCCAGGTCCCCCTCCCCTGCGCCTCCGGCCCCGAGCCTCCCCTCTGCGCCGAGCCGACGACGCCGCCCCCTGTGCCGCCCTTGGCGCCCCTGCGCCGCTTCGTCGCCCCAGTCGCCACCCGGTCCTCGCCCTTCCACAAGGGCGACGCCGCTGGTGAGCGCCTTCCACAAGGTGACGCCGCCACCAAGCAAATGGTGGAGAGCGTGCTCTGGAGCCTACACCACATGCCGGACTAATCCGCCACCTATGTCTCCGTCGAGTTGTAGCGAGCACATTGTTCATCTCTTCTTACCTTGTTGGTTGTATATCATGGGCTGGTGCATTGTTTGGTGTAACTAAATTATAGAGGGGAAAGGGGAAGAAAAAATGCAGATGCAATGTAACTAAAAGGTCATAGCAGGGAAAAATATATATAGTCTTCGGTTCTTAATTGTGTTCTTAGTGTGTAAATCAGGTAGGTTTTGACAATTTGTTTTACAAATTGTGTTGATTTGATAAATCTAGAATTTTGTAGTTGACAATAGTTGTGTCGGTTTGATGTTTGAGTTGTAAATTTTATCTGATTGTTTCAAGAAAAAAGATCTCTAATTGCTGTATGAGAATTCAAAATGGATGCCCAGTCTAGATGGATGTGCTTCCAGATATTATGTTGTATGGATGTGCTTTCAGATATTGCATTTTGTCTATTGATTCCAGTCTGAATGGTAATAGGTTTCGAAACCCAATTTTGAAGCTCGACCCAGATATTCCTTCGTAACTATGTGAAATGAGGTGAAATGATGTGTTTTGGGTGATAGACGAGTGAATACATACACTGAGTTGGACCTTTCATGCATGTTGGTCAGTGTTCATCAGTGTTTGGCTGTTTGCACTAGTTTTCTTGTCCATCCTTTCATGCATACACTGATACTGTTGAAGTTGCTATCAGTGATACATGGCAAAAATTCAGAAATTGCAGCATAGATCAGGACCTCGAGTTGGTTCCACAAAATTCAGAAATTGCTGCCCAGATAGGACATTACTGATTAAAGAGGCAACACACAACCACATTCAATTCAATTCAATTCCATTCCATTCCATTCGTAGCTCTCAAACAACAGTACAGTATTACAATACAGAATTAGAAGTAATGCACACATTTCTGCAATTAAAGTAAACATCCAAGTTAAGTCAAAGCTATAAATAGTAATGCAAAAGCAAGAAAATTAGTACATTTCTTGCACAAACACAATCTGACACTCATCTCTTGCAATTTTCTTCTCGATTCCATTGCAGCTTGATTACGCCTGGAACACAAAATGCAACAGAAATCATTGACATTTCCTAACATTCCCCAAATTTCCAAACATTCTTATCAATTCCACTGCAGCTTGAACCAAAGAGTTAACTAGCTATGAGACTAGACAGTGACATGATAAGCAATTCATTGATCTTACAATGAAATTCACAAAGAAAATGTCTGAAAGTGTAAACTAGCTATGAGCCTAACTTTATTTTCTGCAACTAAACAATGTACCATTTCAACATCAAGCATGATTCTCGGAGCACATTACTTGCAAAGGTACTATTTCAGTTTTGCTAAAGTACTGGCCAAAGGTATCATTATGGGAATTCAAGCACTCAATTATCCCTCCTAAAAATCCCGGACATGTACTATATGAACACAGGAACAATAATCCATTTCAGTTGGGAAGTGCCCCAGAGCTCTATGAACGAACATAAACTGTAGGAGAATAATAGGAGATGAAGGTCTTCAGTTAATTACAAGATAGATGAAGGGATACAGATGGAGATCGACCAAAAAGAATGTTTCATTTGCTATACAACCCTTTCCATCCTCAACCAAACTGGATGTAATCATGTAATAGCAGTAACAGACTTGTTCATGAAGTAATAGCTAGCAGAAGTAACAAGTTGTATGGCATCCAGTGGCGAATCCACCGAGTGGGCTTCATCAGGCTGAAGCCCACCCTCCACCGTCGACCAGACCCCCCCCCCCAGCAGTTCAACCTCCGGAGCGGCTGCCATGGCTGTGCGTGCTGGAGTCAAAGGAAGAAGAGGATGGCCGAGAGTCCGAGAAAGAAGAAGGTGCTCGCTGGAGTGGAGGCCGGTATGCGAAGCCAGCGAGCCCAACCCACGTTCCCCCGCACGATCCCACAAGGCGATCAGCGATCCATGTTCCTGTTCAAAATTCCCAAACCCAATCAATTCTCCAACCGCCAACCCAAATCCAAATCCCCAATCGACAAATCGAGTGAATTGAGCACCTGAGGGGGTAGCCACAGGGAGCGCCGCTGGTCCAGCCGGAGCCTAGAGCCGCCGGAGGAGGAGGAGGGCCGGTCGGAGGAGGCAAGGGGCGGGCACGAGCCGACGCCGTCGGCCGTCGCGCCGAGGAGGAGGAGCAGAGGCTGAGGCTGCCAGTGCGATCTGCGAGGCCGAGCGCGAGGCGGGCCGGAGGAGGAGGGAGCCGGCCGCGCCGGAGCCCGGAGGCGGCGGCGGCGCGGGCGAGCGAGGAGACGACTCGGT
Source organism: Ampelocalamus luodianensis (assembly GCA_036346255.1). Taxonomy (NCBI): domain Eukaryota; kingdom Viridiplantae; phylum Streptophyta; class Magnoliopsida; order Poales; family Poaceae; genus Ampelocalamus; species Ampelocalamus luodianensis. The sequence goes on along the minus strand of CM070626.1, from coordinate 26,853,599 downwards.
GGATGCAGGGTTGCACCGCGCTCTTTGCTCCACTCTTCAAGTCTCAAGAGTTCAAGACTTCAAGTGATTTCAAAGTCTTTTGTTGCTCACTGCCGCAGCGGTATATACTAGTTACTACGAGTTAGTCACTTAGTCATTATCTCATTGTCGATTACCCATTTGTTATTTGTTAATTGTTAATTGTTAGTATCTGCCTTTGGTATATACTAGTTACTACTAGTTAGTCACTTAGTCATTAACTCATTGATCAATTACCCATTTGTTATTTGTTAATTGTTAGTAAGTTTAATATAGTGTGGTAATATGGTATATATATACTCAATTAGCCATTAATTCATTATTCATAGGTTTGCAATTATGGAGAAGCGAACTTTGCGTAATTATTTTACAAACAATTCAAGTAGCACTCCCTAACCGATGAGGCGCAACTCAACCAAAGAAGCCTCGACTAGAATTTAATCCGGATGAAATTATTGCCGATCCGGCGCATCACATACCAATAGAAGATTTTCCAAATGAAATTAGAGATAAAGTGAGGAGGACATATTTGTTGAATGGTCCAACTCGAGCAATTGGGCATGCCTTTCCGAAGACATTGGATGGCAAAGTGTGGAGATCCTTTTAAGAATCATGGTTTAGTAAGTTTGATTGGTTAGAATATAGTGTGGAAAAGGATGCGCTTTTGTTTCTATTGTTTTCTTTTCAAGAAAGATCACAACCCAACACATTTGGTAATGATGTATTTACAAAAGTTGGGTTCTCTCGTTGGAAAACGGCTATAGATGCTTTCAATAAACATGTTGGTGGTCCAAATAGTTTTCACAACATCGCAAGGGTGAGTGTGATGACTTCAAGAATCAACGATCAAATGTATCTAGTAAAATGAGCACATCTGATGAGAGGCCGAAATTGCATACAAAATTCGTTTGATTGCATCTTTAGATTGTGCAAGGTATCTCATAGCGCAAGATGAAGCTTTTAGTGGACATGACGAATCCTCCACTTCCATCAACAAAGGTAATTTCAAAGAGTTGTTGGATTGGTACAAGGATAAGAAGGAGGAAGTGAAGTATGCATTTGATCTGACTCCGGGCATGTAGTTATGACTTGTGCAGATATTCAAAAGAGCTTTCCAAAGCTTGTGCACAAGAGGTTCTGAAAGTGATTAAAGGTGAGATTGGAGATAGAAATTTTGCAGTGCTTATTGACAAGTCTCGAGATGTATCGATAAAGGAGCAAATGGCGGTGATTGTGAGGTTTGTTGTACATCTCTTTTTAGTCATACAATTTTACATTGTTGTATTGTACTATTATTCTTTTATATTTTTATTTTGAATGTTCATGATCATTTAAGTACAATTTGCTATTGTATCATTAATTTTTCTAATTTTGATGTCTGATTGTTACCTCTGGAAACATATTTACATGTTTTAGGAGATGCACTTTCCATTAGCGAGTATCTTTATTGTATCTCTTTTTTTTTTTGCTTTTATTCATGTATGAAACTATGAATTTGATTGCACAAGAATACAAGACTATGTTTATTACAAATTAGTTTAGTCATTCGAGACTTTCAGCGGTTAGCCCACCCTTATTTTTTATCCTGGATTCGCCACTGATGGCATCATTCATTCAAGGAAAAAAATTAGCAACAACTCTCTATCACAGCCGGACCAAAACAAAACATATACAAATTGTTGCGGTCCTAGTAATCACACTGAATACTACTATCAAATTTGCTACGACCATGCAAATGTCTACACAAGCATGAGCCCATGCGCCTATCTCCCAGCATGAGCAGTGAGCAGTAGCACACCAATGGACATAGCACAACAACTTCAATGGCAAGAACAAGAAACACAAGAAAAAAAGGATTTCCTTCCAGATGTACCAAGTACGAACACCAATAGGACTACATTGCCACAAAATTTGAGGTGGAGATGGGGGATTTGGGTTTCATACCTTCGATTCCTGCAGTGAAGTCACCAAGTTGAGGTAGAGGAAGAAGACCGGTGTCAGGTAGCCAAACGGGGGCTGCAAGGCGGGGGAACGGCGGCGAACCTAGCATAGGGCGGCGGTGGAGGAGGTTAGGGTTAAGTCCAGGGAAGTCACCGGGGTCACCAGAGTTTGATCCGTTCGTGCGCCCCCCGTGCTCGAGCTCTCCCGGCGCTCCCTCTCTGGCGGGGGCGGATGAAGGTCGTGGCGCGGCGGCCGAGTCGCCGGCGGCGGCGCAGGGCGGCTCGAGTGAGGCCCGCGAGCGCGGTGTAGGGAGGTGTAACATCCCCAAATTAATTAATGAGATTTCGTATGCATATTATCAGCATGCATGACATTTTGGAGACATTTGCATAAATTATTGCAATTGGAAAATTTAAATCAAAGATCAAACATACACTTCGAATTCAAACTCCAAATGAAAACTGGAACAAAAACATTTGATCATCACCTAGAAATATTTTATTCAAAAACTAGAATAATTATCATGAATAAATATAATTTTTACCAAATTTTTTTTTTGGAACTCAATTGCACCCTCAGAAAATTTAAACACCATTAATAGACCTAGACTAAGTTTGATTTTAGTTTACACAAATTATATCATGAACAGTATGGTTTTATAATTTTTATGAGTACTATGTCATCCCAGGAACACCCTTGAATTATTTCAGAATTTTTAGAAATTTATTTCTATATTTAAAGCCTCGGTCAAACCCAACTTGTCTCTTGGTCAAATCTGTTTTCAAATCCACAGCTTTATTACACGACTCGACCCAACCCCTTTTGACCCGAGTCTGACCCGGGCGAACGGACTCGGCTGCACCACCTAACTGCACTTTTGCTTGCGAGCCCTTTGATCCAAAATCAACGGTCTAGATCTTGGCGTCTTTTGACCAGTTCGAATATCTCTTAAGATCAGCGCCGTTCGTTCATGATCGTGCGATCCAGACAAAAACCCAACCCGACCGAGCCGGACGCGCCACTTGGCCCAGCCACACCGCCTCGCCGCGCCACTCGTTTTCGCGCCCGACTGCGGGCCCGTGTGAGCCTTTCTTCCACCTCGGGCGGGCTTGCGCAGAAGCTCAACGCCACGCGCCGCTTGAGCTCTGAGCTGCATGCCGTCAACGCCGTGTCTCACCGCCCTCGCCGACCAGTCCGGGAGCACCGCTTCTTCACGCCGTCCCTATCTCCGTCTTCTTTCTCGCACAAAACGGCTTCCATTCCCCTCTTTCCCTTCACTTCTCTCCTCGGCCGTGGGAGAGAAGGGAGCAATAAGCCCTCCTCCGTCTCGATGCGCCTCGCGACAGTGCATTCTCTTCCTCGTTCGGCACCTTTTCCATTTTTGCTAACGAGCTTCCTCTCGCATTGTAGCGCTCGGGCATGGGCGCGTCCTTTCGGCTCGATCGCGCGCTCGTGGAGCTCCGCGTGCCTTCGAGCTCTGGTGAGTCTCGGGCCTCGCACCTTGTCCATCGGGTTCGCATCGTCACGTTGAACTAATCTCGCGTCTAATTGCTCTTTGTCGCGGCGTCAAGGGAGCGAGTCATCTTCTCCGACGGTAGATCATCGCCGCCGAGCAATTCGTTGCTCGGTGAGTTTCCTCCCAACCGAGGTATCCATTAGTTTCGGGGTTCTCTTGTTTCTCCATTGAGCTCCCTACCCTTCGTTGCGGGCCGAGCATGTCGCCGTGAAGCTCCACGACCGCCGCCTGTGCCCTTGCTTGCGCGCCTTAGTGCCGTCTGGGCCTTAATGCCGCCACCCCTAGCTCCAGTGGCATCCGGAGATCCATTTTGGCCATCTCCGTAGCCTCCAAGTCGCTTCAATCACCGCGATCCATCGCCCTATTTTGATCCAGTTTGTCCTCCTGTTTCGGTTCTCTGTATTTGAGTTCCCTCTCTTTGTTGTACAAATGCTAATACATTTTGTTAATGCTTGATAAATCCCTTAAGAGGCAGTGTTTAGAGAATGGGTTATTGAATTGGTAATTTTAGGTTTCAAACACTTTTGTTTGTTTGAATGATCAGAGAAGAAGAAATGGGTTTAGAAGAAATTTTGAAATGTCAGTATGACCTTCATAACCTCTGTCTTTTACTTTCATTTGTAGAAAATGTTTTTGAGTCACTCAATTAAGTTAGTAATTGGGAGTTTGGGTTTAGAGAAGACCAGGTATAGCTTTTTAGTTTAGAAGAACCTGCTGTTGAAGGTGCATGAGCAGTAACCTGAAATTTTCACTTATGTCAGTAGATTGAACAAGTTAGTTCTCAGTGGCAACCAAATCTGAGAACCAGTATGGGTGGTTGTATTTAGAAATCATCAATGTGTGATCTGGAGATAACAAAGATTTTTTTCAGTTAATGATGTTGTGGAGTCTAGTAGCTAAAAAGGGAATGACTGATTTAGTGGAAGGGTTAGTTGCTGAGCATTGCTTTGAATATGATTTAGTTTGTCAACATGCTTTTGTATTTGTATAGCAGCAGTTAGAAACGTTCTTGAGTCTTTTGGTCAGCTGAACTTTTATTTACTAGTAGTGGTCAATCTGAAAATATAAGTTTTGTCAATAGGCTATAACAGGACCAATTCAAGTAGCTAATAGTGCTTATGTTCTTTTAACCTTTGAGCACTTATACAACAATAGCAGTAACCTATTCTGTAAATAAAGTTGGACATTGGAGTTGAGTAGGAAGGTCAAGTTAACCATACCTCCAAATCAGCTTTTTCCTCTATTAGGATGTATGGTCTGAAAGAGGGCTTCTAGATGAAGTCTTACTGATGACCATTATAAGTTCTTGTACTCAGAAATTCCTTGGTTCCAATTGAGCTTTAAGCCTTAAGATAACAGAGGGCCATCCTTTCAGTGCAGTCAAATTTTAGTAATTAGAATAACCCACTAATGGAAGATTGATTTGTAACCACATGATGTTAGCTAAAGCCCAAGAGTGATATAGGTTTGGCAAGTATTTAGTAATCGATTAAAAACCTAGTAGCGGTGGACCTTTGTGTAGTTATAGGATTGGTTAATGAATTGGATAATCTAGAGGGTGATTAGAGTTGTGATGGAGTCGCATGCCATAGTTTAAATTTCAAAAAAAAAAAATCGTAACCTATGCAAATTAACTCCAAGTTGAGTGAGACCCATTTTGTTGGTTCCCATTTTTTTAATGTGCTTTTAAATGGACTAGGTTTGAATCATGTTGTGGCTACAGAAAATTTCAGAAGTTAAATTAATTTCGGGAAAAGATTACATTTACACTAGAAATTAAATTAACTTCAAAAACTCATAGAAAATTCTTTTGAGCTCCAATTGAACTAGAAATTTCACATAAATTAATCTAAAGTCATGGCCTACCTACAGTATAAATTTCATGCATTTTTGAGTACTTTGAATTTATGGCTTTATTTGATATTTATTGCAATATCGTCTTTCATTAGGTTTTTCGACGATAACGATATATTCGTGAGATCAAATTAAGTGTAACATGAGAATGAACATGTGATACCAGCAAAGGTGCGAGCACCCTCCTCTTGATCATATTGCTCCGAGTGGTTCTTAAATGTTTTGTGTGAGTTTTATTATCGCAAATGCATGCTATTTTGGAATATATGTTTATGGGTAGAAGTAGTTAATCTCCTAATTGCTGCATTAGCTCTCCTTTGAATGTTGATTACCCTTTTACCTTGAATGATTAAGGATATATGTTATATGGGTTGTTTGCTAGTTTGTAGAACGATGCTTAGCCATGCTAGTAGTGTAGCGCAAGCGGTTGATGGAGCTAGTCCATCGGTAGGTGGATTGAATTGAATCTTTATGAAGATTTGAGGATTTTATGGATTGGATTATGTTGGATTTGAGGAATATACCCAGATCTTCGCATCTGTGGTTTGTGAACTTGTTGGGCATGGGTTTTATGTTCTTAACTTGGACGGGTGTAGGGTGATCATGAAATCTTGTTGTTGTTGTTGTTATGGAATTGTGTAGCCCCGTCTGAGTGTTTAAGGACCGGTCTGTGGTGTGATGAACCAAGTCTTACGTGCAACCACACGCCGGGATAATGGCGAAGGCTTGACTTAATAATTTGTTGTATGTTAGCTATCAAAACACAATGGGATTGACAATTGTTATTGTTATGTATTTGATTGTTCTTTTGTCAATCTCGCGGGGGCATGTTAAGGGTCGCCTTACTTGTCCTTAAGGGTCTCATGTTTGATTGGGACTTACTTACGTAACGAGGTTCACCTGTGGTTAGGAGGCATTTGACTCCCACGGGGTTTCTGTTCCTCGGGTGGGTTGATAGTTAGGACATGGCATTGTAACGGCCTCGTTATGCTACCTCAGTCACACTCCTACGGAAGAGTGCATTGGCCGACATTAAGAGGAATGCATATCGTGTGGGTAAAGTTGTACAACTCTGCAGAGTAACTAAATCTATTCGAATAGCCTCGTCTAGGTTATGGACAACACTTGTGGGAAAGCAAGCACAATTAGTCTTTTGGAAAATTAAGTTTGGGTTATGGTTGGGAATGTTATATCTTTATGCTAGTTTGTTTAGATCTTATGTTGCCACGAATGGGATGTTCGTGTGTTGTTTATAATTGGAGATTATACCATTGATGATCATTACTTACTCTTTGTAAAATGTTTTCTAAATGTTTTGCAAATGGCTAGTTAGAATCTTTATTGTTTATCTATATACAAAACTTACTTTATGCTAAAAATTGACTAGTGTAGTAGCCTTCCTTTGATACTTACATGCATCCTTATTTCTTTTGAAAGTCTCGCGAGTACAACTTTGTACTCTAACAGTGTCTATTTATTCAGGTGAGAACGACGGGTGCAACGGCTTTAACTCCAGTTGGTTGCTTGTGGGATTGTGGGCATACCAACTCGGTTATTCCCTCTTTATTTAAGTTTATCTTCCGCTGCAATTTATTTGTGTTATTGTTATTTAGATTTGGCCGATTGACCCTCTTATGTAGAATTGGGACCGAAAGGTTCTATGTTGAAAATGTATTAAAGTTTCTTTTATTCTTGTACATTGTGCATGGATGTGATTGCAATGTTGTGTACTAAGATATGTGCATGTTAGCCACTGATCCTTGGGAGCTAGCATGTGACACATATCCGGGTCACTCGGAATCGTGTTCGTCTCACATTAAGTGTTGCGTTCTGGCGTAATCACTTAGCAATCTGGATCCGATTTGGGGTCCTCAGGAGAGGCGTGGCGCAGACGCCGCGGAGGGGGCCGCTCGGGTGGAGGAGGTGGCGCGGGGCGAAATGAGAAAGTGGCGTCGGGCGGGAGTTTCCGCAAAGTGTGGCGGGTGAGAGGAGGCTCGATCATGTCCCATTGGATGCGGGATGGGCGGCCAGGATGCACTATGTGTATATGTGCACAGATGCTCCCATGTGCACTGATATTCCGCCCTCTTTGGGAGGCCACGCGTGGGCGCGAGTGGGCAAAAATATCGGCGAAACGCGGGAAGACCGAGACTAAATGCGAGAGACTTCTATTGGTTCAACTCTGTACCAAGGCCCTTCCTAGTATTCTTCCTCGTCGGTCCCTGCACCCAAATTCCTCTTCCTCTCTTGTACCCGATCCCAAAATCTTCACTCCCAGTCTCAAATTCGATAGTTCTTCTTGCAATTTCTTTGTGCTTGTTCGGCGGCGATCTCACCACCGACGTCGGGACACGACAGCTTGGTCGATTGACGTCTCCACCTTGTTAGTGAGAAGCTAAGGTCATTCGATCTCCGTCTCTAATTAGACCACCCGCAGATTAAGCTGGATCGAGTCCCCTAATCGCGAAGCTAGGTTTTGCCTCTCGATTCGATCAACCAGCATGGGGCGAGTGGCTCGCGGTGGCGTCGGAGAGAACCGAGCTCGATTTCGCTTCACCGGTGACTCAGCGATCGATGTTAAAAATGAGGCAATATTTTAATTCCAAATTTTATTAGAAGGCAAATATTGCAAAAGACTAATGATGCATAAAAGCAAGATCGCTAGCAGACAACTCATTGTACTTCACAATATATGAAAACCAGGATGTAAACAAGTCTATCAATCACACGGTAGACTTACGGATGGGTCCGATGAAGAGCAGAAGCGGCGCGGAGTTGATGCGATCGCGTAAACGTAGATGTCGCGGTCGCGACAAGCGGTCGCGCGAATCGCTGCCAGAAACCTTATTGCGCCCTCGTGCAAGTCTCCACGGCAACAACGGTTCGAGATACCGCTTCCCTTCTTCACGGTGCGCCGAGAAGAAGAGTCGGCAGAGTTCGACAGCGCGATGCAAGAAGACGCAGTTAGAAGGAAGAAGAAATGGAGGCTATTCTTGTACTCACTATGCAATCGGGGCGTCTCGGACATATATAGATGCGGTCGTAACTAACAGATTTAATGACCATTTACCCATCGTAATCGACACTTAACCACCATTTACCCATCGTAAGCGTCACTTAACCAGCCTTTTACCCATCGTAATCGTGTCACATAACGATCATTTACCCACTGTAATGCTGTCATCATCACTCAATAAAGCCTGAAATTTAAACATTTGAATCTCATTCAAACAGAGAGAGAGATGCATGGTTCAGCAAAAATAAGGTGGACTTGGTCTGCCAAATGGCGTGCCACGTCACGGCACGGTCGCGCGTCGCAAGTCACAAGTCACGCGATTTTTCACGCGAAAATACGTGAACAGCACAGCAGCGGCGTCGCGTGCGTGTGTGTGTTTAGCCAGAGCCCTCCTCATGCCATCCTCATCCATCCATGTGTTACATGTTTCAAGGAGTGGCAAGGACTCCACCTTATATGTTGGTCACTTCCACTTTGCCTTAGCAATATGGTACTAACCCATAAATGCTTTGGAATTATAGAAAATGGGCCTCACTCATATGGGCCAATTTCTAACAATCCCCCACCAATTCCAAAGCAAGAAGCAAAAAGGATATCAAAGATATTGTGCTGAAGTACTGTTAATATACCAGTCTTTTAGTGTAAGTCCCGTGCAGGTTGAACTTGCACCTAGAATGACAAGATTCATCTTCTCACGGTGATGAATGGACCATGCCTTGAATTCAGACTTTTGTGATTAGATTTCACTTGAAATCTCAAGCGATACTAGGCCGTCAAAGAACCGCGCCTAAGCGGGCGTTATTTGGTCATGCTCCCTTATCGCTCATGAGCTTTTAGAGAATGCCCTATTCTCGTGAGCTGCGACCTCACAGATTGGGCTCAAGTAGGTATATTCTTTCTAGGTATCCTGCGAGGCTAATACCTTTTCCTCATTTGGACAACAGAATATATTAAGACTTTATGCCATCCTTCCATACGATGAGAGTAATTTGTCTATTAGGACATGGATTCAAAGAATATATACTCTCTTGTTACAACATGAACTTGTTTTTCCCATTGCCTAAGTCACGGGATCTCCGATCAAAAGGTATGGGTTCTTGTTGAGTTGTAACTCCAATGGGCCTCATTCCCATGTCCATAGACGCAACGGAAATCGCCTCCGTGCTAGCCTTTGTGAAAGGGTGCGCGATTTTTCTCAAGACGTATATAATTCACGATAATCACTCGGAGTTCCTCAATTTTACGTGATTTAAGCCTACGCTTCACATATGCGGAGGACTTCATGTTATCCTTAGTACTTGTAACCTTAATCAACAACGTTTGATTATCACGGTACATTAGGATTCTGGTATTGGTTTCGCAACCCGATGGCAAGTCCAACGAAGCTCTCTAAGCCATTCGGCCTCAACGATGGCGTGTCTAGTGCTACAAGTTACGCTTCCATAGTTGACCTCGTCAATATAGTCCATTTACGACCTCCATGGCTGCAGCTCTGCTAGTGTAAAGACATAACCACTTGTAGCTTTGATCTCATCGCATCGAGATCCAATTTGAATCACTATATCCTTCTAATACGAAGGATGCCCAATATAGTGAATTCCGTATGAGGTTGTGCCTCTCAAATAGCGCAACACTCTCTCAAGTGCCTCCCGATGATCATCTCTGGGTTAGAAGTAAGCAGACTTAATTTGCTCACAACAAATGATATGTCGAGTCTTGTGGCACCGATAGATACATAAGTGATCCAATAATTTGTGAAAATCTTAATTGATCTTTTCCTAACCCTTGATTCTTTGAAGCTTAATGCTTGCATCATAGGGAGTTGGAGAAATTTTACAATTCTCATAGCCAAAACGGCTTAAGATTTTCTCGACATAATGGGATTGACTCAAAGTGATCCCATCCTCGTTCTTGATTAATTTAATATTCGAATAACATCCGCCTCTCTAAGTCTTTCATATCAAAGCATCGAGATAAAAAGATTTGACCTCGTCAATTACGGCAGTTGTTTGTTCCAAATATAAGTATGTCATCTACATATAGGCACAAGATCACTCCTTGACCCCACCATAACGATAGTATACACATTTATCGACTTCATTCACAACAAAGCCACAGATGTTAAAGTTTTATCAAATTTCTCGTGCCATTGTTTAGGTGCTTGCTTTAGACCATATAAGGATTTCAATAATCTACATACCTTATTTTCTGTCCGTAAATCACAAAACCATCAAGTTGATCCATATAGATTTCTTCCTCCAACTCTCCATTAAGAAAAGTCGTCTTTACATCCATTTGATGGACATGTAGACCATAAGAGGATGCTAACGCAAGGAGCACTCGATGGTGGTTAGTCCAGCGACAGGAGAATAGGTATCAAAGAAATCTTCTCCCTCTTTACGGTGTAACCCTTGGCCACAAGTCTTGCCTTGTACTTCTCAATAGTACCATCGGGTCTTAGTTTCTTTTAAAGATCCACTTACATCCTACTGAGTTTGCACCGATAGGACGATCGGTGATCTCCCAAGTCCCATTAGCCATGATAGAGTCCATCTCGCTCTGATTGCTTCTTTCCAATACTCAAGATCGAAGATGCATAAGCCTCTGAAAGGGTCTTTGGCACATCATCCACGAGGTATACAATAAAGTCATCACCAAAGGTTTCTCAACCCTTTGTCTCTTGCTCCTACGAAGAGCTTCGTGACTAGATTGTTATCCTCCTCGAGGATATCACATATTGGTTCGAGAGATGGTGGGAAGTTCGAAGTTTGATTATTTTCAATTTGAACATTCTCGGTTTGTGAAGTACTGCCTGCTATTCTCATAGGAAAATAATCCTCAAAGAATGAAGCATCTCTAGACTCCATTATTGTGTTAGCAATAATCTCAGGAATTTCTGATTTAACTACTAAAAATCTATAGGTAGTGCTATTATGAGCATATCCTAGAAAAATACAATCGATTGTTTTAGGTCCAAGCTTTCTCTTTTTCTGCAATGGTATATTGACCTTGGCCAAACACCCCCAAGTTCGCAGAAAATTGACATTGGGTTTTCTCCCCTTCCATCCCTCATATGGAGTAATATCACTCTTTTTAGTGATTACTCTGTTTAGGACGAAAGTTGCTGTCAATATAGCTTCCCCCCACCATGTCTTAGGCATACCAAAGACTCTCTAACATGGCATTAACCAAGTCCGTTAGTGTGCGGTTTTCCTCTCAGCTACCCCATTTGATTGGGGTGAATATGGTGGTGTAAATTCATGGATTATTCCATGCTCAGAGCAGAATTGAGAAAATTCATGAGAGATGTACTCTCCTCCACGATCAGACCTTAGTCTTTTTATTTTCTTCTCTAGTTGGTTCTCAACCTCGGCCTTATAAGTCTTAAAGTAGTATAAAGCTTCATCCTTAGTTTTTAGCAAATACACATAGCAGTAGCGTGTTGCATCATCAATAAAAGTTAAAAAATATCTTTTGCCTCCTTTTGTCAACAATCCATTCATTTCACACAAATCTGAATGAACAAGATCTAATGGTGCCAAGTTCTTTTCGTCCTCTAATCCCTTAAAGGGTTTGCGAGGCTGCTTTGCTTGCACACATGATGCACTTTGATCCTTTGACAATTTCACATTTTGGAATTAAATCTAATCTGGACATTCTAGCAATACTATCAAAACCAATATGTGAACGAGAATGCCAAATATTTGCCTCACATTTATTTAAACCGTTGCAACATTGATTATAACAAGACTCTAAAGTACTTAGGCGAACAAGCCTCCGCTCTCATAGCCTTTACCAACAAAATTCCCGAACTTAGACATTACAATTTTATTTGACTCAAAGACTAGCTTATAACCGTCCTACATAGAAGCAGAACCACTAACGAGGTTCTTGTTTATTGTAGGAGCATCCGCACGTTCTTCAAGTGGGCGGTCTTCCACGAAGTAAGCTTCGGTTCTACCGTGCCAACACCAAGAAGCGAAGCATGCGATCCGTTTCCCATTATGACGGAGGAAGCCCTGCCGCTGGTAAGAAGAAAACAAGGAAATATCGAACATACGTGAACATTAGCACCGAGATCAACCCACCAATCGGTGGATTGACATGCTGAAAAAACAACAGAGAATTACTATACCCTCCCGAAGTCGAGGCCTCGCCTATGATCACGTTGAGCGACCTTCTTCTTTGGTCATTTCACCATCTCGCTTTTGGAAATGATGATCTTTCGCCATATGACCGTTTTTCCACACACAAAGCGGTGATGTTCTTCATATCCTTTTTCTCGTTTTCTTCTTAAAGCTAGTTGTCTTGTTCGTTTTGTTGGATTTGTACTTCTTTGCAATGATCTTTTTCTCTATAAAATTTGCATTGTTCGACCGGAAATACTGGTGCATCTTTTGCTCTTGCCTTTTCTTCCACATCGAGGCGGCAATGAGATCTTCAACGAAATCTCTTCCCTCTTGTGTTTCAAGCTAGTGGCAAAATCCCGCCAAGAAAGCAGGAAGTTTGGCGACAATGCCCGCGACCACAAACTTAGGAGGCAACACACTGCCCAGATCGCAATCTCACCAACCAATAGCGGAGATCATGAGCTTGTCCAACTATGGACTTAGCCTCATCCATGGTAAAGTCGAAGAATTGCTCACACATATAGAGCCAACGACCGCCTCTCTCTGCATATTTGTGCTCTAGTGCATCCCACAACTCGTGGCGGACTTATAGTCCATGTACACATCATAGAGCCGATCCGCGGAATGGTCGGAAGGCGACCAAGAGCAAGTGTTGTTCGCATTATCGAATCGCATATCTTGGTCAATCAGAAGCGGATCGTGGGTGGATTACCCACCACGACCCCAAAGACATGAGCGAACTTGGCTCTAGTGCGCCATCTCTGAAATCGACGAAAACCTCTCGGGTTTCATAGCATCGAAGCTCGACCATAGTTGTGTTGCAACAAAGTTTACAATAAGGTTTCGGAATGTTAAAAATGAGGGCAATATTTTAATTCCAAATTTTATTAGAAGGCAAATATTGCAAAAGACTAATGATGCATAAAGCGATCGCTAGCGAGACAACTCATTGTACTTCACAATATATGAAAACCGGGATGTAAACAAGTCTATCAATCACACGGTAGACTTACGATGGGTGCGATGAAGAGCAGAAGAGGTGCAGAGTTGATGCAAAGTCGCGGCGTAGATGTCGCGATGCGACAAGCGGTCGCGCAGAGATCGCTTGCCAGAAACCTTATTGCCGCCCTCGTGCAAGTCTCCACGGCAAGAACGGTTCGAGATACCGCTTCCCTTCTTCACGTGCACGCACGCAGAAGAAGAGTCGGCGAGGTTCGAGGCAGCGCGATGCAAAGAAACCTGATTAGAAGGAAGAAGAAATGGAGGCTATTCTTGTACTCACTATGCAATCGGGCGTCTCGGACATATATAGATGCGGATGGTAACTAACAGATTAAATGACCATTTACCCATCGTAATCGACACACTTAACCGACCATTTACCCATGGTAAGCGTCACACTTAACCACCTTTTACCCATCGTAATCGTTACACATAACGATCATTTACCCACCGTAATCGCTGTCATCATCACTCAATAAAGCTGAAATTTAAACATTTGAATCTCATTCAAGCAGAGAGAGAGAGATGCATGGTTCAGCAAAAATAAGGTGGACTTGGTACGCCAAATGGCGTGCCACGTCCACGGCACGATCGCGGCCGCAAGTCACAAGTCACGCGATTTTTCACGCTGAAAATCTGTGAGCAGCAGCGGCGTGCGTGCGTGTGTGTTTAGCGAGCCCTCCTCATGCCATCCTCATCCATCCATGTGTTACATGTTTCAAGGAGTGGCAAGGACTCCACCTTATATGTTGGTCACTTCCACTTTGCCTTAGCAATATGGTACTAACCCATAAATGCTTTGGAATTATAGAAAATGGGCCTCACTCATATGGGCCAATTTCTAACAATCCCCACCAATTCCAAAGCAAGAAGCAAAAGGATATCAAAGATATTGTCTTTGAAATCTTGTTAATATACCAGTCTTTTAGTGTAAGTCCCGTGCAGGTTGAACTTGCACCTAGAATGACAAGATTCATCTTCTCACGGTGATGAATGGACCATGCCTTGAATTCACAGCTTTTGTGATTAGATTTCACTTGAAATCTCAAGCGATACTAGGTCGTCAAAGAACCGCGCTAAACGGAGCGTTATTTGGTCATGCTCCTTATCTGCTCATGAGCTTTCTAGAGAATGCCCTATTCTCGTGAATCTGCGACCTCACGGTTGGGCTCAAGTAGGTATATTCTTTCTAGGTATCCTGCAGCTAATACCTTTTCCTCATTTGGACAACAGAATATATTAAGACTTTATGCCATCCTTCCATCTGATGAGTAATTTGTCTATTAGGACATGGATTCAAAGAATATATACTCTCTTGTTACAACATGAACTTGTTTTTCCCATTGCCTAAGTCACGGATCTCCGATCAAAAGGTATGGGTTCTTGTTGAGTTGTAACTCCAATGGGCCTCATTCCCATGTCCATAGACGCAACGGAAATCGCCTTCCGTACTAGCCCCTTTGTGAAAGTGCGATTTTTCTCGAGACGTATATAATTCATGAGTAATCACTCCGAGTTCCTCAATTTTCTCGATGATTTAAGCCTCACGCTTCACATGTCCGGAGGATGTAACATCCCAAATTTTGGCTTGTGTTTCAAATGTAAGAAATTGAGGGTAAATTAAAACTTTTCCTTCATCCTTTTACTCTTGAAACTTTTCTGAAATTGTAAAGGAATTTTGGGAAATTCAAAATCAAAAGCCTCATTTATCAAGCCAACAACCTCCTTGGTGAAATCTGGTTTCAAACCCTTGAAATAATTTTTCTTGGTTCTAGGGTTGCTTGGTAACACTCTGAATTATTCCATAATTTTTGGAAATTATTTGAAATATTTTAGGGCAAGTAAAACCTTGGTCAACCTCTGAAATAACCTTGGAATTTCTTGAGAAAATTCCAGCACAAAACCCTCTGGAAATTTTATGGAAGGTTGATCCTATTGTCAGCAAGCTCGATTAAAATTTCATAAATTTTGGAGTTGATTTGATGCCTCAATTAAATCCCCAAAGTTTCAGTTCAAAAATCAAAACCTAATGGGTTTGCCTTGCTCATTGGACTCGAGTCGACTGGGCTCGAGCCAACCGACTTCGGCCGAGTCAACTAACTGCACATGCGCGCGATCGATCGGGCGCGCGCTGGACCGTTGGATCTCAATCGGACGGCTCGCGTTCGTGTATGCATTCGGACAACTCCGTTGCCCTTTGATGCTCGGCCGTTGGATTTCAATCGGACGGTGGGCGCTTGCTCACGGCCGTTTCAACGCGATCGCGTGATAGCCGTTGGATGCGAATCGGACGGCCGTGCGTCGTCGTCCTCCTCGCTCGCGCGCGCAGCCTGCCATGGCGTAGGCTGAGCGTGGCGCGCGCGCCTGTCCCATCCGGCGATCTGCAGCGGTGTCTGCAGCGCATTAAATGCCCGTCACTCCACCGCCCGTTTAGTCGCCGTCTCAATCGCTCCCGTCGCTCACGGCGACGCGCAGCGAGTGAGAACCCGAGGCGAGCAACGGCGTTTTCTTGCTTCTCGAGCCTCGCCAAGCCCCCTGGTCACCTTCGTTGGCTTCCTTTCCTCTCCCGCAGCTCTCTCTCGCACCCTCTCGAGCTTGAGCGAGCCCATAGCACCCAGCGCCCATTTCGCCATTGCCGAGCTTGAGCTCTGCCGCCGACGGTGCTCCGGTGGCTCTCGCCTCGATTCTTCCTCCTGCTCCTTCCTTTTACCTCGGTGGTGCTTAACCCCACTCCATTTCAGGTTGCTTCAACGGAGCGCCGAGATTTTGATTTCCCAAATCGGCGCGAGCACCTTTCTTCGTCTCCGGTAGCGGTGAGTCCTCCTCCTTCGATTCCTTGCTCGGTAGCATCCTCGAGTCGCTTGGAATCCATCTTGATGACGCGGTGTGGTTGGTTTTGCTCAGCCGTCCGCTCCACGTCGTCTTCCTCGGGTCCGTCGCGAGTTTAAATCGCCGAGCTGCCCGACCGCCTCTGCACCTCCGCGTCGGTCGGTAGCCCTGGTAGCCCCTAGATGCTCGCACCGCTGAATGAATCGCTGCGGAGCTCCTTGTCGCTTGTCGTCGTTGCCATCTTTTACCGCGCTCCTCGCGTCGCGTCGCCGCTCTGGTCCACCACCGCGGTGTGGGTGGTACGGAGGGTGCGAATGCTATGCGCACCGTTGCTAGCATCCTCTCGCGCCGTGTTTTGGTCGCCGGCGATTGGCCGCGGGCTTCGGTCGCGTTGTCGGACGCGTCGTGCCGGTCGCGACGTGGCCCAACGTCGCGCAAATCCATCCTTAGATCGCGGTCGAGATTTCGTGTGTTACGTGCGGTGTCTTTGTGTGGCGTTGATTGTGAGCCGTCCATCTCACGATCGGCGGTCCATGACCGCTGTTCCGCCGCGCAGCGCGCTTTCAAAGCAGCGTCGGCGTGGTTCAATCGGATCGTTGGATCAAGATCAACGCCCGGGATTGCGGCGCATTCGTTCGGTCGAATGCCATCATCATTTGGACCGTTGGATCTTGATCCAGCGGTGAGCCTCGATGAGCGCTGTGTGTGTGTCTTTGCGCGGCGCGTGCGTGGGCGTCCGATCAGATCGACGGTCCCTATTCACCACGTCGTAATAGCCTTTATGAGTTTCCAAAGCTTTATTTGCAAGCGAAAAGGTATTAAACTTCAAAATACATAACTAGTTCATTTTAAACCCAAATCGGTTGATTCAAATTTGGTTAGCTTTAGATTGAGTTGTTCTTTAATTTAAAATGAATAGGAGTTTAGTTCGGCTCCAGAAAACAGATTTTCAAATTTGTTTAGAAATAGGTTCTACTTATTATTCTAAAATTAGCAATTAACTTGTAAATTGCATAACTAATTCTCTGAAAATCAAATTTTAGTGAAACCAATTTTGTTAGCTTCCTAATACAGTACTAAATGATAAAATTGGTTTTAGGCAGGTTACTATGTTTAACAAGATTTCACATGCAATTTAAATTGGTTCCTTTTCATGACTTGACAAATCATAACTCTTTCAATATAACTCCAAATGACCTGAAATTTTATATGGGTTACCACTATATCAGTAGGTAGCTACCATAAAGTTTTAGCTTCAAAATCTTTCTAGAAAATATTTTTGCTCTGATTACTAATTATGGTAGAAAATAGGTTTTTAGGAATATCTTTTGCACCACAAATCCAAATTAAGTTTTCCAGTTTCTATGTCTAGGTATATTCGTATTCTACCTTGTGTGTAAATTTAAATCGCATTTGGATAATTGTTGCTTGCTATTTCCATTTAAGTGTTGCTCGTCTTATTGGTTGTTTTGCTCTTTCGCTTAGGATTCGATATTTGCGGTAACCCCGAGAACGACCCTCAACAATTTGAGCCACAACAAGCAGCAAGCGGTTTGATCATTTCCATTGATCCCATTACTTTTAAAGTCTAATATTTTGTTTAACTTCTATGTATGCATTGCTACTTTGTTGTTAAATTGATTAGTTAGACCTCTAGTTGCATAATCTGTAGGTAAATGGTTATCCTCTACTACCCGAGCCTAGGTTATTTGTTGTGGTTAGAGTTCGATGGATGAACTCTTATCACTTAGTAGATTCGAATAAATATTGCTTAGCCATGCCTAGTATCGGTAGTATTGGGCGATCATCGACTTAGTCGGTGATCCGGATCACACAACTACTTATACTACTCCATTATGTCCAACCCTTGTGTTTTATTGATTTACAAATCAAAAGCGAAAACAAAACTATATCTTGACTTGGGCACAATGGTATGTTGATGTGATCTGTTGGGTGTGTGGAATGGTGCCTAAGTCCCCAAGGACCGAGTTACTTGTGTCACTAAGCCAAGCGCTTATTGCGTGCTAACCACACGAGGGGGATATGGAACCTCTCTTGACTAAGTACTTTGGGAGGTGTTAATTATGAGCTGGTTGGTGGGTGTGTTCTTGTGTGTGGTGTTTGGAGGGGAGCATTTAGCGCACCGGTTAGTTTGTCTAATGTGTCCTTCTCCCGTGGGTTGCGGCTCTTAATTAGCATCGCCCATTGGAAAGCGTCTTGTTAGACTTAGCCATGCCCGCATACCAAAGGAAGTGTGCTAACCGTGGTGGTGGAAAGGCGGTCTATCGTGTGGGTACATTGGTACACCTGCGGAGTTAAAACTATTCGAATAGCCTCGTCTAGGTTATGGACATGCTTGGTAAGGTCGTGCAAGAACTAGACTACAACCTTTTAAAAACTTAAACTTGACATGGGTAGTATGAAGGGTACTTCATGCTATTGTTGTGGTGACTATGGGTTAGTCACTTCTAGGTTGGTGTTGTCATCTACCTATTGTTATAATTGTCTCTCTTTATTTGAACAATAAAAGTTAATTGCAAACTTGCTTTGAATCTATTACCCTATTGCAAATGAAAGCTTGCTTTATGTGAAAATAAGTCCAAAGCCTCATCCACTTAAATAAAGCTTGCATGTAGTTAATTATAGTTCGTTATCTCACACGTCGGTCTTGCAGTACAAAAACAAGTTTTGTACTCATCCGCTTTGCTTAATATTAATTGTTGCAGAGGAAGAAGGTGAGCCCCAAGGGCCTCACTTTTGTGAGTCGTGTTGCGCTGTGTGTTGGGACGATTAGCTTGGCGGTCGGTTGGTTGCCTTGTGGTAAAGGCACACCGATTGGCTTTTGTTCATCGCCATCTTATGGCCATTTTGCTTCCATTGTGTATTTACTTATCTTTATGAATTTTGGCAGTCGGCCTCTCTTTTATAATAACTCTCTTTATATTATCTATGTCTTTCGCTTGTTGCTTTTGCTTGGCTCTATGTGTATGAATGGAATTGATGCATGATTTTGTAGCGGTGTGTATCTGCATTTGCATTTGAAGTATACATATCTCGAGGCTTAGTTTATTTGATTTGTCTTGTTAGGACCAAGTGGATGGTTAAGCAGTAGATGCCGAATAAACTGGGTCCTCACAAAGTTTGGTATCGAGCCATTCCGACCGTGTAACCCAAGCTTGGTCGTCCTTAGGATATTTTGCAAACCTTATTTTCAAAGGGTCAAATGATTTGTGAAAGCTTAAGTAAGTTCTCGGATTTTATTCCTTACCTATCTTAGCTTTCTTCTCTCGTCTTGCTCTAATTTGAGTTTTAAAAAGTGTTTTCCCCTTTCCTTCTCTCAAAAGATAGTCATTATCGATTAATTGGGTTTTGGGACCAATGAGCTTGGCAAATTGAAGTGTTAGCCGCCCTCTACAAGGTTTTGAAGCTTCCGAAGTTGAAGATTTCAATTAGGAGGCTTGGATGCAAAATCTGGACAGCGATCGTTCAATTTCCGGACAGCAAGCTCAAAGGTTCTAAATAGGGTAGAAAATGAGAGGTTAATCAACTAAAAATATTGTAGGAATAAAAGGGTAAGAAGTGATACTAGTTAGCTAAGTATCTAACACCTATTTCGCTAAGTTAACCTTGCTCTGGAGTAATGTTAGATTTAAGGTAGTGTGCTGAAAATTTTTATCTTCTCACACCATTGCTCGTTCATTCAATACGGGTTGATGGCATTGGGAAGTTGAGCTTGGTTGAAGTTCCTTGCGGTTTTGGAGCTTTTTGGAAACATTTAAAGTTTGCTTACTTGCTGTTCTTGGCTTTCAGTTAGGGATGGCTGGAGGTACTCGTAGCGGCCGTGGTCAGCAGCCTGGTTTGGATGAGGAGCTTCCGCCTCCTCCAACCATGGCTGAGGTCCTTCTTCAGATCGAGCGCAACCGTTCAGAGGACAGGAGGGTCCTGCTGGATGTTATTGCGCGCAACACCTCCGCCCTTTCCGGTGCCTCAGGATCCGGGCAAGGGGGTGGACATCGATCTCGTGGGGTTTGGTGAGTTTCTTCGCACTCAACCCCACGTTTTCTGTGTCTGAGACCCATTGGGACGCGGATGACGGCTGCGTCGAGTTGAGCGTAAGCTCGGCGTTGCTCGATGCTGGACCAGACAAGGCACTCTTTGCCTCCCATCGATTTGGCGGCACTCTCTCGGTGGGAGAACTTTTGGCCATGCAGCCCGCGCCACACTGTCTCTTGGGATGAGTTCGGACGGCGTTCCGTCGAGCTCATATCCTCGCCGCTTGATGAAGTGAAGAAGAAGGAGTTTCGCGCTCAAGCAAGGCGTAAGTCGGTGATGGAGTACATGCGAGTTCAACCACTTGGCTCGTTATGCTCCATCCGAGGTGGCCTGTGATGAGGCCAAGCAGAGAAGTTCATGGAGGGTTTGTGCGAGAGCTGCAAGCGGGCTCTCCATTGTGGACTTTGCGACTTCCGGCCTTGGTGGACAAGGCCATTGTTGCTTGAGCACAAGGCCAAGGCGGCTGGCGAGTCCATAGCGCAAGTGGGAGGCCCAGTGATGCGCGCAGCCGGCCTCTCCGTCCCGTGCGGGCACGCCCGGGGCCGGTGCGTGGCTTCACTACCACCGAGGGCGCGGCAGACGGCTCCTCGCCCTCCGCAGCGTGCCCGGCCACGTGCGCTGCGAACAGCAGGTGGCCCCGCAATCCGGCTGCCGGGGTCACTTGCTTTTCGTGCAACCAGAAGGGGCATTATGCCAATAGTTGCCCTAACAAGACTGGAGCGGCCCCTCGTCCTAATGGAGGACGCGGGCAGGGAGGTGGTTCTTCCCAGGACCAGAAGGTTGTCCCTGCTACCCAAGGTGTGGGTAGTGGTCGCGTCAACCTCATCTCCGCGGAGGAGGCACAGGAGGCACCCGACGTCGTGTTGGGTACCCTTTCGGTTAACTCTTTCCCTGCTACAGTATTATTTGATTCAGGCGCATCTCATTCTTTTGTTTCTGAGTCTTTTGCTGCTGTGGGAGGTCTCCTTTTTACTCCATTGTTGGTCCCGCTGCTCATTCGCTCTCCGGTTGGAGTTGAGAGTGAATGAGTGTAGGGATGTCCTGATGAGATAGAAGGGTAGGATTCTTGGCAAACCTTATCCTCCTTGATCGGCGAGCTTAGATGTAATCCTAGGCATGGATTGGTTGTCTCGGCCACATGGACAAATTGATTGCGCTAGGAGGCTCATCTACCTCACGATCCTTCCGCGAGCGAGTTCGCTTCGCGAAGCTGCGGGATCCGCATCTCTTCGCACTCGGCGAAGCCGACTCTAGATATTAGTGAAGTCCGGTGGTATGTGACTTTGTTGATGTCTTCCCGGCGACCTTCGAGGATGCCACGATTCGAGACCTCGAGTTTGTCATTGAGTTGGTTCCTGCACGCTCGATTCGAAGAGGCCTACCGGATGGACCCGATCGAGTTGGTGGAGTTGAAGAAGCAAGCTAGGTGAGCTTCAGAGAAGGGTTTCATCCGCCTAGCTCATCTCCTTGGGATGCTCACCATCTTTGTCGAAAAAGGACAAGGCAGCTGCGCATAAAGCGTTGATTACCGTCCACTTAATGAAGTAAGCGTAAAGAACAAGTACCCTTTGCCCGTATCGATGACCTTTTCGATCAATTAAGCTGGAGCTCGAGTTTTCTCCAAGATTGATGCGAGAGGGGTATCATCGAGTTGGTCGACGAGGATATTCCAAAACGGCTTTTTCTACTCGTTATGGCATGCGAGTATCTTTGTCATGTCGTTAAAGCAACCAATGCCGGCCTTGTTCATGAACCTCATGAATTCGGTGTTCATGGAGTATTTGGACAGTTCGTTGTGGTCTTCATCGATGATATCCTTATCTACTCCAAGAGCGATGAGGAACACACCGAGCATTTGAAGCTTGTGTTGGGCAAGCCGCGAGCACCATTTGTATGCGAAGTTCAGCAAGTCGCGTTACGGTTGAAGGAAGTAGCCTTCTTAGGCCATATTCTTTCTGGGCGGCGTAGCTGTGGATCCTAGCAAGATCGACGTGCTTTCTCGAGTCACCTACTCACCACCGGTTGAGTTTTCTTGGTTTAGCGGATATTATCGTCGCTTCATCGAAATTTCTCCAAGATAGCGGCCGATGTGAGTTGCTCAAGAAGGACAAGAAGTTCTCGTGGTCCGATTGCGAGAAAGTTTCAAGCACTTAAAGCGATTGACCACCGCTCCGTTCTTGTTCTCCCGATGTCCGTCGAAGCCGATATCTTTTGTGGCGCTCTCGTCGAGGCCTCGGTTGTGTCCTTATGCAAGAAGGCAAGGTAGTGGCCTATGCATCAAGGCAATTGCGACCTCATGAACTCAACTACCCTACCCATGATGCGAGTTGGCGGCTGTGATCCATGCACTTAAGATTTGGCGACATTACCTAATCGGTGTCGTTGTGAAGTGTATTCGGATCACAAAAGCCTAAAGTATTTGTTCACCCAACTGACTGAACCTCCGGCAAGGAGATGGTTGGAGTTGATCAGGACTATGACATGGGTATTCACTACCATCCGGGCAAGGCCAATGTCGTTGCGGATGCGCTTAGTCGCAAAGCGCATTGCAATGCATTGTTGCTTCAGAGCATCGGCCCCTCTTACGGAGGTTCAGCGTCTCAACAGGTTTAGTTGAGCATGGTTCCTCGCTTCCTTGGTTGTACAACCAACCTTGATGGATCGGATCAGGTGCGCCGCGATCGGATGTTGGAGTAAACCGCATCAAGGAAAATGTCAAGAACGGAACGACCAAGTGCTTCTCCGTAGATGAGCTTGGTGTCGTGAGGTTCGCAACATCTCGTAGTTCCAAAGGGCGTGGAGTTGCGGGAGTTGATCCTCCGCTGAAGCCCACGATTCTCCGTTATCTATTCATCCGGGGCCACGAAGATGTACGGGATCTTCGCGAGAGATTTTGGTGGACCCGAATGAAGAGGAGATCGCAAGGTTCGTTCTTAGAAGTGCGGCGTGTGTCGTCGTGTCAAGGCGAGCATCGGCGTCGGTGGATTGCTTGACCCTTACCAATTCCGGAGTGGAAGTGGGATTCGGTCGGGATGGACTTTATCACCTGGTCTACCCGGTCTCCAAAGAAGAATGATGCCATCCGGGTGCGTCATCGATCGATTGACTAAGGTGGCTCATTTTCTTCTGTCAAGACCGACCTTCGAGTAGGTCTTACGGCGGATCTCTACATAGCCCGCATCGTGAGTTTGCATGGTGTACCAAAGGCGATCGTGTCGGATCGTGGTTCATTGTTCACGTCTCGATTTTGGCATAGCCTGCAAGAGGCTATGGGAACTCGCTTTCTTTCACTCAAAGATTTCACCCCAAGCGGATGGTGGGACCGAGAGGTCAACCAAGTTTTAGAGGACATGCTTTGCGGCGTGTGTTCTTTCCTATGGGAAGCACTTTGGGAGAAGTGCACGCCATTCGCGAGTTTTCTTACAACAACGAGTTTCAAGCCGTCTCGGCATGGCACCATTTGAGGCCTTATACGGGAGAAAGTGTAGAACCCGTTGGCCAGTGCGAGACCGGTGAAAGACCTTTCTTTGGCGGACTCGATTAATGAGGCCGAGGGTCAAGTCCGACTCATTCGTGATCGCTTACGCACGCTCAATCCGAGCGAGAAGAGCTATGCGGATCGCCGTCGTCGTGAGTTGAGCTTTGAGCCCAATGACTTCGTTTATCTCAAGGTTTCTCCTCTGAAAGGTCACCAGCGTTTTGGTGTCAAGGGCAAGTTGGCTCCTCGATATGTCGGTCCATACCGTGTTATCGAGAGGAAGGGAGCTGTTGCCTACAAGTTGGAGTTGCCTGCTGCACTTGCGGGGGTACATGATGTTTTCCATGTGTCCCAGCTAAAGAAGTGCCTCCGTGTTCCAACTGAGGAAACTCCGTTGGAAACTCTTGATGTTCAGGAAGATTTGACCTACCGCGAGCACCCTGTTCGCATCCTCGAGGAGGCTGAGCGAAGAACAAGGAACAAGACCATCAAGTTCATCAAAGTTCAGTGGTCAAACCATTCTGAGGATGAGGCTACTTGGGAGCGAGAAGATCGTCTCCGTGCAGACTACCCCTCTTTCTTTCCGAGTGAACCAAATCTCGGGCGAGATTTTTGTAAGGGGGAGGTTTGTAACATCCCAAATTTTGGCTTGTGTTTCAAATGTAAGAAATTGAGGGTAAATTAAAACTTTTCCTTCATCCTTTTACTCTTGAAACTTTTCGAAATTGTAAAGGAATTTTGGGAAATTCAAAATCAAAAGCCTCATTTATCAAGCCAACAACCTCCTTGGTGAAATCTGGTTTCAAACCCTTGAAATAATTTTTCTTGGTTCTAGGGGTTGCTTGGTAACACCTCTGAATTATTCCATAATTTTTGGAAATTATTTGAAATATTTTAGGGCAAGTAAAACCTTGGTCAACCTCTGAAATAACCTTCTGGAATTTCTTGAGAAAATTCCGGTGCACAAAACCCTCTGGAAATTTTATGGAAGGTTGATCCTATTGTCGACAAGCTCGGTTAAAATTTCATAAATTTTGGAGTTGATTTGATGCCTCAATTAAATCCCCAAAGTTTCAGTTCAAAAATCAAAACCTAATGGGTTTGCATCGCTCATTGGACTCGAGTCGACTGGGCTCGAGCCAACCGACTCGGTCGAGTCAACTAAGCTGTCACGCGCGATCGATCGGTGCGCGCTCTGGACCGTTGGATCTCAATCGGACGGCTCGCGTTCGTGTATGCATTCGGACAACTCCGGTTGCCCTTTGATGCTCAGCCGTTGGATTTCAATCGGACGGTGGACGTTTGCTCACGGCCGTTTCAACGCGATCGCGTGATAGCCGTTGGATGCGAATCGGACGGTATGCGTCGTCGTCCTCCTCTCGCTTCGCGCTATGCAGCGCCATGGCGAGTGGCGTGGCGCGCGCGCGCTTGTCCCATCCGGCGATCTACGCAGCGGTGTATGCGGCGCATTAAATGCCCGTCACTCCACCGCCCCGTTTAGTCGTCGTCTCAATCGCTCCGTCGCTCACGGCGACGCGTGCGATGAGAACCCGGCGAGCAACGGCGTTTCTTGCTTCTCGAGCCTGCTTAAGCCCCTGGTCACCTTCGTTGGCTTCCTTTCCTCTCCCGCAGCTCTCTCGCACCCTCGAGCTTGAGCGAGCCCATAGCACCCAGCGCCCATTTCCGCCATTGCCGAGCTTGGAGCTCACTGTGCCGACGGTGCTCTCGGTGGCTCCTCGCCTCGATTCTTCCTCCTGCTCCTTCCTTTTACCTCGGTGGTGCTTAACCCCACTCCATTTCAGTTGCTTCAGCGGAGCGCCGAGATTTTGGATTCCCCCCAAATCGGCCGCGAGCACCTTTCTTCGTCTCCAGCGCCGGTGAGTCCTCCTCCTTTCGATTCCTTGCTCTGGTAGCATCCTGGAGTCGTTTGGAATCCATCTTGATGACGCGGTGTGGTTGGTTTTGCTCAGGCCGTCCGCTCCACGTCGTCTTCCTCGGGTCCGTCGCGGAGTTTCGTCGCCGGAGCTGCCCCGACCGCCTCTGCACCTCGCGTCAGTCAGGTAGCTCCCTGGTAGCCCCTAGATGCTCGGGCACCGCTTGAATGAGCTGCTGCGAGCTCCTTGTCGCTTGTCGTCGTTGCCATCTTTTACCGTGCCGCTCCTCGCCGTCGCGCCGCCGCTCTGGTCCACCACCGTCGGTGTGGGTGGTACGGAGGGTGCGCAATGCTATTGCGCACCGTTGCTAGCATCCTCTCGCGCCGTGTGCCTTTGGTCGCCGGCGATTGGCGAAGCTCGGTCGCGTTGTCGGACCGCGTCGTGCGGTCGCGCGGCGTGGCCCAACGTCTGCGCCAATCCATCCTAGATCTGCGGTCGAGATTTCGTGTGTTCATGCGGTGTCTTTGTGTGGCGTTGATTGTGAGCCGTCCATCTCACGATCGACGGTCCCACGACCCCAGCCGCCGCGCGCGCGTTTTCAAACGCGTCGGCGTGGTTCAATCTGGATCGTTGGATCGAAGATCAACGATCGGGATTGCGAAGGCATTCGTTCGGTCGAATGCCATCATCATTTGGACCGTTGGATCTTGATCCAGCGGTGAGCCTCGATGTGTGTGTCTTTGTGCGCGGCGCGTGCGCGTGGGCCGTCCGATCCAGATCGACGGTCCCTATTCACCACGTCGTAATAGCCTTTATGAGTTTTCAAAGCTTTATTTGCAAACCGAAAAGGTATTAAACTTCAAAAATACATAACTAGTTCATTTTAAACCCAAATCGGTTGATTCAAATTTGGTTAGCTTTAGATTGAGTTGTTCTTTAATTTAAAAATGAATAGGAGTTTAGTTCGCTCGAGAAAACAGATTTTAAAATTTGTTTAGAAATAGGTTCTACTTATTATTCTAAAATTAGCAATTGACTTGTAAATTGCATAACTAATTCTCTGAAAATCAAATTTTAGTGAAACCAATTTTGTTAGCTTCCCTAATACAGTACTAAATGATAAAATTGGTTTTAGGCAGGTTACTATGTTTAACAAGATTTCACATGCAATTTAAATTGGTTCCTTTTCATGACTTGACAAATCATAACTCTTTCAATATAACTCCAAATGACCTGAAATTTTATATGGGTTACCACTATATCAGTAGGTAGCTACCATAAAGTTTTAGCTTCAAAATCTTTCTAGAAAATATTTTTGCTACATTGCTAATTATGGTAGAAAATAGGTTTTTAGGGAATATCTTTTGCACCACAAATCCAAATTAAGTTTTCCAGTTTCTATGTCTAGGTATATTAAGTATTCTACCTTGTGTGTAAATTTACGTGCATTTGGATAATTGTTGCTTGCTATTTCCATTTAAGTGTTGCTCGTCTTATTGGTTGTTTTCGCTCTTTTCGCTTAGGATTCGATATTTGCGGTAACCCGAGAACGACCCTCCGCAACAATTTGAGCCACAACAAGGGCAAGCAGTTTGATCATTTCCCATTGATCCCATTACTTTTAAAGTCTAATATTTTGTTTAACTTCTATGTATGCATTGCTACTTTGTTGTTAAATTGATTAGTTAGACCTCTAGTTGCATAATCTGTAGGTAAATGGTTATCCTCTACTACCTGAGCCTAGGTTATTTGCTGTGGTTAGAGTTCGATGGATGAACTCTTATCACTTAGTAGATTTCGAATAAATATTGTAGCCATGCCTAGTATCGGTAGTATTGGGCGATCATCGACTTAGTCGGTGATCGGATCACACAACTACTTATACTACTCCATTATGTCCAACCCTTGTGTTTTATTGATTTACAAATCAAAAGCGAAAACAAAACTATATCTTGACTTGGGCACAATGGTATGTTGATGTGATCATTGGGTGTGTGGAATGGTGCCTAAGTCCCCAAGGACCGAGTTACTTGTGTCACTAAGCCAAGCGCTTATTGCGTGCTAACCACACGAGGGGGATATGGAACCTCTCTTGACTAAGTACTTTGGGAGGTGTTAATTATGAGCTGGTTGGTGGGTGTGTTCTTGTGTGTGGTGTTTGGAGGGAGCATTTAGCGGACAGGTTAGGGCGTCTAATGTGTCCTTCTCCGTGGGTTGCGGCTCTTAATTAGCATCGTCCATTGAAAGCGTCTTGTTAGACTTAGCCATGCCTGCATACCAAAGGAAGTGTGCTAACAGTGGGTGGTGGAAAGGCGGTCTATCGTGTGGGTACATTGGTACACCTGAGGTTAAAACTATTCGAATAGCCTCGTCCTAGGTTATGGACATGCTTGGTAAGGTGCAAGAACTAGACTACAACCTTTTTAAAAACTTAAACTTGACATGGGTAGTATGAAGGGTACTTCATGCTATTGTTGTGGTGACTATGGGTTAGTCACTTCTAGGTTGGTGTTGTCATCTACCTATTGTTATAATTGTCTCTCTTTTATTTGAACAATAAAGTTAATTGCAAACTTGCTTTGAATCTATTACCCTATTGCAAATGAAAGCTTGCTTTATCTTTGAAAATAAGTCCAAAGCCTCATCCACTTAAATAAAGCTTGCATGTAGTTAATTATAGTTGTTATCTCACACGTGAGTCTTGCAGTACAAAACAAGTTTTGTACTCATCCGCTTTGCTTAATATTAATTGTTGCAGAGGAAGAAGGTGAGCCCCAAGGGCCTCACTTTTGTGAGTCGTGTTATGTGCATTGTTTGGGACGATTAGCTTGGCGGTCCGGTTGGTTGCCTTGTGGGTAAAGGCACACCGATTGGCTTTTGTTCATCGCCATCTTATGGCCATTTTGCTTCATTGTGTATTTACTTATCTTTATGAATTTTGGCAGTCGGCCTCTCTTTGTAATAACTCTCTTTATATTATCTATGTCTTTGAGTTGTTGCTTTTGCTTGGCTCTATGTGTATGAATGGAATTGATGCATGATTTTGTAGCGGTGTGTATCTGCATTTTTGGAAGTATACATATCTCGAGGCTTAGTTTATTTGATTTGTCTGTTAGGACCAAGTGGATGGTTAAGCAGTACAAGTTTAATAAACCGGGTCCTCACAAGGACTTCATGTTATCCTTAGTACTTGTAACCTTAATCAACAACTTTGTTTGATTATCACATTACATTAGGATTCTTTGGTATTGGTTTCGCAACCAGATGGCAAGTCCAACGAAGCTCTCTAAGCCATTCGGCCTCAACGATGTCGTGTCTAGTGCTACAAGTTACGCTTCCATAGTTGACCTCGTCAATATAGTGCTTACACGACCTCCATGAAACCGCCGCTCCGCTAGTGTAAAGACATAACCACTTGTAGCTTTGATCTCATCTGCATCAGAGATCCAATTTGAATCACTATATCCTTCTAATACAGAAGGATGCCCAGTATAGTGAATTCCGTATGAGGTTGTGCCTCTCAAATAGCGCAACACTCTCTCAAGTGCCTCCCAGTGATCATCTCCTGGGTTAGAAGTAAACCGACTTAATTTGCTCACAGCAAATGATATATCAGGTCTTGTGGCACCAGATAGATACATAAGTGATCCAATAATTTGTGAAAATCTTAATTGATCTTTTCCTAACCCTTGATTCTTTCGAAGCTTAATGCTTGCATCATAGGGAGTTGGAGAAATTTTACAATTCTCATAGCCAAAACGGCTTAAGATTTTCTCAGCATAATGGGATTGACTCAAAGTGATCCCATCCTCGTTCTTGATTAATTTAATATTCAGAATAACATCTGCCTCTCCTAAGTCTTTCATATCAAAGCATCGAGATAAAAAGATTTGACCTCGTCAATTACCGGCAGTGTTTGTTCCAAATATAAGTATGTCATCTACATATAGGCACAAGATCACTCCTTGACCCCACCATAACGATAGTATACACATTTATCACCTTCATTCACAACAAAGCGTGAGATGTTAAAGTTTTATCAAATTTCTCGTGCCATTGTTTAGGTGCTTGCTTTAGACCATATAAGGATTTCAATAATCTACATACCTTATTTTCCTGTCCAAATCACAAAACCATCAAAGGTTGATCCATATAGATTTCTTCCTCCAACTCTCCATTAAGAAAAGTGTCTTTACATCCATTTGATGGACATGTAGACCATAAGAGGATGCTAACGCAAGGAGCACTCGATGGTGGTTAGTCAGCGACAGGAGAATAGGTATCAAAGAAATCTTCTCCCTCTTTCAGGTGTAACCCTTGGCCACAAGTCTTGCCTTGTACTTCTCAATAGTACCATCGGGTCTTAGTTTCTTTTAAAGATCCACTTACATCCTACTGTGTTTGCACCGATGGGACGATCGGTGATCTCCCAAGTCCCATTAGCCATGATAGAGTCCATCTCGCTACTTGATCGCTTCTTTCCAATACTCGGCATCGGAAGATGCATAAGCCTCTGAAGGGTCTTTGGCACATCATCCACGAGGTATACAATAAAGTCATCACCAAAGGTTTTCTCAACCCTTTGTCTCTTGCTCCTCTGAAGAGCTTCGTGACTAGATTGTTATCCTCCTCGAGGATATCACATATTGGTTCGAGAGATGGTGGGAAGTTGAAGTTTGATTATTTTCAATTTGAACATTCTCGGTTTGTGAAGTCTTGCTCGCTATTCTCATAGGAAAATAATCCTCAAAGAATGAAGCATCTCTAGACTCCATTATTGTGTTAGCAATAATCTCAGAATTTCTGATTTAACTACTAAAATCTATAGGCCGTGCTATTATGAGCATATCCTAGAAAAATACAATCGATTGTTTTAGGTCCAAGCTTTCTCTTTTACGCAATGGTATATTGACCTTGGCCAAACACCCCAAGTTCGCAGAAAATTGACATTGGGTTTTCTCCCTTCCATCCCTCATATGGAGTAATATCACTCTTTTAGTGATTACTCTGTTTAGGACGAAAGTTCATCAATATAGCTTCCCCACCATGTCTTAGGCATACGGCACTCTCTAACATGGCATTAACCAAGTCCGTTAGTGTGCGGTTTTTCCTCTCACTACCCCATTTGATTGGGGTGAATATGGTGGTGTAAATTCATGGATTATTCCATGCTCGTAAGCAATTGAGAAAATTCATGAGAGATGTACTCTCCTCCACGATCGGACCTTAGTCTTTTATTTTCTTCTCTAGTTGGTTCTCAACCTCGGCCTTATAAGTCTTAAAGTAGTATAAAGCTTCATCCTTAGTTTTTAGCAAATACACATAGCGTGGCGTGTTGCATCATCAATAAAAGTTAAAAATATCTTTTGCCTCCTTTTGTCAACAATCCATTCATTTCACACAAATCGAATGAACAAGATCTAATGGTGCCAAGTTCTTTTAGTCCTCTAATCCCTTAAAGGGTTTGCGAGGTCTGCTTTGCTTGCACACATGACTGCACTTTGATCCTTTGACAATTTCACATTTTGGAATTAAATCTAATCTGGACATTCTAGCAATACTATCAAAACCAATATGATGTAAACGAGAATGCCAAATATTTGCCTCACATTTATTTAAACCAGTTGCAACATTGATTATAACAAGACTCTAAAGTACTTAGTGAACAAGCCTCCGCTCTCATAGCCTTTACCAACAAAA
This sequence comes from Ampelocalamus luodianensis, assembly GCA_036346255.1. Taxonomy (NCBI): domain Eukaryota; kingdom Viridiplantae; phylum Streptophyta; class Magnoliopsida; order Poales; family Poaceae; genus Ampelocalamus; species Ampelocalamus luodianensis. Next base: position 26,822,188 of record CM070626.1, on the reverse strand, counting down.
TTCCCGAACTTAGACATTACAATTTTATTTGACTCAAAGACTAGCTTATAACCGTCCCTACATGAGAAGTAACCACTAACGAGGTTCTTGTTTATTGTAGGAGCATGTCGCACGTTCTTCAAGTGGGCGGTCTTCCTGAAGTAAGCTTCAGTTCTACTGTGCCAACACCAAGAATGAAGCATGCGATCCGTTTCCATTATGACGGAGGAAGCCCTCTGCCTGGTAAGAAGAAAACAAGGAAATATCGAACATACGTGAACATTAGCACCGGTATCAACCCACCAATCGGTGGATTGACATGCTGAAAAAACAACGGAGAATTACTATACCCTCCACGAAGTCGAGGCCTCGCCTATGATCACGTTGATGACCTTCTTCTTTGGTATTCACCATCTCTCGCTTTGCGGAAATGACAGTCTTTCGCCATATGACCGTTTTCCACACACAAAGCGGTGATGTTCTTCATATCCTTTTTCTCGATTTTCTTCTTAAAGCTAGTTGTCTTGTTCGTTTTGTTGGATTTGTACTTCTTTGCAATGTCTTTTTCTCTATAAAATTTGCATTGTTCGACGGAAGTCTGGGTGCATCTTTTGCTCTTGCCTTTTCTTCCACATCGAGGCGGCAATGAGATCTTCAGAAATCTCTTCCTCTTGTGTTTCAAGCTAGTGGCAAAATCCGCCAAGAAACAGAAGTTTGGCGACAATGCCCATGACCACAAACTTAGGAGGCAACACACAGCCCGGATGCGCAATCTCACCAACCAATAGCCGGAGATCATGAGCTTGTCCAACTATGGACTTAGCCTCATCCATGGTAAAGTCGAAGAATTGCTCACACATATAGAGCCAACGACCGCCTCGCCTGCATATTTGTGCTCTAGTGCATCCCACAACTCATGGCGGACTTATAGTCCATGTACACATCATAGAGCCGATCGCGGAATGGTGGGAAGGCGACCAAGCGATGTTGTTCGCATTATCGAAGCTGCATATCTTTGGTCAACCAGAAGCGGATATGGGTGGATTACCCACCACAAACCCCAAAGACATGAGCGAACTTGGCTCTAGTCCGCCATCTACTGAAATTCGACGGAAAACCTCTCGGGTTTCATAGCATCGAAGCTCGACCATAGTTGTGTTGCAACAAAGTTTACAATAAGGTTTACGGAATGTTAAAAATGAGGCAATATTTTAATTCCAAATTTTATTAGAAGGCAAATATTGCAAAAGACTAATGATGCATAAAACGATCGCTGCTGAGACAACTCATTGTACTTCACAATATATGAAAACCAGGATGTAAACAAGTCTATCAATCACAGTAGACTTACGGATGGGTGCGATGAAGAGCAGGAAGCGCGCGAGTTGATGCGAAAGGCGGCGTAGATGTCGCAGATGCGACAAGCGGTCGCGCAGAATCGCTGCCGAAACCTTATTGCCGCCCTCGTGCAAGTCTCCACGGCAAACAACGGTTCGGAGATACGCTTCCCTTCTTCACGGTGCACGAGAAGAAGAGTCGGCGAGGTTGACGGCGCGATGCAGCGCACGCATTAGAAGGAAGAAGAAATGGAGGCTATTCTTGTACTCACTATGCTTTGGGCGTCTCGGACATATATAGATGCAGATTGGTAACTAACAGATTAAATGACCATTTACCCATCGGTAAGCGACACACTTAACGACCATTTACCCATCGTAATATCACACTTAACCAGCCTTTTACCCATCGGTAGCTGTCACACTTAACGATCATTTACCCACTGTAGCGCACGTCATCATCACTCAATAAAGCCTGAAATTTAAACATTTGAATCTCATTCAAACAGAGAGAGAGAGAGATGCATGGTTCAGCAAAAATAAGGTGGACTTGGTCTGCCAAATGGCGTGCCACGTCACGGCACGGTCGCGCGTCGCAAGTCACGCGATTTTTCACGCGATTTTTCACGCGAAAATACGCGAACGCGCGCGCGCGTGCGTGCGTGTGTGTGTGTGTTTAGCCAGAGCCCTCCTCATGCCATCCTCATCCATCCATGTGTTACATGTTTCAAGGAGTGGCAAGGACTCCACCTTATATGTTGGTCACTTCCACTTTGCCTTAGCAATATGGTACTAACCCATAAATGCTTTGGAATTATAGAAAATGGGCCTCACTCATATGGGCCAATTTCTAACAGTCGATTTTTCCTTTGGAAAACGGGTCGATGAGGATGAGTTACCTCGACAAGGTCCGGAGCATCTCGGTCGTTTCCGCAGGAGGTGCGAGCGGATCGTCCTGGTCGGCCGGGTCCAGTATTTACAGCAGCTACTGCAGTACTTACATCCCAAGCAGTACAGTGTCCATTGTCTCTCACGTCTCTTATTCCGGCGCCTCCTCTTGCTCTTCGACGGCTGCAGGATCCAGTATTCTTCCCACCACCACAAGGGAGGTCGCATCAAAGATGGTCGAAGATGGCTACATCATGGTTCTGATCAGAATGTTCGGTCGGGAGCCTGGTGTCCTGGAGAGGTGGTTCTCCGAGCTGGATGTCGACTGGGTTCTTCGGATCAACCTCAAGGATCACGGGAGATCGTCGCAGTTGGAAGGCGCCGATGATGATCACTTGGTGCGGAATTTGGTACCTAGGTGGACGCGAGCTCTCGCTCTGATGATTGAAGCGCTCACCACAGCAACCGATGTGGTGATGCGTCACCCGGCTGGAGGTGTGCTACTCCAAGAGGCAATCTCTGACCACGAGCCGGATGGGCTCCGACTTGCAAGATTTGCCGAAGCGGTCATCTCCAAGATGCTTGCCTTTGTCGGTGCCCTTGTCGTCGTCGGAGGAGCCAATCACCGATGCCGAATGGAGAAGCTCCAGGCGCTGATAAACGTGCTCGCCTGCGTCTCTGGCGCCTTGGAAACCCTCATGCCCCTCTTAAAATATCACACTGGCTGTGTAGCGCTTCTTGAAGAAATGCATAGCCTAGTTATGAAGATCGATGGCGTTCTCTCTGGGAGAAAGTATGAGCTGCGTGAAGCTGTAACGAGCATGATCTCGGACGCTAGAGATGTCATCTTGAGGGGAGATTCGTGGGAAACAATTCCGCGGAATGGAGAAATTCACGAGGCCACTCGGTTATGTGCGGACTTCGTTAACTTGTGCTGGACATACCAGAGCGCACTGAATTCCATCGAAAAGGGTTTCTATCTGAACTTGCGCAATATGATATTTGATATGATCCCTGAGTTAGAAAATCAGCTCGAGGAGAAATCCCAATTGATTCCCGACCGTAGCCGGAGGTACATATTCTTGCTCAACAATTCCCATTTTATGCAACAGATGCTTGTCAGTTATCTGGATATCTTAGACCGGCTTCTATTCGGGCTTCTACTCGATACAATTCACAAAGTTGAGAGCTATCTAGAAAGTTATCTGGATGTCTCCTGGGAACCCGTGCTGTCTTGCTTACACAACGAGATGCCACTCTGCTTTCCTAAACACACCTCGCTAGCTAAATTTGACTCGGAATTTCAGAGAGCCTGCAGTGCTCAGAAGCTATGGAAGGTCCCAAACCCTGGCTCAGGAAGAGGCTGCGAAAAGCCATCGTTGGTAAAGTCGTTACAGGCTACAACAATTTCCTCGGGGAGCGTCCGGGGAAGGAGGAGGATTGCAGTGGTGATCCAACAAGAAGCAGCTCCCAGGACTTGGAGGACATGTTGAACGAGCTGTTCGAAGGATGAAGCCTTCAAGTTTCAGAATTACATTGCATGGCCATAAGCTTTGAAGCAGCTATAGCTACTTCGACAAGAGGCTGAGGTTAAATTGGTTCATTCTATTTCAATAAAATTGTATTAGATGTTCTCCTCATTTTACTTGGACGGATAATAAATGTACCCTGGGATTTGCCCATTATATCTATTCAGGCCGAGCCGGTCATAGGCCAAGCCTCGGAGTGGCCCAGCTTCTTTTAACCAAAAATTGTATTTTACTAATTTTTTAAGAAATTTTACATAGACTTTTGATCATGGGTCTGAGGCTATTGCCCTAGGGCCCGAGGCCCAACTCCACCTATGTATCTATTTACATATTAGTCCTTGCGCCACTGTTTGGCAGGCATTTGTACAGTTCTATATATTTTATTTTATTTTATTTTCTCTCTATTTTAGTTTGTACTCGTACATCTTGATTTAGTTTCTATTTTAGTTTGTACTCGTACATCTTGATTCAATGATACAATGGCAGTTCTCTTGCCGTTTTTTCAAAAAAAAAAAAGATCTATTAGCAGATATCAATATGTGCTTTCTCTCTCTACGCTTTCTCTCTCTGATTCTTCCTCAGCGCAATGGCTCAATGGTTCAGGGAAGGTTACAGATAGTTTTTTTTTTCCTTTTTCGACTTTGGAGAGGAGGGCTGTTAAAGATAGGTATAGTTTTTTTTTTTTCCTTTTTCGACTTTGGAGAGAGGAGGGTTGTTAAAGATAGGTATAGTTTTTTTTTCCTTTTTCAACTTTGCGGAGGAGGGTTGTATCGGATCGGACGCACCCACTCCCCTTCCACACTTCTCCACCCCTACTTTCACTTCCCCAACAACAAACCGGTTCCTCACATGTCACACCCCTTCTTCCACTTCTCTCTCCCACCTCCGGCACTGTTGTCGTGCAATAACCGCCTGGCGTCGGCGATGGAAATAGACCCCTTCTCCCTTTTCTGTGGGGACTCCGGAGTTATCTCCGTAAGATCAAGACTAATCAAGGTCTTAGGGACATAACTCTAGATCTCTAGTAAATGGATTCCAACTTAACTCGATCCAAATGAGAGGCTTAACTAGTGCTAAAGCCCCAACGATCATGCGCGCCGCTCCTCTGCGAGCACCGCATGATTGTCGGTTCTCCAACAAGTCGAGCACTACACTTAGTGAGTTAAATAGGAAGCCACGAACAACGAGTACAACTTATATTGGCTCCCAAGATCAGCGACCAATATAATCATACTCTCATACAACGTTACTCATATCCATACAACATTCATACATAAATAGTGCAAAAGTGATACATCAAAGTTTCAAGTTTACAACCACTTAAGCGGCCGACCGGTCAAATTAAACAAGTTCATAGCGGAAGCAAATAAATAAACCAAAATGCCTGCAGTGGTATGTCACATAACCCATCGGCAACCGACTGGGAGTTAAAGATAGCACACTACTCATCGGTGTCGCCTAAATCGACACCGACAAGCTCGTCGGTCTCATTATCTTCCTCACCTGTAAAAGCCAGCAAACATCTGGCTGAGTACAAAAGAGTACTCGCAAATCTTACACAAATAAAAATAGTCATGTATAAGGTCATTCAAGGGAAGGCTCATATTGGCTTAATTTTGCGAAAACGACGCAATACTGAACAACCTACACATACTAGTTTTTCAAGTGCCATTTCAAAATCAGATTTGAAGTAGAAGTAAAACATGTGAACAAGTGATAAATTCAATAATAAATGAATCATACCAAAAACAAAGTGGCGGTCCACTTTGATACAATAACAAGCATGAATATCCCATTCATGACGATACCAAGTTCACCCACAATTTTAATTCCAAGTCTAACAATAAGCAGCCACAAATTTCAAGCTGTCGTCCATAACAGTGGACACGGCTATTCGAATAGATTTATACCCTGCAGGTGTACTACTTTACCCACACGACTTGATTAGCCCGTAAGCCTCCGGATGCCTCCGAATATAGCATACTTCCTATGGTATGCCGGCCGTGTAAATCAAGATATGGTTATTTTTGGCAAGAAGATCTCATTGAGCTAAGTCCCTCAACCCATTGCTCCTAGAAAACACAAGATGTTAACGTCTCCATCCTATATCCTAGGAAACACAAGATGTTAATGCCCCTATCCTATCGGCCCAAAAGGAACACGGGATTTCACGGTCCCATGCCCTTACAATTTCACCACCGTGGGACTCAACACACCAAAACCTTCCCCCTACTTAACCATACGGCTCCCAACCCGCGTGTGATAGCACGAAAGCTGCTTGAACAGCAAGTACCCAAAGTTCGGTCTTTAATTGTCCAGACAAGCCAAACCACATACCCAATTCTCGTGCACGAAGGCACCATCACTAGCTATCACTTGTCCAGACCAAAAGCTCATTTAAAATGACAAATTTTAACTTATAAAACAGATTCGAAGATCTGAAACAAAAGTATATAATGAGAGCTGTGTTTATCCCATAATTGTCGGGTTATTCCCGACAATCAGACTACCGGTTCTAGACTTGCATGGCTAAGCAACTCGAATAATATAACTTCACTCATCCTATCATAACATTTCAGTAATGGAATAATTCAAGGATAGCCACAATGACAACATAATAGGATGTGTCTAACTATTCATCACAAAAATAACGACATTATCAAAATAGCATGCAAGCAATTATCATTGCATCTACCCTAACAAATCTAGGATCAAATATGATGCAAAAAAAATAAAGTTCAAAGGATGCTTGCCTTGCTGGTAGAGCAATTGTTCACTCTCGGTAGCGTACGAGTCAATATCAATGAGCTCGGAATCTATATAAATACAATACCGAATAAACATCGAGAAATACTCCAAAAAATCAAAATGCTCAAAAATGCATGATTTTTCTACAGTAGCTAAGTCATGATTTTAGATGATTTTTGGTGAAAGAATTATTTCATTTTGATTTAGTATATGAAAGTTATGGTGGTTTGAATTTCAGATTTCAATACGCCTTTAATCGCGTAATTTAATTATGAGGTGAAAATTTGTAGAGCAGTGGTGAGTACATGGATTATATGGGTAAATAGGCAATATTATTGCAAGTTCAAAATAGTTGAGTTTGCTGCAAATGGAATTTTCATGATTTAGTTATGAATTTTTGAAGTTATCAGCATTTTCTTTTGTAAAGATAGTAGTGTTAATAGCTCATTTTCCAAAATACTGCTCTCTGTGATAGAGAAATGTTTGAAACCAATTTTAATATAAATTTTATTGAAAATAAAAATTTTCAGAAGTGGTTTCACTCATTTTGGAGATAAAATGATTTAGTTATGCATTTTAGAAGTTAATACCAAATTTTTAGTGTATAAATTCATAGCTTTCGAATTTCATAAAGTATTTACTACTTTTCCTACCGAATGCTAACCTAGCCACAGCCACATATGGGTGGGACCGGGGTCAAGATTTTGACCCAGTCATCATTGACTTGGTCTCGGCCGCACTATGCTGAAAGCGTAAATCATATAATACGTCTTCTACTTCACGAACGTGCAAACTCATTCTAATCATACCAAGAATACGCTTTTCCTTAAACAAAACATACTTCACAATCTACGCTTCCACTTATGGCCATATGGCCCACATGTCATACTCTGCAAGCCTTCATTTATCCCAACCGTTTTCTAATTGAGACCCCACATGTAAGCGATAGATTAATTCTTAACCTAAGCACTTAACCACGTCATTGACTCTAATCGCCGCGCTACAGTATTTTGCCGGACGAAACCGACAACAGCGGCATCGGCCGTGCTTGCCTGGCGGCTCGCCAGAGCTGTGGTCCACGGCGGCGCAAACTGAAAGCTATAATGGGACCGCAATAGCCATGCGCACCTCCAGGTAGTGGTGGCGCGGTCTGGACTGCCCGGCATCGGCGGCTAGCCGGAGCTAAGCGGCGACATTCTTACGGCAAAAACGCACAAAGCAAGGTAGAGCTCGCAGCAACAAACAAGCGAGTGCCGAGATCCTAGGGACTATGAGAAGGCTACCTGAGCGAAGAGGGTGCTCGGGGAGGCTCAGAGTCAGCTGGAGCATGGTCGATGCCGGAGAAGAAAATGGTGAAGGCACGGTTTCATGAGGAGAGGATCCCCTGAGCAAAACCAAGTGAAAGGAATGATCAAGATGACTTAAAGATCATCTGAGGAAGCTATAGAAGCAAACAATTTGGACAATGGCTTACCGGATCTAAGAGGGGGACGAAAGGTTACTCCACGGCCGAAAATGGTTCAATCCAAGATTTAGCAAGATCCTGCCGTGCATTATCACAATAAGTTTAGGGGTTTTTCTCAGTGGCCTAAAGCACGTAAGGTGACGCGCAAAGAAAAGGAAGGGAGCTCACCGAGGTGAAAATGGCAGCACAACGTCCTTCGGGGCACGCTCTGGGTCCGCCGAGAGCGTCGGTGGTGGTTCGGGAGCTTCAAAGAGAATCAAGAGCTCGCATAAGCCAAAATGGAAACGACATCGAATGAGGAAGAGAATGGCACCACCCGGATGAGGCTTACCCAAGCAAGGAGCTAGTACAAGCTTCCCTCTCCTCGGCCAAACAGAGGAGAAGTGGGGAAGAAGAGGGGTGCCGAGGGGGTATTATTCCCGGAGAATGACGGAGATGGGGGCGGCGTGAAGTGAGGGAGCTCCAGGAGTGGCCAACGGCAGCGGTGGATTGACGGCGTCACTAACGCATGGAAGAGATTCGCGGCCGCGTGGAACTCGGTTCCTGCACGCGCCTGCCCGAGGAAGAAGAAAGGCCTGACAGGCGGGCCCGCGATGACAGCGACTCAAGGCGCGGGCGCGATCGTAGTTTAAGTGGATCAGCGCATGCCGTTGGATCGCGAATGGACGGACGGGATTGATGGGGACTTCGGACAGTTCGGAAGGGTGCGCGATCTGGGCCGTTGATTTCCGATCGGGTGGCTCGCGTGCGGAGGTGTAGTTAGGTGGTTGGGCTGAGTTAGTTTGTCCGGGTCGGCTCGAGCCCGAGGAACAGTGCGACTGGTTTGAGTCCAAGATTTTGACCGAGATTTAATTCATTTCTCTAATTTGACCAGGGCTTAAAAATAGAAATAAAATTCCTAAAATCATGAAATAATTTCTGGGGGTTCCTCGAATAGCCTATTGTCCATAAACATTATTTAACCCTACTGTTCATAATATATTCTGTAATAAATAAATTCCAACTTATGCTAGGTCTTTTAATGGTGTTTGAATTTTCTTAGGGTTCAAACCAGTCCCAAAAATTTAGGAAAAATTATATTAATTCGTGATAATTAATATAGTATTTGAATAAATTATTTCCAGTGATACTTTTGTAGCATTTATTTCAGTTTTTAGTTTGGAGTTCAATTTAAAGTGTATGTTTCAAATGTATTTTGAGATTTTCCAAGTACAATATGTAATTAAAAAGTTTCAAAACATGATGCATGCTAATGAGATGCATAATAATCCTCTTTATTAGTTTGGGGATGTGACATTTTCTCTCTCCAAGCCTTCTCCTCCTGTCTCTCTCACGGCGGCGAGTGGAGATGCCGAAGCGGTAGATCGACAAGCATAGGAGCAAGGGTGCCAGCGGTGAGGCACCAAATTGGGCGCCCCTCTGCCAAATCAAGGGCCCACCTCACTAACCCTAGGTCCTAGCCCGCCATTGCCAGCCGGAGCCGCCGCGTGGGACTCCTACGGGCATGGCATCCCACATCATATTGTAGCCTGTGGGTGCTGGAGACTCTTGCGATGGCATGCCCCAGCCTTCTCCTCCTGCTCCGAGCTTGGCTCGTCCCTCCGATCTGGGTTTGTCGCTGCCTCCGCCAATCACATCATCAGAATTGCTTAAACTGGTAAGTCGAGTGGTTGAGGGTGCTATTTCCGAATGTTGCAAATAACACAGACTCAAATGTTGATGTTCAATCATATTTTTATTTTGTTGCAACAATATTTTATTTTTATTGCAATAGGCTCTTGTATTGGTTGCATCTATACTTCTCATTCATTGCAATTTTTCCTTCATGTTTTGAGTTTGTTGTATCGAGTTGGGAATTTGTTGTAGGCTCACTAACTAATTGTTATGGCTTGTTGATTTTTGTTGCGCCAAATCGAAGGGTTGAGATTGACCTTTTTTAAGTGAGATTTTGTAACATCCGTTTTTCGGTTGTTATTTTGTATCTTTCTATTTGTCTTCCTGATCTTCAAAACCTATTTCAAATTATTGTGTATTTGCAAAATTCTCTAGTTTCGGCCTCCTCCCAAAAATTCGAGTTTCGATTGTTGGTTTGGTTTTTAAAATTCTGTAACTCTTTTCACTTCCCGGGCTCGGCCCATCTTTCGTTCTGGGCTCAAGCCCATTTTTCCCCGTTGTTGGCCCAAGCCGCTGGGAGCGCGCCTGCGTCTCATCACTGCAAAAGTCGTCGCCTCCGGCATGAACCCTACCTTTCTTTTCCTGCAGCGATGTGGGCATTTAATGTCGTTGCCTCTACCGAAGCCCATCTCCTAGTCCCCCTCCCTCCTCTATATAGGAGAGCACTATGGAGCCCTCGCCATCCTCTTGCTTTTTCCCCAACTCCTTCTCTCACTTTTGTTGCTGCAGTTTGCCCGAAGCTCCGAGCTCCTAGATCGGCCGCCGTGCACCCCCTTTCGGTTCTCGCCGCACTAGTGCAGCCCCTCTTCTACCCACATCTTTTGGTAACCCAGAGCTCCTTGAAGAAATCCCCTCACTTTGTTTTAGTTTTGTTTCACAGGAGCTACCGCCTTCCCTTCCTCCTCCCGTCCCAGCTAACCCCTTCACCGCCGGCCTCCTCTGCCCTCGGCTGTGAGCTTCCTCGCCACCGTTTCGCTGTCCGCTGACCCCCTCCAGCCCCTTTCTCTCGGTCCTGGTGAGTTCCCTGTACTCTGCTTTCTCTTATTTTTTTTGGCTAACTTCCTATACCCTGCTCGCTTTCTTTGTTCTTTCGGCGGAATTAAGCAGTCGTGCCTTTCTTTGTTCTCTTTCGACCGCTGTTGAGTAGTCGAATCTTCCTTCTCTTTCGACCGCTGTTGAGTAGTCGAAACCTCTTTCTCTTTCGACCGCTGTTGAGCAGTCAAATCTCCCTTCTCTTTCGATCGCTGTTGAGTAGTCGAAACCTGCTTCTCTTTCGACCGCTATTGAGTTGTCGAATCTCTCTTGTCTTTTGACCGCTGTTGAGAAGTCGGATCCCTCTTTTCTTCCGACCACTTTGAGTGGTCGTATCCTTCTTGAATCTTTCTTACAACCACTTTGAGTAGTCGTATCCTTCTTGAATCTTTTCTACGACCACGTTGAGTAGTCGTATCCTTCCTATGACCACGTTGGGTAGTTGTATCCTTCGTTTGACCTGATAGTCGGAACCCTCCTTCGACTAGGAAGTCGAACCTCCTCCTGACCAGTGGTCGAAACCTCCCCCTTCCGACCACGCGTAGTCGGTTGAGCGGTACTCAAAACCAAAGCTTCGAGGACTCCATTCTCCTCCGTTATAACTCCAATTACGTTGTTTCTTGTTTCTAAATTTGTCTAAATTCAAGATCTTGCTTTTAGCTCTGGTCTTATTTAATTTGGAGTTCATTTATTTATTTCTTGTGTATTTATTTGTTCTCTCTGTTTGTTTGTTTCTTTTCCGGTGCGTTCGTGCGAGTAGAGTTCGAAGGAGCAGGAGATCTCCACTTCAACCAAGTACAAGACCTCCAAGACCCTCCGACCCTTAATCAAGGCGAGTCAATACTTTGATCATTTTGAACCTACCTTTTTGTGCAAATTATATTCTTTTAAATTAGCAAAATTGCATGCTTTAATTTCCTAAGCAAATGTATGTCAACTCTTAAGGTAGTTAAATGCCCATTTGCTGGATAATTATGTTCAATACCATCCCTTGACAATTGAATCCATTGCCCCTTGTCACACTAGTATAGGTTGTACTTAAACGACATGCTAGTCTTTCTCAAGTACTGGGTATTAAATGCCCCAATTTTCACCTCTTAAAATCATGAAATTGTTTTGGGGCTGTTGTGGGAGGTACATGACTGCAGTATTTGTGATACATTGGTTTTCTCCACAAAACTCCAAACTTCTTCTACCACATCTGGGCGGATGGTATGATGGTGGGTGCGGATGTAGCACGAGAATGGTGGGTATGCGGATGGACCGCCCAGATGATCCTAAGGACTTAATCCAGTGACGATCTCCCATTGAAAAACATGTGCGACCACAAGTCTGCAAAGTGCAACTTGGCTTAGTAAAGTTATTGAACCCTGAAAGTCATCTCGCTGGAGGGGATTAAGGTAGTGCAAGTGGCTGGATACATTCCGGCTTGAATGAGACACCGTGGTAAGGTGAAGTTGCCAGCTGCGCTAGTCGTTGTGGTAGGGGCCAGCTGCGCTAGTCGTTGTGGTGAACATCCTTGCACAACTTATGGGTGCAAACCCATATAGGTGAGGTGACGGAAGGGGCAAGACGATTTGAAAAGCTATTGTGATGATCTCTCAACTGCACGACTGCGGAATCGTGTGGGCCAACGAGTTGGTTATCTTTTATGGGTAAAGTGTACAACCTCTACAGAGTGTAAACTATTTAAACAGCCGCGCCTACGGTCAAAGGCGGACATGGGAACTTTGCTAGAGTTAGTTCTTCTTTTTTTAAAAAAACCTTGTGGATGGGATGAAAACTGGTTGGGCGGATGTAACCTGTACCTGGTGTTGTCCCTGAGTGGTCGTGCCGATGTTGTTCCCGGGTGGACGTACCCAGTGTTGGTATTAATGGTTGTAGCCACATTCAAAATTAAGCATAGGTGGAGGTAGCCTCTGCTGTTATAAATATTGCACAATTACTCAATTACTCTCTTCAATAAAATGCAATTTGGATAAAATGCTAAGTGTTAGGGATTTCTATTTATGATATTGAAAATATTGCTTTGGCAAATAAAAGAACCAGAGCCTCCCTTGTTAAGCCATGCATGTATACTACTGCATTCTGTGTGTTGGCTCGTGAGCACAGAAGTTGTGCTCATTCTCACTCTTTCCCTAACCCTTCAGATCCGGTGAAGAGTAGTCTAGTTTCGAGTAGTCTTAGCCTCACCTCAGTCTAGCTGGCTCGTCGGTACCTGCGCACGACCAATATTGGCCAAGTCTTTGGCTAATACTAGTCGTACACGAGTACCCCAGTCGCTTGCCTGTGGAGAGTGGTGCTTTGTCCCTTTTGCTTCCGCTGTAGCTTTTGACCATGTGGTCAAATCCTCCTTTCGACCGGGTCGAAACCTGCGAGTTCCGCTGCTATTTTGTAATGTAATCGTTTGGCCTGTTCGGCCCTTATGTAATTTTTTTTTTGACTCGACGTGGTCTATGTCACTCTGATGTCTGTAATATATTGAATGGTTTGGTCTTACGACTTGTATGAATTGATCTAATGATGTATCTGTGTGTGCTATCTACTGATCCAAGGAATAGCACAGTGTTTTCATAGAGGGCTCAGTTTTGGGTCCGACAGACTTGGTATCAGAGCATACGATTGTAGGAGCCTTAGTTAGACTGCTCGTGGCCATATAACTTGAGTATTATTTTCAAAAGTAAGAAAATTTTGGGCAAAATATAGCGTACTTATTTCTCCTTTTTATCACTCTTAGCTCTAAACTTACCTCAACCTTCGTTGAGTTTTCCGACGCTCCCCTGTTCAAAATTTTAGATGGTCGTACCATTGTTTGATGGCGTGTGCATGGACCTCCTCCACCAGCTGGGCTTTTGCCGCAAGCCTACCCTCTGAGGCTGGAAGATTAGATGCATGAAGATCTTCTGTTAAGAGCCCCCCTCTGTAGACGTTGTGGTTTATATCTTGTGTCATGACTTAGCATAGCCTATATGCTATGTTTCTGAAGTCATGTAACACTTAGTCCCTTATTATAATGCAGTCGTTCTAGGCTTTGTTTGGTTTGTGATCATTTTCCTCATTTTGTTCAAGTTCTTCTGTTGTGCTCTAGAGGGCCTTTAAACCCTCATATACATTCCCTCTAGTTCTGAGCCTTAGTGTCTCTTCAGGATGCCGCCTAGGAGAGCCACTGCCCCAACCCGTGGTGCCTTTGTAGCAGACCGTGGTCGTGGTGGTGGCCGAGGTCGTGGTCAAGAGCTCCCTCCCCCACCGCCAGCAAACCCGACAATGGCGCAAGTCATGTTCCAAAAGACGCAAATTCTTCAAGCCTTGTTTGCCTGTCAGCAGCCAGGATTGGCAGGCCACCACTCGAAGTTGGCGGACTTCCTCAGGACAAGACCCCTCACCTTCGCTGCAGCCAATGAACCACAAGAAGCTGAAGACTGGCTCAGAGACACCAAAAGAAGCTCCAATTAGCCCGATGCCTAGAAGAAGACAAGGTGGACTTCGCCACCCATCAACTAAAAGGAGCTGCTGCTGCTTAGTGGGAAAACTGCCTCGCTGCCCTAGGTGGTGAAAGTCCAGAAGAAGAAGAGGAAGAAGAAGAAGCAAAAGTAGCAGCATCTACGACTGGAGCTCAGTAGGGCCCCATCGTCGCAAAAGAAGTTGCTGAAGTGCAGCTGGATGAGATTGAACCTGCGTGGCAGGGATGCTTTCAGGACCAACTTTGTACCAGCCGGTACGTTGAGATTGAAGAACAATGAGTTCAAAGCTCTCAAGTAGGGTCAAATGTCAGTCAACGAGTACATGACGAAGTTTAATCAGCTTGCTCGCTATGCACCCAATGACGTAGCTGATGAAGAGGAGAAGATCCCAATCTAAATAAATTTCAGCATCATAAACACCCGCAAAAGATGGTATGGTAAATTTAACTTTAGCAAATAGGTCTTCATTAACACGAACATTGTGGTGCTGAAAATTATTACCCCCCATACCGTGACGGTTGTGTTATAGGCGGTGTCGTAGACGTGCATCTTGAGCGTCATGGTTTCGCCTCTCATTATCATCTCCCACCTCAAGATCTTGGGATGCATCATGTTCATACTCGTGTCCATTGTTTGGTGGCTGATTCACCATTCTTTCAAGGCGTGTGGTGAGCGCTGCAATACTATCGTTGATTAAGCTATGAATGCGTTGTAGTAACTGTAGCTTTCTGTCAATGTCCTCATTAATGGTAGCGAGTTGTTCATCCAAAAGCGTCATGAGTTCCCCCTTTAACACACACTCTTTCTCATCAGACGTCTCACTTGCCATGGTTAGTAGGAAATAAAGGACAACACAAAGGTATTATCCCTATCAACTACTAGGTGATGGAAGGTGGAATCACACACTCTCAAGCGTCTTACCACACTCTTACAAGTGTTCTTATCAAAGCAAGCAGTAGGTGGTACAGCCGGTGGTTGGTTCGTGATACCGTGTCAAGCGTTTGTACGATCGCAAGAGGGGACATGTTCTAATCAAGAGTAGGTGGAGCTCGGAAGGTACAATATGGTAGCAAAAGGATCAGCAATAATCAGATCAGTAAATTCAAGTTGAAAGATTGTTCAAAGTACTCGTCAAAAGTTGCCGATCCAATCACAACTAGCTAATCAAAGTCCTATGCAAAGAAGTGTATGTACGCACACGCAACGATCAATGTGACTTGATGTAAGCAAAGGAGAACCTCACAACAAGTGCTAGGAGAGATGCTAGCCCACTACTCAAACTTCTTTCTAAGGGCACAAAATTATTCGCACGATGTAGAGCACAAAACAGCGATATCGGTAAAAACGCGAACAACCCTCTAGATTGAGCAGATACAACAGCTAGTCTCAAACGATGAAAAGGCGAAGTTTTATATAGGTTATATATACTTGTTTGAAATGTTTCGACGAGATCTACAACTGTCTCAACTGGATGAACCCCAAATTCCAAAGGGAAGACCGAAAAAACTCCAAAAACAAAAAACTGAAAACTTGCGATGCGATTTCGGGGCTAAAGATGGCCGATTTTGGGGGTATTGCATGGCAACAAGTTCTTTGCTTCTTGGAGTTTCAGATGCGCGTCGTCGATAGCTTCGAAACGAGCATAAGAACGTCGAAATCCGACTCCGTATGCAAAAGTTATGCCCGTTTTACTGAAGGTGTGTCGGAAACGTATTCGCCTCAAATTCAAACTGCTATATCTTTTGATCCCGTGGGCCAAACGTGCCCAATATTTTTGTGGTATCTTGTGGCTATCTGAAGAAGGGCTCCACCAATTTTCAATTGATTTGGCAAAGTTTTGATGGGATTTCAAATTTCGGACAGAGAGGGGCCTTTTCTATTTTTTTTGTTTCTGTTTTTCCTCTCCTTTTTTTTCTTTCTTTTTTGTCAATCACCGAAATCAAACTTCTTTTTTTTTCTCTGTCTCTCTGTAGCCCGAAACCCTAATCTCTTTGGCCAAACCATGGTGGTGCAAAGTAGCAGCGGCAGACAGGGGGTGGCCGCGAGTGTGGTGCTACGACAAGGGGTGGCTGCGGCAAGGGTTGGCCGCGGATGGGGTGGCCGCGGCAAGGGATGGCTGCGGATGGGGTGGCCGCGGCAAGGAGTGATGTGGGGGTGCGGTAGGGTTTTGTGGTGGCGCGGCAGCGAGGGTTGTGGGGCGGCAGAGTTTCGTGGTGGTGGCGACGGCGGCAATCGATGGCGGTTGGCGCGACAGATTTAACACAAAGATGAAGCTACGCAAAGGAAACACGATGCAAATTAGACAATGACGAACTAGACTCTAACTAGACTAGACCAGCAACTGACTCGACGATGCAACAATAATTCAACAAGCAAAATACTGAAAAGAAAATTGTAAGGCACAAGGGGTGATGGGACAGCGGAAGACACGACGAACAAATTATTTTTGTGGGGCTAATTTTCTGGATTTTTAGGATGATGAACATAAACTAATCTAAAAGGGGTGAATTACCTAGCGGGCAACCTTTGCCCTGATACCACCTAATGAGAGTGTGTCCCGATCTTCCGAAAGGTACTGATATGTCGATTGTGGAGAACACGACGTTGATGATCCAAAGGCTCCGACCAGAGCGGATCGAACCCCTCGCAATCACTACACCACCGCTCCGTTGGTTATCAACCGTGCCGAACGCGGTTGACCTCGCCAAGAAGGCTATCTCCTGCAAGCGAATCGAGAACACAAGCAAGAGAGTAGAAGATGCAATCTGAAATTGTATTGCGAATAATAATGAAGTTCATAGAGTGGGACTCCTCAAACCGAACAAACGGTGAAACTGCAAAGTGGCAGAATAATCTAAGAAAAACCCAAATTGGACTAAAGGGCGACGGCTCCTATATGAGGAGGACGACTAGGAGGTGGAAACCCTAGGTGGGGTACTGTTCACATGGCCATGTTACTGTTCACATGAATAGTAATAAGCCCCCGGGGTGGCTGTTCTACATATGGGCCATATAGGCCAAGTCAGCCCATAGGACTCGGATACAAGCCTTGTAGGCTAAAGAAAAGGTGACGCAGCACCAAGTAAAGGGTGGTCGAAGCTCTTTGAGTTGGAGGCCACAAATTCTTCATCCTCTTTGGCCATTGTTATTGCCTTCTCCTTCCTTGATGCATATCATCAACTCCTTGCTGTCCTGTCCTAGATTCCTAAGCACAAGCAAATCATCTCCATTAGGCAGCATCATAGAGTTCTTAAGTGATACACTTAGCCCTAGAAACGAATTTACCTGATAATTTAGTTGACGAGCACGTGCCCGAGTAATTGGACCTTGGACATCATCCATGGTAGTAGTAAGAGGAGTGTTCATATCAGTCGAAGTGATGTCCTCATCAGGGCTGAATCAGAAATGGACGATGCGAAGATGACTGCTCTGGTCACCGCCGAGAAGATTCCCGAGGGGCTACTCATGAAGTGGATTGCGGCGAAAGGAGAACACTGGCCGTCGGGGGAGGAAGATCAAATTCCCGTTTTCCAGGCGTACTGTGAGTGTGGCCTCCGATTACCTGCCCACCCCTTCCTCACACTTGCGCTCGAGCACTTTGGGGTGGAATTAGTAAACCTTGGTCCTAATTCCATCATAATGCTGAACGTGTTTGTGTATCTGTGTGAGGCTTACCTGGGGATTCCGGCGGACCTCGAGCTTTTCCAGTACTACTACGGAATGGCTCGGTAGGCCAGAATTGCTGGGAGTTGCGGTCTGGGAGTATATTCAGATGTTCACCCGGTCGTCGTGGCCGGGGTGGAAGAAGAAGTGGTTTTACTGGGAGGTTACCAAGGAAGACAGCCTCTTGTTTGTCGAAAAAGCTGCCAAGAGGTCCCCTTCCTAGGATTCGACTCCCAGTAATCTCGACCGGATAGCCCCCTACATTCAAGCCATCAAAGACTTGAAGTCGGGGGGCTCACCGGATGGCACGTGGTGAAGGACTTCATCACGCTCCGCATTAGTCCCTTGAAGAAACGAGCTCCTCCTATGTGGAGGTACTCGGGGAAGGAAGACCCAACCAGAGACTATAAGGATAGTAAGTAAAAAAACTCACTTTTTTGGCTTTGTCCTTGGTTAGTCTGCTGATCGTGTTGTTTGTGTGTACAGATCTTCCACAGGCGGAGATTGACACTCACGTCAGGCTCATCTGCGAGAAGAGTCCGTCCAGCGTAGCAGCTCCACAAATTCTTGCGGTTTTGACCGCAGAAGAGAAAGTGGAGCGCCTAAAGGTAATTGAAAAACGACTTCGTTTTTAGGCACTTATTGTCGTAAAACGATTTACGACTAAAGAGTTTGTCGTAGAAAAAACTTACGACTTGTGGGCTGATCGTAGAAGAACTTACGACCAGTTAGTGATCGTAGAAGAACTTACGACCACTGTCTTTTTCTGATCTTCAACAGAAAGTAGGAGTAGAAGACCGCCAAGACGACGAGGAAGTCGATTTGGTGGTCATTGGGGCCACCGCGCAAGTGGAACCAACAAAATCCCCTCCAGCCAAGAAGCGTCGCCTTGTAAAGGTCGACGACAAAGGTGGCTCGAGTTCAGCTCCTCCTGCTCCTTTTGCCAAATTTGCGTAAACTTGGCTGCAGCAAAGAAGAAAGCAGAAGAAGCCGCTTTTGCCCTCAAGCGCAAAGCCTCCAAGGTTAAGGTACCCTTCTATTATGACAACAAAACCTTCGCAGTTTCTGCTTCTCGTGGCTTCATAAGGCAGCTAGAAAAGGAGAACTGGAAAAGCTTCATGTCTTTTGTGAAGGAAACTGCTGCTCCAGTAGGACCTAAGGCCGAGGAGAGCAGTGGTCTTAAGGTGGTCGAGATGGGTCTCAGCCACTCGGGGAGTCGAGAAGAGGAGACTCCCGTTCCTTTGATCGAATCTCAACTCACAATGGTTGAGAAGAAGTCGAAAAAACCTTCTGTTGGGAAGGTTGCTCCCAAATTTCGGGTTTGATCCAGCACGCAAAGGTATGTGAGAAACAGAAGTGTAAGAACAACATTTACCCTTTGTTTTTCACAAGTTAACTTACTTTTTGGTCTTAGCTGAATGCCTTCAGCCCCTAAGGATGCTTCTACGAGAAGCCCGCTGTCACCTCTTCAGCCAGCGAAGATGTGACTGCGGCAGTGGCTGAGGCCCAGCTACTATTTCTGCGGCGGAGGAAGTCGTTGCCACAGAAGTCGCTACGACCACCGAGGTTGTCGTAGGGACAACAGCGGAGGCAGGAGAGGCCACGAGGGAGACACCGGGAGTCGACGGTGGTGAGAGTTCCGACCACCGTGCTGGTAAGGAGGCTATCGAAGACGTTCCTTCCGGTCCTCCAGGCGGTGCTCCCATCACCGAATCAGAGGAAGAAGAGTATTTTAACTT
This sequence comes from Ampelocalamus luodianensis, assembly GCA_036346255.1. Taxonomy (NCBI): domain Eukaryota; kingdom Viridiplantae; phylum Streptophyta; class Magnoliopsida; order Poales; family Poaceae; genus Ampelocalamus; species Ampelocalamus luodianensis. Next base: position 26,802,673 of record CM070626.1, on the reverse strand, counting down.
TTGCTCTGATTTCTTTGGCCCTGCTTCTATCGTAGGATCTTCCGTCTACCAATCTCGTGATCGAGTTCCTCACCTCAGCAGCATTCCCAATTGCGGAGATGTCTTCGATAATGAACGTATTGAAGGGGTTTGGTGGAAACGAGTCGAGGAGATGGATGGGCTGAAGGATCCGTCGCGGATAATGTCCATGTTTGCTTGGTCAAACATGAATGTAAGTATTCATTGATACTTATGTATGGTTTTATCCCTGTCTCTTATCGTTTTTCTCCCCTGCAGAGAGCCGTATAACAAGTTGCCACGATTTACGAGTACAATCGGCAACTTGTCAAACTACGACAAGAGAAGGCAGTGCTCTGCGAGCAAGCAGAGAGGTGGTGAGTAATCGATTCTCATAATTGTTTTACAAACTGGTTACTTACTCAGTACTCGTAGAAGATTGTCGTAGAAAACTTACAACTTGACACTAGTCGTAGAAGAACTTACGACCAGGTACTAGTCGTAGAAGAACTTACGACCAGGGGGTAATCGTAGAAAAACTTACGATTATTCATTAGTCGTAGAAATACTTACGACTGCTCGTCTGTGTATTCATGTCTTCCCTTAACCTTTCAGGTTTAAGAGTGACAAAAAGACCTTAGCTGATGCACTCGACTTCGAGAAAAGCCGAGACAAAAAAGCTAAGGGATAAGGCCACAGACCTTCTGAAGAAGCTTCAAGAGGATAACTCTGCAACTCAGAAATTACAGGAAAAAATAAATAATACGTGGTGTTACGACTACTTTTGATCTTAATCTCCGTCTTCTTAACCCCTCATTCTTTTGTAGAAAAAGAAGTCGAAAATAAGGCCCTTTAGGCCGAGGTGGGGGCTCTTCGGATCGAGGTCCAGGAGAAGTCCTCGGTTGTCCGTGAGATCTCCATCATCGCGAAGGAGAAAGATCAAGAAATTGAGAAGTTAGGTTCTCAATTAGCGGGTAAGTAAAACTTTTACCTGCTGTTAAATCGTTTTATCTTCTAGTAGAATTGTTTTATCTAATCAATCCTTACTCCTTTCAGAGCGATTAATTGAAATAAAACAACTCCACGAGGCTTCGACTTGTACCTAGGAGGAGATGAAGTCGATGAAGATCGATCTTCAAAACAACATTTCGCTTCTGAACAATATACTCGATGTGCTTTGTGCCGGGAAGGTCACTCCCCGCGACGACACGATGGCCGCTCATACGAGTGCCATTGGGGAGCAAGTCGGTACCTTGAAAGAGTTGGTGTCTACTCTGAAGACCAACCAGAATGACTCGATATGGGAAGCGGTCAAAGGAGCTGTGAGCTTTGTTTTAGCAAAGCTCAAGGCCCGTGACCCTAACCTTAATCCACATTCTGTTGAAGCCGACTTCGACTGCACCGAATCTAAAGCAGAACGGCTAATCGAGGAAATGCAGTCGGTCGGCGAGAAGGTCGTGGAGGAGATGCAGATAGAATCTCCTTTATCAGAGTAGTCTGTAATAGGAACTCGTAAAGACAAGTCTTTTTTGGTGATGTATAAATATATGATCATTTCTTCTTTCCTGCAAATTATCTCGTAGAGTAGTTAGTAACTCGTAAGATAATAAAAAAAAGGAAGAAATGATCAGACCAGATATGTGTGATTCCTCCTTTCTTCTTCTTTTTCCCTGTGAATCATCTTGTAGAGTAGTTAGTAACTCGTAAGATGACAACTCGAAAAAAAACTAAGACTAAGAAATGAAGTCATGTTTATAACTTTATCCTAGCCCCTGACTACTTACTTAGTTTATTGGAATAAACTAAGCAAATAGTAAAGAAAGGGTTTCTGAAAATAGAGAGATTTGTTCGACTTATAGTTCTTGAGAATCGATTATCTTGCTCTAGTCGAAAGAATGGAAAACGGATCGACGCTAGGAAGTTCCCTCTAGTGGGCAGGACCACGTGCAGAGAAAAAAGGCTTCAACTAGGTGATATTACCATCTCCAAGTAGATTAATCAAATCAATAACAACAACTTGAGTAAAACAAACGTCTAGAGTACCTTAAAAATTTATTCGACTGTTTTCGATTTACCTGATAAGTTTGCCCTGGTAGCAAGAGTAGGAAACGGGATGACGCTAGAAAGTTCTTTCTAGTGGGTAGGACCACGTACAGAAGGGAGAAGCTTCGACTAGGTGTATCTCTGCCTCCGACCAGTTAAAACCAATCAAGTTTACCAGAAATGGTCAAACAAATCTCAAAAGTGTGCTCTTCTTAGAATATTTTTCAAAATGAATAAATAAACTAAGGTGACATGAATTTGCTTAAAAATTTTCAACCATGTTTACGAGCCCAAAAAACTTTGTACTGGTAACAGAAGTTAAAAACAAAGCGACACTAGGAAGCTCCTTCCAGCGGGCAGGACCACATGCAGAGAGGAGAGACTTCGACTAGTTTTTATGTCCTTTCTCCGACCAATGTAAAGGGGAAATGAGCATATGAATAATGGTAAAAAATAAAAGCAGAATTCAAAGAGAGACAAAAAAGATAGGAAGAACCTGATACTTTATTGTCGTAGAAGCTTGTTACACATAGAGTTTCGAACTGGTCAATGTTCCAAGAGTTTGAGAGAACGCGACCATCCTCCATTGCAGGTCGTACCGATCCTGAACGCGTAACTTCGACCACAGTGTAAGGACCTTCCCACTTGGGGGAAAGTTTGTGCCGATTAGACTGGGATTGGATAAGCCTCAATACCAAGTCACCTACAGCAAGGCTGTGAGGTTGGACCTTACGATCGTAGTATCTGCGCAAGGCTTGTTGGTAGACTACTGATCGGATTAAGGCCTGGTCCCTTTTTTCCTCGAGCAGGTTAATGTCGTCTGCTCGAAGTTGTTCTTGGATGGAGTCGTTAAACTTTTCGACTCGTGCTGACCTGATCTTTAGTTCTGGCAAAGCATAGCTTCTGCATCAAAGACTAGAAAGAAATGTGTTTCTCCTGTAGCTCGGTTAGCTGTCGTACGAATTGCCCATAATACTGAAGGTAATTCTTGTACCCAAGCCCCCGAGCACTTGACAAGCTGATCGAAGACTCGGGTCTTAATTCCCTTCATTATCTGGCCATTCACTCTTTCGACTTCCCCATTGCTTTGGGGATGGGCAATAGAAGCGTAACACAAACGAGTTCCCAACTCGTCGCAAAATTCCTGAAATTTTGTGCTCGAAAATTGTTTGCCATTGTCTATGATGATTCAACTTGGTACTCCAAATCAAGTTATCACGCATCTCATCACGAACCATTTTGCTGCTTTCGTTGTTATCCCAGTCACAGGTTCGGCTTCTATCCATTTTGTGAACGTGTCAACAGCCACAAAAAGGAATTCGAATCCACCTGGGGCTCTGGGTAACGGTCCTAGGATATCAAGACCCCAGGTCGCAAAAGGCCAAGATAGAGGAATTGTTTGCAATGCCTGAGCCGGTTGGTGTATTTGCCTGCTATGAAACTGGCACTGTACACACTTTTTGACCAACTCTTTGGCATCGTAGTGGGCCGTTGGCCAATAAAAACCTTATCGAAAGGCTTTACCGACCAGAGTTCTGTAAGAAGCATGAGTTCCATAGATGTCTTTGTGTATGTCGTGAATGAGTTTTAATCCTTCATTCTGCGAAATACATCGCATGAGTACCCCTTGAGTTCCTCTTTTATAAAGGACACCTTCGACCAAAGCATACATTTTGCCTTTCGGGATAGTTGATCTGCTTCGAGATCGTCGTTGGGTACGGAACCTATCTGAAGATATTTGTAGATGGGTGTCATCTAGTTATCTTCGTACTCTAGAGAGGTTGTTTCTATAGGAGGCGTCTCTAGTTCTTCAACTAGAGACGGCTTTTGAAGTTGCTCCAGAAAAACCCCTTTCGGTACTGAGGATCGGGAGGAAGTCAGACGAGCCAGTTGGTCTGCGAGGAAATTATCCTTTCGAGGGATAAATTGTACCTCGAAGCCCAAAAAGTGCTTTTCTAACTTTCGAACTTCCGATAAGTACCGGGACATAGTTGGATTAGAGCACTGGTACTCTTTTCCAACTTGATTCACGACTAGTTGAGAGTCTCCTCTCACGAGTAGTCATCGAATCGAGAGCGCTTTTGCGGCTCGTATGCCAGCTAGCAAACCTTCGTACTCTGTCACGTTATTAGTGGCCTGAAAGTTTAATTGTATGGCATACTTTAAGGTCTCTCCGGTAGGAGATTCTAGGACCACCCCAACCCCCGAGCCACTTATCGTAAGTGACCCATCAAAGTATATCGTCCACTGATCGTGGGAATCATACTAGGGATCCTGAACAGGATCAGGATTTGTCCATTCGGCGATAAAGTCTGCCAAGATCTGGGATTTAATGGCCGTTTGGAACATGAAATGGATGTCGAACTCCCCTAGTTCGACTAACCATTTTGTCATGCGTCCCGCTGTTTCCCTATTTTGGAGGATCGCTCCTAAGGGAAACTCAGACGGCACAGCTAGTTTGTGCGCCTGAAAATAATGTCGTAGTTTCCTCGAAGACATGAGGAGGGCATATAAAAGTTTTTGAACATGAGGGTAACGCTCCTTAGGTCCGTGTAAAACTTCGCTAACGTAGTAAACTAGTCGTTGTACGTTCTCACGTTCTACGACTAGTACTGCGCTCACTGCCTGTGGCGTGGCAGCTAGATAAATTAAGAGCGTCTCTCCTGGTTTCGGGGAAACCAGAACAGGAGCACTCGTAAGATACCTCTTGACTTCCTCAAAGGATATGTTAGCATCTTCCGACCACTCAAAGCCCTCATGTTTCCTTAAGAGTTTGAAGAAAGGTAGTCCTTTCTCTCCCAGACATGCGATGAAATGACTTAATGTCGTCATGCATCCTGTGAGTTTCTGGACTTCTTTTTTCGTGGTTGGGGGGCGCATCTGAGTGATGGCTTTTATCTTTTCAGGATTTGTTTCGATTCCTCGTGCATAGACCAAGAATCCAAGCAATTTTCCTAAAGAGACCCCGAACACACACTTCTCGGGATTAAGCTTCAAGTGGTGTTTTCTAAGGTTGTTGAATGTTTCCTGCAAGTCTGTGATATGATTGAGCCGTTTGCTGCTTTTTACGACTAGATTATCAATGTAGGCCTCCAAGTTTTGGCCTAGTTGAGGAGCAAAAGTTGTTTGTATCAAACGCTGAAAACAAGCCCCAGTATTTTTTAAACCGAATGGCATTTGGACATAGCAAAATATTCCAAACGGTGTAATAAATGCGGTCTTCTCTTCATCTTCTCGACACATATTGATCTTGTGGTAACCAGAGTATGCATCTAGAAAACTCAACATCTCACATCCTGCAGTAGAGTCAACCAGCTGATCGATACGAGGTAAAGGAAAATTATCTTTTGGACAAGCTTTATTAAGATCAGTAAAGTCTACGCACATACGCCATTTGCCGTTCGACTTTCTAACCATTACAGGGTTGGCCAACCACTCTGGGTGGTTAACTTCTCTTATGAAGCCTACTTTAAGCAACTTGTCCAATTCTGACCTATCTCCTAAAACCCCAGACTATTTCATGTTCATCTCAGACTTGATTTGGGGATTCCTTATCCTGTGTCGTCCTAGCCCTATAAATAGAACCCCGAGGTTTGCCAGCACCCCCGCAACCCAAAGCCACCACCCTCATTCACCCCCGAAGCCCTAGCACCATCATGATTGGAAGAATTAGGGTTTTGGCCGAAACTTGAGTTCTTCGAATTTCGCCGCCTCCCTTGTCGTTGCGTCTTCGTCGGCTGCACCACCGGGTCTGTCGTCATAGCCACTACCTCTAGGACCCCTCAGTGTCGTCAGAGCATTGTCGGAACCCCCGTCCGACAAAACCCAACGCTACTCCGTCGCTTCGAGCTCGCCGTCGGCCACCACCGTCATCCCCGTCCGACCGTGACCGCTGTGTTCGCTTTAACCGCCTCTACCCTCTGGTATTACTTGCCGCCGGTGAACTATCCCTGTTCGCTGTCGACCATCGGTACCCGATCCCTCGCCGTCGTTGTCTATTGAGTACTGTTCGTTCGTGTACTATTCGGTTCGAGTGCTGCTCATTGCTTTCGATTGCTGTGGTCATAGATCGTTTCGATTGTTGTGGTCATAGATCACTTGACTACGATTCGACTACATGGTCATAGCCATTTTTGACTACGTGGTCATAGCCGCTTCCGATTGTCGTGGTCGTAGCCATCTTCGACTGACCTAGTCGTAGATGCTTTCGACTACACCTAGTCGAAGGATTCCAATTTAGGTTTCTTCTCAGATCTTGCAAAGCTCATATCTTTTGCATCCGAACTCCGATTAAGCTCATTCAAATTTCTAAATTCATCTAAAGTCGAGATCTATTAATTTGATATTTTTATTTAATTTTTGGAGTTGGTTTACTTATCTATTTTATTTATTTTGTTTATTTGCTTCGTTTGTGAGTAGACTGTCCGCCGACCCCCTCCAGCCCCTCTCTCTCGGTCCTGGTGAGTTCCCCGTACCCTGCTTTCTCTTATTATTTTGGTCGAATCCCCGTGTTGTTCTCCTTCTTTCTTCTTCCGACCGTGTCGAGCAGTCGTATCCCTTATTCCTCCTACGACCAGTTGAGTAGTCGTATTCCCTCTTACGACCACATTGAGTAGTTGTATCCTCCTTACGACCACGTTGAGTAGTCGTATTCCTCTTATGACCACTTTGAGTAGTCGTTCCCTCTTCCGACCTTGTAGTCAAAGCCTTCATTCGACCACCTTCCGACCAGTCGAAACTTCCTTTTGATCAGTTAGTCTAAGCCTTTCGACCAAATGGTTGAACCTCCCTCCGACCAGCTGAACCTCCTTCCGGCCTTGTGATTTCCAAAACTCCCGAGAGCTCGCTCTCTTTCGTTCGGGCTCCGATCAGAGTGATTCAAATTTCTATCTTTTTCTAAATCCAGTACCTTTCTTTTAGTTCTAGTTTGTTCCTTTGGATTTTATTTGGATTTGTTGTATTTATTTGGCTCTTTTCGCACGTGTAGATTCCGGCATTTCCGAAGAGTTCTTGGACCCGACGACCACGACCGAAGCCTCTCACCTCTTCAACAAAGGCAAGTCGTAGACCTTTGATCATGTTGAACCTAGTTTACCAAATTGTATTGTTTTATATCAACATGCATGGCTAGTTGTATAAAAATAGTTCTGAGGGTAGCTAAATACCTACTTGGTAGTATGATTCCTTGAATAATTGTGAACGACTTGTTGATATGTACCCTTGGACACCATAGGTTGGGTAATTCTAGTTGGACATTATTGTGATACCAACATGGGTGTGTATTATGCTTAGTCCTGCTTTAGTTATACGATGACTCTCGATCACATGATTCAATGATGAAAAATTTGACTAAGTGAATATGGAATTGTGGCATGTGTCACAGCCCCAACAATTAAATGGGATTAATATGTATTTCACTAACCTGCATTATCAAATTCAAATCATTTCATAATATATTGTACTTGGAAAATCTAATTTGAGGTAAACATACACATCAAAATTCAATTTTTAATTCAAATCAGTAATAAAAAGTTGTGATCATCATCTGAAATCTATTTATTTAAATACTACACTAATTATCATGAATTAATATAATTTTTCCAAAATTTTTGGGACTAGTTGAACCTCATTAAAATTCAAACAACATTTATAGACATACAACATGTTTGACTTTAAATGTCACAAACTATATTATGAACAGTAGGGTTTTATAAATTTTATGGGAACTATATATTCCCAGGAACCCTCTCAAATTATTTCACGATTTTAGGGAATTTATTTCTAATTATAAACCCCGGTCAAAGTTGCTAGACAGATTTTAAACCCCAGTCAAACTTGAAAAACCTAAACCCCAGCTACTGTTCCTCCGACCGAGCCCGAAGTCGCGTGGTCGAGCCCAATCAACTAAACGCACCTCACGCGAGCCGTCCGATGGGAACTCAGCGGCTGAGATTGCGTACCCCTTCGCCCCCGCGCCACTTAACCTCTTTAAACCCCAACCTTCCGATCGAGATCTAACGGCCGCTGTTGGACCACGTCCTCCCTCCTACGCGCGAACAGAGAGCCGCTGACCAGTGGGGACGTGTTGTCAGACCCGTCGTCTACCTCTGGCTGGCGCTCAGGCATCTAATGCCACGCGGCCGAGCGACTGCGACACGCACCAGAGCGGCGCCAGGCACGCCGTCAATCCACCGCTGCCGTTGGCTAGTCCCAGAGCTCGCTCACCTAACGCCGCCTCCACTCCGTCTCTTCCCCGCGCATAAGACCTTCTCGGCACCCCCTTTCTTCCTCACTCTTCCTCTCGGTGGCCGAGGAAGGGGAAGCTCTACCGTGCTCATCTCTACGGTAAGCTTCCTCCGGGTGATCCCACACTTCTCTACCTTCCATGTCGTTTCCATTTTTGCTCATCCCAGCTCCTATCTTTGCTTGTAGCTTCTGGTTCATCTTCGTGCTCCACCACGGCCGAACGCGCCACCGCGACACACCCGTGCGTTCTTCGTGTCCGGAGGTATTATCCTCAATCCACGCGTCACCTTGCATGCCTTACCTCACTAATCAAAACCCCTAACTTTATTTGGACATTGCACGACAGGTGTGCGTGTATTGGAAGATTTGATCTTTTCGACCATAGCACGAACCCTTCATCTCCTACCTTGTTCCGGTAAGCTCCTCTTCGATTCCTTGCTCCTAGAGTATCCTCTGTGGATCTTTGAGCTATACCTAGCTCTAAGTTACCTCCTTTTGGCTTCAGGCATCCTCTCCACGTGAAGCCGTGTCGCCGCTTCTTCTTCTCCAAGACCGACAAGCCTCCACCGCTTCAAGCTTCCTCAAGCCCTCTCCTAGCTTCGTAGCTCCTAGTTAGTCTCTAGGATCTCAGGCGCTTGCTTGTTTGTCGCTGCGGAGCTTCTTTATGCTGCTTACACTTTGCCGTAACATCGCCACCGCTCAACTCCGGCTAGCCGTCGGTACAGGCCGGCTTAGCCGTCTAGACCACTTCCATTAGGAGCGCAGCACTATTGTGCACCTAAGCATACTCTTGGTTCACGCCGTGGCGGAATCGCCGCAAGCCGCGTCGGTGAAACGCGGGACGAAATCCCGTTGTCGCACGCGATCGCCGTTCGTAGCAAATGATTACGAGTTAATGGCAATCATTAGTAATTAAACGTTGTCTTAAACCTCCTTACTCAGTCGCTTACTTGCGGGCCCCCACCCACAGAAAACAACACGTTTAGTAAAATGTTGGAGCCACTAACGTGTGGACCCAAGTCTTTAAACACGTGCTCAGGGGCTAAATGCACTGGAATTAATCTGGACCGTCAGATGCAAAAGGAACGGCCTGGATGTGTGAGACATTCGGACCGTCCTAATGCATCTCGAATATGGACCGTTGGATCTTGATCCAACGGCTCGCAACCGTCGCCCTAGGACGCGCACGTGCGCGCGCCTCGCAGTGGGCCGCGAACGAGCGGGCCCGCTGGTCAGCGACCGTGGCTGGCTGAGCCTCGGTGAGAAAAGCGGTAAATGCGTTATAAAATCCGAAAACCATTTACTGGCACACTGAGAAATAGTTATAACTTTAGAAATGCATAACTAAATCATTTTAACTCCAAATCACATGAAACCACTTCTGGAAATTTACATTCTTAATGGACTTCCTATCAAAATTAGTTTCATACATGTCTCTGTAGCAGAGGGCTTTAATTGGAAATTTATTCATTAAAATCATTATCTCTACAATAGGGAAATGGACTGAAATCTTTAAAAATGCATAAGTAAATCTTGGAACCTCCAAAAACAGTGAGACCACTTTTGATAATTTTCATTTTCAGTAAACTTAATTCTAAAAATGGTCTCCACCTTACCTCTGTCACAGAAACTATTTTGGGAGAATATACTCCTTAACTCCATTATTTTTATACTATAAAAGGCTGATAACTTTGAAAATCAATAACTAAATCATAAGAACTCCAAATGGGACAAACTCAACTATTCTGAACTTGTATTAATATTACCTATTTACCTATGTAATCCTTTACCCCACCACTGTTCTACAAATTTTGGCCAATTAATTAAATTACATGATTTAAGGTTTAATGAAACCTGAAATTCAAAATAGCATAACTTGCAATTCATAACTCCAAATGGAATAATCCTTTTACCTAAATCCATTTAAAATCTTGATCTAACTACTGTAGAAAAATCATGCATTTTTGAGCATTTTGGTTTTTGAGTTGTTTTCTCGATATTTATTTGATGTTATAATTATATAGATCCCGAGCATATTGACATCGACACTTACGCTACTGAGAGCGAGCAGCTACTATACCAGCAAGGCAAGCATCATTTGAACTTTCTTTTGCATCATATTTGATCCCAGTTTTGGTTAAGTTAGTGCAATGATAATTGCTTGCATGCTATTTTGATTATGTCAATATTTTTGTGATGTGTAGTTTAGATATATCCTATGCTTGAGGTTAATCTTGAATTATGCCAACTCCTATATGCTTAAGATAGGATGTGTGAACTATGGGTGATAGAATTGCTTAGCCATGCAAGTCTAGACACGATAGTTCGATCGTCGGGAATAACCCGATGGTTTTGGGATACACACAACTCTTACTTTATGTTTTTACTTCAGATCTTTGTAGCTGTTTTATGAGTAAAATTTTATCATTTTTAAATGAGATTTGGTCCGGACAAGTGTTGGTTAGTGATGGTGCTTTGTGCACGAGCATTGGGTAAGTGGAAGGACTTGTCTGGACAATTGAGGACCGAACTTGGGTACCTACTGTTCAAGCAACACTCGTGCTGCCACACGCGGGTTGGGAGCCGTATGGTTAAGTAGGGGGAGGGTTGTATTGTGTTAAGTCCTTGGTGGTGTAAGGGGCATAGCGACCGTGAAATCCTATGTTCTTTGAGGAGCCGATGTAATCCTTTATAGTGTGCAAGGGAGCACCAATTCTTTTGTTTTGATTTCATCGGTATTTCCAATATAACTTGTGAGCCCCCTAGCAAGTGCTATCCGACGCTTGTACTAGGCAAGGAACCATCTCACAAGGGGACTTGGCTCAATAGGGCTTTCTTCTTGAAAATGATCGTATCTTGATTTACCCGCCGACATACCATAGGAAGTGTGCTATTTCGAGGCCTCTGGAGGCTTACGGGCTAATCAAGTCGTGTGGGTAAAGTAGTACACCCTGCAGGTATTAATCTATTCGAATAGCCGTGTCCACGGTTATGGACGACCGCTTGAAATTTGTGGCTGCTTATTGTTAGACTTCTAATTAAAATTGTGGTTAAACTTGGGATTCGTCATGAACGGGTTGTTCATGTGTTTAGTATATCAAAGTGGGCTGCCACTTTGGTCTTTGTATGATTCAATTGTTTATTACTGAAATGTTTTACTACATGTTTTACTTCTACTTCAAATCTGATTTTAAATGGGCACATGAAAAACTAGTATGTGTAGGATGTCAATTGTTGCGTCTTTTTCGCAAAACTAAACCAATATGAGCCATCCTTTGAATGACCCTTATGCATAACTATTTTTATTTGTGTAAGACTTGCAGTACACTTGTACTCACCGGATGCTTCTTTGGCCTTTTCAGTGATGAAGGTTATGATTATGACGATCTCGCTAGTGTTGACTTGGGTGACACTAATGAGTAGTGTGTCGCCATTTAACCCCGATCGGTTGCCGATGGGTGATGGGCATACCACTGCTGGTCTTTTGCTTTATCTATTTAATTTCGCTGCTACTTGATACTCTACTTTAAATTTGGCCGGTCGGCCGTTTGTAATAAGCTGTAGACCTTAACTATTATGCAGTATGTCTTTTATCTCTTGTTGTATGCGTTGTATGGATGTAATCAACGTTGAGTGAGGGTATGAGTATATTGGTCATTGATCTTGGGAGCCAATATATGTCATACTCGTTGTTGATGAATTCCCATTTAACTCACCAAGGGTAGTGCTTCGAATCGAGGGAGAATCGACAATCATGTAACGCTCGCAAGGGAGCAGCGCGCATGATCATTGAGGCTCCAGTATTCGGCTAAGCCTCTCACTTGGATAGAGTTAAATTGGAATTCATTTACCGGAGACCCGTAATTATGTCCCTAAGACCTTGTCTAATCTCGGTCTTATGGAGATAATTACCGGGGTCCCCACAGCATGTGTTGCCACGGCTTGGGTTGCCGATAATATTAAAATCTGTTGTACCATGGCAAGGGTTGCCATTTGGTCAGGTTGAACAAAAAATAATTTCATACTCAGGCGAATGATCGTGCAGTAAAGGGGGTGCAGGAAGCACATTGGGATGAGGATGTTTCGCCTGAGTAGTCACTAAGGACTTAATTTTGTGCGCCATTGATCTGAGCCTTACCGTGCAACCACAAGTCCATTTATGGGGTGGACCTGGCTGAATAATTAGCAATGTTTTAAGCCAGTTCTATTTGAATTGATGAACGACGCAAGAGGAGGCTAGGAAGGCGAAACCTTAACGAGCAGAATCGAGTCAAAACAGAGCTTTGTAAAGGCTGTGTGAGCGGACAGTATAATATGATTATCTCTTATGGGTCAAGCTGTACAACCTCTACAGAGTGTAAAACTATTCAAATAGCCGTGTCCCTGGTTATGGACAATGCCTGGTGATTTCACGAGGGGTAGATTTTCTCAAAATTGTTGTCTTGGTTGGCACGAGTGGTTTGGGAAGTGAACAGGGTGTTCATGAGTTGTTTCAAAGAAACTTGATTACTTATGTATTAATCTTTCAAATTATGGTCTCAATCTACTTACCGTAATTACTGTCAATACTGCTTTCTGCAAATTAAACATAAAGCTATCATTGTCAAGCCTTGCATGAATACTATTTGCATAAATTTCCCTACGACTTGCTGAATACATTCAAAGTACTCATGGCTTTATGCCCTCTGGTTGATCAGTCGTCGAAGAAGACCTAGGGAGCACCGAGTTCTATGAGGACAACTACATCGAGGACCTTGCGAGTTAGGCCGCGTCCTCCACTCGATTGTCTATGGGCACGTTGCGTGGTCTCCACGAGTTGTTTTGGTTTCCGCTGCAAGTTGTATGTTATCGAGTGCCCTGCGAGGCAAACTCTATAAAACCTTGACCATAAGGTCCTTTGGCTGTTATGTAATATTAATTTATCTGCTTCATTAGCCGTTCTGTTGTATGGATATGATTTCATCTATGTTGCAAATGTGCGGGCTAGCTACTGATATGGGACTAGTTCAGAATGCACAGAGGGTCTCGAGGTTGCTACTCGGGGCCCTGACAGAGGTGGTATCAGAGCCATATCGACTGTAGGACATAACCTTAGTTAGCTTGGTCGTTATAGTCAAGAGTTTTAAATTTTATTTTCTAAATCAAACCAAGTCAATCGATGAGTAGTTGTTCTTATCTCATCTTAGTCTATTCTGCTCTCATCTTATCCTAATCTTTCCCCATATCATTCGTAAGTTCTTGTATCGTATCCCTTCTAAAACTTCGTTTTCGAATTCAAACTGATCCTTCTCACCTCAGTAATCCCTATAGGATCGAGCCTTGCTTCAAGTCATCCATCCTTATAAGTTAGATTAGAAGTGTTTTAGCAGGGCTGCCCTTCTTAGCTTTAGTATCGTTAGTCTGTGTAACAGGACCTCTGGCTTGAGTTTTGTTGCTTCTTCATAGCTTTCCAGCTATTGTTCCTTGGGTTTAACCGATTTTCCCAATTAGGTTGTTTTATCTTTCTCCCTTGTTTTCTCTCACCTTTGGTGCTTTTTCCTCCCCTATCGTGCTTTCTTCTTCTCTTCTATTAAAACTGGGAAGTTTGGTGCAAATAGTTTAGACCCGCACCTCAACAAGTCAAGATGAACCAGTGGATCCCTTTACACCACCACCACCTCCTCCGGTAGCCACCGTAGATCAGGGTTTGGGTCAGTTCATGGCAGCCCAGACGCAGCTGATGAATGCGATAATGCAAAACATGAACCAGATGATGACTCAGCAGAACCAGACTACTGTTGCTCTAGTCGCGAAGCTGAATCAGAATAATTAAGCGGCCGCTATGCCACCACCACTAGCCTTTCCTCAATAAAAGCTGGCAGAGTTCATGAGAACCCATCCATCTACGTTCTCTAGCTCCTTCGAGCCTTTGGACGCAGACAACTGGCTGTACTCAATCGAGAAGAAGCTCGCTATCGCCCGGTGCGATGACCGCGAGAAGGTCCTATATGCCGCGCACCAGCTCGAAGGCACTACTGCGGAATGGTGTGAAAATTACTGCGCCGCCCATGCAGACCACCAAAACATCTCTTGGGCTGAATTTTCAGAAGCTTTCCGCCACTCTCATGTTCCTGATGGGAAGGTGGAAATGAAGAAGAACGAGTTCCGGGAGCTGCGACAAGGGAAAATGTCGGTGAGTAAATACCTCAACAAGTTTACTCAACTCTCTCGCTATTCTCCAGAGGACATTGCCACAGATGATGCACGTTAGAAGCGTTTCAAGCAGGGATTCAACCCTAGCTCATTGGCAATGACTATGCAGATTTCCAGTGTCTGGTAAACAAGACTATGCTCATAGAAGATTCCCGTCGTGATCTCGAAGAATCCCGTAAAAGGAAGATGATGCAGCATGGTGCCCATCAAGGTCATCCGCAGAGAGCTAGAATGAATGTGCAGCACCCTGGCCGTTCTGCTGCTCCTGTTACCTTCAGGGCCCCTGTTGCAGCACCTCGCCCAGCTGCTCCAGCACCTCGCAGCTTCAACAACAACACCAACAACCAGCAGCCCCAAAGCAATAATCCTACCGCGGGAATCCCCTCTTTCAACTATCAGTAGTTGGGACACTACGCCAGCAACTACCCGCAGAAGCAAGGTCCAACGCCAGTCAGATTCAATTTGGGAGCTACACCGACCAGGACCCCCATGCCAGGAGCAGGTCGTGGAGCCCCTCAGACTCTAGTTGCACCAGCCAAGACTCCTCAGCCTTTTGGGAGAGGCTGGGTGAACCATATCATAGTGGAGGAAGCCTAGACAGCTCTGGACGTCGTGCTGGGTAAGTTCCTAGTAAATTCAGTACCTGTTATTGTTTTGTTCGATTCTGGAGCTTCGCATTCGTTTGTTTCTCGGAGTTTTGCTGCAAAGCATCAGTTTGAGGTTTTGGCTCTTAAAAGTGCTTTGGTTCAATCCTCTGGTTCGGAGTTGAGTACGAACTAGGGGTGCCCAAAAGTTAGGGTGACCATAGAAGGGGTATAATTCCTATCCAACCTCATCATCATCAATACCAAGTCCTTGGATGTGATTTTGGATATGGCCTGGCTCACTAATCAACATGCCATTTTGGATTGTGGTGGTCATAGCATTACATTGGTCAGTCCAGTTGGAACCAAAGTAAAGTTTGAAGCCTCCACGGAGAAGCATGATGGACCTCTAGTCTGCAGTGTCAAGGCTGTATCTTTGGAAGATGTACCAGTGGTCAGAGATTTTCCAAATGTTTTTCCGGATGAGTTACCTGGAATGCCACCAGGCCGGGACCTAGAGTTTGTCATCAACCTAGTTCAGGGAACTGCACCCATTTCCAAGAGACCTTACTGCTTACCGGTTGATGACTTAGTCGAGCTGAAGAAGCAGATCGAAGAGATGCAAGATAAAGGTTTTGTCCGACCATGTTCTTCGCCTTGGGGAGCCCCTGTGATCTTTGTTGCAAAGAAGGATGGTACCCAGTGGATGTGTGTGGATTACCGCTCACTCAATGAAGTCACCATCAAGAACAAGTACCCTCTGCCCAAGATTGATGATCTGTTCGACCAGTTGAAGGGAGCCGGGGTGTTCTCGAAGATAGATCTAAGGTCGGGTTACCATCAGCTGAAGATTCGTCTGGATGATATCCCCAAGACAGCTTTCTCAATCCGTTATGGATTGTACGAGTTCACAGTCATGTCTTTTAGATTGACCACTACCCCTGCTTACTTTATTAATTTGATGAATAAAGTATTCGTGGAGTATCTAGATGTGTCCGTCATTGTCTTTATTGATGATATCCTAATATACTCCAAAAGTGAAGAAGAGTATGAAGAACACCTTCGCTTGGTCCTGAATAAGCTTAGAGATCACCAACTCTATGCTAAATTCGGCAAGTGTGAGTTTTGCATAAAGGAGGTTACATTCCTGGGGCATGTCATGTCTACAAAAGGAGTTGCCGTTAACCCTAGCAAGGTCAAGGATGTGCTCGACTAGGAGTCAACCAAATCAGTATCGCAGATTAGAAGTTTCCTTAGTATGCAGGATATTACCGCCAATTTATAGAAGGATTTTTCAGAATAGCAAGACCTCTCACCCAGTTGTTGAAAAAGGAGAAGAGATTTGCTTGGACACTAGAATGTGAGCAGAGCTTCCAAGGATTGAAAAAGTGTTTGACCACCGCACTAGTGTTGACCTTACCTGATGTTCGACAGGACTTTGAGGTTTTCTGTGATGCCTCATGACAAGGTCTCGGTTGTGTCCTGATGCAAGAAAGGAAGGTATTGGCATATGCTTCCCGACAACTGAGGCCTCATGAAGCAAATTACCCCACTCATGACTTAGAGTTGGCCGCCGTGGTGCATGCTTTGAAGATATGGCATCATTACCTCATTGGTAATCGCTGTAAAGTTTACACTGACCATAAGAGCTTGAAGTACATATTCACTCAAGCTAATCTTAATATGAGGCAAAGAAGATGATTGGAGTTGATCAAGAAAAGTCAGCCAACACTGCACGAAGAATTTCAGAAGCTCAAGCTTAAATTGGTTGAAGAAGGTTATTTAGCTGCTCTGGAAGTACAACCCACTCTGCGAGATCAGATCAGAGAAGCACAGACTAAAGATGCAGATATCAAAGAAATATAGAGCAATATGAAGAAGGGTAAATCCCTAAGATTTTTTCAGAAGACGAACAAGGGACCATTTAGTTTGATAAACGTATTTGTGTACCAGACCAAAGAGAGCTCAAGTAGTTGATACTCAAGGAAGCTCATGAAACCTTGTATTCTATTCACCCTGGAAGTGTGAAGATGTATCAAGATCTCAAGGAGTTTTATTGGTGGCCTAGTATGAAGTGTAAGATTGCTGAATACATTGCTCAGTGTGATGTCTGCCAACGAGCTAAAGCCGTGCATCAGAGACCTACTAGACTCTTGCAACCCTTGTAGATCCCTGAATGGAAATGGGAAGAAATTGGCATAGATTTTATCACCGGTCTGTCGAGAACCAGAACGAGCTATGATTCTATCTAGGTAATCGTAGATCGCCTAACGAAAGTTGCTCACTTCATTTCAGTCAAGACCACTTACTCATGAGACAGACTGGCGGAATTGTACATGGCAAAGATAGTATGTTAGCATGATGTACCAAAGAAGATCGTGTCGGATCGAGGATCCCGGTTCACCTCAAGATTTTGGTAGAAGCTACATAGCATTTTGGGTACGGACCTAAATTTCAGTACAGCTTACCATTCGTAGGCAGATGGCCAAATGAAAAGAGTAAATCAAATCCTTGAGGATATGTTGAGAGCCTGTGCTCTAGCAAAATAGACCAGTTGGGATCAAAGTCTGCCCTATACAGAGTTTTTTTACAACAACAGTTACCAATCTAGTCTGCAGATGTCCCCGTTTGAAGCCCTTTATGGGAGAAAGTGCAGAACACCCCTATATTGGACTGAAACTAGCGAAGGACAAGTACTCGGACCAGACAACTTGAAGGAATTTGAAGATCAAGTTCGGTTCATTAGAGAAAAGTTGAGGACCGCTCAGACCAGGCAGAAGAGTTATGCTGATAACCGTCGTCGAGACCTAGCTTTTGCACCCGGAGATCACGTATACCTGAAGGTTTCACCTCTTAAAGGAGTGCGTCACTTCAAAGTAAGTGGAAAGCTTGCACCAAGATACATTGGACCTTTTTCTAATTCTAGCCAGAAGAGAAGTGACTTACAAATTGGAGCTCTCGCTTCAGGTGTCATATGTGCATGATGTCTTTCATGTGTCTCAATTGAAGAAGTGTTTGTGTGTGCCAGAAGAGCAGGTTCCGATGGAAGCAGTTGACCTGCAGGAAGATCTCACCTACAAGGAGCATCCTGTCAAGATTTTGGAAGTGGCAGAGCGAGTGACAAGGAGCAAGATCGTTCATTTCTGCAAAGTTCAGTAGAGCAATCACACTAAAGAGGAGGCCACCTGGAAGCGTGAAGAGGACTTGAAGGCCGAGTTTCGAAACCTAATCTCGGGATCGAGATTCCCTTTAAGTGGGGTAGGTTTGTTACATCCCAATTTTCAGGAGTTTTTGAAAGCTTTCAAAATAAAAATAACCATATGATTTTGTTGAATTTCTAAAGCTTAACTTGAAAGTTTGGAAATTAAAAGCTATTTAATATGAGTTAATCAAACAAAAAACTAATTCGAATTTGCTTTATTTTGAGTTGTTGGAGTTCTCTGTTATTTAGAATTCATTTTCTCTATTTGTTTCGATTTTTTCCATCGGTCGCTCCTCCCCCTCTCGTCCGGCCGCTCCACCCTCTCTGTTTCCCTTTGGTTTTGACCAGCCAGTATTTGGTTTTAACCAGCCTTTGGTTTTGACCACCCTCACGGTCACGACCACCCTCTCGGTCACGACCACCCGCTTGGTTTAGATCGGCCCCGCCTGTCAGCCCCTGCTCACCTTCTCTTTCCTCCCTCTTTTTCCGTAGTGACATGGGCATTAAATGTTGTTGTCTCCACTGCCACGTGTGCATTAAATGTTGTCACCTCTATCACGTTTGTCCTCCCGCTTTTTGCCTCAGCCACGTGTGCATTAAATGATGTTGTCCTTGGCCCACCGTGTTTTTTCTCCCCTTTTCACACAGCCCACCGTATTTTTCCTCCCCTTTTCACACCGCTCCATCTTGTTGCCCGGTTCTCCTTCCTTCCTCTATAAATAGGCAACAGGGAGCCTTTGCCCTCTTATTTTTCCCCTCAGCTTTCCAACTCTTCCTCTTTCTCTCGCCCCGTTTTGCCGTGCTTCAAGTTTCGCTGCCGCCAGTTGGAGCTAGCGCCACCGCCTCTAGCGTCGTCGGTTCACCGGAGCCCCGTGCGCGGCTGACCGCGTATGCTACCGTGAATCCCGCTCGCATCCCTCGTCGAACCGTGTGCCGCCTTCGCCTATTTAGGTGAGCACTACATGCATCCAACTCTCCCTCCCCCGCTCTTGTTGTTGTGGTTTGCCTGAAGCACCGTGCTTCGAGTTTTAAGCCCCGCATCAGCAAAAGAACCACAAAAGCCATTTCCTTTGGAATAAGCCTGCATCTATACATTGCATTCTGTGGTGTGTCTTGCTAGTACGGTTGTGTACCCATATTTGCTAAATCAACTCAACAGAAGAGGAGGAGTCATCGCCCGCTTTTGAGGAGTTCGTTGAAGGTGCTGATCATTAGGGTCGTGATCCCAGTCGATTGCTTATGGTGAATTGATGGGATCTCCACTGGAGTTTATTTTGGTTCCGCTGCTATTTAATTCTCTGTTAGCCCTGCGTGGCTTAATAAATGTAAACTCGACCATAAGGTCAAAACTATTATTTGTTATTCGAATTAACCGTTTACTCTATTATTCGACTTGTGTAGATCAATATTCATCTATGTTGCCACTGTGTGTACTAGTTTGATCCTGGACTAGTGCATTATACACAGAGGGTCCAGAATTGCATTTTTGGGTCTCAACACGTACGTGTGTGCAGCTAGCTAACACTAGATAAATGTAGGGTTTGTTTTGGAAGTGCGAGACACACTGCATGCCTAGCTACTTTGGACTTTGGAGCAGCTCAGGTGCGCTTTGGAAATTGGACATCATCAAGTGATTAAAGAAAAGAGTGGTAGCATGCATGCAACACAATGATGATTGCATTGCATATATATATATATATATATATATATATATATATATATATATATATATATATATATATATGATTGTACATGCAAGATACAATGACTATTGCATTGCATATATGTGACGGTTTTATCTTCTTTACGGAGGTAAAAATAGAAGAAGTAAATATTATCACATGCACCAAAAATTTCATTCCACAAATATTTTTCACGTGGTCGACCACCTGGCCCGCCCTGCTGATCAGATCAAACTTTTGCTGTCGAGGAAGGGGGTATTATCACATGTGATGAAATCATATCAAATAATATTTTTCATATTTTAGTGAGAATCTAGGGACGCCGAAAGCAAGATTTTAGTTTTTTTAAAAAAATAAAGGGTGGGGGCTACCACACCCGGGGGTCCCAGGGGTTAGGATGAGGCAAATCCGGCCCCAAGGGTTACCAAATTTCAAAAAAAATGTAAACTTGGGATAATTATACTGAGAATAAATGTGGAAAGTATTTTTAGCATGTTTTTGAAATTTTTCGTCAAATCGATTATTTCATTTGCATACAAACAATAGCCTTAAAGGAATTTTTGAGAAAAATTCAGAATATATAAATTCTGGAAAAATTACACAAGCAATTACACTATGTGGGAACACTTCACAAAAAATTCATAATTTTTGGAGCTCATTTGCTATATTTGCAAATTCCTACAATCAGTGGCCTCAAAGGAATTTTTTGAGGCCAATGCAGAACATATAAAATTATGAAAAAAAATCTAAAAGTAAACTATGTCAAGAGCCTCCACAAAAAGTTAGTAATTTTTGGAGCTCTTTTGCTACATTTATAAATTCCTACAAACAACATATTTCTGGAGGAGAGATAATTAGTACCCTGGGGGCCAAACGAGGGTAATTCTGTACCCCTGGGACCACACGAGGGTATTTCTGCACCCCTGGGGGCCATACGTGGTATTTCCGCGCCTTGGGACCTGATAAGGCATTTTTACGTCCCTAGGGTCCGGATTCTCCATGTGTAGCCTTAGCCAATTCGGTCCTCTAGGACACAAGCAAGGTGTCATTTTTGTCTTTGATGCGCATGAGGGGCTAGTTTTGCTATTATGCATGCCAACATCGCTATTTTAGCGAAAAACTCGATCAAAACTGGTACGCAGACATCGATGCAATTGATCACCTCACCAACGATCTGGACCGACTCACCATGAAAAAGAAGTACCACCGAGGAGAACAAGTGCAACCGGCAAATGGCACAAGCTTGCATATCTCTCACACTAGTCATTCCTCAATTGCTGGTTCTTTTGGTTCTCTTCATATGAATGATGTCCTCTATGTCCTGAAAATCAACAAACACCTTTTGTCAGTACAAAAATTTTGTGCTAATAATGATGCCTACTTTGAGTTTCACTCAAATTCCTTTTGTGTATAGGATCGAGCCACAAAGAAGGTACTTCTTCGCGGCCAATGTGAAGGAGGCCTCTATCCTTTTCCCGTTGATCATGGATGAATGTCTGCCTATTCCATCGTCAAGGTCTCTCAGGAACAGTGGCATAGAAGACTTGGGCATCCATCCTCTCCAGTCGTTCAAACAATCATTCAATCAAATAAATTAGATTGCTCATTGAATAAAGATCCAGCTGTACGCGATGCTTGTCAACAAGCAAAGATTCACCAGTTGCCATATCAAAATTCTAGTCATGTTTCTTCTTTTCCCTTTGAGCTTGTTTACTCAGACGTGTGGGGTCCTGCACGCACCTTCGTTGGAGGTTACAAATATTATGTTAGCTTTTTGGATGATTATAGCAAATTATCTTGGATTTACTTGTTGAAACATAAATCTGAGGTTGAACATGCCTTTATTTAGTTCCAGTAATACATCGAGAGATTGCTGAATTCCAAAATCAAAGTCATGCAAACTGACCGGGGGAGTACCGAAAAATACACTTCTTCTTCCATAAACTTGGCATCTCACCGTCTTCCCTATCCTCATACTCACTAGCAAAACGGTGCCATTGAGCGAAAACACCGACGCATAGTTGAAACAGGACTTGCTCTCTTAGCTCAGTCATCGATGCCAACAAGTTTCTGGGATGAAGCCTTCATGTCAGCTTGCTATCTTATAAACAGACTCCCTAGTAGATTGATTGGAAACTCTACTCCCCTTGAACAGCTTCTCAAAATCACACCAAACTATTCCTTCTTGTGCACCTTTGGATGCGCATGTTGGTACACACAGCTTGATTTTTGCTCCAAGCAGTGTGTTTTCGTTGGGTACAGTCCAATGCACAAAGGGTATAAAATGCCTAGATAGGACTACCAGAAGAATCTACATATCATGTGATGTCATCTTTGATGAATCTGTGTTTCCTTTTGCCAAAAACATTGGTTCGAGCCTTGCTCAAGTCACTGGTTACTCTCCCAGTTCCTTTCTCCCTTTTGTCCGATAATAGAACCAACTTTTGTTCAAGAACCGTCAATAATGAGTGAACCTATGATTGATAATGCTCCTGCTACTAACAAGTGTAATGCAGATACTGTCGAAGAAAATACCAAAACAGGGTCAAGTGATCACAGTGGAGAACAGACAAACTCGAGACAAGCTATTCAGAGTCACCCAATGCGAACTCGGTTGTGAAGCAACATCAAGACGCCAAAGCAATTCACTGGTGCAATGGTGAGATACTCTCTGAACAAGAGAGCCTTCTTTGTAAAACCGACTAAACATCATGAGGCTTTGACTGAACCAAGGTGGCGTGAAGCAGTGCAAGCAGAATTTCATGCTTTGCAGAAGAACTCCACCTGGGAACATGTACCACACCGACATGGGCACAATCTGGTAGATTGCAAGTGGGTTTTCAAAACCAAGTACAAAGCAGATGGCACTATTGACAATATAAGGCGAGATTAGTTGCAAAACGTTTCACTCAACGGCACGGGATAGATTATATGGATACTTTCAGTCCAGTTGTCAAACCAACAACAGTTCATATTATCCTATTTGTTGCCGTTGCCCGGGGTGGAACCTTCGCCAAATCGATGCCAAAAACGTCTTCTTCTATGGACATCTCCAAGAGGAAGTTTACATGAAACAACCGCGAGGTTTTGAGGACAAAACACAGCCACAATATGTGTGCAAGTTGAAGAAGGCTCTATATGGGCTTAAACAAGCCCCACGGGCTTGGTACTCTCGACTCAGCAACAAATTACAAGAGCTCGGCTTCGTTCCTTCAACAGTTGGCACCTCACTATTTATCCTTAATACAGCCGCGGTAACAATCTTCATGCTAGTATATGTAGATGACATTGTCATTGCTAGTTCTTCAACAGCTGCCACCTCTCAACTTCTGCATAAACTGACAAAGGAGTTTGCAATCAAGGACTTGGGTGAACTGAATTATTTTTTGGGAACAGAGGTTAACTGAGTCAGAGAAGGAGTTGTTTTGACACAAAAGAAGTACATTTCAGACCTTCTACAGAGACTGAATATGTACAATAGTAAGCCAATTGCAACTCCTATGTTGAGTTCATAAAGGCTATCGAAGTCTGAAGGGAAGATGCTTTCCGATTCAGAAGCATTCTAGTACAGAAGTGCAGTAGGAGCATTGCAATACCTTACATTGACCAGACCCGATATCTCATTTGCAGTAAATCGCGTCTGTCAATTTCTGCAAGCACCTACAGATATTCACTGGTTAGCAATAAAACGAATTCTGAGATATATAAAAGGGACATCGTCAACTGGACTACATATCAGGAAATCCAGTTCTCTGCTACTCAGTTCTTCCTTGAATGTAGAGAATTCTGAGATATATAAAAGGGACATCGTCAACTGGACTACATATCAGGAAATCCAGTTCTCTGCTACTCAGTTCTTCCTTGAATGTAGACTGGGTTGGATGCTAGGATGATCGAAGGTCTACAAATGGTTTTGCTGTTTTCCTAGGACCGAACTTAGTGTCATGGAGCTCAAGAAAACAACCAACTGCATCGAGATCTAGCACTGAAGCCGAATACAAGTCTATAGTGAATGCTACTACAGAGCTTATTTGGCTTCAGTCTTTGCTTAAAGAACTCGGTATTTATCAAGCAAGACCTCCTATGCTGTAGTGCGACAACCTTGGCGCAACATATCTCACTACCAACCCAGTTTTTCACGCATGTACAAAGCACATCGAAGTAGACTTCCATATTGTCAGAGAAAGAGTTGCCATGAAGATGCTCGATATTCGATTCATCTCATCTGCAGATCAACTTGAAGATATCTTCACAAAGCCCTTGGCTCAGTAGCCCTTCGATCGACTAAATCGCAATATCAATCTAATGACTGTCGATTAAGATTGAGGGGGGCTATCAAAATAACTGTAAAGTTCAGATAAAGTTATAGATTTTCTTGTTTTATCAATTAGCACTGTAGCTCATCATCCGGTTGTCTACAGCTACCGATTCTATCTCTTTCTCTTCTTCTTGCGATCCAATGGATCTTGTATTCTGATTGTAACAACTCTGTATGTCATCTATAGATAGAGATCAATCCCGCTCAGGATCCTTGCGGCAAACCCTAAAGTTTCACACCCCAATGGCAACCCTCCCCATGTCACCGTCAGCGACCGGAGCG
Organism: Ampelocalamus luodianensis; assembly: GCA_036346255.1. Classification (NCBI taxonomy): domain Eukaryota; kingdom Viridiplantae; phylum Streptophyta; class Magnoliopsida; order Poales; family Poaceae; genus Ampelocalamus; species Ampelocalamus luodianensis. Next base: position 26,778,127 of record CM070626.1, on the reverse strand, counting down.
CGCCAAGATCTCCAAACACTTGGAATTCATCCATTTCTGGCCTAGCCGTCCAGCCAATGACAACACTTAGAATCCTTAGCTTTGCCAACGTGTGCAGCTCGCTTAGACAACATGGGTTCTTACTGATGGAGTTGGCTACGACAAATCCTTTGATGACTTCAAGCCTGGAGAGCTTCCCAATCCCCTTGGGCATTTCACCAAGCAGGTAACACCCTAACACTTCCAAGTGAAATAGCGCAACGAGAGATGGGGTTTCTGCTGTGAATTCCACACGTAGAGCTTTGTTATTTCCGAACTATATAGGATACACAAGTGTACAAATACAAGGTAAGCTATACATGTTTGGTACAAGACATGATACGTGGAAAGATGGAAGTAATACATGGCAAGAATATATCTCAGTGAAGGAAGGTCTGGATGGCACAATCATAGGCAGGAGGAAGGTGATGATCGGCAAAGACAGAGTCCATGCATTGCTGTAATCCATGATTGCTTGCCATGTATTGCAGTGCTTTCCATATATTCTAACATTCCCCCATAGACACAGCGTCGGTGATGACATTGAGGCTGGACCAGACTTCTGTGAACAATGTGGTCGGCGGCCCTTTCGTGAAAATGTCAGCAAACTGAGACATCGAAGGAACATGTAGGATGCGAACTTGACCAAGTGACACCTTGTCCGGAACAAAATGCACATCGATCTCAATATGCTTTGTCCATTTATGCTGCACCTGGTTGGACGAGAGGTAGACGGCTGACACATTGTCAAAATATACAATGGTGGCACGCTGCACCGGGTGGTGAAGCTCAGCTAGGAGCTGGCGAACCCAGCACGTCTCAGCCACAGCATTGGTGATCGCACGATATTCAGCCTTGGCGCTGGAGCGCGACACTATCGTCTAGCGCATGGAGGACCAAGAAATAAGATTGTCCCCAAGAAACACATATTATCCGGATGTGGAACAGCGGGTGTCAGCACACCCAGCCCAGTCAGCATCAGAATAGGCGGTGAATTGAGAGGCGGAGGAGTGATGAAGGGAGAGCCCATGCTGCAGTGTTCCCTTTAGATAGCAAAGAATGTGCTTAATGAGCTGCATGTGAGGCTCACAGGGTGCGTGCATATGCAAGTAAACTTGCTGGACGACATAGGAAATGTCAGGACGAGTGATGGTGAGATATTGTAAAGCACCGGCAATGTTGCGATAAAAGGTAGCATCCTGAACTAGAACACCGTTAGTAGAAGAGAGCTTAGCACGGGTGTTGGCTGGTGTAGTGCATGGCTTGCAATTTTTCATGCCTTCACGATCTAGAGGATCAGCTGCATAGGTGGATTGAGAAAGAAAAAGGTGATCGGCTGTACGAGTGCAAGTGATGCCAAGAAAGGGTTGCAGCAGACCAAGATCAGTCATGGAGAATTCATGACTAAGAGAGGAAATAATATGTTTGAGAAAAGACGTTAAGGAGGTGGTGAGAATTATATCATCGACGTACAAGAGCAAGAAAGCGGTGTGGGAACCAGACTTGTAGATGAATAGATAGAAGTCGCAGCGGGATGGTGTGAAGCCAATGGAACAAATGAAACTAGCGAATCGTTGAAACCATTCACAAGGTGCTTCTTTCAAACCATAGAGAGATTTGTGGAGACGACAAACGTGATGAGGCCTAGTGGGATCAACAAACCCCGAAGGTTGTTGTGAGTAAACAACCTCATCCAGTGTGTTGTGAAGAAATGAGTTTTTGACATCCATTTGATGGATCAGCCAAGAGTATGAGAGAGCGAGGCTCAACACAATCCAAATGGTGGCCGGTTTGACGACCAAACTGAAACTTTCATCAAAATCAATACTGGGCTGTTGAGAGAAATTGCAAAGAACCCAACGAGCCTTATATCGTGAGAGAGAGCCATCCGGATTGTATTTGTGGTGAAAAATCCATTTCCCAGAAACAACGTTGGCTATGGAAGGAGGAGGAACAAGTGTCCAAGTGCTATTTTATATGAGAGCGTTGTATTCATCACACATCGCATCAAACCAATGAGGATCCTTGAGAGCCGAACGATATGTTTTTGGGATGGAGGAAATGGAAGAGTCAGTGACGGAAAGGTTTAAGAGGGGACGAGGTGGAACAGTAAGGCCAGCCTTGCCGCGAGTGACCATGTGATGAGTATGCAGAGGTGCTACAACAGCGAGTGGAGGATCTGCGGTAGAGGTGATCGGTGCAGCGGCAAGAGGTGAAGCTGTCGCGACAAGACGTGAGGTTGCCGTGGTAGCAGGGTTTGACGGGTCAGTGGCAGAGGCTGCCACGACAGAAGAAGGGGCTGCCACGGCAGCAAGAGGTGGCGCGGTTTCCGCAGGTGCCGTGACAGGGGTTGGGTCTACCACAGCAGGGTGTTCCAACAGTACGACAGAAGTTGAATTTGCCGCGGCAGGAGATGGGAAGGGTGTGACAGAGGTGGTGACAGCGACTGGGTGGAGAGGATCAAGAAGAAAATCAAGAGATGAGGGTGGAACAGGGGCATTGGTGGAGAAAGGAAAGGTATTGTGAGACACCGGTTTATTTGGCTTGTAATGCTTAGCCTTCCATTGACCCTAGCATCACAAATCAAATAAACCAAGCCTCGAGATATGTATACTTTCCAGAACTGCAGTATACACACCTCTTCACAAAATCATGTATCAATTCCATTCTAGACATAGAATCCAAAGCAACACGTTACCAGACAGTAGACATACAAAGTAGAGTTATTACAAAGAGGGCCGACCGGCCAAATAACATACAACAAGTAAGTAGACAGCGGAAGCAAAAGTGCCATAAGATGGCGATAAACAAAAGTCAATTAGTGTGCCTTTAAACCCACAAGGCAACCAACCGGACCGTCAAGCTAGTCGTCAAACCCGAAGTATATCTCACCGAAGTGAGGCCCTTGGGGCTCACCTTCTTTCTCTGCAACAAATAACATTAAGCAAAGCAAATGAGTACAATAATGTACTCGCAAGACTGACGTGTGGACTAGCAGACCTATACATATGCTACATGCAAGCTTATTTGAGTGGAGGCAGTATGGCTCATTTTTAGCATAAAGCAATCTTTATTTGCAATAATGTAATAGATTGAAGGCAATTTGTAAATTTTTGCTTTTAAGTGTTGAAATAATAACGAGATACAATAAGTAGCAAAAGTAACCACCTAGAGGTGACCAACCCAATAGTCACCACAACATAGCACGAATCTCTGATTCGTACCACCCATCAAGTTTCAATTAAAAGGTTGTAGTCTAACTCTCGAAAGACCTCCCCAAGCGTGTCCATAACCTAGGACGAGGCTATTCGAATAGATCAAAACCCTGCAGGGGTGTACCAATGTACCCACACTTCAGAGCGCCTTTCCACCAGCCACGGTTAGCATACTTCCTTTGGTATGCAGGCACGGCTAAGTCTAACAAGACATTTCCAATATTGTATATCGTCTACGAGCCGCTCGTATGGCCAGAAAACCATACGCTTACATTGTAAAGCCGTAGAGACAACTACCCCTCGGGGTAAAGCTTTATGAACAACTACAATGCTCCCAGCACACAACCACCTCATTTTACCATAACACAACACACACACACCCACCTGCGACTCGTATCCAACACACGCCAAAGTACTAAGTCAAGAGAGCTCCCATACCCTCTAGTATGGTTAGCACGCAAGAATGCTTGGTTTAGTTTAACAAGATGTTCGGTCCTTGCTGACTCAGGCACCATTCCAGTCACACCCAAAATCACACCAACATACCAATGTGCCCAAGTCCAAATCATTTTGTTTTCATTTTTAGTTTTTACAATTAAATGTAGCAAAATGCTGAATCATAAAGTTGTAATAATTTGTGTGATCAAAGTTATCGACTAAGTCGACAACCGCCCATTTCTACCGGTAGCTAAGCATGACTAAGCATTTTAACTCGTAAACTACTAAGTGATAAGAGTTCACCCAATGAACTCTAAATCATAGCAAGATAACCCTAGGCTCAGTAGTAGAGATTGAAACATTTGTCTACAGATAATGCATCTAATAGGTCAACTAATCGACAATAGTTTGAAACAAGATAGCGATGCATATGTAGAATTTGCAAACAACATATTAGATTTTGAAAATAAAGGGATTAACATGATCAAACTGCTTGCCTGGTTGCTGGAGATGCTCAACCTGTTGCAGAGGATCACTCTCGATAATACCGGAATCGTGGCAATCTATCGATCGACCAAAAGGACAAATAAGAACGAATAACACCGACAATAACCAAAAATTCAATTTCATCTATCATGCACAAAATTCATACAGCAGGTAGAGAATGATTTTATAAAAATTTAGAAATGGAAATAATTTTATTTGGAGTTAAGAAGAATTTTCTAGGAATTTTACAAAGTAAAAGACATAATTACACAATTAAATTAATTATCAAAATTTTATGAAACAGTAACATACTTAAACTTATTCTGGTAAAAATTACATCAAAAATGAAAATTAACAAAATTGGTTTCATTCGATTTGGAGCAAAATTGAATTAGTTATGGATTTTCTAAGTTAATTGAATTAACAGTACAAAAGTAATTCAATTCGGAAATTTCTAAAAGCATTAATTCCTTTTTCTACCGGACAGCAGAATGCGAGCAAAGCTTCCAAACCCTGAAAGAATGCCTGACAGAAGCTCCCATGCTTGTTCTGCCAGACATTCACGAGAGCTTTGATATCTACTGTGATGCATCTCGCCATGGGCTCGGTTGTGTGCTTATGCAAAACGGCCGAGTGGTGGCCTACGCATCGAGGCAATTGAGGCCCCATGAGGCCAATTATCCCACACACGACCTAGAGCTCGCGGCTGTAGTTCATGCCTTGAAGATTTGGCGACATTACCTCATCGATAATCGTTGCGAGATCTACACCGACCATAAAAGCCTTAAATATATTTTCACCCAAGCCGACCTGAACTTGAGACAAAGAAGATGGCTTGAGTTGATTAAAGATTATGATATGGGACTCCATTACCATCCAGGGAAGGCTAATGTCGTAGCCGATGCATTGAGCAGAAAATCTCAATGCAACTGTTTGTCGGTAACTCCTTTTTCTGCGGGTATATGTGCTGCATTGCAAGGCCTACACCTGGAGATAATTGAAGAAGGTTCGCTTGCAGCCCTCAGTGTGACTTGCACACTTGAGGACCAGATTAGGGAAGCCCAGAAAACTGATTTAGAAGTGGCTCAAATTTTAGAACTAATGAAACAAGGCAAGGCTAAATGTTTTAAGCAAGATGCACAAGGTACTCTATGGTTTGGAAACCGTATGGTGGTACCATTTGATCGCCACTTGAGAGAATTGATTCTCAAGGAGGCTCATAACTCAAAATTCTCTATCCACCCCGGGAGTACGAAAATGTATCAAGATTTGAAAAAGAAACTGTGGTGGAGCCGAATGAAGCGACACGTTGCACAGTATGTGGCTGAGTGTGATCTATGTCAAAGAGTTAAGGCTGAGCATTTGAAGCCGGTGGTACTCTAGATCCCCGCCCATTCCCGGTGGAAATGGGAAGAAGTTGGCATGGATTTCATCACCGGCCTTCCTAGAACTAAAATTGGATTTGATTCTATATGGGTGATTGTGGATCGTTTAACCAAGGTTGCCCATTTTATTCCTGTCAAGACCACTTACACCGGGGCCAAACTAGCAGAACTTTATATTTCAAGAATTGTTTGTCTCCATGGTGTACCAAAGGTGATTGTTTCAGACAGAGGTCCCCAATTCACCTCTCATTTCTGGAACTGCTTGCATCAAGCAATGGGGACCAACCTAACCTTTAGCTCCGCTTATCACCCGCAAACGGATGGACAAACTGAGAGGGTAAACCAAGTTTTGGAAGACCTTCTCCGGGCTTGCGTGTTATCCTACAGCGATAGTTGGGAAAAATGTTTACCGTTTGCCGAGTTCTCATACAACAACAGCTTCCAATCCAGTATTCAGATGTCACCATTCGAAGCATTGTATGGGAGAGCTTGTAGAACACCCTTGAACTGGTCCGAAGCCGGGGAGAGGCCATTCTATGGCCCAACCTTGGTGGAAGATGTTGAAGAACAAGTTCGTGTCATTCGTGAACGACTTAGGACGGCTCAATCACGTCAGAAGTCATATGCCGACCGTCATCGTCGCGAGTTGAGTTTCGAAGTGGACGATCATGTTTATCTTAAAGTCTCTCCTATGAAAGGAGTTCGTCGCTTCCAAATCAAAGGTAAATTAGCACCTCGCTATATTGGACCTTTCCATATTCTAGCTAAGTTGGGATCGGTGGCATACCAGTTGGAGTTGCCACCATCACTTTCAGACGTGCATAACGTCTTCCACGTCTCCCAACTCAAGAAATGTCTTCGAGTCCCAACGGAAGCAACCGAGTTGGACAAACTCGACTTGCAACCCGATCTATCTTATCGAGAGAGCCCGATTCGTATCCTCGAAGAAACCGAGCGCAAGACGAGGAATCGTGACATCAAGTTCGTCAAGGTCCAATGGAGCAATCACACGGAAGATGAAGCAACTTGGGAACGTGAAGACCGGATGCGAGCGGCATATCCAGACCTCTTCTCTACATGAAGTGCCTTCGTATCAAGAAAGGAAAGGTAAAACATATGTAAATTATAACATGTCAACACTATCTTTGAAGGAAATCAAGACAGCATAAATTATAACTCCTAATGAAAACTTTCAAATTCTTCTCCACCCAGATCTCGGGTCGAGATCTTTTGTAAGGGGGGAGGTTTGTCACAGCCCAACCAATTAAAATGGATTAATATGTATTTCATTAGCATGCATTATTGATTTCAAAACATTTCCATAATATATTGTACTTGGAAAATCTAATTTGGGGTGAACATACACATCAAAATTCACATTTCAATTCGAATCAGTGATAAAAAGTTGTGATCCTCATCTGAAACCAATTTAATCAAATACTACATTAATTCTCATGAATAAATATAATTTTTCCAGAATTTTTGGGACTAGTTTAAACCTAATGAAAATTCAAACAACGTTCATACACATACAACATGTTTGAATTTAAATGTCACAAATTTTAATATGAATAGTGGGGTTTCATAATTTTTATGGGAACTATATCGCCCCAGGAACCCCCACAATTTATTTCATGCTTTTAGGATTTTTATTTCTATTTTTAAGCACTGGTCAAAGTAGAAATCTGATTCTTTAACTTCAGTCAACTCTAAACCTAAACCCGACCTAATCATTGTTCCTCAGGCTCGAGTCCGACTCGGCAACCGGACTCAACCCAACCACCTAAATGCACCGAGACATGCGACCGTTGGATCAAGCATCCGCGGCCCAGATCTTTCCATCGTTTGACCTGTCCGAACGCCCCCGTCAATCTCATCCGCCCGATCCTGATCTATCGGACTCCCATCAGCCACGTAGCGGTGAGTCACCTTCACGCCCTGAGTCGCGGTCGTCGCGGGCCCGCCTGTCAGGCCTTTCTTCCTCCTCAGGCTGACGCTCGCGCAGAGCTCCCTCGCCACGCCCTGAGCCGCCATCACCTCACCGCGCCCGTCGGCCTATCCCCGAGCTCCCCCTCTGCACACCGCACCCACCCCCAACGTCTCTCTGGCTTTATCACCCCTCGAAGCCCTTCGTTCTCCCTCACTTCTCCTCGGTTGACAGAGGGGAGGGAAGCTAGCTGGAGCTCGTTTCTCGGGTAAGCTCCAACCGCATGGTTCCTTCCTCCTTCCTGTTCATTGCCGTTTCCATTTTTGCTAAGCTCAGCTCCTATCTTGCCTTGTAGCCTCTGGTTCATCGTCGAGCTCTCTGTCGAGTCCATAGCGTGCTCCCGAAGACACCTCGTGCCATTTCTCACTTCTGGAAGGTATTATCCTCAATCCTCCGCGTCACCGTATGTGCTTTAGTCCCCTGATCTAAACCCCTCAATCAATTTCGTGATTGCTTGACAGGCTTCTATTGAATTGAGGATTGTCTCATTTTCGGTCGAAGAACAAACCTCTTCATCTCCCACTTCATTTTGGTAAGCTATCCTTCGATTCTTTGCTCTTATAGCTTGACCTTGAGTTCCTGGAGCTGATCCAAGCACTCACTGGTCTTGGTTTTGCTCAGGGTTTTCTCTCCTCGCAAAGCCGCATCGCTGCCACTCTTCTTCTCGGCAAGATCCATCGCTCCGGCCGACCTCCGACTTCCCAAGCTTCTCACGGCTCGGTGACCTCCTAAACCTTTAGGTAGCATAAGCAACCACGAGATTGTACTGAGAAGCTCGGTTTAGCTGCATGCACTTTTGCCGTATAACCCGCCGCCGCTCGCCGTCGGCTAGCCGCCGTTCTGGGCCGGCTCAGTCGTCGGGACTACTCCCATTAGGAGCGCCTTGCTATTCTACATCTGTCCATGCCCTTGGTTAGCGTCACCGGGGTCGTAATCGCCGGCAAGCCGCCGAGCAACCGCGCGGGGCAAATTTTGCCGTTGTCGTACGCCGACCGCGACTGTAGCAACGTCGTTAACCATTAACTTCAATCATTAGCAATAACTGATGTCTTAGCTGCGGTAATGTTCCACTTACATGCGGGCCCCATGCACGAAAAAACGGGGAGGTTTTGGATAATGTCACAGCGACTTACAGGTGGGCCTTGGGTGTTAAACCCCGTGCTCCGGGCGTGTGCGCTGGTGGGCTGAGTCCACTGGACCACGTCGCTCACGACGGGCCCCACATGTGAGTTCGATTTTTAAAATCAGAGTTAAAAAGGGGAAAGCACTGTTCTCCGAGTCCCGCTGATCAGTGACTGTGACTAGCACATGTCTCGGTAAGAAAAGGAGTAACTGCGTTATAAAATCCGAAAATGATTTATTTGCACACTGTAAAATAGGTATAACTTTGAAAATACATAAGTAATTGATTTTTAACTCCAAATTACATGAAACCACTTCTGATAATTTTCATATTCAATGAACTTTATATTAAAATTGGTTTCAACTTTGTCTCTATAGCAGAAAGTATTAATTGGAGATTAATCCATTAAAACCATTATTGTTGCAATAGGAAAAAGACTGATAGCTTCAAAAATGCATAAGTAATTATTGGAAACTCCAAAAACAGTGAGACCACTTTTGATAATTTTCATTTTCAGTGAACTTAATTCCAAAAATGGTCTCCATGTTACCTCTGTCATAGAAACTATGTTGGGAGAGTATAATCTTTAACTCCATTATTGTTATACTATAAGAGGCTGATAACTTTGAAAATCAATAACTAAATCATAAGTACTCCAAATGGGACAAACTCAACTATTCTGAACTTGTATTAATATTACCTATTTACCTATGCAATCCTTTACCCCACCACTGTTCTACAAATTTTGGCCAAATAATTAAATTACATGGCTTAATGTTTAATGAAACCTGAAATTCAAAATAGCATAACTTCCAATTCATAACTCCAAATGGAATAATTCTTTTACCTAAATCCATCTAAAATCATGACCTAACTACTGTAGAAAAATCATGCATTTTTAAGTATTTTGGTTTTTGAGTTGTTTTCTCGGTATTTATTTGATGTTATAATTATATAGATCCCGAGCATATTGATATCGACACTTATGCTACCGAGAGTGAGCAGCTACTGTACCAGCAAGGCAAGCATCATTTGAACTTTCTTTTGCATCATATTTGATCCCAGTTTTGGTTAAGTTAGTGCAATGATAATTGCTTCCATGCTATTTTGATTATGTCAATATTTTTGTGATGTGTAGTTTAGTTATGTCCTATGCTTGAGGTTAATCTTGAATTATGCCAACTCCTATATGCTTAAGATAGGATGTGTGAATTATGGGTTATAGAATTGCTTAGCCATGCAAGTCTAGACACGGTAGTTCGATCGTCGGGAATAACTTGGCGGTTTTGGGACAAACACAACTCTCATTTTATGATTTATACTTCAGATCTTTGTAGCTGTTCTATGAGTTAAATTTTGTCATTTTTAAATGAGCTTTTGGTCGGACAAGTGTTGGTTAGTGATGGTGCTTTGTGCACGAGCATTGGGTAAGTGGAAGGGCTTGTGCGGACAATTGAGGACCGAACTTTGGTAACGTCGTTAATTCAAGTACACTCGTGCTGCCACACGCGGGTTGGGAGCCGTATGGTTAAGTAGGGGGAAGGTTTTGTTGTGTTGGGTCCCACGGTGGTGTTATTGTAAGGGCATAGGACCGTGAAATCCTATGTTCCTTTTGGGGCCGATAGGGCATAAAGGCCGTAACGTCTTATGTTCCTAGGAGCCCTGGGTTGAGGGACTTAGCCAATGGAATCGTCTTGCTAAAAACGACCATATCTTGATTTACCCGGTCGGCACACCATAGGAAGTGTGCTATATTCGGAGGCATCTGGAGGCTAACGGGCTAATCAAGTCGTGTGGGTAAAGTAGTACACCCCTGCAGGGTATCAACCATATGCTTTACTTCTACTTCAAATCTGATTTTAAATGGGCACATGAAAAACTAGTATGTGTAAGATGTTAATTGTTGCGTCTCTTTCGCAAAACTAAACCAATATGAGCCATCCTTTGAATGACTCTTATGCATAACTATTTTTATTTGTGTAAGACTTGCGAGTACACTTGTACTCGGCGGATGTTCTTGGCCTTTTCAGTGAGGAAGAATATGAGTATGGCGATCTCGTTAGTGTTGACTTGGGTGACACTAACGAGTAGTGTCTACCATTTAACCCCGATCGATTGCCGATGGGTGATGGGCATACCACTCTGGTCTTTTGCTTTATTTATTTACTTCACTGCTACTTGATACTTTACTTTGAATTTGGCGGTCATTTGTATGTAATAAGTCAGAGACTTTGACTATTATGCAAGTATGTCTTTTTATCTCTTGTTGTATCGTTGTATGGATGTAACCAACGTTGGATGAGGGTATGAGTATATTGGTCGTTGATCTTGGGAGCCAATATATGTCATACTCATTGTTAATGGATCCCCATTTAACTCACTAAGTGTAGTGCTTCGAATCGAAAGAGAATCGACAATCATGTAGCGCTCGCAAAGGAGCAGCGCGCATGATCGTTGAGGCTCTAGTATTCGGCTAAGCCTCTCACTTGGATAGAGTTAAATTGGAATTCATTTACCTGAGACCCGTAATTATGTCCCTAAGACCTTGTCTAATCTCGGTCTTATGGAGATAATTACCGGGGTCCCCACACAAATGCTCTAGGAAATCAAAACATGTTCAAAAGTTTTAAATTCTTCTCATTTTCACACATTTGAAAAACAAACCCGAGCTTCGGATGTTACAAATCTCCCCTCCTTACAAGAATCTCGTCCCGAGATTCCGTCACTCGGGAAAGAAAGATGGGTAGTCCGCACGAAGGCGATCCTCCTGCTCCCAAGTTGCCTCATCTTAGGAATGATTAGACCACTGAACCTTAAGGAACTTGGTGACACGGTTCCTTGTTCTTCGTTTAGATTCTTCAAGGATGCGAACAGGATGCTCGCGGTAGGTCAAATCTTCTTGCACGTCGAGATTTTCCAACGGAGTTTCCTCGGTCGGAATATGGAGGCACTTTCTCAAATGGGACACATGGAATACATCATGCACCCCCTCAAGTGTAGCTGGCAACTCCAACTTGTACGCAACAGCTCCCACTTTCTTGACGATGCGATAAGGCCCAACATATCGAGGGGCCAACTTGCCCTTGATATCGAAACGCTGATGGCCCTTCAAAGGTGAGACTTTGAGATAAACGAAATCATTGGGCTCAAAACTCAACTCGCGGCGACGATGATCTGCATAACTCTTTTGCCTGGACTGGGCCACACGCAAATGCTCGCGAATCAACTGAACTTGACTTTCAGCCTCATTGATTGAATCTGGGCCGCAAAACTGTCTCTCACTTGTTTCCGACCAGTTCAATGGGGTTCTGCAGCTTCTCCCATACAAGGCCTCAAAAGGTGTTATGCCGAGACTAACCTGAAAGCTGTTGTTGTAGGAGAATTCGGCATACAGCAGGCACTTCTCCCACTTCTTTCCATAGGAAAGAACGTAAGCACGGATCATATCTTCCAAGACCTGGTTGACTCACTCCGTCTGACCATCAGTTTGAGGATGGAAGGCTGTGCTAAAAGTAAGACGAGTCCCCATAGCCTTCTGCAAACTATGCCAGAACTGGGAGGTAAAGAGTGCACCACGATCAAAAACAATCGTCTTTGGCACACCATGGAGGCTCACGATCCTCGAAACATAGAGGTCGGCCAAGGGTCCCACACGAAGCTAAGTCTTTACAGGAAGGAAATGTGTCACTTTAGTCAGCCTATCAACCACGACCCAAATGGCATCGTTCCCTTTGGACGAGCGTGGCAGGCCGGTGATGAAATCCATGCCCACAGAATCCCACTTCCACTCAGGCACTGGTAAAGGCTGAAGAAGGCCTGCTGGACGCTGATGCTCGACCTTAACCCGACAGCACACATCGCACTCGGCAACGAATTAGCAATTTCTCGCTTCATTCGGGTCCACCAGAATCTCTGACGAAGATCTTGGTACATTTTGGTGGCCCCGGGATGAATGGACAAAGGGGAATCATGGGCTTCACGGAGAATCAAATCTCGCAATTCCATGACTTTTGGGACCACAAGGCGTTGTCCAAACCACACAACACCATGCCCATCTTCTGAGAAGCACTTGGCTGTCCCATCCTTGATGTTCTGCTTGATTTGACTCATACCATCATCTAACTGTTGCGCAGCTTTGATTTGGTCCACCAAGGTTGGTTGCACAACCAAGGCAGCAAGAGAACCGTGCTCAACCAAACCCAAATTGAGCCGCTGAAATTCTTCAAGGAGGGCAGGCTGCTGCTCTTGGAGCATCAAAGTATTGCAATACATCTTTCGACTTAGTGCATCGGCAACAACATTGACCTTGCCTGGATGGTACTGAATGCCCATATCATAATCTTTGATCAATTCCAACCACCTTCTTTGCCTGAGGTTCAGATCTGGTTGGGTGAACAAGTACTTCAAGCTCTTGTGATCCGAATACACTTCACAACGGTTACCGATAAGGTAATACCGCCAAATCTTGAGTGCATGAACCACTGCAGCTAACTCCAAGTCATGGGTAGGGTAGTTGAGTTCATGAGGCCTCAACTGCCTTGATGCATAGGCCATTGTCTTGCCTTCTTGCATAAGAACACAACCGAGTCCCTAACGAGAGGCATCGCAAAAGATATCGAAGCTCTTATGGACATCGGGAAGAATAAGAACAGGGGCTGAAGTTAACCGCTTCTTAAGTTCCTGAAAACTCGCATCACAAGCAGTGGACCACACAAACTTCTTGTCCTTCATGAGCAATTCAGTCATCGGCTTTGCGATCTTGGAGAAGTTCTCGATAAAGCATCGGTAGTAACCTGCTAAACCAAGAAAACTCCGCACATCGGTGACTGACCTGGGCTGACCCAAAGATAGCACATCGCTGACCTTGCTAGGATCCACAGCTACGCCACCTGCTGAAAGAACATGGCCCAAGAATGCCACTTCCTTCAGCCAGAACTCGCACTTGCTGAACTTCGCATACAGCTGGTGCTCACGCAGCTTTCCTAACACAATCTTCAGATGCTCCGCATGCTCTTCTTCACTCTTAGAGTAGATGAGAATGTCGTCAATAAATACCACAACAAACTTATCCAAATACTCCATGAATACTGAGTTCATAAGGTTCATGAACAGAGCGAGAGCATTGGTTAAGCCAAAAGACATGACGGTGTACTCGTACAGACCATAACGAGTAACGAAAGCCGTCTTCGGAATATATTTAGACCTGATCCTGACCTGATGATACCCCAATCTCAAATCAATCTTGGAGAACACCCGGGCTCCAGTCAATTGATCAAAAAGATCATCGATGCGGGGCAAAGGATACTTGTTCTTCACCGTCACCTCATTAAGCGGACGATAATCCACACACATGCGCAAAGTCTTGTCCTTCTTCTTCACAAAGATCACTGGACAACCCCAAGGAGATGAGCTAGGACAGATAAAACCCTTCGCTTGAAGCTCACCTAGTTGCTTCTTCAACTCCTCCAACTTATTGGGAGGCATTCGATACGGCGCCTTTGAAATCGGAGCGGTACCGGGCAGCAATTCGATGATGAACTCAAGGTCTCGAACTGGAGGCATCCCAGGCAAATCTTCGGGGAAAACATCCACGAAGTCACAAACTGTGGGGACATCCTGAATTTCTAAGGCTGGCTTAGCTTCAAGTGCACAAAGGTGTGGCCCTTGCAACTGCGGCGAAAACCCAACCTGTTCGCCTAAGGGGCTAGTGAGATAGACAATCTTCCTGGCACAATCGATTTGCCCCAAGTGTTGAGACAACCAATCTATGCCAAGAATCACATCCAGGCTTGCTGAGTTGAGCAGGATAAGATTTGCCAAAAATCCTACACCTTTGACTTCAACAGGAACATCCCGGCATTCTAGATCAGCTCTCATTTCCGAACCCAGAGAGCAAATAAGCAAAGGAATCCCCAAAGGAACAATGTGAAGTTCACTAGCAGCAGCAAAAGATCTCGAAATAAAAGTATGCGATGCTCCTGAATCAAATAATACTGCAGCAGGACGGGAATTGACAAGAAGCGTACTGTCACAGCCCCAACTAATTAAATTGGATTAATATGTATTTCACTAACATGCATTATCAAATTCAAATCATTTCATAATATATTGTACTTGGAAAATCTAATTTGAGGTGAACATACACATCAAAATTCAGATTTCACTTCAAATCAGTAATAAAAAGTTGTGATCATCATCTGAAATCAATTTATTTAAATACTACATTAATTATCAGGAATTAATATAATTTTTCCCAAATTTTTGGGAACAGTTTGAACATAATTAAAATTCAAACAACCTTCATAGACATACAACATGTTTGAATTTAAATATCACAAATTATATTATGAACAGTAGGGTTTTATAATTTTTATGGGAACTATATTATCCCAGGAACCCCCACAAATTATTTAATGATTTTATAAAATTTATTTCTATTTATAAAGCACTGGTCAAAGTAGAAGGAATGATTTAAAGCTCAGTCAAACTCTGGAACCTAAACCCTAGCTACTGTTCCTCCGACCGAACCCTTTGCGACTCGGTTGAGCCTGATCAACTAAACGCACCTCTCGAGAGCCGTTCGATGGGAACTCGGTGGTGAGATCACGTGCCGTTCGCCCGCCTTTTCCTCGTCCTGAACCTCACCCTTGGATCCAGATCGGCGGCGGCGTTGGGCCTCATCTCGGCTCGCGCGCAACGAGCGAGACGCCGACCGGTGGGGCGTGTTGTCGATCCGTCGTCTACCTCCGTCGCGTCGCTCGGTATCCAATGCCACGCGCGCAAATCGCCTGACCCGTTGCAGCTCCGTCACCCCGTTAGCCACCGCCGCATGCAACCACTCCTGGAGCTCCTCCTCTTCACGCCGCCTTGGTGCCGTCATCGCCGAGCATAACATCCCCTCGGCACCCTCCTTCTCCTCACTTCTCCTCGGTTGACAGAGAGAGAGGAGGCCACTCGAGCTCATCCTAGGGTAGCTCCAACCGCATGGTTCCTCCTTTCTTCTTGTTCGATGCCGTTTCCATTTTGGCTTATGCGAACCTTTGATTTCTTTGTAGCTCTCTGTCCATCATCGTGCTCCTGGAGCTCTAGAGCGCATGCGAAGACCTCTCAGGTCAACCCTTGCCCTCGAAGGTATTATCCCCAACCGAGCGCGTCATATCGCATGCCTTGGGTCCCGATCATTTCCCTAACTTTATTTTGGCAATGCACGGCGGGATCTTGTTGATTTGAAGATTGAACCATTTTCGGTAGGAAACAACCTTTCCTCTCCCACTTCATTTTGGTAAGCCTTTTCTTGATTCCTTGCTTCTATAGCTTCACTGGATGATCTGTGAGCCTTCTTGATCATTCTTTTTACTTGGTTTTGCTCGGAGGATCTCCTCCTCGTGGAACCGTGCCTTCACCATTTTCTTCTCCGGCGCCGACTTTGTTCCAGCCCTCTCCGACCTTCTCGACCTCGCCCGACGCTCGGGTAGACCCTCGGTAGCCCTTAGTACCTCGGGCACCGCTGGTTTGCGCTTTGCGAGCTCTCTTGTGTCTTGCACACGTTTGTCGTATTATCGCGCGCTCAACTCCAGCTAGCCGCCGGTACAGGCCGGCTTAGCCGTCGAGACCACTTCCATTGGGAGCGCAGCACTATTGTGCATCTAAGCATACTCTTGGTTCACGCCGTCGTGGCGGAATCACCGGCAAGCCGTCGGTGAAAGCGCGAGGACGAAATCCGTTGTCGTGCGGCGAATTCTTCGTAGCACGCCATTAACGTTAAGCGCAATCATTAGCATTTAATTGATGTCGGGGTGAGTGGTTAAGTCCAGCGGCGTGTGGACCCTAAGGCTCTAAACACGTGCTTAGAAACTAAATGTCTGGAGTTAATCTAAACCGCCGATGCGAAAGAGCGGTTTGGATTTGTGAGACATTCGGACCATCCTAATGCACCTCGATGTGGACCGTTGGATCTTGATCCAACGGCCGCAATCATGACTCTAGAATACACGCGTGCGCGCACCTCGCAATGAGCATTGGCGAGCGGGCCAGCTGGTCAGTGACCGTGGCTAGCTGAGCCTCGGTGAGAAAAGCAGTAAATGCATTATAAAATCCGAAAACCATTTACTGACACACTAAAAATTGGTATTAACTTCTAAAATGCATAACTATTTCATCACAACTCCAAATCACGTGAAACCACTTCTGATAATTTTCATATTCAATGAACTTTATATTAAAATGGGTTTCAACTTTGTCTCTGTAACAGAGAGCTTTATTTTGGAAAATGAGTCATTAATCCTATTATTTTTACAATAGGAAAATGGACTGAAATCTTTTAAAATGCATAACTAATTATTGGAACCTCCAAAAACAGTGAGACCACTCTTGATAATTTTCATTTTCAGTGAACTTAATTCTAAAAATGGTCTCCACATTACCTCTGTCACAGAAACTATATTTGGGGAGGACATAATCTTTAACTCTATTATTGTTACACTATAAAAGGGCTGATAACTTTGAAAATACATAACTAAATCATAAAAACTCCAAAAAGGACAAACTCAACTGTTTTTAACTTATAATAATATTTCCTAATTATCTATGTAATCCATGTACTCGCTACTTTTCTACAAAATTTCACTTCATAATTAAATTACATAAATGACAGCATATTGAAATCTGAAATTCAAACCATTATAACTTTCATATACTAAATCAAAATGAAATAATTCTTTCACCAAAAATCATTTAAAATCCTGACCTAACTACTGTAGAAAAATCATGCATTTTTGAGCATTTTGGTTTTTGAGTTGTTTTCTCGGTATTTATTTGATGTTATAATTATATAGATCTCGAGCATATTGATATCGACACTTACGCTACCGAGAGTGAGCAGCTATTGTACCAGCAAGGCAAGCATCATTTGAACTTTCTTTTGCATCATATTTGATCCCAGTTTTGGTTAAGATAGTGCAATGATAATTGCTTGCATGCTATTTTGATTATGTCAGTATTTTTGTAATGTGTAGTTTAGATATGTCCTATGCTTGAGGTTAATCTTGAATTATGCCAACTCCTATATGCTTAAGATAGGATGTGTGAATTATGGGTTATAGAATTGCTTAGCCATGCAAGTCTAGACACGGTAGTTCGATCGTCGGGAATAACCCGGCGGTTTTGGGATACACACAACTCTTACTTTATGTTTTTACTTCAGACCTTTGTAGCTGTTTTATGAGCTAAACTTTGTCATTTTTAAATGAGATTTGGTCCGGACAAGTGTTGGTTAGTGATGGTGCTTTGTGCACGAGCATTGGGTAAGTGGAAGGACTTGTGCGGACAATTGAGGACCGAACTTTGGGTACCTCATTGTTCAAGCAACACTCGTCTTTGCCACACGCGGGTTGGGAGCCGTATGGTTAAGTAGGGGAGGGTTTTATTGTGTTAAGTCCTTGGTGGTGTAAGGGACATAGCGACCGTGAAATCCTATGTTCTTTGAGGAGCCGATGTAATCCTTTATAGTGTGCAAGGAGCACCAATTCTTTTATTTTGATTGCATCGGTATTTCCAATATAACTTGTGAGCCCCTAGCAAGTGCTATCGATGCTTGTACTAGGCAAGGAACCATCTCACAAGGGGACTTAGCTCAATAGGGCTTTCTTCTGAAAATGATGTATCTTGATTTACCCGCCGGTATACCATAGGAAGTGTGCTATTTGAGAGGCCTCGGGGCTTACGGGCTAATCAAGTCGTGTGGGTAAAGTAGTACACCTGCAGGTATTAATCTATTCGAATAGCCGTGTCCACGGTTATGGACGACCGCTTGAAATTTGTGGCTGCTTATTGTTAGACTTTTAATTAAAATTGTGGTTGAACTTGGTATTCGTCATGAACGGGATGTTCATGTGTTTAGTACATCAAAGTGGGATGCCACTTTGGTCTTTGTATTATTCAATTGTTTATTACTGAAATGCTTTACTATATGTTTTATTTCCGTTTCAAAACTGATTTTAAATGGGCACATGAAAAACTAGTATGTGTAGGATGTTAATTGTTGCGTCTCTTTCGCAAAACTAAACCAATATGAGCCATCCTTTGAATGACCCTTATGCATAACTATTTTTATTTGTGTAAGACTTGTGAGTACACTTGTACTCACCGGATGTTTCTTTGGCCTTTTCAGGTGAGGAAGATTATGAGTATGACGATCCCGTTAGTGTTGACTTGGGTGACACTAATGAGTAGTGTGCTATCATTTAACCCCCAGTCGGTTGCCGATGGGTGATGGGCATACCACTGCTGGTCTTTTACTTTATCTATTTACTTCCGCTGCTACTTGGTACTTTACTTGAATTTGGCCGGTCGGCCGTTTGTAATAAGTTGTAGACCTTAACTATTATGCAGTATGTCGTTTTAATCTCTTGTTGTATGCGTTGTATGGATGTAATCAACGTTGGATGAGGGTATGAGTATATTGGTCGTTGATCTTGGGAGCCAATATAAGTCATACCCATTGTTGATGAACTCCCATTTAACTCACTAAGTGTAGTGCTTCGGATCGAAAGAGAATCGACAATCATGTAGCGCTCGCAAAGGAGCAGCGCGCATGATCGTTGAGGCTCTAGTATTCGGCTAAGCCTCTCACTTGGATAGAGTTAAATTGGAATTCATTTACCGGAGACCCGTGATTATGTCCCTAAGACCTTGTCTAATCTCGGTCTTATGGAGATAATTACCGGGGTCCCCACACGTACCCAACACGACGTCGGGTGCCTCCTGTGCCTCCTCAGGCGAGATATGGTTGACTCGACCACCTCCCACGCCCTGGATCTTCTGGACTATCTTTTGGTCAGGTGGGTGACCATTCCCTTGCCCGCGTTCTCCATCAGGACGAGGGGCTTCTCCAGTCCTTTGAGGGCAACTGTTGGCATAGTGGCCCTTCTTGTTGCAGGCGAAACAGGTAACCTCGGCAGCCAGATTGCGGAGGCCACCCTGCTGCTGGACCGCAGGTGCACATGGCTGAAACACGGCCTGCGGGGGACGTGGAGCTGGTGCTGACGGCCTCGGCGGTGGGGAAGCCTGGGGACGGACCACTGGTGCTGGCCCAACACGGGGACGAGAGAGGCTGGCCCGTGCAAACTGCTGGGCCTCCCACTTACGCTTGCGGGACTCGCCCAGCGCTCTCACCTTGTGCTCGGCGATGATGGCCTTGTCCACCAAGGTCTGGAAGTATGGGAAGTCAACAATAGAGAGCTTGTCCTGTAGCTCCTCAGTCAAACCCTCCATGAACTTTTCCTGCTTGGCCTCATCAGTGGTCACCTCAGCAGGAGCATATCTCGCCAGATGGTTGAACTCATGGAGGTATTCAGTCACAGATTTGCGCCCGTGTTTGAGCGCAAGGAACTCCTTCTTCTTCAGCTTCATAAGGCCGGCCGGGACATGAGCCGGCGGAAGCGATGTGAAACTCCTCCCAAGTGACCACATGGCGGCGGGTGCATGGCGAGAAGTTCTCCCACCATGAGAGTCTGCACCCTCAGGCGGTGGGATGCAAGCAAGTGCCTTCTCCCGCTCCCGCGCGGCGATGTTGAGCTTCGCTCAACCAGACGTAGCCAATCATCCGCGTCCAGAGGGTCCTCGGACCGGGAGAAAGTGGGTGGCTGTGTACGGAGGAACTCCGAAAGTCCCCCACGAGGCTGGTGGCCACCGCCTCCAGATCCAGAGGCACCGGAGGGAGCGGAGGTGTTCCTCGCGATAACCTCGAGGATCCGTGTCTGATCCATGCGGTTCCGCTCGATCTGAGCAAGAACCTCGGCCATAGTCGGAGGAGGCGGGAGCTCCTCATCAGGATCAGCTGGCTGACTGCTGCGGGTTATTCTTGCCATCTTGGTCCACAAAGACAGGTCAGCAACAACTCCGGAATAGGAGACAACGAAAAACAATTAAACACTCTACAAAGTAAACTCTATCAGCTTGAGAACCTGCATAAGACCAAAGCAAGATCACAAAAATTAAAATCCAACTTCCCAATATGACTAACTCGTATTGAAAAACGAGCCATCGCTGAGGAAGGTAAAATTTTGGAATGAAACCTGTTGTTCAACATAGCAAAATCAAGGCAAAACCACCTAAAGAAAGATTAAGCACTTAGCTAACTCCTATCACATCTTACCCTTTTTATTCCCACACTTTTAGTTGAATTATCCTCTTATTTTCAATTCTATACACTAACTACTAGCTAGCTGTCCAGATTTTCTTCTTCAAGCTCCGGCCGAAATCTTCAACTCCCGAAGTTTCTATTTTTCCACCAAAAGATAGCCAACCTTTTAGGTTATAACTCTCATGTTTCTCCCAAAACCAATTTAACCTGTAAGCAACTACCTTTTGAAAAGGGAAGAGAGGAATCCAATTTTTAAAACTCAAATTAGAGCAAGATGAGAGTAGAAAGCTAAGATAGGTAAGGAGTAAAATCTGAAAATCTACTTAAACTTTCATAAACCATTTGATACTTTGAAAATAAGCTTTTCCAAAATATCCTAAGGACGACCATGCTTGGGTTACTACGGTCAAGATAGCTCTGATACCAACTTTGTGAGACCCCGGTTTATTTGGCTTGTACTGCTTAGCCTTCCATTGACCCTAGCATCACAAATCAAATAAACCAAGCCTCGAGATATGTATACTTTCCAGAACTGCAGTATACACACCTCTTCACAAAATCATGTATCAATTCCATTCTAGACATAGAATCCAAAGCAACACGTTACCAGACAGTAGACATACAAAGTAGAGTTATTACAAAGAGGGCCGACCGGCCAAATAACATACAACAAGTAAGTAGACAGCGGAAGCAAAAGTGCCATAAGATGGCGATAAACAAAAGCCAATTAGTGTGCCTTTAAACCCACAAGGCAACCAACCGGACCGTCAAGCTAGTCGTCAAACCCGAAGTATATCTCACCGAAGTGAGGCCCTTGGGGCTCACCTTCTTCCTCTGCAACAAATAACATTAAGCAAAGCAAATGAGTACAATAATGTACTCGCAAGACTGACGTGTGGACTAGCAGATCTATACATATGCTACATGCAAGCTTATTTGAGTGGAGGCAGTATGGCTCATTTTTAGCATAAAGCAATCTTTATTTGCAATAATGTAATAGATTGAAGGCAATTTGTAACATTTTTCTTTTAAGTGTTGAAATAATAACGAGATACAATAAGTAGCAAAAGTAACCACCTAGAGGTGACCAACCCAATAGTCACCACAACATAGCATGAATCCCTTATTTGTACCACCCATCAAGTTTTAATTAAAAGGTTGTAGTCTAACTCTCGAAAGACCTCCCCAAGCATGTCCATAACCTAGGACGAGGCTATTCAAATAGATCAAAACCCTGCAGGGGTGTACCAATGTACCCACACTTCAGACCGCCTTTCCACCAGCCACGGTTAGCATACTTCCTTTGGTATGCAGGCACGGCTAAGTCTAACAAGACATTTCCAATATTGTATATCGTCTACGAGCCGCTCGTATGGCCAGAAAACCATACGCTTACATTGTAAAGCCGTAAAAACAACTACCCCTCAGGGTAAAGCTTTATGGACAACTACAATGCTCCCAGCACACAACCACCTCATTTTACCATAACACAACACACACACGCCCACCTGCGACTCGTATCCAACACACACCAAAGTACTAAGTCAAGAGAGATCCCATACCCTCTAGTATGGTTAGCACGCAAGAATGCTTGGTTTAGTTTAACAAGATGTTCGGTCCTTGCTGACTCGGGCACCATTCCTGTCACCCAAAATCACACCAACATACCAATGTGCCCAAGTCCGAATCATTTTGTTTTCATTTTTAGTTTTTACAATTAAATGTAGCAAAATGCTGAATCATAAAGTTGTAATAATTTGTGTGATCAAAGTTATCGACTAAGTCGACAACCGCCCATTTCTACCGGTAGCTAAGCATGACTAAGCATTTTAACTCGTAAACTACTAAGTGATAAGAGTTCACCCAATGAACTCTAAATCACAGCAAGATAACCCTAGGCTCAGTAGTAGAGATTGAAACATTTGTCTACAGATAATGCATCTAATAGGTCAACTAATCGACAATAGTTTGAAACAAGATAGCGATGCATATGTAGAATTTGCAAACAACATATTAGATTTTGAAAATAAAGGGATTAACATGATCAAACTGCTTGCCTGGTTGCTGGAGATGCTCAACCTGTTGCAGAGGATCACTCTCGATAATACCGGAATCGTCGCAATCTATCGATCGACCAAAAGGACAAATAAGAACGAATAACACCGACAATAACCAAAAATTCAATTTCATCTATCATGCACAAAATTCATACAGCAGGTAGAGAATGATTTTATAAAATTTTAGAAAAGGAAATAATTTTATTTGGAGTTAAGAAGAATTTTCTAGGAATTTTACAAAGTAAAAGATATAATTACACAATTAAATTAATTATCAAAATTTTAGGAAATAGTAACATACTTAAACTTATTTTGGTAAAAAGTACATCAAAAATGAAAATTAACAAAATTGGTTTCATTCGATTTGGAGCAAAATTGAATTAGTTATGGATTTTCTAAGTTAATTGAATTAACAGTACAAAAGTAATTCAATTCGGACATTTCTAAAAGCATTAATTCCTTTTTCTACCGGCGCTCAGCTGACCCACGGTCATTGACCGGTGGGACCGAGTGGAAGCATTGACCAGATCAGCTTCGACCCAGCCCGACCGAAGGCGACGTCGAAGGCGCATTATACGAATACGTCTTCGGTTTACTCAAAGCGTACTTTGCAAAGTGCACAAATACTTAACCAGCCACATGGGCCCACATGTCAACGACTCAGAGGATTTTAAATGGTTGGATTTAAATTTCTAAACATGTTTAAGCCAGGGGGGTGCACATGTCAATGACACAGTTAAAAAGAATGATTAGTACTAATGAAAGGGTTATACCCTAACGCTGTGGGCTGCTCGTCGGAGGTCCCGTGCGCGAGCGCGGCGGCGAGGAGGGTGATCCGGCGAAGGAGAGGCGCTCTGGGCTCGGGAGTGACACCTCCAGGTGCGCAGCAACTTCACGAACTCGTTGGTGACGACGCGGAGTCCGATGGTCGACGGAGTCGGGCTCGAGACGGCCGGAGGCGGAGACGAAGAAGAGGCTTCGAGGGCGAGCCACTACGGACCACAAGGAGACTTAGGGAGGCGCACCTAGAGATCGCGGTGGCACCAGGAACGATACGCCCACGACCCTGATGGTGGAGGAGGACGATGGCGCCCAGAATCAACACGGCGGCGCTTTACCGAGCTTGGAGAAGAAAACGTCGCACTCCCTTGGTGATGCATCAAAGAACAAATCAAAGCCGCCGTTAAACTCAGTGAAGCAAGGCGATCATAAGGGACCAAACACCGAGGTTAGAAACTCACTGGAACGTTTTTAAGGTTGCGGGGTCGCGGCTACCGGACGCGTAGACGAAGAAGTCGTCCGAGCGATCCATTGGGCGACAAAGACCCGGGATGACCAAAATGGACGCGGCGTGGAGAGAGGAACGCAGTGGCGGGGTCTCGGGCTCGAGGGCGGCACCAACACGGCAGCGCTGCCCTCAGCTTCTACTCTGGCCGAAACAAAGAAACGGACGGAGAAAGCACGAGAAAGCAAGGGGCAAAAAGTGGGTGAGCTTAGGGGTTTTATGGGGTCACGGTGATGCCTCACGGCCGGACACGAGGGCATCATGGTGGCAGCGACGAGGTATGTGGCACGCATGCGCGAACGCCGATGCACTCGGCGCGATGGAGAAGACGAGGGCGAGCTCGACAGGTGGGTCCTGCCCATCAACGGCAGCGAGAAAAGTGGCGCGGGCCAGAGCCTGGTGCGGTACAGTTAATTGGTTCGACTCGATCAAGAAGACGCCGTCTGTTAGATCTTGATTGGACGGTGGAGATCCAATGGTGTGTTTGGATTGTCCGAACAGTCCGTGCGTGCGGGCCATGCGATTTGCATCGGATGGTGGTTAGCGTTTGGACTCAGGCGGTGCAGTTAGGCGGTGTGGTCGAGTCGAGTGATGCGGTCGGACTCGAGTCGGAGTTGGGTTCGAGTCCGATGAACAGTGGAAAGATTGTCTGAGATTAAAATTAGTTTCCCAACTTTGACCAGGGCTTTAAAATTAGAAATAAATTTTCTAAAATTCTGAAATTAATCAGAGGTGTTACTGGGACACCTAGTGTTCATAAAAATTATAAAACTCATTTTTAATATTATAATTTGTATAATATAAATTCAAACTTAGTCTAGGTCATTAAATGGTGTTTGAATTTTCTAAGGATTGTAACTAGTTCCACAAATTTTGAAAAAATTATATTTATTCATGATAAATATTATAAGATTTGAATAAATTATTTCCAGAAGATGATCACAAGTTCTTGTCTCTGTTTTCATTTTGGAGTAATGACTTGAGTTGTATGTTCTAATTGATTTCAAAAATTTTAAAAACAAAAATCAAGCAAATGCTCCAGGAAATCAAAACATGTTCAAAAGTTTTAAATTCTTCTCATTTTCACACATTTGAAAAACAAACCCGAGCTTCGGATGTTACAGGTATGTTCATCAAAACAAACGTGTCGAGAGTTGATGATGCATTTAGAGGATAAGTCCATGCAACGGTATCCTTTATGGTCATTAGGATAGCCAAGAAAAATGCATGGAGCGGAACGGGGGTGAGTTTGTGAGGGGCTGTGGCATAGAGAAGTTATGTATAGGTGGGAGGTTTATGAAAAACGAGCTTTAAATGGCATGCGATTTTGGATGGTGGTGGTAGGTCTTCGATTGAGAAGATATGTGGCTGTATTGAGAGCCTCGACCTAATAGATGGGTGGAAGAGAGGCTTGAAAAAGAAGACTATGCAACACATCATTGATTGTGCGAATTCCATGTTCAGCTTTTTCCATTTTGTTGAGATATGCATGGACAAGATAATAGTAGAAAAATCCCATTGGCGGCAAAGAATTGACAAGATGAGTTATTATCAAACTCTCGCCCGTTATCACATTGAAATGACTTGATCATGGAATTAAACTGAGTATGGACGTATGCATGGAAATGAGTGATGCAAGATAAGACATCAAATTTCTTGCGCAACAGAAAAGTCCATACAAAATGAGTAAAGTCATCAAGGATGATCAAATAATATTTGAATTCGAAAATGCTTACAATTGGAGATGTCCATACATCACAATGTAGCAATTCAAAAGGAGTACAAGTATGTGAAGAAGATGAACTAAAAGGAAGCCACGCTTGGCACCCTAACTCGCAGGCATGACAAACAGTCAAGCCTAGTTTATTGCTTGAAATTGCGGTGGAATAGAAGAGAACCGACATGATGTGCTGTCCAAGATGGCCTAGCTGACGATGCCATGTATCGGTGTTGACGGCAGCAGCAATGAGGGCTTGATCCGTGATTTTATTGGCACCGAAACGAAGGGGATGTAAATCCCCAGTGCTATTGCACCTGAGCATCTCGGTTCAAGTTCAAAGATTCTTCACAGAAATGCCAAAAGGGTCAAATTCAATAGAACAAAGATTGTCGAAAGTGAACTTGCAAATTGAAATGTGTTATTTGATAATATGAGGAGAAATAAGAATGTTATTGAGAGAAAAGGAGTTGGGGCCGGTGAGAAAAGATGAAGAACCAGAAAGGGTGATGGATAAAGAGGAGCCATTGTCGAAAGTGATGTGAGAGGAGCAAGAGGAAGGAGACGTATGGGAGAGAATACCCAAATCAGGTGCCATGTGACTGGTTGTGTCGGAATCCAAGAACCACTCAGTGTCGGTGTTGCCCTGGACCGAGAGGTTGTTCATGGCCGAGATTAAGGACTGTTGGTCCCAATTCGGCGTGGCCGGTAGTGTTGGTGTCGGTATAGTAGTCTAGGTGTTGAAGGCGGCAGGTGTGGATGGCACCGGTCGGTTGAAGAAGCCAGGTCGTGGCCCAAGTACACCAGTTGCAGTGGAGGGAGTAGGCACCTGCTAAGGACCGAGCCATGCCCCAGTCCATGGATTGAACATGGGTGAACCGAAAAAGCCCTAAGTGTGATTGCCACCAACGTTGTTGGTGGGGAAGCCAGTGCCATCGCCTTTCTTCTTGTTGTCCTTGTAGTTTTTTTTTTTGTAATTCTTGGCATTACCTCCTTTGCTGTAGCTGAAGGTGCCGTATCCAGAGCCGCCGGAGCCGCCATTGCCGCCAGGGTGCCACCCGGAACAAGAGGAAAATAGGGCGGTGCCGGACTGAACCTTGTCACGTTCACCTTCCTACAACTCCTCCATGATCATTGATGATCGGGCGTCAAGGAAGGAGGGGAAAGGCTACTACATGGAGAGGATGGTGGCCAGGTGAGCGAATTTGGGGTTCAGCCTGCGCAAGGCAGTGAGAACAAGGGTTTCATCAGAAACCGCTTGATCAACATCAGAAACTGCTTGATCAACATTGCGGAGTGCATCAGCCAATGACTTCAGCTTCTGAAGATAGGCAGTCATGGACAGCTCTCATTGAACTGTTGCATAGAACTCTGCCTCGAGGTGCATTGCTCGGGTTTTTGTGTTGTTGCGGAAGAGGTTGTCCAAGGCCACCCAGATCATGCTAGCCGATGCATTCTCTTGCATGACGATGTCGAAGATATCAAGAGCGATCGAGCCATAAATCCACAACAAGACGATGAAGTCGTGCTGCACCCATTCGGCAGTGGACGGGTTTGGTGGTGGAGTGTCGTCGACGTGGTGCATGAGGCCGTATTTCCCGAGTGTCACAAGGAAGAGCATGCGCCACTTGGAGAAGTTGCAAGCAACAAGATCCAAGGTGATGTGAACGTGCGTCTTGATAGACGCTACGTTAACAACGTTAGAGAAGACAACGCCACCAGTGGAAGCGCCGATGGTAACACTGGTGTTGGAGTTGAGCACATCAGAGAAGCTGGAGTTGGAGGAGGATTCGGTGGGCATTGCGCAAGTGAGGAAGAAGAGGATCAGCTGTGAGGCGTGAAGCTCTGATACCATGAAATAACGCAAAGGGAGATGGGGTTTCTGCTGTGAATTGCACACATAGAGCTTTGTTATTTCCGAACTATATAGGATACATAAGTGTACATATACAAGGTAAGTTATACATGTTTGGTACAAGACATGATACATGGAAAGATGGAAGTAATACATGGCAAGAATATATCTCAGTGAAGGAAGGTCTGGATGGCACAATCATACGCAGGAGGAAGGTGATTATGGACGGAGACAGAGTCCATGCATTGCCGTAATCACTGATTGCTTGCCATGTATTGCAGTGCTTAATTTACATATATTCTAACACCAAGTACTCTGACCAGCGACTTGATCTCTTGGCTCAGCCTGGCCAGATTATGGCAGGGCCTAAGGTCCAAGATGACAAGATCACAAGACCGGACAGCTTGCCAACTGAGTCGGGTAAGGCATCGATCCTGGACATACCCCTGAAGCTAATGTATCACAAATTCTGGCACGCGCCGATGCCGCCTAAAAGACCGCTTCATTAACCACCTCGATGTGGTGGGCACGGGGATCGTAGTCATGGTCCCGCCACGTCCCGAGTTGCAGCGTGCTCAGTGCCTCCGTTCGCGTGAACCATGTCTTGTCCAGCGTGATGTACCGTTGGTCGACGTTGTATGTTGTGGCCACGTCTGGACGGAAGCCATGCACGCTCTTCCCCGCGGAGAGGCAGTGCAGTGTCCGTGTTATTACCTTAGGGGTAATCACATTTAGACATACAAATTACTATTTATTTGCCTAGTAGAACACTGCTTTAACGAATAGTAAACTTTTACCAGAGTTAGCACAGCAGAACAATAAGATAGAAACCACTCTTTATTACAACAGTAGCCACACAAGACTAAGGTTCTGAATACAATTATTTAATTACAAAAGGGAATACACTTCCCGCGCTTGCTTGCTAGGTCAATCCGGCAGTCTACTCGTCCCACGAGTCGAATAGGGCATCCACCTCGCCCTGCTCCTCGTAACCCACGTCCTCGTCACCAGCGGCCTCCCTAGTACCTGCAAATCCCTCATCCTAGGGGTGAAAACGGACGGATAATGGTTTTGCCATATTTGTTTTCATATTATTTTTCGGATCCGGATACGAATACGAATACCCCGGATACGAATACGAATACGGATAGTATCAAATACGAATACAGAATGAATACAAATCAAAACGAATACGGTCACAGATATTTTTCGGAACATGAAAACCCCTTAAATTGTATGCCAGAAATTAACGAAAACATATAACTAATTTATTTGATGTAAATATTCATGAATTATTTTTTTTAGCAACCACACATAACATTGGCACTAGTAAGTTACATTAACTAGTTCATCACAAATACAACACTTAGTTTACCATATTTAGCTCATAAGTCATAACTTACAAAGTCATCATGCATTCACACTTAGTTCATCATATACATAAAATTTAGTTCACACTAACATCGATTAGACTAGATGGTTAATCTATACGCAAATGACTGTAACATCCCAAAGTATGTTACCAAAAATAAAATTAATAAAGTTATTATTTTATTAGATTTTCTAAGATTTAAAAGAGTTTTTCTGGTTAAAAAGGAAAAATAATAATAAAATAAAGTCAATTATTTATTTTTCTACTTTTTAATGTAAAAAATAAATTTATTGAGTTTTCTGGGATTTTATTAGATTTAAAGTGAAAAAGAAAATTTTAATTAATTTATTGAATTTTCTGGATTTTAAAAAGGTTTTTCCTATTTTTAGAAATTTAAAATAATTTATATACAAAAATAAAAACCAACTTTAAGTTAGAATTAATTTTATTAAGTTAAAAATAATTCAACGAATTTCTATGATTTTTTATAGGATTTTTGAACTCTATTTGTTATTTTCTAAAAGACTATTTGATTTGTTGCATTTTCTGAAATTCAAAAATCAATTAAAATCCCTTTTCTCTTTTGGGCTGAAATCCACTTTTGGGCCGAAATCCGGATATCCGGACTCCGTCTTATCCGGATAATCCGTATTCGTTTCCGTATCCGCCGGATAGCATGCCTACCGTATTCGTTTCCGTTTCCGACAAAAAAATCCGAATTCGTTTCCGATCCGAAAATTATCCGAGAAAAATCCGATCCGAGACATTCCGAATCCGTTTTTGTCCGGATCGGTCGGAAACTATCCGATCCGTTTTCACCCCTACCTCATCCCACTCGGAATAACTCCTGGCCGGACTAGGATCTAAGCAAGGGAAAGAAAGCAAGAGTGAATACTAGTGTACTCAGCAAACATTAATAGCAAAAATGAACCTGATGACTATCTCTTGTCCTTATCATATTCCTACCTCTTCTCTTGTTTTGAAAATAATCTTCAAAATTTATGTTGCAATTTTAATTATGAAAAGACTACTTGTCACTCGAATAGGGAATAGACCCCCTAGCGGTTCCCGTAGATTCCAATCTAGGAGACTAGCATGAATTCATGATTTGATATAGCACTGCGCAGGCTTGTACCACTTTACCTATAGTTATTCTGAGCTCTTTTTGAGCTAGGGCTTCCGCATTTCCTTTGATGCGGTTTCGAGTTTAGAATACAGAACGTTTTTCAAGTTACGTGATTAAGTCTCCACCCATTACTTTTCGTCGGTGTTGACCTTGTCACGGTGCTGACCTAGTCATCCACCGAGTTCCAGTGATGTTGGTTGGGCCGAACTCCCCGCCACCCAACACTCCACCTTAGCGCTATAGCTCCCCCCACTCCGGGGTTCCTCTAACACACTCACACATATTACTTACCCGATGTGGAGAGCGTAATCACATAATAGGGTAGCATTTTCTACCCGTCGACACGGGAAAATGGTTGGCACTGAATTTACGGTCTCTGATCCGGGTGAGAGTTTTGTTGGTCCTTATATATTAACCATATGTAAAGGGGTCCCACCTCTTACCTCATCGTCATCGTCGTTTTCCCTTGCCCGGGCCCCCTTTACCAGCCAAAATAGTTCTCTTTCCTCATCTTATTCTCATTTCTTATCTTCATTTCATTTTCATCTTTGATCTGATTTGCTTTTGAGAAATAGTTTTGATGCAATACATATATGATAGATCAGTATACAGTTTACATTTAATATAGCTATATTTATGTTCAAAAGAGTAGCTTGTCTTCGGAAGTGTAGAAAAGATCAGCATCGACGGAATCGAAATCAACTACTCCTGCCTGCGTTGGTTCTTTTTCTGCAAATACTCGACGGCGCGGAAAATAAATAAATACATAGCCATGTTTGGGTGCTATTAAGCGTACATTAGTTAGCTCATTCTCTTTTTAGCAAATCTTGATTTTCATAACAATTTTCGGAACCCCCGTTAAGTTAGCACTTCCCAACTGCGATTGTTCTATGGTCTACCGGCTTTAGAATTGAGGTTACCGGTAGTAGCTTCTAAGCGTACGAACCTAAAATACGAAATGTACCCGCATGCAACTATGATCAAATAATTCTACGCATGCAAAACAGTCTAACCAATTTTACTTTAAATGTGCACGCAACTAATTACAGCTTAAATTAAACTCGAGTAACCTGGTTAAAATACTTCTAATATGTTGGAATATCTTATTTACTTTAGCTGTTCACAT
The DNA here is from genome assembly GCA_036346255.1 of Ampelocalamus luodianensis. Lineage (NCBI taxonomy): Eukaryota > Viridiplantae > Streptophyta > Magnoliopsida > Poales > Poaceae > Ampelocalamus > Ampelocalamus luodianensis. Next base: position 26,746,795 of record CM070626.1, on the reverse strand, counting down.
CGGTGATTAATTTATTTTAAAAGTCTCAGGTTAATATTTTACACATTTTCCTATTTTTATTTTAGACTGGTCTATCTACTGTTAAATATTCTAACGTAGATTAAGAATCTATACTTCTAGCGGTTCATCCAAAAATCGTAGGTATGCTACGCATACATTCCCTCTATATATTAATGATTTTTATTTTATTTTCTATCGGTCCGGTCTATGGCTATTTATTCACACACTGCTTATTTAACTTCGTTGGTCCAGAAATTACACAGCGCCAAAATTACTAATACCGGTGCTCATCTAAACTTATTACTAGTAATATCCACTAGAAATTATTCTATCCTTGCCTAATCTTCTTATATTCCTAATCTCCCTTTTTAATTAACCTCCTTTTCACTTACCCCCATCCTCTCTATCTCTCTCCACCTTATCCTATTCCTACCAACCGAAAAGCCCAGGTCACCATCTTCTCTTCCCCATTCTTCATATCTTCTTTGGGGGAATTCACTATTTGCCCTCCCTTTAGTTGCGTTTTAGATTTTACCCCCTTTCCCAACCTAATACATTTTTTGCCTCCTCCTTTGTCTAATTCTTCAGATTTTGCCCTCTTTACATTATTTTATTCTTTCTTGCTCGTTTTCCCGTTACTTGGCATGCAAAATGACTTTCTTGCCCCTTGGTCGGCACAGCCCCGTTCCCGTCGCACCCGATTAAATCACTCTCGGTCGCTGCCGCTCGCTAGGGTTCATCCTTTTCTCCCCTTGCCTTCTCTATGCTCGCGCTAGTTGAAGGCGGCTGCAACTACCGCCCCGCGCTGCTCGCCGCCGTGGGAGCCCTCGGCGCTATCGCGCGTTCTTTGTCCTTCTCTGTTTTTGCCCACGCCCTTCTCTGTTCCTCGTGCCGGCACTTGAAGCGGCGGCGCGTGAGCAAGCTAGTAGGCGCCATGGATCCCAAGGAGATCGATCGGGTATGTCGATTTCCACGCTTACCATTGTTGCTTGCTCGATCGTATCCCTTTCGTTGTGCTTGATGTGTGTGAACAACGTAGCTTGGAGCGATGGCGATGAAATTTACTTTTTCTTTGCATTGCCTTACATTTGTGCCATTGTCGCGCAGGTATGAACTATCGATGAGTGATGAAATTTATGTTTTCTCTGTTGCAAATCGGTAGGATTGACCACGAATTGGCGTTTAGGATAAGCGTTAGAGTTGGAGCTTACATTGCTGTGTTGAACGATGGTAGCACAACAGCTATGCCACGTACAAATCTGGAGTGGATAATAAATGTTAAGGGTTACATGATTGACAAGTTGTATGCTAATCTTGGAGAGAGGATTATTTGGGGACCTTCTCAGGAGGCATTTGCATATGGAGTTGACAAGATAACCAATGAACATGTCAAGTTTCTGTAAACACATGAGTTGCAAGAGGCATTAATGGATCGATGGAACCTTAAATACTTGTTCTTATTTGTAGAAGTTGTCTCCAAAGCCGGATATCAGTGTAGTCAGTCTAGTGTGACCTGCCTTGATGAAGTTTGTAGTGGTAATGACCGAATTGCAGCATGAATTGGTATCAGTGCAGATGGTCCTTGTGCCTCCAATGCACCTCATTCTCCTACTCCCATTGCCGTATCAAAACCAGTTGGAAGTACTTCCAATAATCCTTGCAACCCTGGGGCATCAAAAGGTACAGTGGATTGGACAACTATTGAAATCACACAAGGTGCTCCATCTGCTGACGATGATAGAGATGTTGCTATGGGTGAGGATGACATGTATGTCTTACTTGGCTTGTGAGCTGATGATGATGCCAGGGTTAATTCTAGAAGAACAACACCAATGGTGAATACATACTACCAGGTGACATTTGGTTCCTAGGAGGACAGTTTTGAAGAGTTGTATAGATTCAAGGCAGAGATTGATCTTAGGTCACCTAGTAGTATAGATTCACCATTGGTGTTGTTCTTCTAGAATTAACCCTAGCATCATCATCAACTCTCAAGCCAAGTAAGACATACATGCCATCCTCACCCATAGCAACATCTCTATCATCGTCAGCAGATGGAGCACCATGTGTGATTTCAATAGTTGTCCAATCCATTGTACCTTCTGATGCCCCAGGGTTGCAGGGATTATTGGAAGTACTTCCAACTGGTTTTGATACGGCAATAGGAGTAGGAGAATGAGGTGTAATGGAGGCACAAGGACCATCTGCACTGATACCAATTCCTGCTGCAATTCGGTCATTACCACTACAAACTTCATCAAGGCAGGTCACACTAGACTGACTGCACTGATATCCGGCTTTGGAGACAACCTCTGCAAATAAGAACAAGTATTTAAGGTTCCATCGATCCATTAATGCCTTTTGCAACTCATGTGTGTACAGAAACTTGACATGTTCATTGGTTATCTTGTCAACTCCATATGCAAATGCCTCCTGAGAAGGTCCCCAAATAATCCTCTCTCCAAGATCAACATACAACTTGTCAATCGTGTAACCCTTAACATTTATTATCCACTCCAGATCTGTACGTGGCATAGCTGTTGTGCTACCATCGTTCAACACGGCAATGTAAGCTCCAACTCTAACGCTTATCCTAAACGCCAATTCAGGGTCAATCCTACCGGATTTGCAACAGAGAAAACATAAATTTCATCACTCATCAGTAGTTCATACCTACGCGACAATGGCATAAAAGAAGGCAATGCAAAGAAAAAACAGAAATTTCATCGCTCATCGTTCCAAGCTACGTTGTTCACACACATCAAGCACAACAGAAAGGGATACAGATCGAGCAAGCAACAATGGTAAGCAGGGAAATCGGGACATACCCGACTGGGATCTCCTTGGGATCCATGGTGCCCTACTAGCTTGCTCCGCCGCGTCGCCGCCTTCAAGTGCCGGTCACGAGGAACAGAGAAGGGCTTGTGGGCAAAAACAGGAGAAGGACAGCAAACACGGCGATAGCGTCGAGGGCTCCCACGGCAGCGAGCAGCGCGGGGCGGTAGTTGCAGCCTCCTTCAACTAGCGCGAGCACAGAGAAGGCAAGGGGATTGGGGAGAAAAGGATGAACCCTAACGAGCGGCAGCGACCGAGAGTGATTTAATCGGGTGTGACGGGAACGGGGCTGTGCCGACCAAGGGGCAAGAAAGTCATTTCGCATGCCAGGTAACGGGAAAACGAGCAAGAAAGAATAAAATAATGTAAAGAGGGCAAAATCTGAAGAATTAGACAAAGAAGGAGGCAAAAAAATGTATTAGGTCGGGAAAGAGAGTAAAATCTGAAAACGCAACTAAAGGGAGGGCAAATAGTGAATTCCCCCTTCTTCTTCTTCCTACCATAGATCCCCTAGCTTCTACCTCCATGGCGCCTCTCTCCTGGTGATGCTTCCGCCGCTCCCTGCTGGCCCTTGTCCCCGGCTCTCCTCTCCGACCACCGCCGCCGCTCGGTGCAGCCCGCCTGGTGCCGCCTCGGTTCCCCTCGGCCTTCAAGTAAGCCCCTGCCCTGGGCCTCACCTCCTCAAGCCGCGCCGCTCTCCCGAGGCTCCGGCTCCATGGCGCCGCTACTGCCAGCGCCCCTGCGCCCTAGCTCCCCTCTGGCTCGCCCGAGCCCGTGGAGTACCCCCTGCTACCGGCGCCGCCCCGGCTCGGCCCGGCTCCTCCCTGCGTCGTTCCTCCCACACGGCCGTGCTTACGCGCGCAGCCCACCGCGCCCAGCTCGACTTTTCGCCCGCGGCTCACCTCCCTCCATTTTCCCCTCCCCTCTGGCTTCTTTTTACATCTTGTTGTGTGTTGGTTTTACTGAAGTTGTTTGATTGACTACTGATGTTAGATGGTGGATGCATGTTGAGGTGCTGGGTGAGCTACTACTATCGGTGGGGTTTTGCCAGCAATGCACTTAGGTAACTGCTACTACTCTTCCTCCCTCTCTACTTCTACTTCCCCGCTCTGTGATGTGACGAACTGAGATATATGTTGCTACAGTGGGATGTTCAAAATGCAAGAGTAGTTCATCCTAGGGAATGAATGGCAAAATGGTTGTGGGAGGCATGAAGATGGTTTACCTGAGGGTTTGGAGTTGGGTCGGTTTTGGGGTCGTGGCCGATGGTGGTCGAGGTGTGGCTGAGCTGGGGTTGCCGGCAGTGGGGGTGGTTGTCCTCCGGCTAGTCCCGGTGTGGCCCTCGGTGGTCGCTTGCGGTTCGAAAGCCGCCGCCGGTGTCACCCTTGCTCTTCGGTCTCCCCTTCTCCCTCCGTGCTTCTGGTGAATGAGAAATGGCTTGGGGAGAGGCAGTGAGGGGATGAATGAGGGATGGGAATGGATATGGATGGGCTGTGCTGGATGTATAGCTCGGCCAGGGGGGATGGCTTCGGCTGTGCTGGGAGTGAGAAGGGCATTGGCTGGATAGGGCTTAAGAAGGGATGCTTCGGCTGCCCTTATCACTAGACTGTGCAAACCCTTTTTACTAGAATTCCTATTCATTTTCACCATGCTCTTATCTAGATGAGGTTTTACTGTAACTAATACCTCCTATTGCCCCATTGTGGGATACTGACACTTGATGTCCTACTGGGAACTAAAAGCTGGAATGCTAAGCTACCCAATGATGCTCTGACTGAGGGTAGTGTATATGGAGAAATATGTTGAGGGATTTTACCAATGTTGTAACAATTTGAGAAAATGTGGGTGTTGGAATACTTAGCTCTTGGCTTGTGCTAGCTTTGCTTGGGCTCTTGCTCTTGCTTGTGGGTGCTTGGGTTGGGATGGCAGTGGGAGCTTGATGTGGTTGGCTTCGTTCTTGTGTGTTGGCAGTGGGAGGCTTGTGCCTTGTGGTGGCTTTGTGAAATGGGGAGATGGCTTGTGAGGCAGGGGTTTTGGAATGGCCATTCCCTGGGCCTGTGCATGATACTTCTTTAGCCCATGCTTTGCTTTAGCCGTGGGATGGGGAAGTGTTGAGGAGATGTTGGCTTTGCTAATTGTTTTCTGTATTTCTTAGCGAGCGATGGAAATGGATCGAGGGATGGTTCGATAGACTGGTGATAAATGGATGAGTATACAATAAGGGCTTCGGCAGAATGTATGCAACATTTATTTTGTAATTTTAATTAAGTGTTGTAAGTTATATTTTGATTTGTTGTAAACCAATATTGTAATAAATGTCAAGTTGGTAATATTACTTTTGCTTTGTAAATAATTTCTTGTATGCCGTTGTAACAATCTTTTACTTCGCTTGTAATTAATTTTGAGTGTAACAGTGTTTTATTATCACTTTAATAATTCATACTGTAATTTCTCGGGATGGATTCCTGTAATTTAATATGTGCTTGTCTTTAATGTTCTAATCTAGCTTGACAAGAATTCTTGATAATATATTTTTATATGAAAATGTTTGGTCATACATTCGATATCAACTGAACTTATGTTTTGTTTTTATTAGGTGAATTTTAATTACTGCTAATTATTGATTAATGTTGTTTTAGTTTAGTCGAAATTTTCAGGTTCATAAATCTGAGTTTGAAATGATGATGAAATTGAGTTTGTTCTGTGTTCAAATCATTGGTAATTACTGTGTTGATTAGCTTATTTTTACTGTACAATACTGTTTAACATTGCTTAGCTTAATTAGATTGTTCGGGTTCTCACAGGCAGGCACGGCGCAATCGGGTGAGGCTGTTCATGGGGTTGCCCCTCGCGTCGAGATCCAAGAAAGCACTGCTCCTAGCACCAGAAACCGGCAATCTGTGAATCCACGGCTGCACCTTGCATCCATGGACTCTGTTACAATGCGCTCGGGTCAGAGGCGTGACAAAGCCTTTGGACTCGGCCAGTTGATCGAACACCTCTTTCCCTTCGGACACGGACTTTACCAGGCCCTCCCCAATCCACCGGTGGACGAGCATCCTCTTCTTCAGAACCGCGTTCTCCGGGAAGTCGGCGAGGCACAGGAGGCAGCGCTTCAGCCGCGTCTCAACACTACTACAAAACAGGCAATAGCAGACACCTCATCACAGACGGTTCCAAAGGAGCCGCTCGTGTTGAATCTTCTCTGACGGTTCCCTTTGGAACCGCTCGGGAACCGCTCGTGATATGTCCTCATCACGAGCGGTTCTTATTACCAATCGTGATACTTCACGACGGTTGGTAATATGAACCGTCTCGTGATGAGGACGCTTATCGCTGCACGGTTTGGAAATAAAACCGTCAGGAAATATCACGAGACGGTTCAATTTGAGAACCGCTATCGTAATATACTAGTATCACGACGGCTCTATTAAATAACCGTCGGTGATATTATTATCGAGCGGTTCCCATATAGAGCCGTCGTGATATCCCTCCCGCGCGATGTGTCTCTTCACCATCGCGACAACCGTCTCTTCGTCTCGCACGCCGACGATACATGCGTCTCTTCGCCTCACGTGCGATTACTCCTAATTCTTGATATAAGACGGAATAATCACCGAAGATTAAACTCCTCCCATCGCTCTTCGTCTCACGGTTTTGAGTACGCCAATCGCCAAGGTTAGCATGCGAGCGATCAAAGCGGCACCAAGGCGAGGAGGTCGGTGATCGCCGCTCTTTTCACGATGTCGCCGCCGACATCGTCGGCGCGTGGCCGCGAGCTCTCTCAGCCCATGGAGGACCTATGCAGCCTACGATTAACTTACGTACATCTTTATGTCTACAATATACGTACGTACATACTACTATTTATTCTAACATCTTGAATGTATGTACGTATAGTTGCAAGGCCTTGTACAAGGTGTCCAAGGAACGCGCCGTGGGGAGGCGCATGGCGCTGGAGTGAGAGGAGGCGATGAAGTGGCAGGACAACGAGCGCTACCTCACCGTCGTCAACCACCTGGCCGCCGCCGGCAACCCGGGGGCTTGTTTCATCGTCGGCCTCGGGCTTGTCTTCGCGCCCCAAGACATGCAGCGCGGCCTCATGTTCCTTGAACGGCGCCGTGGCCGCCACAAGGCCGCGCCACGTGCTCGGTCTCCTCCTCTACACGGCCGACGACGCGCGACGTTGGGAAGCACTACATCGCCAGTCGAGGACGAGCCGACCGGCGGCGGTGCGAGACGGCCAAGACCAACCGGGAGTGCAGGCGGTGCAGAGGCTCGCCGCGACATGGTCCAGCGGCGGCGTGGGAAGAAGGCCGCCATCGGGCGGGTGTGGGCGCTATCGGAGGATGGCCACCGTGCACGAGCATTGGCTGCGGTGTGGAAGGGTGAGACGACCACGTCGTCTTCTGCGACGCATCGCAGGATTAGGCATGAGTATACCGTTTCTTTGCAAAGGTGTTAGACTATTTGCCATAAAATTTTAGTTTTTAGGTTTCTAGAAAGGTGGTGCGGTGGACTATTTTCCAAATTAAATGAATTTTTAATGCACCAAAATATACGGTTCACAAGGACAGGAGCGATTACAATTCCACGTTGACATCAAAATATACGTACGACATATTACAAGTTCATAACACATGATGTTATGGAATAAATTAATTACAATGAAGTAATTTCTTAATTAAAATATAGTCCTTCATGATGATCGACGCGCATATAGCTAGCTTCCTCGCTGGGTTCTTCCTCGAGCCTGATGCCGTCTCGGAAAGGAGGCAACTCGTCAAATTGATTGTATTCTTCCTCGTCCACTACATTCTCAACTCCGACAATCCTTCTTTTTCCATGAAGAACTACGTGACACTTCTTATTTGCCGGGTCGGTTACATAGAAGACTTGAACAACTTGGTTAGCCAGTACGAATGGTTCATCTTTGTATCCGACACGATCGAGGTCCACGGTAGTGACGCCGTACTTGTCGACCTTCACATGTGGGAGATGGACCCAACGGCACCGAAATAGGGGGATCTTGAAAAGCACGTAGTCGAGCTCCCATATCTCCTCTATTTGCCCATAGTACGAGCTCCTCAGCCCATCGGTACTGAATGCATCTATGCGGACACGCTGTTCGGATGTGCTCTTCCTATCTCGAGTGCCGATAAAATGTGTACCCATTTATGTCGTATCCTTGCCATGTGACAATTGTAAATTGTGGCCCTTTGCCAACCATAGCAGCGTATCATCACTTGATGACCTCCACCATGATTCGCACCTTTACCCATTCGTTGAACCGAGCGGTTGTGCTCTCTCGTGATCCAAACCTCCGACCGTCCGGATTACGTTGGCGTATCATGTCTTTGTGCTCGTCGATGTACGGGGACAGTTGGGTCATGTGTTGCAAGACCGTGAAATGGGCTTGAGCGCACGTATCCGGATCGGAGTGATTGATTTCCTTCCGATGGTCCCGATACCATCGGCCTTTCCTCATGACGAGATAGAGGCACACCTATCGGTTCCACGAGCCATGTAGTCGACGCAGAACTCAATGACCTCTTCGGTTGCATAACCTTCGATGATGTCGCCCTCGGCCGAGATCGATTCCGCACGTAGGACTTGAGAATTCCCATATACCTCTCGAACGGTACATATGACGAGGAACACAGGACCGCATATCTTTATCTCTTCCACAAGATGAACAATGAGATGGACCATAATATCGAAAAATGACGGAGGGAAATACATCTCAAGTTGACATAGAGTCGCCACCACCTCGGCTGTAGAGCATCTAGTCCTTCGGGATCGATGACCTTCGGGCAATTAAGTTGAAGAAATAACACACCTCAAGATTGCCACTGACCTTGTTGGCAAGATACCCTAATTGCAACAGAAGCATTTGTGTCATCAAGACATGACAATCATGAGACTTCATACCAATTAATTTCAAATCTTGCATAGAAACAAGTTTCTTAATGTTAGCGGAGTAACCAGACGGGACTTTGACACCATGCAAGCTTTGGCACAATTCATTTCTCTTGGTCTTGGACATAGTGTAGCAAGTGGTGGAAGGTATGTTCGCCCTTTATCGGTCTCTTTCGGTGCTAACTCGGTCCTTATGTTCATATCAACCAAGTCGCGTCGTGCGTTAACACCATCCTTTGTTTTGCCACTAATGTTCAAGAAGAGACCAATCAAGCTTTCACATACATTCTTCTCCACGTGCATGACGCGTCGATGCAAAGGACGAACTTCTAAGTGCTCCCAATAAGGCAAGTCCCAAAAATTGACCGCTTCTTCCGGATGTTCTTCCGACGGGTTTTAATTTACATCCCTTCCCAAGCACAACATCGATATCCTTAACCATATCATAGACCTCTTTCCTCTAAAAGCCCTTGAGCCGAACTGCCCTCCTTATTTCCGTCGAATTATTTTTTCATCTTGCGGTATGGGTGACTCACAGGAAGGAACCTACGGTGACGCATATACGATTTTGCGCGAGTTGTTGACCATACACTCTCCGTAGCATCTAAGCGGTGCGGACAGCTTTGGCTCCTTTCGTCATCAAGCCCGACAGTTACCAAGGGCAGGAAAATCATTGATAGTGCGAGAACAACATGACGCAGAAAGAGAAGTTCTCTCGCTTGTACGCATCCCATACTTGTACCCTTCGCTCCACAAAGGTCACAAGATCATCCAAGAATGGTGCTAGGTACACATCAATATCGCTCCTGTGTTGCTTCGCCCTTGGATAAGTAGTGACATCAAAATGTACTTCCGCTTCATACACAGCCAAGGAGGAAGGTTGTACATACATAGATTCACGGGCCAGGTGCTATGTCGGCTGCTCATGTTACCGAAAGGATTCATTCCATCTGTACTCAACCCTAACCTTATGTTCCTCGGTTCCGCACCGAACTCTTTGAAGGTCCGATCGAAGTTTCTCCACCGCAGAATCGGCAGGTGTCTTAGTTTTCCATCTTTCTTACGCTCCTCCGAGTGCCAACGCAGCAATCTTGCCTCCTTTCAGTTCGCAAATAAACGCTTCAAACGTGGGATCACAGGCAGATACCACAACACCTTAGCAGGAGGTCCTTGCTTCACCTTAGCAGTATTCTTACGCTTGTATCGGGATGCTTTGCACATGGGACATACATGCAAGTCTGCATACTCTTTACGATACAGGATACAATCGTTCGGACATGCATGTATTCTTTCTACTTCCATTCCCAATGGACAAAGAACCTTCTTGGCTTGGTAGGTGGTCTTTGGGCAACACGTTTCCCTCCGGAAGAATGTCCGCTAGAGACCTAACAACGCCGTGAAACTCTTGTCGGACCAACCATTGCTCGCCTTCAATTTCAGCAGTTCAAATACGGTTGACAACCTTGTGTATTCCGGCTTGCGGCCAGGAACAAAGGTTTCCCGAGTCCTCCATTAAGCGCCGAATTTACAAAACTCTCTCTCATCGTAGTTTCTTCGCATCGCGTAGCATCCGATCCATTGTCATCGCACGACCTATCGTCATCAAAAACACACCACATCCGCATATCGTTGACTTCCTCGCCGATGTCATCATTATTAACTTCTGTATAATCTGCTCTTCACCGTGGATGGTCCAACATGTATACCCTTTTTGAAACCCCTTCAATCAAGTGCCCTACGATCCGCGGGTTGTTAAAAATCTTCGATTATCGCAATCAATGCATGGACGATTACATAAATTCTATCCCTTATTCAAAGATATCCGCCCGCGGCTCTTTTAAAAGCAATCACGCCATTAATGTACTCTTCACTCACACGGTTCGCACTGCACATCCATTCGGTCCATCTACGCTACACATGTAACAATTAGTAGTGTTAAATTATATTAATAAACTGCAAATACGTTACTCCTCCTATTAATCGCAAATACGTTACTCCTCCTATTAAGCAAATATAAATAGTTAAAGATCGTTACCCTCGGAGCTCACGATTTAAAATTCCTAATATCCCATGAGATTCCTCACCGTCCTTCTCCTTCAAAGCCAATGAACAGGCAAGAGAGCCACAAATAAATACACCACTTATCCCACTCACAAAAACACTCATTCACAACACCCAAACCGAGAGCTACCACCAAAGCCAAGCCTCACAAAGCAAGCATGCATGCAAGCCAAATGACCATAAGTTGCTAGGGCAACCCACAACCAAGAACAAGGCAAGCCAAATAAACAAGCCTCCTACACCAACACAGAGCAAAGCTTCTCAAGCCCCTCTATTCCAAAGAAGAGATCGAGGCGCTAGGCGGGGGCCTCTGCTGGTCTTTATATTTATAGGGTGAAATATCACGACGGTTCTTATTTCCAACCGCTCGTGATACGAGTATATCACTGCATTTTCTACATAAACCGCTCTGCATGTTGAACTTTACAGACGGCTCCATGTGAAACCGCTCGTGATATACTCAATATCACGAGCGGTTAATAAGTATAACCGTCGTGATATACTCAACATCACGCACGGTTCTATTAACAAACCGCTCGTGATATGGAGTATATCACGCGGTTCTCTCGACAACCGCTCGTGATATGGAGGATATCACAAACGGTTCCACATGGAGCCGTCGTGATGTTCAACATGAGACGGTTAGTGAGAGGAACCGCTCGTGATGAGGATATTATCACAGATGGTTCTTTATTCAACCGCTCGTGATAGCTACGGATTTGCCCAAGAATAATTAGATGATAAAAAGACCATATCATCACGCATTTATAAAAAGACCATATCATCACGGACAAAAAGACCATATTTACATCACGCATGCATAATAGATCGCCTTATCGTTTTACATCACGGCGATAAAAAAGGATGAGCGATCCTATCTTAGTCTTCAAATCTTCGTACGCATTCTCGTCGGCTTGGTGGGAGCGGATCACCGATCGTCTCACCAAACGCCCCACACGTGACCTTGCACGCCAATTTCCTCTTGAAGATGTTCGGACTCGTAATCAAGTCCCATATAGCCCAGAGGCCATCAACCCCTGGTCTCCACGGCCTCGGCTAGGCGGACCGCTCTCCCGCAATGTCGATGTCGTCCTCGACTCTCTGGCTGCATCCTCGATGCGACCAAAGAGTTCCATAGGACAATCTCCACGACGAGGTTTACTCGCCGGATCTTGGAGAGCCTCGCATCGGTGCATTGGAGGAGGAGCTCCAATCGACCGATGATCGCCGTTATGGTCTCCGGTAGATGGGAGGGTCTACAACGGATTGCATTGCGAACGGACGCCTTGTTCGCAGCTTGGGCCAAAGTTGCGATCGAGAGGTGCGAGTACACAACCAAAATGTAGGCCAAGCATACCGGACAAGAGAGGAAGCCATTTGGAATTTGTGGAGAGAGAGGGGATGATCAAGGAGCTCGTGAGAAATCCCTTTGATAAGGGTTGTCTATTTATATAAAAGCCGGGCAGAGACGAAGAGACACTCGCGCGGAGATGAAGGGAATGAGATCCATAGCACGCAGACGGCTCTATGATGGATCCGTCGTGATATATTATCACAGACGGCTCTATTAAAGAACCGTCGAGATATCGCAATATCACGACGGCTCTATTTAAGCACAATGCGTGATAATATCACGACGGTTTTCTTAAAGAACCGCTCGAGATATCTTCCATATCACGCACGGTGCTATTAAAGAACCGTCGTGATATTGAGGATATCTCATACGGTTCTTTAAGCAAACCGCTCGTGATATTATCACGACGGTGCTTAAATAGAGCCGTCTGTGATATTGCGGATATCTCGCAGCGATTCTTTAATAGAGCCGTCGTGATATTCTTTTTATAAAAGGCGCACTTAGGTTTTGCTCTTTACTCGTCACTTCGCCTCCCGCGCCCTTAGGCTCTCGCGCTCTCTCGCTCCTCTAGGGTTCGCTCGCTCACCTCCCGGCCAGAAGACCCGACGCCGCCGCCCCTTCATCGACGACGCCGCCTCCGCTCGACGCGCGCCTCCTCCCGTGTCGGCCTCTCTCTCGCACCGGCCTCCTCCCGTGTCGGCCTCCTCCTCTACACCGCCTCCTCCCGCGCCGTCCTCCTCCCGTGCCCGCCTCCTCCCGCGCCTCCCTCCTCCCGCGCCGGCCTCCTCCCCGCACCGGCCTCCTCCTTGCACCGTGAGTTGTTGTGCGGCATCCTCGTGAGTATTCCTAAAGATCCGCAAATTGATCTGGGCTTTGTTGACATGCTCGTGATGAACTTTGTCTTATACCGAGATTGAATGTGATAGTTAGTTGATTCTTGAGCTCTATTGTACAAATTACTTGCTATCACAATTTCATATATCGTTAATTTGTTACTTTCGGTTGAATGCTAGTTATCACATACGGTTGAATGCATCCGTCAATTTGATATATTGTTAGTTCATTCATGAGCTCTATTGTATTGACGAACCCTCCGTGATGTGACTTTGATAGTCTTTGATAATGTGAATCAAATTGATCGATGGGCTTTGTTCTCAGTTCGCCTGTGATGAACTTTTCTCTTATAATCGAGATTGAATGTGATAGTTAAGAGATCATTTTTGTAATGATTGAGATCATTTGTGATTAAGCAAAGTATTGTTTAGAGCTCATAGTTTGAACTTATACTATCATATTCATTTAATGAAGAGTATAGACAATAGGATTGAGATGGCAAAGACTTGTTCTTTGCAACTCTCCTTCGAGAGCACAAACTACCATCAATCCTTCTTTATATATTATACATTTGTGCATCATTTTCGTTGTTGAGTAAACCGCTTGAATCGGGTCGATTAGAGCTTACGATATTGCTTCGTGCATATATAGATAGCAAGTAAGTGACATGGCGTCCGCACTATCTTCGCGCCGTCCGGATCTCCGAGGAAAGTGGTACGACGTGAGATGGCAGAGGAACATCGAGAATTCCTCCAGCATAATGACCGCCACGAGGTCAATGCCAATGGGATCCCCGTGAGTCCCCAAAGCGTGGCAAGTAGATTCCGAACCTTGTGCGGGATACTTGAAGGGAACGGTCCCCATCACCACACCGAGCCGACACCGTGTCGGATGTTCGGAGAAGCCACCGTGGGACGAAGTTTTAAAATCATTCACTTTCCCACCGCAGACTGGCGCGCGTGGAACGCAACAGCGTTGTTCTCGATCGGAAAGGCATGGAGGACCTTCAAGAGCGTGCTTGTCACAAGGTACGTGAACACGGTCGAACGCCCTTCACGGCGTATAAATTCTTGTCGCGGGATATATGGGACGCCTTTGTGCAAATGAAGACGACGCCGAATTTCTTGAGGAAAGTGCGACGCACAAGGCTCTCCGGACACTTAACACTCACCCCACAAACTCGGCATCACTGGTACGCAGGTAAAACCGCGCAATGGGCGCGGAGGACGCGAACTAAACAAGGCCATTTGTCGAGATCACGCATCAGCCGCGCGCTCTCCCGGTTAAGAGCGAGGGCATCGCCACGCCTTGGCGAAATCTCTTTCACAAACCCGCAGACCGGGATGTGGCCAACCGTGGTAAATGTCTTCGAACTATCTAGTTGTTAATAAGTCTATAACTTCATAATGTATATAATAACATGATGACCTCTTGCAGCAAGAATTGAGTTCCAGATGTTCAAGGCTCCTTCCAAGCGAGCGAGGAGAAGGATATACTAACTACGCCCCGGGAAACAAGGAGCACCTGGTCGCACGCGAGGCAAAGGGGTTAACGATCTTGGAGGGATGGATTCCTGCACGACTCATCGCACGTATAGGAGCAGGAAGAGATCCAAGGCCGAGTACGACACGTTGTTGGAACATGTGCTTACTTCAAAATTTGAAGGAAGAGAACGGGTGCTTATCGCAAAATTTGAAGAAAAGATAGCAAGATTGCAGACCAAGTGAATCAACTACTACTCCTCAACAACCGACCGCAGCCGCCCGTTGTTTTGGTAGGCGATCCTCCTCAACATCGGAGTAGCGTCGCGCCCACGCAAAATTGTGAACACGATGATGTCCAATTACCTATCGACGACATCAAGGTAATGTACATCTCGGAATGCTCCAAAGATAGACCTATAGGACGCCTTAGCTAATTGCGATCGCTTTGTAGGAGCCGACGACCGCACACCCAAGTGAGGATGGTTGGGATGTCTATTGAGGTCGGGCGGGGTGGTGTATCCATGCAATGAAGGGATAGTGCAAAGACGGTGCCTGTGTGGCGCAGGTTACGCCAGGTCCAGTGGACATGGTACATGATAATTTTAGGGCCGTCCACTGGAGATTCGCCAACGACTAAATCATAACACTAGGGGATGCCTCATAGTTTTATTCGGTGGCCAAAGAAGGACATCGCCTAGACCCCGCAGCGTCGCTCAACCTTCGATGACTCCACCCAAACCATCTCCACACGACCATGCCTCTCCAATTCAACTTTTGAAGGACATCGCCCGACTCGCAGCGTCGCCTCAACTTTTGATGACTCTACCCCAACCATCTCCACACGACCATGCCCTCCAATTCAACTTTTGAAGGACATCATCCCGGACCTGCGATGCCGCCTCAACTTTTGATGACTCTACCCCAACCATCTCGACACGACCATGTCTCTCCAACAGACCTCCATGATCGCACCTCAACCTTCGCCGAAGCCCGCCTCATCGGTTCCGTGGAGAAGACACCGAACGAACAAAAAAAGCGTGCGCGCCAGACGCTTCCCGAGTCGTCGACAGAGGAAGACGCACGAGCGTGCAAGTCGCTCAGACAAATCGAAATCGAAGAACATTAAGGCGCTCCGCCTCCTAACCCTAAGAAATACTCTTTCGAAGTCCGCTGGCGACGAGCACGATGATAGCCTACGCTGGATTAGGTTGTCGAGTTTGCATAGCCGTACTTGCGTAAGACCAAAGAGAAAGGGTGCGCTGATGGAATCACCGCCGATACACGGAGGACTATTTCTCCACGAGCCGCCCCCTTCATCGTGGGCTTCACGACTTGTTCGACCTATTCAACCTCAAAGCCCTCGATGCCTCACTTCTACGATCTTTCGACATCGTAGTGTGTACAATCAAGTTCTACATTCACGCACATTCACGTAATATAACAAACTCATTGCTTATGTATAGATACATGATTAAAACTACCCGCGATTGAAAGAACCGGTGGGTTTCCTCGACCCACACGTGGTCTCTCGAGCAAACCATCTTGGCGCACGATCCTACGCCGAGAAATACATAACGGCAGGATTGCTTGCTCAAAACTACGTGGACTACATAATGGTGCCCTACAACCGTAAGTAAGTGCTTCACTACTTGCTATACAAATTTCATTTGTACTTTATCTGTGAGATGAACTTAGGTTTAATGACTATAGCGACATACATGAGTAGGCACATCGATCCTTCTAGTCATTATACCAAAGAGGAATCGGGTACTATACCTTGATTCCCTAATGAAAAAGGCCACGACTTCACCCTTGTGCAAGAAGTAGTCGATGTGTGTGCTCATTTCCTCCATACATAACTCTATTGTAGTCTTCCTTCGCTTGAAATGGCCGAGGTTAACTTTTTGAAACATGTAGGTCGCTCATCTCCTATATTGCCGAGGAGGGCTATACAAGGAACGAACGCCACACTTAATCACGGGACGCGATTTTGGTGACGTGCTACAACACAATAATCCTATATCATACTCGTAATAATGCGCCTCGAACCGACTATACCTATATATGTAATTCTATTTTTTCATGTGCCACAAGAAAAGCGTAAGAATGTGCATTCTACGCTTGCCATCATATGCGATTCTCATGAGTGCTAGGTTGCCGGATCCCGAGGTTGGTCAATCTCGCAATAATTACTAATTATAAATTTAAATATATATGTGTAACACTTTACTCTTGTTTGTAGGTTTTGAATATAGATTTAGATTCACTCGCTCGTAAAGAGATCTCGAATGTTCGAGGGAGGCTCGCACCTTCATCATGACGGATATCATTGCGCCAACGGAGAGTTTCACTCTTGAACGACCTTGAAACAATTAATATATTTGATATAGTTGTAATTCACTTTGAATAGTTGTGATTCAATGGTAAACTTTGGGTTGTATGACAATATTTTTCGAACGAGTTGATATTACAATGTTTGATCAGTATTTGATATATGTTCGCTTGTATGACAATGATCACTTTGGGTTGTCAACGATTGATATCTGTGATGTATCTATTTTTTGCCTGCTTATTTTCAGAGGGCATGGCTAGCAATCCTGAGGCTAGCCGAAAATTTTTATAAAATAGTTATGCTGAAATAACTATCACATACGGTTTATCAATCAAACCGTCTGTGATATGTATAATCCCAGATGGCTCTATTATATAACCGTCTATGATATACACATATCCCAGCCGGTTCGTAAATAGAACCGCTCAGGATATCCTTTATCACGACGGTTCTATTTACGAACCGCTCGGGATATGTGCCTATCATGCACGGTTATATAATGATAACCGCCTCGATATGTGCATATCACGAGCGGTCAGAATAGAACCGCTCGATATGTGCATATCCTGCACGGTTCGTAAATAGAGCCGTCGTGATATGCGTCTATAATGACGGTTCTTGAATAGAGCCGCTCGTGATAATTAGATATCACAGACGGTTATATAATTAGAATCGTCTGTGTTGTGACTTATCACAGACGGATTTTTAACCGTCTGTGATAACCGCCAGCTTATCACAGACGTACAGAAACACAGACGGTTCGAACCGTCTGTGATGACTGTTCCGAACCGTCTGTGATGAGGCTGTGTGTAGTAGTGCAAGGCTATCGATTGCGACTTGCGAGCTTGATATGCTGCTTCATCCCGCAGCATTCGTCAACTAGCTGCACTGGCGGCCCAGTGCGTTTTCTGCCAGCAAACGGGAGGGCACCAGATCGGCTTGTGGTCGTAGCTTCAGCTGACGAGAGATGCAACGAGTCGTTGATCCGGGAGGTGATCGTGGCCACCTCTCTGTCGACGGACGACAGCGTGCTGAAGAGCCGCTGCAGGTTCTCCTGCTTCAAGCTGGACGGTGGCGCCGCGTCCGGATTCTCGAGCAGATCAGCGACCAATTTCTCCTCGACGGTCTTGTGGTTGCGGTGGATCTCATGGAACGCGCCTTCGAAGCGCGCGACATCCCCTCGAATCTTGGCCAGGAGAAGCTTGGCCTCAGACGTGTCCTCGTGGGTGATGGTGTCCGACAGAAGCATCTTGAGACGGGTCAGATGCGCCTGCAAGGGCTGAAAGCCCCTGTCTTTCAAGAATCCTGCGAGCCTACTGCCCGTCCGTGTCAGTGGCTATCTCTTGCACCAGCATTTCCACGTTCCCCCGCATCACCTCCATAAGCCGTAGCGCCTCGACCCTGTCTTGGCAAGCCATGAGAGCGGGCTGGAGCTGCCTGAGGTGGTCCATCCGAGCCCGCGGACTTGAGGAGAGGTAGGTCGCGACGACGCGACGTGATCGTGGTTGCGATCCTTGCCTTCGTGAAGAATTATCTCCCATGTCTGATGGCACCAATACTCGAGGTACTTGAGCTCTCTCCCTATTTTCTCCAGGACACCCTCGGCGTCTGGTTCTGACGCCGAAGAAGAGATGCCCGACGGCGTCGAGCCGGTTCAGCAGCGGGGGCAGGATGTCCCTGATGACACCGCTTGCTGGGATGGACATCACGACGTATAGATCAACAACACAGAACAAGGGACATGGAGGCGTAAACTTTCAGCACTGGTCTCAGCTGCTGCTTCTCATCTAAAATGGGGTTATATTTCATCAATTTCGAAAGCACGAATAGAATTATTAACACTAAAAAATTTATTCAACATATGTTGCCCGTGTATCCGCAGTACGCACGGGTTGATGACTAGTTAGTCTAACCAGTATGGCACCTAATGTTATGGTTAGAGTTAGTTTCTACCAACTGCACATTCTGTGTGGCAAGTCTTAAGACAGCTGTTCTAACCAGGGAAAAAAATCCCGGCCAGAAACCACCGGTTACCGGCTACCGGAGGGGTCCAGGAATCCCAAAACCGGAACAACAGCATCCGGTTTAGCAAATTCAAGATTCAAATTTTGAATTTTGGTCAATTTTAAGCAAATTCAATCGAATTTCATCCGGTTTCCCACCAGGATTTTCTGGTAACCTGGCCGGTTACCGTTCCTGCCCCCCTACCGGGATCCTTGCCGGTAACGGTTATGTGATCCCTAGTTCCAACTATATACTCAATTGCGGTCAGAAAGAATAGGATGGTGAGAGAGGCACTCGAGGGGAACACTTAGATCGCCGACCTCAGAAGAAATATTACAGAGCAGCACCTCTTGGACTCAGTGGCGGACCCAGGATTAATTTTTACGTATGGCGCCGTCGCAAGCGCGAATCAAAGCGTATTACCCAAAAGCAAAATAACCCATATGCAAATTATATTGCAATCACACCAATACGAACATATGACACTAAATGGTATCAACAAGTGAAGATAAAGGTAGGACATCGATCGAGAAATACCTTACTAATGAAGTTTACTTAACAATTTTCCCGGAAGCAGAGCCGCCCGGTGCCCACGCCGCACCGTGCGCCGCCCGGCACCAACGCCTCTCTGTCCAATTCAATTTTAACAACTAATTCATTATTCATATCATAATTCATGGAAAAGCTAAGGATGAGACGCATTCTGAAATCATGGATTGTCCATTATCATAATTGGGTAGATTAACAATGTTGATTTACCAACTGCAACATACATGTTCTTTTTTCTATTTTGCAAATTCATATAACAAACTAACAAAGTATGCTATGTGCTGTTTGATTTTCTATTTTGTGAATTCCTTCTACACCACTGGAAGTCTGGAATAACATAACTTTAGCATCTAATTCATACAATTCTAGCATCTAATTCATAAAGAGTAGAGTAGTACTTAGTCTTACTGTTAAATGTGGTAGATTTGTTTCTAGCCTACTTGAGTTAGAATTAAGCAAAGCAAGTCAAATTCCATAACACAGGACATCTGCTTCAAAACTAGTTAACTCGCAACTAGTTGAAATAAGTCAAAATTCGATGAGTGTTGCCTGTGCTAGGGAGGAGCCGGCAGCGTCGCCGACGCCTAGAACTGGGAGCAGAGCCGCCCGGCGCCTGGGAGTCTAGGACTGGGAGCAGAGCCGCCCGCCGTCGGTCGTCGCTCGCCTAGGCACCCTGGCGCCCAGGCTCGGAGCCGACCACGCCGCACCACCCGCCCACCTGTCGCCTGCTCCAGCGCAAGGCGAGACCATCATGCACCCAGGCACGGAGCCGTCCACGCCGCACCGCCCGTCCGCCTACCGCCTGCGCCTGTGCTCGACGCTCCGTTGCTTGCGGCCTCGCCTCGCACCCTCGCCTGAGCTCCATCCGCCGCCCACTCGCCCAGCCCGCGCTGCGCGTTCTGTTAGCCGCCCCGTTCCTGTGCCCGTGCTCGCCGCCTCGCCCCGCCAAGCGCCAACCCGCCTGTGCCGCCGCCGCCTAGGGGGGCTAGGGTTGGGAGAGACGAGAGTGAGAGACAAAGAGTGGAGAAGTGGACTCTGGAGAGAGGGTAGTGGGTTGGGGATTTCAGATTTGGGCGGGCTGGCTGGGTGGGCTGCGATTCAGGTTCAGGCATTCAGCAAAAAAAAAACCCATATGATTAAAGGCGAGAGGAAATCGAGGCTCGCTCGCTCGGAGCTCCGACGCCAAACGGCCAAAGTCTTCTCGTCTCCGACGCCGGTGGAACCAGGGAGCCAAATCCAAGGAGGGAGGAAAGACATGGGAGTAAGAAGGACTCCGGACCGGACTAAGCTTTGGCGGACACCAGACCTCGCTAGAATGATGGGTCCGCCCCTGCTTGGACTTCATACACCTCTATGGAAAAGTCGCACAGACATCACTCACACCGGAAGTATCGGACGATATCTCCTGGAAATATACATCGACAGGAACATACACGGCCCAATCGGCATATAAGACACAATTCTTGGGATCAACCGACAAACCTTACGTCGGCCTCATCTGGGATCCTTGGGCGCCGCAGAAATGCAAAAATTTTACATGGATGGCTGCCCAAGAATAGCTACCAACGGCTGATATTCTAGTAAAAAGATATATGCCAAATGATTTATGGTGCCCACTGTGTACAAACAGCTCAGAAAAAGCACATCATCTTTTTCTCAGTTGTGGCTACACCAAAAGAGTTTGGAATGCTATAGCAACTTGGGCACAACATAATAGCATATTACCGGCACAGTGGGACGCTCACGTGTCGGTCTTGGACTGGTGGCTGGCTGTGTCGCGAAGGGAAGGGTCCACGGGTGCGAAGGGCCAAAATTCACTAATCATCCTCACTATGTGGCAAGTCTGGAAGGAAAGAAATAGAAAGATTTTTCAGCATCAGCGAAATGACGCTATCGGGACTGTAGCGTTCATCAAGGAAGAAGTCAGGGTATGGATAACAAGTGGGGCAAATAACTTGGCGGCCTACCTACCCTACTAACGGGAGATTTGGCTATTTCATAAGGATCGACGCATAAATATGTTTTTTCTGCTTTTCTTCTTTTCCTTATTGTTCCTTTTTTCTGTGTTCCGGACTAGGCTATCCGGGGCTTTTTCTGTCATTTAATTTTTGTTCTGTTTGGTTTGTAGTGTATATATATATATATATATATATATAACATGAAATCGAATGGAAGCTTTTTTAATATTGTAACTGCTGAATGTTGACGGCCATGTAATAAGAGTTACATTCTGAAACAGCAACAATAGCTTCATTTGTGAACCAAATCAAACAGACGTATTGCGGGCTTGCGGCCACCAAGTCCGGGTTGTGTCAAGGTAAATACTGACGACGCCGAATCACCATACTGGAACTATTTGTTGAGGAACCGTCGCTGGCGAGTCCAGTCCGAGCGATTACCTCGTAGACAAGCGTAGAATCGTAAGAACAATGCATGAACAACAAGAACAGAATAAGAGATAGAACACAGAGATGTAGGGGGACTTCTTGCTTCTCTTTATTCCTTCATCCATCGATCAATCTTTTACAATGAATAGCACCCCCTATTTATAGGCTACGACCCTGCTAGGGTTTGGGATGAGGAGCCCACCTTGGGCCAGGACTCCTGGTCCTGAGCCCGGTTTCTTAACACTCCCCCTTGGGCACTCATCCTTCATGTCCATGTCTCATCAAAACTCCATAAAACCAGTGGGAAAAATTTGGAGAAAGAGTACATTAATCATGTTCTCGCTATGTCGCATTTAATTGCCTCATTAAAAACCTTAGCCGAGAAACTTCAGAAAACTCGTCAAGGGAAAAAGAGTACAATCCACCCAATTTCATTTAATCTCCGTGATTTACCTTTGGGTACTCGGTCTTCGTGATCAAGCTTTAGTAATGAGTTCGTGAAGGTTCTCCCCGACTCTGCACTTCTAAGTCTCATCATTCCAATTCCACATATGCATCTTTCAAAGCTAGACTGAAGTGACTTAGTGAATAAACTGCAAGATTCTCACATGACCTAGTATGGAGTACTTTGATTACGCTCATCTTTTGCAATTCATGAGCATAGAAGAACTTGGGGTTGATATGCTTTTGTAAGAGGATTCTTCACAATAACCCATCTCGCACTTGTGCAACACAAGCTACATTATCTTCATAGATAATAGTGGGAGTTTGTGCGGTATTCAATCCACATAATCGCTGGATGTAGTGAATCATCCGCCAAGCCAAGCACATTCTCGTGAGGCCTCGTGTAGTGCTATTGTTTCCGAGTGGTTCGTCGAAATCGGCACAAGACACCGCTAGACGATTTTATGGAATTACGGTTCCACCACATAGGAATACATAGCCTGCTTGTTATTTATCGTATGCGGGTCCTACAAGTACCAAGTATCCGCATTGCCATTCATAGTTAAGTCTTTGTCCTTTCAGAGAATGTACAAGTTCTTTGCTTCCTTAGAGGTATCGGAGATGTCCTTCATTCCCCGCCAATGCCTTTGGTAGGTTCTCAGACTATACCTTACTAATAGGTTCACTGCAAATGCAATGCCCGGTCTAGTACAGCTTTATTCAATACATGAGTGTTTCTATCACACTTAAATATGGGAATTCGGTCCCGTGACTTCCTCCCCTCTTTCTAGGTTTGTACGGTCCTTGTCTTGCCGCAAAGCTCTCCACCATTGGCACCTTCAAAGGGTATGCCTTTCCAAAGCCGAACCTTTCCAACACCTTTGACCGTAGGTTGACCGATGTACTAAAATTCCTTGTGGGCATGCCCAAGCCGCAAGCCTAGGCAATATTTGATTTTCACCCAAATCTTTCATTTCAACTCGACTTGTGTAAAAGCTACTTTCTTAATACCTTCAGGTTCCAATGATATTCGATCATTTTCATACACCGAGATTATACAAAATTCATTATGGAATCATCGATAAATACACGTGGTTTATTCTCATTGTTCGTAACCTTTCTTGCATAGAAAGTCGCCTGCGATTATACCACATTCGCGCTCGATTGCTTAAGTTCGCATAATGACTTTCTCGAGTTTCACATCGCATATATTTCCATTTGCTCTATCTTGGTTCGACATTAATACATTCTGTATCTTCAATGTCCGAATCCAATATTTCATAAAGGTATGCCGTACCCCATCCATCAATTTCAATTTAACTTCAAGTTCACCGCCATTGAGATAAATGTCTAAAGGGGTTCTCGCCATGATCGGGAATAGGTTTCTTCATAATCATCTCCGGATGTTCAATGAAACCTTATGCAACGAGTCTTGCTTCTTTTATTTCTTTGAACAAATATCCACTTATGACTCTACGGGTGCACAAGGAGAGGCGACGCTTACATGTGCCCAAACACCCTTCTTTTATTCTGAGAGAATAATTCAGCCATCGCTTCTTTCAATCTGATCTTTTCTTTCATTCAACGAGCGATACAGCTTTGAATCAAGATTGATGATTGTGGCAAGTTTCTTTGCAAAGTATATGTCGACATTGGTCGTTGTCATATTCAAAGATTCTCCGAGGTCATAAATTTTATAGCTATTTCTTCAAGAGGCGATTCTTCTAATGCTTTTACTTGCTCACCGCCGCTTCCAATTGCGGGCAAGTCCTTTAGTTTTTCACTCCGATGTGTGCGCACACATCCATGCCGATGTCTCCTTCATGGGGATGTTCAACTGCACGCCTTTTCAAGGTTCCATACCGGTGCAGTCTCAACCGCCCCTTCCGTTCGGGGCACTTCGTGATCGGTGTGTCAAGTCCTTCTTATCCTTTTCCACCAGCGCCCCGGTTACTTCGGATTCGAGGGACCGGAGTTCTCGCCCTTTCGAGGCCTCGGACGGGATTAGGATACCTTCATTAGTATTTCAACCTCTCCGTGCATTGCGCATGTGCAAATGCTACTTGGTCACGCTTCAAATCACTAAAGTGGTCCGACGCTTAATTTGCTAATATTTGCAAATCTATTATCTTCTCGACTTCAATTGTCTTCTAGACTTCAATTCAATTATCTTCTGGATCGTAATTATCTTCTCGACTTCTATTTGCTTCACTAGTGCGCGGTCATATGCATAGATTTTAATTATCTTCTCGATTTCAATTGTCTTCTAGACTTCAATTATTTCCGACATTATTATCAAGGGTTGATTTCTCCCTAATGACGGAAACTAATCTCATCCGATATACTATCAACGATCGGGCATTATGCAAATCTCCAATATAGGGTCCAAACACTTGATTATGGATGTTGTTTCATAACCAATGTATATCCCGCACTTTCTGAGAAGACCCATTGCGTCACTGGGTGATGGTATAGGTACATAAACCTTACGACCAAACTCGCGAAGATGAGTAGTTTTCGGCCGACCCTTGCGCTAGTTGCATAGGTGGACGGATGTTATGTCGACGCCTAAAATTGATGAGAGATGCTGCGAGCGGATCGCACGCCCCAACATGTAGTTGGTAAATTACAATTCTTCAAAGTTTCGTTAGTCCATTCGGTGTGGACATGCGCATGAATGCTCAACTTTCAATTCCCATTTTCATGCAATAATCATCAAATGCTTTCGAGTAAGTTCTCCAACGTTGTCCATTCATGTGGACTTCTCATGATGATGAGGGAAAATATTTCTAATTTAATTATCTGCGAGATTTAGCTATACAAAAGCATGATCTCTCGAGACAATAAACATACGTGCGACTATTCAAGAAGCATTGATGAGCACTATAAATACCTAAAATGACCCTTACGGGGCTATATAGGACCGCAAAGGTCTCCCCGATACGGTCCAGAATGCAAGGACTTCATCCTTCGCTTCAGAGCAAAAGGTCTAGTAATTAATTTCTGTGGCACATGCGGGCACACAAAATCTTCCGATTCGAGAAATTCTTAACATTCATATCATGTCCCGTGAATTGTTAATTATATCTCTCATCATCCTAAGACTTAGACGGCACAATCTATCATGCCGAGATAGAAAAGTTCGTGAGCTTTTAAATACGGTTTTCAAGGCAAGATAGGCCGCAGTGCCTTAATATTAATGTAGTATAGCCCAATTTCATATGAAGGAAGACATTCTAATGCTATTTTTACTTTCTTCACGCTTTGTAATGAGCAGTATTCTGCACTCATACTCTTCTTCATCTCTACATGAAAACCGTTAGCGCAAATATCCTTGAGAGTTCTAGTCGATTCGGGTACAACAAGTCTTCTTCAATGACCAAAGTTGTGCCCGTTGGGAGTATAATTATGGCCCTTCCCGAGCCTATTATACAAGTATCGTCGTCATCGTCGTCAGAAGACTACCAACATTCTTGCCGATCGATCGAAAATTTCTATTTCTCTCGAATGGTATTCAGCCGCTACATGCTAAGCACACTTCCTCCATAGGGCGCCACACGCGTTCTAATATAATGTACTTCATTAATATGTAGCGTAAAGCAAGCAACACATAAATAAAATACTTCGATATCGAACATAACTTGCTATTATAAAACGGAAAATAAGTCTTGCAGACTCATAATAAGAATTTAATGCTTTGCTCTCCCGAGCTTGCAACCATTATTCAATAATTCAAAATTTCGCTTCAATTACAAACCGCAAGTTTCTATAAAGGTCCGAGTGCAATGCGTGCATCGGATCTAATAGGCGAAGTATTCAGAACTTCGCCTAAATCGCTCCATGCGCGATCTTCTCCTCTTGGGCGCTACGGTACCGTGGCCGTGGATGTCCAAAGGAGGGATGATGGGGCCGCATCGGGCTGTTCACATTCATAAGTGCGTAATGGATGTGAATCCTCCGGCTCGCAATGGCGAGGTATGCCTCATGCTATCATTTGCCCTTCTTCTTAGACCGAAAACATCAATAATATGCGACGCACGACCTTACCCTTCTTGTTTCTCTCATTCGTGAGAGGCTTCATCACCTTGTAGTCGCTAGCCGTGGCTTCATGGCCAACATTGCTACTAGGTGGTTGCGAGATGAAGTTCTTTCTTAGAATATCATCTTGAGTTTCGCAACTTGCATGACGCCAATTAATTCGGCATACTTCATGTAGCCGTCTTGACAATAGTTGCTTGCGGATTGCACCGCGCTCGTGAAAGGTAGAGGGTCTTCGCCTTCTCGCTCATCCGTGATTATATTACCACGCACTGAAGATCGTTATAAATTTGCATAAATTCGACCATACTAGGTCGGTTCCCGAATTTCGATTCGTGATGCCACCATCTTCATATTCATGCAAAAGTTCAAAGGATTACCGCCGTAATCTGCATAAAATGGTTGCAAAATTCTCACAATGCTCTTCAACCTGTGTTCGTGTTCTCGTATTTTTCTATGCATTTTTCATGATTTATCGCTATTTTCAGTGATTAAAAGCAATATAAACAATCACATATAATCAAAACAAGAATGCGTAAATAAATCGCATAGAAATAATAATAACAAAGTTAAACATGCTTCAAGTTCAAAAGTATCCAAAAATATGGATTCTCGAGTCTTTTTCACTAAAAATGATTTTTTCGCGAAATTTGCAATTTTCAAAGCGGCGCCACGGAGCGCGGCGCGAGCGCGCACTGCGGCGCGGCGCCACTGAGGTGGGGCCGCTACGAAGCGCGCGGCGACAGCGCGGTGGCCATTGCGGAGCGCGGCGGTGCGGTGTGCGGCGGCCTTGCGGGGCGGAGATGTCGCCGCGGCGACGGCGCGCGGGATCGGTCGCGCGCGGCGCAGCCGGCTTTGCGCTGGCGCGCCGGCACGGCATGTCGATCGCGGTCGGTAGCGGTTCGACGGTGCCGGTGCGGCGCGGCGCAGCACGGCCATGCGCGCACGACGGGCCGGGCGCGATTCGACGGCGCCGCAGCCGAGCCTTCTTCCTCCTTCCTTTACTTCATGCCATGGCGCAGCGCGCCGGCGCGTGCAAGGTGGCTACAAGCCATGGACGCGCGACGCAGCAATGACGTGAGGGCGACGGTACTTTACGGAGGTGGCCCGGCCGCCGCCCGCAGCGCACGGCCGGCCGACATCACACGGCGCATGCGCGCCGCGAGATTTTTCGATCGCTCATATGTAACCACCGCTCATATGTGATTACCGCTCATCCGCGACATCGCTCATCCGCGACATCGTTCACGCGGCGATCACGCTTCACGCGCGACGATTGTTTATCCGCAAACACTATTCACGCGAGATTACCGCTCACGCGAGATTACCGCTCATCCGCGCATCGCTCATCCGCAAACACCGTTCATGCGAGATCACTGTTCATCCGCGCCATGTTCATCCGCGCTACTGTTCATGCGAGATTACTGTTCACGCGAGATTCTGTTCATTCGCGCCATCGTTCATCCGCAAATACCGTTCATGAGGTGCATCGTTCATCCGTGTGGTATCGTTCATGCGCGCATCGCTCATCCGCGTGGTAATCGTTCATGCGGTGCATCGCTCATCCGCGCGGTATCGTTCACCACGGCGCATAATCGCTCATCGGCCGCGGTGCCGTTTATCGCGGGGCGCAGCGCCGCCGCCCGTGCCCCGCGGCGCGCGTGGCGGTGCCATCTTCAGTGGCCGGTGTGACACCAAAATAGGCGACGACGCGGCTCTACATGGCTGTCGGCCGTCCCTTTTTTTTTTGTTACTGTTCATGTATGCGATACAATATAATGTATTATGAGATTGCAACAGAGGCGCGGCTTCATGCCGACATGTGCGTGCTTGCCGCGTGCTAGCGGGTGGTCCTGCCGTTGCCTCCGTGGCGATACGTGATGGCGACTATGCCGACCGTAACGTGTCGCGAGGTAGTGACACCGCTATAGGCGTGCCGCACATGATGTCTTTCATGCGATCGCATATACAACCTACGGTACAATCATCATCTACTCTTTCATGCAACCCACCGATCGGCTTGGCCGCGACTTCAAGTCGGCTCGCGTAGATTAGAGCGGATTTGCACCGTAGAAAACCAATCTAGAAAGCCAAATTTGCGAATTGAAAGCAATCTAGAAAAACGATTCAATCTACGAGTGTCGCTCATCGACGGTTACCTTTTCTATGCGAGGAGAGTCGATCGTGTCGATAACGTGTTGAGGAACCGTCATTGGCGAGTCCAAATTCGAGCGACACCTCAGACAAGCGTAGAATCGTAAGAACAATGCATGAACAACAAGAATGTAATAAGAGATAGAACACGAGATGTAGGGGACTTCTTGCTTCTCTTTATTCCTTCATGCATCGATCAATCTTTTACAATGAATAGCACCCCCTATTTATAGGCTACGACCCTGCTAGGGTTTGGGATGAGGAGCCCACCTTGGGCCAGGACTCCCGGTCCTGGGCCCGGTTTCCTAACACTATTCATAACCAATCAGGAAGTTTTCTGGCTGCGGAGGCTCGCTGGTAAGAAAATCTCCCTCACGTCTTGCCCATCGAAGCTCTAGTGGCTCGGGATGGGCTTTTTGTCGGCTGAACGACAGGGCAGCAGAAATGTGATACATGAATCGGACAATGTGACTCTTGTCAATTTGTTCAAATCGCAGGATCGCGCGAGATCGGCAACAGCGGTAATATGGCATGAAATCCAAGAGCTTAGCGTGATGTTTAATACTTTCTCTTGTGTTCATGCCCGGCGGGAATGATTGTAATCAGGGGCGGACCTACCCTTCGAGCGAGCCACGGCGAACCCCGAGCTCCCTGCCGGCCCGAGTCCTGACAGTGAAGCAGCAACAAAAAAGGATTAAAAAAATGCTACCTATTTTGTGCTGCAATTTTGGGCCCATCTTTTCAACTAGTCCAGATAATGTTATTGGTCCACATTTCAATTTAGAAACTGTCAAGCTGCTACAGCTGCTACAAAGATGTTGTAGTTGTCTTTCTTCAAGTGGGGGGTGGGGGGTTGGCGGGGGTAGGAACGTGCATACGTGTCTTTAATGTGAGGTAGGAATTAAGACACAGCTTGGAGCTGTATTACAACTACTTGGTACATGGGCATCCCGATTACCAGATTTGCTGAGTCAACTTCGCTATCGCTACAACACCTGCATTTTGGGATACAGTTGCGTGTTAACAATTTGATACAAATTTAAGCTAGGCACTTTCTCTCGAAATAGTCAAGCGCGAGTACCACGTGGAAAGGAAAGATATACGAACAGATCGACCCTTAGGTCCGTGTCAACGTATCTAACCTCATTGTAGCTAGGAAGGTTTGTTAATCAGAACAATTACTTGTTAAACAAATCATGGATAGCCAAAGCAAGCTAGCTCATGGCAGGGGTAGGCAGATCGTCTCATTTCATGGAAACCCAAAGCAAGATAGCTGATGCGGAATTTAACTTGAGGAATTAATACTCGATGTGCTGAGGACGACTGTGCTGGAATATAATAAGACATATTTATTGAGATCGAGTTTACTGGAATTTAATATGCACGTGTATGATTAATCTGGATACAGCACAGGGCGGAATATCTGTGTTTGTTTTGCAGGATCAGCTTTGCAGGCTGTTGACCCATATGATTAGATTGGAATTGATCTCGTAAATAATCTGATCATGACGCATGACTCATTGACTCACACATGTGTGCTAGGGATTAATATATTTTAGACTCATTAAACTGACATGTCTAATCATGGTTGGTGACATGGTTCTGAAGTCTTACGGTGTACCAGAAACAGGTGGGTTAATTTATAACACCTGGAAGTAAAGTCTATAAATAGGTCTCTACCCTCTAGCTTTATTATACGATTGTGAGCGACACCACGGAAAAGATAGATGAATAGAGGGAAGACCGAAAATCCTCCACAAAATCAATCTAGGGTTCGAAAAAATCCTAACAAAAGCAAGCTAGCTCATGGCAGGGGTAGGCAGATCGTCCCATTTCATGGAAACCCAAAGCAAGCCAGCTCATGGCGTAGGCAGATCGTCCCATTTCATGGCAACGAGAGGCTCCACTTACAACACAATCCGTTATATACGCCCATCGCTGCACACCTACGCAATATATAACTTCAAGAAATTTTAGTTACTCTCTCTCTCTCTCTCTCTCTCTCTCATGGATTCTTTGTACTTAATCTTTTCAGTCTCTTGCATTACATTTCTGCTGACTATCCCAGTACAAGCCACGAAACATAGTTACATGATGGACGACACCACGGAGGAGATCATGGCCAAGGAGAAGCAGGAGCAGGAGCAGCACCACTTCGTGCTGGTGCACGGGATGAACCACGGCGCGTGGTGCTGGTACAAGGCGGCCACGGCGCTGCGGCGCGCAGGCCACCGCGCCACGGCGCTCGACATGGCCGGGTGCGGCGTGAGCCCGGCGCTCGTCGAGGAGGTGAGCACATTCGAGGAGTACTCGCGCCCGCTGCTGGACGCGATGGCCGCGCTTCCGCCCGGCGAACGCGCCGTGCTCGTCGCGCACAGCCACGGCGGGTACAGCGTGGCGCTCGCGGCGGAGAGGTTCCCGGAGAAGATCGCAGCGGCCGTGTTCGTCACCGCCTCCATGCCGGCCGTCGGCTGTCCCATGGCTGCCACCAGCGATGAGGTACTTTGCTGGATTTCGTAGTGCCTTCAATTTCACCTTCCAAGTTTTGTTAGAATACTAGGAATTTTGCAGAATTCCAGCAGAAAACTATATTTTCGAGATTTCCGAGAACAAATTCCATAATGTGAGTGCGATTTGTGAGAATCATGTTCCAAATTAAAGGACAATGATGATAAGGGCATCCATAGTGTGTGCTTGTTTTTTTTTTATCGAAGTATTAACGAGGCCTTGGCTTATATGGCCCCCGGTCAATTTTTTTAATCGAATTTGTCCCCTCACGCACGCACTTACACATTTGTCCCCTTTAGTACCCACTGGGACATTAAGCTAAGGTCCATCTTACTTGTTGTAACTACCACAATTCTTAATACTAGGAGGAGGTCCTAAGATGGATCTCACGTGTTAATAAAAATAGAAAAACATCGTCAACTCATCAACCACCGCCCATTCTCTCTCTTTTCTCCCTTCCTCGTCCCTTCCTCTCAGTCACCACCGCGCCACCCTCTCAGTCACCACCGCGCCACCCCATTTCACCATTGCAGCCCCTACCGCGTCGCCTTGTCCACCACCGCACCGGCTCGCCCCCTTCTTTTCCCCCTCACCCTCGCCCACACCGCTACCCCTCTCCACCACCGGCGATTCTCAACAACGGAGGAGTGTCCTCCCCGAGCTCTAGGCATCTGGATCCAGCGGCATGGCGCGTTCTCAGCACCCCTCCCTATGGCTGGATCTGGTGGTGGCAGCCAACGAGGATGCCTACACCGGCCTCCCAGTTGCAAGATCCGGTGGCTCCATCCTTTTCGTCCCCTTGGCCAGATCTGTCGATGTTGTCCCCAAGTGTGGCTTAGGGCTGGCTTGAACCTTAAGGTCGACCTCAAGTTTTGCCACAATGTTTGAAGTCGACCTCAAGCAAGCCACGAGAACTTAAAGCCTACTTTTTTTTTATCATATTGTGGATGCCTTTAGGGACAGCGGCAGATGACACCTGTAGCACCTACCATGGTTTGGGTGCTCGGTAGACCTGCTACGGTCTTGTACCGCAGTAGGTTATAGACCGTGGCAGCTAAATGCAAAGGCTGTTAAATGCATGCATGTGTGCACAAATAGATGGTGCCTAAAGTATTTTTTAAAAGTAAATTCCTGCAGCGGATGGATCATGCAAAGTGATTTTCTAATGCAAAAAGCATGCCCAGTTTAATGCATGCATGCATCCATCTATGAATTAGACAAGCCTACCATGCATGATCCTACCGCCTCCATTGTAAAATTTAGTTTAAAATAATTAATTCAAACATTTGGATTTTAATTGGAGTTCTTGCTTAATTAAATTCTAAATCAAATCCAAATTCCAATTCTCAATTCAACTTCGAACCAATTTCCATCATTGATCGCAATCCAAATCCGAAACTCAAATCCAATTCTCCATGCAAACTTCAAATCAAAATTCCCATCATCAAATCAATCCTCAGCCAAATGTGAATTCAAATTTTGATTTGAATTCCTCTCTCTTTTTGAATCTCAATTCAATTCAAATCTTAAATCAAAATTCAAAATTTGCAATTTGAATTTCCCGCACAATTTTCCCTAGGCCGAAGCCCACCTCTTTTCTCTCTAGGCCGAGTCCACTTGGCCACCCTGTCTTCTCTCTCCTTGCTCTGCTCCCACCCGAGCCGGCACTTGCGCCATGCGGCGCCCCAGCCTAAGTCCACTTGCACAAGACCGTGCCCGCACCCACGCTGTGTCGAGCCATACCAGTACGCGCCCCGACCCCACTCATGTCGTTCCAACTATCGCGTCGTGCGTCGTGTCGCCGCGCAGCGCCATGCGCTCAACTCGCACCCGCGCCACGCCCGCGCCTCCCATGCGCATTCCACCCGCGCCATCAGATCCCTCCATCTCTGCACTCGCTCAATCCCTCCATTGCCGCAAGCATTCATTGCCTTGTCAATTCAGCAGTTTCCAAAACCAAGCCATTAACCTCGCTGGCAATCCCGCCGTGGCCACATCTATTCAAACCCCACCCTCACCTATAAAATGGAGCACTGACACATCTTTCACCCCCTTCGCACCCCCTCCAACTCCCATCATCCCAGGAGCACCGTTGCCATCGCGAGCTTCTTCGCCGTCGCCGGCCACCACCCCTTTCCGCGTCCCTGTCGCACCAGTGAGTTTTTGGAACTCTTAACTTTGTCACATCGTGTTCCCGTTTACCTTGAACATTTCCCTAACTCAATTTTGGGTTTTGTCACAGTTCGTCTTCGCGTTCATTGTTTTCTTTAATTTCAACCTATCCACCATTGTCACCCAATCTCCCTCTCCAGATGAGCCCTGAGCTTTTTGTCACGCGTCATCCTATGTTTGCGTGCATCCTCCACCATTTCCCACCTCCTCTTGGCCGCTACGCTGCCATGGAGCACCGCCGCCATTGCCTTCTCTCTACCGCCGCTAGTTGCCATTGTTGCACCTCCTCGATCCTTCCCCAGCCATCCAGAAGGACCCGGTGCACTCCCCTCGTCAGCACCAAGCCCATGCTCGCACCGGTTCCCGAAGATCACCGCTGGCAACGCCGTGTGCCCACGCGCCCATGCCGCCACCTTCGCCACCGCCTTCGTGCCGCTCCGGCCGCACCTCCGCCACCCGATGAACCCTCACCCCACTGGGGTTCCATTTTGGCCCCCACCGGCCACTCCCACGCCAACGTTGTGTGCCAGAGCCGCCGCCCTGCTCTAATTTCCCTTTGTCTCTTGCTCTCTCTTTCTCTCTCAATGACATGAGGTCCCACTTGTCATCTCTCTATTTCTCTCTGACCGAAGGACCCCTTGTGTCAACTCTTGATTTAATCATTCATTTCTGAAAAGGAATATTTCAGGAATATTCCCCTCCTTCTCAATTTCCAGGATTTACCAATCCGATAAATTTCCGGATGCTCGTTCTCTATCATACAAACTCGCATAAATGCTATTGTTATTAGCTAAATGCCCGTGCTTTGCTACGGATAAAAATATCATATTACTCTAGCAAGTTGAGTCGACCTCGTCGGGATTGGCATGCTCCGTGTCTTCGGCTTTGCCTCCATGCATAGTCATGCTTCCATCCACTTGCTTGGCCTACACCATAATTTTTAGTTGAAGTTAATTTGTTTGTTGGGAGATGATTTTTCTAGGGTTTTTTTTTTGAGATTTTTTAGGGAGATAGAGTTTTGTTTGTTGGGAGATAGTTTTTCTATTTTTTGTTAGAGATTTTCTAGGAAAGTGGGAGGGGCGACGTACCATGACCATCACCTATTGGTTATTTTTAAGTAATAGCTAAATACATGTGCTTTGCCACGGACAAAATTATCATATTACCCCGGTAAGTTGAGCCGACTTGTTAGAATCGACATGCTCCACGCCTTCGGCTTCACCTCTGCACATGGTCGAGCTCACCAAGCTGGTGTCACGCCTCCGCCACCGTGCTCGGCCTACCCGTGCCTAGTTGAGCTTCTTTGTGACTTTGTTGGGTGATGATTTTTCTGTTTTTCTGTTAGAGATTTTCTAGGGTGATGAGTGGGGGTGATATAGAATCACCGTCGGCACTACCAATTGGTTCTTTTAAAATAGTAAAAATAAAGATATCCATGTGTTAGAAAGGCATAGAACTAGACTTTGAAGCTAAGCCAACGGTTGACTTCCACGTCCCCACTACCAAGAACACCTCCTGGCAAGGCATGTACTTGATGCTGTGTCTCTGGTGCCTCTCAAGAAAAAAAGATATGTTGTCTTAATTTGCCTCTTTGGTTGGTCCGGTTTTTCGTCTGAATTTCTTTTGCTTGTTAATAGTTTTCATCAAAGTAAAAGTGCATTTTGCTTGTTAATAGTTTTCATCAAAGTAAAAGTGCATATATTATGACACCTATCTTACTGTCTGATCTTTTTTTCCCATTGTTATTCTTAGTTACTTGCATATGTCGGTCCGGACTTCTTCATGGATTCGAAAGAGCTGGAGCAAAAGAACCCCGAGATCAAGGGCAAACCGTTTATCTTCGGGCCCAATTTCATGGCCAAGAGGCTGTACCACCTGAGCCCACCAGAGGTGAAGCAAAACTTGCTCTTTCATCCAACCTTCACAACACATTATGTTAGAATTGATCACATAAGTGTAAAGACTTGTTATTACTGAAATTCCAAAACATGCATGGTCTAGTTCTATATTATCTAGTCAAGTAGTGGGAGAGCAATTTATAAGGTGAAGTCCTTGCCATCCATTGAAACATTTGACACGTAACATGGGGTGACATGAGGAGAACTATAACTAAGTCATACACACGCGCGTACACACGAGTACGCGTATATTCGAGTAGCAATCACGTGATTTGTGACAAGTGACCATGAACATGTCGTGAATTTAGTCCATATTTCTTTTACTAACCGTGCATTTCTCTCTCTCCTTTTAACACAGTGGTCGAAATAATGTGGTCGAAACCATAGACCAGTGTGGTCGAAAAATACTAGTCGGATCCATAGACCAGTGTGGTCGAAATAAAGTGGTCGGAACACTATGGTCGAAATAAAGAGGTCGAAACACTGTAGTTGAAAAACACTGGTTGAATCCATAGACCAGTGTGGTCGAAATAAAGTAGTCAAAATAAAGTGCTCAGAACATTGTGGTCGAAATAAAGTGGTCGAAACACAGTGATTGAAAAACACTGGTCGAATCCATAGACCAGTGTGGTCGAAATAATGCGATCGAAATACATTGGTCGAAGCTGTAAACCAGTGTGTAATCAGGAACTGATAAACACTGCTTAATTACCATTAATTGGTTTTGAATTGGCAGTTACCAGTGGTGTAATATATGCTTTATTATGCAATTACTAGAGAGTAATTGTCTCGATCTTTAAAAAGATCTGGAGATGTCCAGACCTAAGATCGAATTGATTTACTTCCATTTTCTTCTTATTGCTCTTTATTCTACTGTGTTGGAGAGTTGTGCTGTTGCACCAAGCTGTCCCTTCTCGGCGTGCACCGGGAAGGATGGTGAGTGTCAAACCTCAAACTTGTAATTTGGAATCTTCTATATTCACAACATCAGTCCCTAGATCAGTAGCTAGTGCTCATAGTTACATCATTGGATATCAAACACATATCACAAAAATATAAAGCTATTCCATAATAATAAACAAAGCGTAAATATAACTTATGGTGTTTGTCCTTCAGAATGGCCGACCAGGCCAAATAACTTTAAAGAATCAGCGGCAGAAGCAGAATAACAATATAACACATGGAACCCTCACGATATACCCACATGCAATCAACTGGAGCCCACGACTTAGTTCTTGGCCTTCTTGATCTCCAGTCTTGACGAATGCTCATAAGTGTCCATGTAGCTTTCTTCTTTTATGCTTGTTGTATAATAATATATTGAGCGAGCATGAGTACACAACTGTACTCACAAGCCAACACACATAATACAGTTATATAATATGCAAGTCTGATCAAAGGAATATCTTGTGGTTCTTTTATTTGCATAAAGCCACTTATTGAAATAGATTAAGTAGTAGCAAATCCTGAGACCTAGCATTTTTAACTAACACAAGTTCTAACAAAGTTGAGTTTTGTTGTAAAATACTAGTGGAGACTCTAACCTCCTATTATCATATACCATTGAGTGGCTCCATCCACCCAATGCTCATGTTCTTTCTCAGGTCACATCTTGTACTTCTCACTGGTTCTCAACCAGCCCATCGCAAATCTCTAGGCTCCAACCAATCTTTTCATTCCCTCCTACAAATTATTTTATAAAAATAAAAGCTAGTTCAAGCAAGTTCTCGGCCCCACCCATGACCGTGGCATGGCTATCCAGATAGTTTTCTCACTCTACAGAATTCGTACACTTTACCCACAAGGAACAATCAACTTATAATGTCCGTCTTGACACACTTCCATAAGTGTGTGACAAAGATGATTATCACAATGCCTTTACAATGCCCCACCTCAACGCAACCCCACCCGCTAGGTATCACCTCCTTAGGGCATGCCCCCGGGAGGTCTCTCACTAGTGTCATGTGATTCGGTGGCTCCCTTACCATTAATCAACACCACACAACCACCAATAGTGAAATTACGAGGAGGCGAACAAATTAGTCAGCCAGGTTGTACCTGTTATAGACTTGTGGTTGCATTGTTTTTACACGAGAGGTCATCACAAGATCTGGGTCCTTCATTGATTTGGGCGGTACTTCCACATACCCACTCTGTCGTGCTCTTCCCAGCACCAGCCATGCTTGCTAGCCACCCAAGTCAAAATCAGTTTTGGGTTTTCTTTTGTTTTAAAATACTTTGCTAGTTCAAAATATCAGCCAGGCTCCAACCTCGACTGCCCAAATCTAGTTTCAAGTTTTTAAATAATGTCAGGGCAAATCATTGCCCCAATGTCAATGTATCTAAGCAAGGCTAAGCATGACACTTAGATACAAACTTAGTAACTAGTATGTACACCATTAGTTTTAGGGTGGCAAAGGATAATGTCCAAGTTCAAGGATGGAAAGGTTATACTCAATTATCATTAAGGTATTAACTATGAGCTAGATCAACATATTTGTATAAATCATAGCAATGCAATTTCATAATTTAAATAATATAATTGCATTTCAAAAGTAGGTTCAACATGATCAAAGTGTTGACTTGCCTTGCTCAATGTTCTGATAACCTTGGTGTTGTTCCTGTTCTGTCTCGAACTAGCTTCGCCATAGCTTCGGATTCTAGCTACGCAAAGTATAATTGAACGCAAGAAGGCCCGAATATAATAAAATGAAATACAATAAATCCAAAGCACTTGAAATAGAATAAAACACTTCAAATGAAAGTCAATAAACCTAAGAGTGTTTGAAACAGGAAATACTTCAAATGAGACTAAGCATATCCAATGATACCTTGAAAGAAGTACTTTAGATGGAACCAGACACACTCAAGTGGAGTTGCTGAAGGAAATACTTCAGACGAAGTATATTTAAAGGAAGTTGATGAAGGAAATACTTTAGACGGAATGAAATACATCCATGGATATTTGAAATGAAGGAAACACTTCAGACCAAAGTAGATAGATCCGAACTTTATTTGTTTGGTCTAGTGGTGGGGTTTTGGGCTGATAGTCAGACTTAGAGTTAGGTAACCGTTTGATCTAGAGTGAGGGCGAGAGGGTTCAGGCTCTCAGAAAGTCCGTTAGTAAGGAAAGCTACGAACCCAACGAAAAGAAGAGAATATTCATAGGAATATTCCATGTCGGTTACCTAGATGGGAGAGATCACCCAGTTAGGTCGAGCTCTCTGACCCGAAGGTCTCTAACACACCTTCGGGTTATAATTGTCCTTCTACTGGGAGCGGATAGTGAGGGGTGATAGCTAGAGCCTATACGAGGTGGATTGATGGTTGAATTATTATCATCCACTTGAGAACATACGATCGCTACTTATACGCGGTGCCTAATTGATCTAATGATTCCTTTTGTTATTATTTCCTATTTATCAAGGAAGTTCCGTGAAAGTTGGGTGAGATCTATGCGTATGTTTGGGGTCCGCATAGGGTAGACATAAGTCTCACTGACGCATGGGACCTAGTTCACTTAATGATTCCTTTTATGATTTTATATTTATCAAGAAAGTTCCATGAGCCTTAGCTGGAACTTTCAGCATTGGCTAGACTCCAACCTTATAACTGGATCAGGGGTATTTACAGATTTGGGTTCATATTTGAGATGATCTTTAGCCAGTCTCATTACTTACGTGGCTCGACATACACTAAAGTATACTCACCATACTAAGTTAACCTCCCGCTATAGTGCTTGCTCATGACTGCTTCTAGTTAAGTAGATACTACTCGTTCCCTAGGTAACACCTACGTGTTTGCATCTTCCTACTTCTTGTTCAGTGATTACCCTATCAGCGGTGGTCCTAATCAACTAGCATGAGGTCGTGACATAGCTACCGCTAACCTTCACGGCTATCTAGTATTATGATTATGCCTAATTTAATCACTAGTGATTGTTTAACTAAACGCTTAGTGTTACTAACTATGATATATGTGTCCGTGGCATGCCATAATCCTTGTTAGGTTTCAACTTAAGGTAATCATTTTATCTAATCGACAATTTAGTAAGAGCCTACTTGTAAGTATATGTTTCTTTGACGTATTACTTTAGTACTACTTTACTAGTGGGTGTACATGCTATTGATGTATGGTCGTTGCTATCATTTATCATTGTATGACGATGGCCTAGAGCCTCCTGGACATTGGATCATGTGAGTACGTATATGCCTAAACATGACTACATCATGTTAGGTTCTAATTTCCTGAATTGATCACTTTAGTTTTATCTTTTATTTAATTCACCTACTATGCAATCTCTCCTTAAAGGTGTGATTAAGTGCTTGTTAAGATATTCACAAGGTTAATGATTTTAGCTTCTAGTTCTAGGTAAAACCTAGTTATATGTGAGATATACTCATCATATCATGTTTTAATTTAGTTGTGCCTATCATGTTTTAATTTAGTTGTGCCTGTTGAATGAGCTACCTCTCAACTCAGTCATTGTTAACGACCAAGTTTGAATAAATATGAATGAATTCAAATTGTTGTCAAAAAATCAAATGAACTCCAAAATAGATATTTTCTAGTTTATTGGGTAGGGTTTGATTTTTGATGAATTTAGAAACAAGAATCATTTAATTTGGATTTAAAACGAGAGAGAACGGGTTCTCCAAAGTTTAAATCCTAATTAAATTCCTGAAAAAGAACAGAGGAGAGAGAGTCCTCTCTTTGACAGGTGGGGGCTTACATTTTTATCTTCTTTCTATTTATTTTCCTAAAGGAATTGGTCACAGTCACTGACAGGTGGAGTCCGGCTGTCATGGACCCGGTTCATGGCAATAGTGCATGGACCATGATCTATGCGCTACTACACTGGTCCATGGACCGATTTACACTGTGCACTCAGAGTGATAGGGTCCGCATGTCATTGACTCAGTACTTGGTTTATTTTCTAATTGCTTTCACTTATTTTTAATCGGGCCCACATGTCAATTTAATAGAGATCTAATTAACTCAGTCCTAATGACCACTTTTGTCCTAATGACGCCATTAAGTCTCTCCCGACAGCACTACAATATTGGTCCATTTCGGACTGGAACAGAGGACTAGGGGCGTTCACGGCCCGTACTTGCCGCCGGCGAGCTGGTCCACTGCGGCGGCCGGGGAAGCCCAAAATGGGTTCCCCGCATGCTTGCGCACCCATTGGTGCTGGCGGCGAGGGCCGAGGTGGCTCGGAGCGGCGGTGCGACGACGTTTAGCAGCGGCGACTCTCGGACTCCGACGGCTATTATGTTTCGGCGACGCCCTAAGCAAATGCATGCGCCAAAGTGATCAACGGGACATGGGAAGCATACCAGTGCCGAGAGAGATGACGGAGGGGGTCGGAGGAGAGCCGGCGGCGTTGACCCGAGGCAGTGGGGTGGCCTTCACGTGGCGGCGGTGCCCTGCGCAGAGAGGGAAGCCGTGAGTGGCTAGGGATGT
The DNA here is from genome assembly GCA_036346255.1 of Ampelocalamus luodianensis. Taxonomy (NCBI): domain Eukaryota; kingdom Viridiplantae; phylum Streptophyta; class Magnoliopsida; order Poales; family Poaceae; genus Ampelocalamus; species Ampelocalamus luodianensis. The sequence goes on along the minus strand of CM070626.1, from coordinate 26,706,356 downwards.
ACAAGGGAGGTGAGGAGGTGCTTGAGGCGAGAGCAATCGAGACGGAACTCACCGAGCGAGGCGTGGCGGCGGAAATGGCAGAGTTGGCCGTGAGCGAGGAAGACGAGGTCGCCGGCGAGCACCTGTGGACGAAGGGCGAAATTGATTGAGGGGATTGGAACCTCGTGTCCCGGAACACAATATGACGCACACGAAGACGGGAGGAGCTCAACAAGACGGCGCGTCGGCGAGTCTAGCGGCTGGAAGCAAAGCTTCCTGCTCTCGTGCTCCTTGGGCTCGGTGGAGGGGAGGAAAGGGAGGAAAAATGACGGGGGTGGCGAGGCGAGCTCGGGGGCACCCTTTTATAGATGAGAGAGGGGATGGAGGGCCGGTGGCCGAATGGACCGGCGGGATGGCTCGGCGTCAATGCGGCATGGGAGCAGCGGCTCGGAGGGAGGGAGCAGGCATTGGAGTGACAGCAGCGTGACGGGCTGACGCGGGCACAGGGGAGTGCGTCATCTCCCGTGCAGCACAAGTGGAGCAGGCGCGCGTGTGGCGGCGGCGAGGATGAAGTAGTTGGGGCGGGTGGCGCTCGGACGTGGAAGGTGAGAGGGGGAAGGAGGAGCTGGCACGTGGGCTGGGGCTTTTGTCATTATGAACATACTTCTGTGCTTTTGCCCCGTTTGGAACACCCAATTCCTGTTGAAATTGAACTTTTTTGTGTGAAATTCTTTCCAAATTCCCGTGAAATTCCTACGTTGACCTCAGAGACAAAGAAAAAAAATCGCTTTGCTTTTGCAGGACTTGACTCTGGGCCTGATGCTGATCCGGCCGGCCAATGCGTTCACCACGAACAACTCGGGGGAGGCGGTCATGAGGGATGAGGAGCTCCTCACGGCGGGGAGGTACGGGTCGGCGAGGCGAGTGTTCGTCGTCGTGGAGGACGACCGCGCCATCCCGGTGGGGTTCCAGCGACGCATGATCGCTCAGAGCCCCGGCGTAGAGGTGGAGGAGATGGCCGCCGGTGGAGCCGACCACATGGCCATGCTCTCGCGGCCGGAGGAGCTCGTCGAGCTTCTCGTGAGGATAGCCGACAAATCAGCGAGTGATAATACAATTATTACAATACGATGATTTGGTATATTGTGCTGCTCTATGGTGTGCTAAGTAAATTTTTATCATGATCGAATTAACTTGCTTCAAAGGGTTGTAAAAAGACAGCGATCACGCATGCACCACAATCAGAACAAAAACACCTGTTCAAGCAGCAGAAAACGCTTCTTTTGAATCGATTTCTCACTCTTTTTCTTTTGTTTGGCCGTGTGCTCTGCTTCTTGCCATCATTTTGTAAAGAAATGGCATCTAGTTGTGCTGCTAGTGAGCTCGATCTGACGATCTGTGAAGGGCTTAAGATGTTGGAATTAATCTTGTCATCAAGTTAGTTGTGTTTTGCATGCTAGAGTTAGTGGATTACTAGGTCATTATCATGTAGTGGAGGTAGTGGAGAGGTTACATGTATTAGTGGGTGCATGTAGTGCTTAAGTTACTTGTTTGCATGTAAGTTACCTGTTATTTGCTAGTATAAATAAGAGAAAGAAGAAGAGAGATGAATTGAGAAGAAAAATGTAGTCCCGCTGCACCTCCCATGCGTGTGTGTGCTTATCTCATATGCATGTGTATACATCTCTCTAATAGAGATTGAGAGAGGGAGCTGAGCGATTCAATCCCAACAATTGGTATCAGAGCGATGCGCGTCGGACGGAGGTGCATGGGTGCTGGTGATAAGCCGACTGCAGCACCATGCACTCAGGAGCATGACGGCGGAGGTCCACACAGCCATGGCGACGCCAATGCGGTGTGTCGGAATCGCATGTGATGTGTGCACCGGCAGCGACGGCGTGATTGCCGCGGAGTAGGCCGACGACAGCAGTCTCCACAGGAGGTGGAGGCTGGCGGCGGCAAGGTGAGGTATTGTGAAGGATAAAGAATGAGAGTACATGGAAAAGCTCCGGCCCGCCGAGTGCCAAAAGGCGTGCATGTGCTCATGACGTTCTTCTCGCTTCCTCCATGTGAATTAGTTGTGTGCAAGAGCTTAGTAGTACAAGAGAATAAAAGTGTGTTCTCTCCGTACTCCCGTCTAGTTCATTGTATATGTGTATTCTCGTGTTAGTTGTGCCCACGAGAAAGCGTGAGTTCTTTAGGTGTGTCGAAGAACCCACTAATGTAAGCTCCGGTCTGAGTCTCCGTCGCCGTCAAGTTGTGTCACTGGCGAAAGACAATTGGAGCTAAAGTAGAGGTCGAAGTCGCCGGCGAGGTGTGTCACCGGCGGTGAAGCAGTGAAAGACGCTGGCAAGTTGTGTCACCAGCGGCATGATCAGCAAGAGAAAGGTAATGCTTCTTTGAGATGCGTTGGAAGATCGGTCTTTCAGATAAGAAGTTTGACATGACAAGATTAAGAGGGTGATTGTTGGAATTAATCTTATCATCAAGTTAGTTGTGTTTTGCATGCTAGAGTTAGTGGATTAGTAGGTCATTATCATGTAGTGGAGGTAGTGGAGAGGTTACATGTATTAGTGGGTGCATGTAGTGCTTAAGTTACTTGTTTGCATGTAAGTTACCTGTTATTTGCTAGTATAAATAAGAGAAAGAAGAAGAGAGATGAATTGAGAAGAAAAATGTAGTCCCGCTGCACCTCCCATGCGTATGTGTGTGCTTATCTCATATGCATGTGTATACATCTCTCTAATAGAGATTGAGAGAGGGAGCTGAGCGATTCAATCCCAACATAAGATGCTCGTTACTAACTAATAATGTACCGATTTCACAGGATAAACATGAATTTCGTTCATAAAAAAAGCATAAACAAGAAAGTTCATGAAGAGAATAAGATGCATGCGATTACTCTGTTAGCTTCATGCATCCTCCTCCCGTTCATGTTTACTGAACCAGCGGTCCATCCACAAGGCATGATTGGTGCTGTTTGTGTGTACTAATCTGCCTTTTTTCTGTCCTAATATCACCTTATATAAATCGAACCGATGCTTCCATTTCAGATGGCATGCAGGCAATGCAACATGCTGTTTTACATAATACAAAGAACAAGAGTACTGTCCCCTGTCACCTAGTTACGATTTACTTAGCTCCCCTGCAAAACTTCATCCTTAGTTAACGGAGGAAACCATGCTGTTGGACAGGCGCGAGGCGCCACACAAAAAAACTCTTCAAAATCTTTTGCTTCAAGAAGTTTAAGATTCTTTCACTTCAATAACTATATGAAGCTACGAAGATCAGAGATAATTATTCAAATAAGAACCGGCCAATAAGAGAATCAAAACTCGTCGAAATCCCCACTGACTGGTCAGACCAGTGAACAATGACTACAGACCGGGAACAGTATGATCAGGTCGGTGAACAGTCAAATCAGCACAAAACTGAATTTCCGCAGGCTTTCAAAATCGCAAATTGATCCAACTTTTAATCAACAACATCAAACTTTATGAAACTTGCCTTCACTAGAATGTCAGGTACATATTCCCATCAAAGATCGTGAAGATCATTGCCAAAGTTCCCATATTTTTTCGTTTAAGTGAAGGTTGCTTCAAAACTGAGTCAAATACAAAAATGGTGATTAAGAGAATCTCGTGGGAGGAATCAATCAAAGATGGCTAAGGATGGTTTCCTATAAGTCCTAGCATCCTCAATCATAGGAAGAATAAAGTCAAAAGCCCTCAAGAGCAAAACCCCCAAATCACCCTTTTTTGCACCAAAATCGGGTAAAATCAAACTTTGATCCAAATGCTTGCTTGTGGGTGGACGATGATCAAGATGACCTTAGATCATATCCCATGCGTACAAGCAAGCAAGATCCCAAATAAAAATCCAAGCAACACCAAAAACCCCAAAGACATCAAAGAGAGAGTAAGAATAAAATAGAACTCATCTTATGGCAAATCTTGCATGGATTGATTATAGATATTGTAGGTTTACATCCACTCCACCATGAAGGATAAAAACTCAATACTTAAGCACTCAATCAATCCATCTCTCATGAACCCTAGCCACCCACTTTCCTCTCTTATCCCTAAATCACAGATTAGGATTTCTAGGCTAAAAGTGATGAGGACACCCCAACTACTAGCACATCTTTCTCGTCACGCGTTATGGCTCATGATGATTCTAGTGCTTGAAAACAGCCATTTGAGTCGATTACACGAGTAAGGACTAAAGTAATTAACCAACAGGTGAACTCGCTCTTAAATGACTTTAATCTTTCTAATGAGAATATGTTACTACATAATAGTCCCACACTTGGACCCTTGTCTGCATAATAGTCCCACACTTGGACCCTTGTCTACCATCTCTTGAAGTTCACACTGGTGAACTTCTCTGGTTTCATAGCCTCGGCAAAACCAGCCATCACAAAGTGTCTATCAAGTTTTTGGATTGTTAGAAATATGGGAATTTTGTTATTATTTTAATTCCTAGAAAAATAATCAAGAGTAATGCAACAATGCTCTAGGCATAATAAAAACTACTAAACAGTTGCATGAATGCACAATATATTACGCCTATCTCAAACATAGGCGCCAACATGATAGGACAAATAGCAAAAATACCACTAACCAAGAAATGGATCACACATAGTATTTCTAACATGATAATACCATCCATATGAACCATGACGTATAAATGATTTGCGATAGCATCCCAAAATTTGGGTTTTCAAAAGCCTTTTGAGAAGTTTAGGTCCCTGAAAAATCTCACCAATTTTTCTTGAGTTAATAAAGCTTAATTGGGAATTTTCAAAATTTAAAATATTTAGTTTGACTAATCTAAACATCAATTAAATGAAAATAGCCAGTTTGTACTTGTCACCATATGAAGTTCTCTATGGTTGACCGTGTAAGATATCGCTCAGTTAGAAGCGGACCGGATAACAAAGTTTGTGGATTTGCATCAATCAAGAGGCATAAGGCTAAGTGTCCTTAATCCGAAAGGGATTGCGAGTAGCTTAGTTCAGGAAGAAAAGCTACACAGATTACGTAGGTTATCACCCTCGCAGTTGTGTCTATCTTCAGGATACCTGTTGAAAGGTGTTAAGAAAGTTTATGCCCAAAAAAGTTTACAAAAAGGTAGAAAGTTCTGTATTAAAAAGTTTCCCTTAGAGGTGTGTCAACCAGTTCAGATTCTGAAGCTCAGAAGAAGACGTAGCTTGTCAACCCGAGTTACTAGTTAGCAGCAGGAGTCCCTCAACTCTAGAATTGTCTTCAAGCACCAGCCAAGCAGCCACCGTCAGAAGCAATCGAGTTGTAAGAATCCCTTTCTTGTCTAGAGCCAGTTCGCCATGTTTTCGTTGAAGCACGAAGTTTAGCTTAGAAGCAAAATCGGGACCTGAAGGCTGAGTTCCTTAACCTTTTCCATAGCCAGCCTGAATCTCGGGGTCGAGATTATTTTAAGGGGAGAGGTTTGTAACACCCAAAATTTGGGTTTTCAAAAAGCCTTTTGAGAAGTTTTGGTCTCCGAAAAATCTCACCAATTTTCCTTAAGTTAATAAAGCTTAATTGAGAATTTCTAAAATTTAAAATATTTAATTTGACTAATGTAAACATCAATTAAATCAAAAAATATTAATTGGGTTCCATGTGTTCTAAGGAATTTTCCTGTATTTTCTTGGATTTTTCGGAGTTTGTTTGATATTTATTTTGACTCATTTGAATTTTTAGTCTTTTCTACATTCCGAAATCCTTTCCTTTTTCTTCATGGGCGGATTTGTTCTGGCCCACTCCTTCGTTTCTCTCTCTTCTTGGGCCACCAACCCAATTCCACCCCACCCCGTCCCCACATCCCCGCTCACACCCCTAGCCCGTTGTCAACCTCCCGTGTGCTGGTCCTACCTATCATCCCTGATCGCTAGCACGCGCCACCATCAACCGTATCTGCCCTGGACTCTACCGAGCCTCCACTTTGGTGTTCGTGCTCTGCACGCATGCCAAGGCCATAAACAACCCACCCCCATCGTCCTCGCTTCGCGTTGCTCCACCTCTCCCGATGCCCTAGCCGCTTTCGCCCGGGTTACCGCCAAATGTCGTCGCCATCTCTTTATTCCCCAAAGCCGGTGCCGGCCTCCGTCGCCGAACTTCGCCATTGGAGCACCTCGGGCGTCCCAACCATTTCACGGTGATCGCCTTGTCCTCCTCCTCCGTTACGCCAATTCTTCAAAGCTCCCAATCATTCGGCCATCGTTACCATCTCTTTCTTCTCCATCTCCGGCCATGCCCGCCACCGCTGAAATCGTTCCTCCGTGTTCCTTGCTGTCCCAGTGGGTTACTCTCAAATCCGTCCACATCATCTCGTGTTCTAGCCCCCGATCTACACTTCTACACTTTTGATTTCAAGTTTGGTCCATCGTGCGCCAAGTTCTCTCCCTTCTCTCTCTCCTCTCCGACCACCGCCCTTCGCCGGTCGATTGCTCCGCCACAGATGAGCTTCATCATTCATATTCACCACCATCTTACTCCTCGCATCGCTTTCTATGTTGTGCTTCTCTCCCCTTTCCCGGAGCATCGCCAGAACTCCATCATCACCGGAGTCGAGCTTGCATCGCCGTTTGGAGCGTGCCGCCGGCCATCTCCGATGTGCCCTTGACCCCGCACCGCGTAATCTTATTCACCTCGTCGCCCTCTCCCTGGTTTTACTCTCCATTGCCTCCACCGTGACACACAACGTAAGCAACCTTCTCACGCCTAAGAGCCACCATGTTGCCGTGCCACATCGCGCGGAGCCATGTCAACACCACCTCACCCGACCTTGCCACCTCGTCGCCACTGGTCGCCATGTGCATGACGTGTCAGCATTGTCACCACCCACGTGTCAGCTATCCAATCCAAGCCTAGATTCAACTCTCTCTCACTTACAAGCGCGCCCCGCATGTCGGTCAACCCTTGGTCAAACCCCTCTGGTGAGCTTGGTCTACCATGGACCAGCACGCCTATGTGGACTTGGTATATGGACCAGTGGCCCACATGTCACTCTCTTTACCATTTTCTTGAATTCTTTTAATTCTAGAATATTCTTTTATTCCAATGGGTCCCACATGTCATGCACTGAGCCTTCTTCCAAAATTTTCGAAATAAAATATTTTGGGAAGATTCCATGGACTCATTCCCGATCAAACTTCCGAGAGCTCGTTCCCTCTCAAACGAACTCCGATTGAACCCATTCAAGTTTCTAAATTAATATAAAATCAAGCCCTACCTTTCTGTACTATTCAATTTCAATTTTGAGTTTATTTGAATTGTATTTTTTAGTTTTGTTTGTTTTTGTGTTTTCTCTCTCTCATTAGATGTTAAAATTATAGAATCGTCTCAAGGAGCTTAAGGTATGTGACATCCCAAATTTTGGTTTTTTTAAGCTTTTAAAAACAAAAATAATCATCTGAATTTTATTGTTTACATCAAAGCTTAATTTGAATATTCATAAATCAAAACAATTTAATATGATTAATTTAAACATTAATTAAATCAAAAATTGTTTTATTTGGGATCCTTAAGTTCGAGAGAATTTTATGGAATTTTATAGGAATTTTTTGGAATTTATTTGCTATTTCTTTGAGCTCGATTCTCTTTAACCTCTTTTCTTATTCCAGATTTTCTTCTCTTTTTACCTCTCCTTTTCTTTCCTTTTTCCCAGCCTAGCCGCTTGGCCCATCTTTCCTTTCCCGTGAGCCAGCGCTAGCCTTCCCTTTTCTTTGTCTGCCGGGTGGACCTACCCTGTCAATCCTTCTTCCTCCTTGAGCTAGACTCCATGCCGTGTTCGAGTTGAGTATGCTATCGCCGCCATGCTTCTCTCCAACTCTCCCATCCTAGCCCTATTTAAGTGTGACCGCTTGTAAGATCGAGGAGGCCGACTAGAGGGGGGTGAATAGGCGTTTTAAAACTTCTATGCGTTAAAACCGAATTCTAATACGGAAGCTAAATAACAATTCGGTTTAGCACAATTAAAGCCTAAAGCAACTAGGTTCAACTAAGTGCACCAACACTACAAGTCAATAATAAATAGAGCAATTTAGCAAAGACTTGTAAACTATCAACTAATGATATGATTAATAAAATATATACAAGATAGCAAACATACAAATGAATAAGCAATTATACAATGAATGTAAATTGCACAAAGTAAAGCATATGAAAGCTAATCACAAGAAGACACGGGACACAATGATGTTTTACCGTGGTGGTCGGAGACTTGCCGGTCTCCCATAATCCACGTTGAGGGAAACCCAAACCAATTGGGCCGGCTCCACAAATTAAGCCTTCCTCCGAGATATCAACACCTCGCTCCACTAGGGTTGCTCTTACTCCACTCCGGAGATGGCAAGCACCAAGCCACTCACAAACACATGGCCTTCTCACAAGCTTCACTTGAGAAGATCACCGGACCACGACGCCTCCACACCGTCTAGGTGTCGGCAAACACCAAGAGTAACAAGTCTCCAACTTTCACTTGAACCAATCAAGTGTCAAAGCTCTCGTGGATACTAAATCCACCACCTAATGCAACACATGCAATAGGATTTGCCTCTCAAACCTCACTAAGTGCAACACATGCACAAATGGGAGTAGAGGGCTTGCTCTTAGCTCAAAGGAACTCAATGGGATGCCAAAGATTGCCTCTCAACCGGCCAAGGGGGTATTTATAGTCTCCAAACCAAAAACTAGCCGTTTGGAGACGAAACAGCCAAAAACTAGCCGTTGCAGCCTTTTGCGGTCGTACCACACTCACAAGAGGCGGTACTACCGTTCTGCGGTACTACAGCTGTTATAAGGGTGGTACTACCGCAGCCCAATTTTCAGCACAGACGACACTCGGTAAAAAGGTCATAACTTTTGACTCTGATGTCGGGATTAAGTGATCTTTGACTCTATTGAAAGCTTATTCAGAGGGCTACACAACCCACCTATTTGATTGATAACAAACACATTTGATCAAATCAAAAAGCACAACTCAAAAGAGCCACTACCATGGTCTAAGTCCAAAGAAATAGCAACACGCAATCTTAGACCATGTCAAGGGAATACACATGAATCTTAACCATTTGCAAAACACATTTGCAAACTTAGATCATGCCACAAGGAGTAGGTACATGGACTTCAATCATTTGCAAAACACATTTGCAAAGCATAGTCACATGTTACAAGGATTAAATGCACGAGCTTCGGCTATTTGCAAAACACATTCGCAAATAATAGCATCATGCCACGATGAGCTAGAGCAAGCAAGATTGAGCTATCAACACATGATGAGACTCAAGCTACTAGACAAGACCCCTCTTAATAGTACGGCAACCTATACTAGCAATCCGGTCTTCCAACCAAACACCAAGACCGGTAAAAGACTAGGAACACATCCTTAGCCCTAGCTAGTCATACATTTGCCTTGAGCATCTTCTTGAAGGTTGATGACGCACATCTTCACTTCAAGTCCGGGTCATCGTCTTGATATGCATCAACCCATGATGCATCCTTTACTTGACCTCAATCAACATATGATGAGTCTTCTCTTGACTTGATGATCAACTCATGATCATCTTGATGGAGACGGGGTGCCCGATCTTTCGATGAGATTGATAACTATCGATTTTGGGTGGGGGTGACTCTCGCGATCCGACTACAACCGTACGACGACGCTTGCGCCTTAGCAATCGTTGAACCAACTCCGAGGCGTTATTGACCGTGATGGAAGCGCGATCAACTTTGAACACGAGGTTCAATTCCTGCGAGCAATCGAAGAACTAGCAAGAATAAGATGTATGCAATCTGATATTGCGAATAAGATTGTAGTATAGATGGTATTGAAAACAAAAGTGGGATCCGAAGGCTGTCTTGGCAGTGGTCGTCCGACACAATCAAGAACAGTTTGCACAATGGCTAAACCTAAATTCAACGAAATCCGAGTTCTAGCCGGGGCGGCTCCTATATGGGAAGGCGACCAGGGGTGGCGGCAGGAAGTGGGCGCACGCCCTAGGGTTACAAGGCCCATGGGCCCAAGAGGAGGTGGCGCAGCACCCTTTTGACTTGATAAAAAACATACGTGGATTGTTTTGTTTATTGTGGTCAGCTCGGTTGGAATTTGAAGCTGAGGTTGGATCCATTGGAAAGTAGACTTGATAAGCTTTCAATGAAGTCCGAAAACATCCCAAACGGAGTCCGTATGAAGAAGTTACGGCCGTTTGAACTTAGTCTTGTCGCAGCAGTCCGAACTCGAATTCGAGAACGAGCCCAACTCGAACTCTTGCTTGGCTCGGACCCAAAGTGACGTGATGTCCTCCATTATGCCTCCTATGCTTGTCCATGATTCCGCATACCTCTCCTTGGTCCTTTCCCATGTTCCTAAGCACAATTAAATCACTTGCATTAGGTAGCGATCTATTCTCGATAATATATAACCCTATGAGCGAATGCACTGGTGATTAAGTTGGCGAGCACGAGCTCGAGTAATTGGTCCTTGTAACATTGGTTGTGGATCAGTTTGTGTGTGTAGGCGCGGTTGTATCCAAATTAGGGATGTCCTCATCATCCTCCCTTCTTGCATTTGAGTCGTCCTCGACTCAAGCTCATCCTCTTCTCCCAAGTATGGCTTCAAATCTGCAATGTTAAATGTGGGACTAACTCCAAAATCTACAGCGAGTCAAGTTTGTATGCATTATCATTAATCTTTTCTAACACTTTGAAAGGACCATCAGCTCGAGGCATCAATTTTGATTTTCTCAATGCAGGGAACCTATCTTTTCTCAAGTGCAACCAAACAAGATCTCTGGTTTAAAAGTTAAATATTTTCTCCCCGACTACCAAACAAGTTGATATTTAGCATTCATGCGCTCTATATTCTCCTTAGTTGTCTCATGCATTTTAAAATCAATTCAAAGACGTTGTTTAGCATCAAAGTTCAATTTATCCGAAGATGGAATAGGCATTAAATCAATAGGAGTACGAGGCACAAAACCATAAACAACTTCAAAGGGCACATCTTTGTAGTAGAATGCAATGAACGATTATATGCAAACTCAATATGAGGCAAGCATTCTTCCCACAATTTTAAGTTCTTTTCAACACAGCCCTAAGCATTGTAGATAAAGTTCTATTCACAACCGGTTTGTCCATCGGTTTGGGGATGACAAGTAGTAGAAAATAACAGTTTAGTCCCCAATTTAGCCCATAAAGTTCTCCAAAAGTGGCTAAGGAATTTAGCATCACGATCTGAAACTATAGTATTAGGCACACCATGCAATCGAACAACTTCACGAAAGAATAAATCAGCAATATTGGCAGCATCATTGCTCTTATGACATGGTATAAAGTGAGCCATCTTAGAAAATCTATCAACAACCACGAATATACTATCGCTCCCTTCTTTGTTCTAGGCAATCCTAAAACAAAGTCCATCGAAATATCTTCCACTAACGCTGAGAACCGGTAGAGGCATATATAAACCATGAGGATTAAGTCGTGACTTAGCTCTTTGACATGTAGTGCAGCGAGCAGCGTAACGCTCGGCGTCCGTCTCATCTTTGGCCAAAAGAAATGATCGGCAAGTATATCCTCCGTTTTCTTCACGCCAAAGTGTCCCATCACCCGCCTCCATGCGCTTCTGTAACAACAACAAGCGAGCGGAGCTATTTGGAATGCATAGCTTGTTAGCTCTAAACACAAACCCGTCATTAATGACAAATTTGTTCCACGTTTTCCTTCTTTACAATTCAACAATATATCTGTAAAATCAGCATCATGCACATATTGCTCTTTAATAGTCTCCAATCCAAAAATTTTGAAGTCAAGTTGTGAAAGCATGGTATATCTCCTAGACAAAGCATCGCAATAACATTCTCCTTTCCCTTCTTGTGTTTTATGACATAAGGAAAAGACTCAATAAATTCAACCCACTTTGCATGTCTACGGTTCAATTTACTTTGACTTGAATATGCTTTAAAGATTCGTGATCGAATGTATAACAAATTCTTTGGGCCATAAATAATGTTGCCATGTTTCCAAAGTTGAAATAGTGCATATAATTCCTTATCATAAGTAGAATAGTTCAAACTAGGCCCACTCAATTTCTCACCAAGTATGCTATAGGTTTACCTTCTTGTAGCATCGCCACCTAAACCAATTCCACTGGCATCACATTCTAGTTCAAAAGTCTTATTAAAGTCAGGGAGTTGGAGTAGTGGTGCATGTGTTAACTTATCTTTCAATGTGGTGAAGGCGTTCTCACGTGCGGCGCTCCAAACAAATGGCACGCCCTTCTTGGTGAGCTCATTCAATGGTGCAGCGATGGTGCTGAAATCCTTCACGAAGCGGCGGTAAAATCCAGCAAGTCCTAAAAAGCTTCGTACCTGTGTGACCGTGTTAGGAGTCGGCCAACTCTGTATTGCTTCAATCTTGCTTTGATCAACTTCAATTCCCTGTGGAGTAACAACATAGCCAAGAAACGCGACTCGATCGGTGCAAAAGGTGCACTTCTCAAGGTTACCAAATAAACGTGCATCACGTAAGGCATTAAAAACAACACGTAAATGGTCAAGATGTTCCTCTAAGGATTTCTTTGTATATCAATATGTCATCAAAATAAACCACCACAAATCTACCAATGAAAGCACGCAAAACCTCGTTCATTAGTCTCATGAAAGTGCTAGGTGCATTAGTTAATCCAAAGGCATTACTAACCACTCATATAACCCGAACTTAGTTTTAAATGCTGTTTTCCATTCATCGCCTAATTTCATGCGAATTTGGTGATATCCACTCATAAATCAACCTTCGAGAAAACAATGAGCCACTCAATTCATCAAGCATATCATCTAATCTAGGAATAGGATGACGGTACCTAATGGTGATATTATTGATTGCTCTACAATCTACACACATGCGCCATGATCCATCTTTCTTAGGTACTAAAATGACCGGAACAGCACAAGGACTAAGAGATTCACGCACATACCCTTTAGCAAGCAATTCTTGTACTTGGCGCTGAATTTCTTTAGTTTCTTCTGGATTGGTCCTATATGGTGCGCGGTTGGCGCGATGCGCGGGAATTAAATCAATTTGATGCTCAATCCCTCTAAGTGGTGGCAACCCCGGCGGTATGTCCTTCGGAAAGACATCGTTGTACTCCTGCAAAATGTTAGTGACAGCAGGAGGCAAAGAAGAAGGTGTATCCTCAAATGAAAACAAAGCTTCTTTGCAAACTAATGCATAGCAAATAGAATTACTAGCATCCGATTCGGTCATATCAGATTTGGTAGCAAGAAAACTAGCACCTTTCAATTTAATTTCTTTATTCTTCACATGAGTAGATTTAGGTTCTTTCTTTTTATGTTGCTGAAGTTCTTTTGCTACAATCTGATTTTCGCTCTTAGCATTCTCCTGATTCTTCTCTCTACTAGCTCTAGCAAGTTCATCTTTAACAATTTGTTCAGGAGTCATAGGATGCATCACAATTTTCTTTCCCTTGAACATGAGAGAGTATTGATTATTTCTACCATGATGCACACAATCAGTATCGTATTGCCAAGGTCGTCCTAATAACAATGAACAAGCTTGCATAGGAACAACATCGCAATCAACATAATCATGGTATGAACCCATAGAAAAGTTTACTCGCACCATTCGTGTTACCTTCAACTTACCACTGTTGTTGAACCATTGAATATGGTATGGGTGGGGATGAGGTTGGTCGGCAAAGCAAGCTTTTCTACCATATCCATACTCGCCAAATTGTTGCAACTCCACCATCAATAATTATGCGAATCGGCGTTCCTTGACAACGCCCTTGATTTGAAACAAATTATGGCGTTGATTTTGCTCAAGACGAGAAACTTGAGCACTTAGTACGCGTTGCACTATAATGCTCAAATACTTGTCGGCATCTTGGCGCCAACATGTTCCTCCTCATGATCGATTCGTCATCAAGTCTGCGAGGTCGGTTGCAAGCATAGCATATGTTTCATCATCAAAATCACTAGCAGAGGAATACCCACCATCATCGCGTATGATCGAAGCGCTTGTTTGGACAATCACGCATCATGTGTCCATAGCCTTTGCACGATGGCATTGAATATCCTTAGTTCGTCTGTCGAAGCAAGCGAAGAGGAAGTTTTGTAGGCGCTTGTGGTGCTAATTTGGTTGCTTGAAACTTCGTGGTGCTGAATTTGAAGTAGCGGGCGAGGCTTGTTGAAGGGTGGCGGTGCGGGTGCAGCGATGGCGGGCGATGAAGTGCGTGGTGTCCATGAGTTTGTGCGACTGCGGAAGAGTTAGATCGTATCCTCGTCGGCGTCCCTGCACTTCACGTTCGACTTTGCAAGCAAGATGAAACAATCTAGTAATGGAGTTGTATTCTTTATAATCAAGGATGTCTTGAATTTCTCGATTCAACCCTCCCAAAAACCTAGCCATTGATGCCTCCTCATTCTCATCTAAACCACAACGCAACATACCAATTTGTAATTCTTGATAGTAGTCTTCCACGGACTTTGTACTTTGTCTTAAGCGTTGTAATTTATTTAACAAATCACGAGCATAATATGAGGAACAAATCGATGCCGCATAAGCAATTTTAAAGCCTCCCAAGTGTTAGGTATGTTATTGGGATGTTGACGGCAATGTTCTTTCCACCAAATAGAAGCAAAATCAGTAAATTCACTAGTAGCAGCCCTAACTCGTCTAATCTCAGGAACTTCATGGCAAGCAAATTTTTGATCAACAGCTAGTTCCCAATTAAGATAACCATCAGGATCATATTTACCATTAAAAGAGGGAATAGTGAATTTAACCTTAGCAAAAGAATCTTCGTGGTCACGTACCTCACGTCGTGGGGGATCTCGTCGCATACCTTGTCGGTTAAAACGCAACTGTCGATGAGCTCGATCGTTGTTATTATTACCCATGTCATTGGCCTCGGTATCAGTCACATAGTCGAATTCACCTTGTCCCTCTACCACCGGGCGCGAGGGGAGCAGCGATGGATGCATGGGCCATCTCGTCAAGGCGCGCCATAATACCTGCCAAAGAAGTGTTAGTGACGCCTTGCGCTCTCTCCATCGCGGCGAGCGTGGCGTTTGTCTCAATTTGGGCACCCTCAAGTTGAGCAAGTCGCTCATTTGTGACCCTGACATCTTCCTCAAGACCCTCCGTACGAAGGTTCATGAGGCGCCGAAAATGTTATGCGATTCCTTCGTGCGAGGAGTATGAGATGTATCCTCATCCGAATGCTCTGCAGAACACTGCCATTGTTAGCAAATCACAAGTATATGTCCCTAATAACTACTAGGATGTGATGGTTCAAAAGTCGCTCACACTCAAGCCTTCTATCAATTCTTACCAATTCTTACCAAGCAAGCGGGGTTATCGGCAACCAGCGGTATCAATGTATCTCTGAAGATTGGATGGAGCGATTGCCAGGTGAAGTTCAGCCTGTACGGTTGTAGAAAAGGTGTAGCTGGGAAGGCTCAAGTATGGTAGCAATGGATTAGCAACTATCAAATCAGAGAAAGCAAGCTGAAAAATCGTTCAACGCCGGTTAGTGCTGGTACTAGGCTAGACCGTACTAGAGACGCGAGCCTAGAACACAAACGAAAGCACGATGCGGCAGAAGCTCGAAAAAGGATGCCGTCTTCACGGGGAACCTTAGAATCACTTACAAAAGGGCTATGTCAATTTTGAGCAAATTTTGAGAAACTTTTTTTTTTCGCTCCTTTTTTTTTTTTTTTTTTTTGCTCCTCTTTTTTTTTTTTTTTTTGGCAAATATGCACCTCACTCAAAACTCTTCAAAGTCCTCTTCCAGGCCTAGGGAGGTATATGGGTCACAAACTTTTTCTAAATAGTAGGGGTACAAAGGTCTCTCTCTCTCTCTCTAAACTTTGATTTTTTTTATCGCGTTGCCGAAGTCAGATGAATCTTATGTTTCCTTTTGGCAGCACGAAAACAACCTTCTCTTTTCTTTTTCTTTTCTTTTTTTCTCTCTTTTTTTTTTCTTTGTCACAAACCGAAACGAACTTTTGTTCTTGGTTAGGGTTTCCCTTGGTGTGGCGGTGGCAGGGGGATGGTGGCTTGCCGCGGCAAGAGGGTGGTGGCTACGGTAGGACGCGACAAGGGATGGTGGCGTGGCCGGTGGTCGCGGCAGCGGCTCGTGGTCGTGGCGGCGTGAAGGCAAACACGAGCGGCTCTGCGGCGCGGCAGGACCGGCAGCGATGGAGGTAGCAGATTGAACCCAAGCGCAGCGGTGCGACCAAGCGTGAGCGAACTCGAAACTCTAAAGGAACTAGACACTAAGACCCAGCAAAGACACGGCGATGCACTCGAAAGTTCAACAATGCAATGCTGAAAAGAAAGATGCAATGGCGCAATTGGTCTTGGGCGGATAGGTGATCTAATCCTATAAAAAAATTTTGGCTTTTCACGGACTTTGAATTAAGCAACCTAACTACGAAAAGCGATAAATTCTCACGAGCAACCTTGAGCTCGATACCACTTGATGGAGACGGGGTGCCCGATCTTTCGATGAGATTGATAACTATCGATTTTGGGTGGGGTGACTCGCGATCCGACTACAACCGTCGGACGGCGCTTGCGCCTTAGCAATCGTTGAACCAACTCCGAGGCGTTATTGACCGTGATGGAAGCGCGATCAACACGAACACGAGGTTCAATTCTGCGAGCAATCGAAGAACTAGAAAGAATAAGATGTATGCAATCTGATATTGCGAATAAGATTGTAGTATAGATGGTATTGAAAACAAAAGTGGGATCGAAATTTGTCTTGACGGTGGTCGTCAGACACAAGCGAAGAACAGTTTGCACAATGGCTAAACCTAAATTCAACGAAATCCGAGTTCTAGCCGGCGGCGGCTCCTATATGGGAAGACGACCAGGGGTGGCGGCAGGAAGTGGGCGCACGCCCTAGGGTTACAAGGCCCATGGGCCCAAGAGGAGGTGGCGCAGCACCCTTTTGACTTGATAAAAACATACGTGGATTATTTTGTTTATTGTGGTCAGCTCGGTTGGAATTTGAAGCTGAGGTTGGATCCATTGGAAAGTAGACTTGATAAGCTTTCAATGAAGTCGAAAACATCCCAAGCGGAGTCCGTATGAAGAAGTTTCGGCCGTTTGAACTTAGTCTTTGTCGCAGCAGTCCGAACTCGAATTCAGAACGAGCCCAACTCGAACTCTTGCTTGGCTCGGACCCAAAGTGACGTGATGTCCTCCATTATGCCTCCTATGCTTGTCCATGATTCCACATACCTCTCCTTGGTCCTTTCCCATGTTCCTAAGCACAATTAAATCACTTGCATTAGGTAGCGATCTATTCTCGATAATATATAACCCTATGAGCGAATGCACCTGGTGATTAAGTTGGCGAGCACGAGCTCGAGTAATTGGTCCTTGTAACATTGGTTGTGGATCATTTTGTGTGTGTAGCGCGGTTGTATCCAAATTAGGGATGTCCTCATCACATCTCTTCTTCGAGATCTTGATATGCATCAACACATGATGCATCCTCTTCTTGAATCTTGACTTGATGGCGATCAACTCATGATGTCATCCGAAGTCTTCATCACCTTGGAACATAACCTATTCATCCAACTCACGGAAAATGTTAGTCCCACAATGTCATTAACATTAATTACCAAGATATACCTGCATAAATGCTTTTGAACAAACCATTCGAAGGTGCGGTATTACCATAACTAGCATCCGTAATACCGCTCTCCGGTAGTACCGTTTCTCGAATCGGTACTACCGATTTCGAGGCTCGAGAAATACATAAAAACACCTTCTGCGGAATTTATATACCGCCACATAACAAGCGGAACAACCGGGTTCACGGTAGTTCCGCCAACACATTTGCGGTCATGCGCTCGCGATGTAGTTCCGCCACATGAACTCGGTACTACCGCACATCGGTAGTACCGCTTACCAAATGCGGTCATACCGATTTCCACCGAACTTCTTCCGAAGCTTTTGAAATCGGTGCATGACTCCTTTGTCTTGAGTCATGTTGATCTTTTATCACCTTTACATTTCCTTTTATGTCATCACTCAAACTCCGGGACTAAGCCTTGAAACATCTTAGCACACATGTTAGTCCCACAACACAATTTCAAATAATTGAATGTAATTGGTATGAGTATATATAAACACGAAGTTATATATATACTCAAGAGTTATGTTTCAAAGTAGATCACAAGGATCAATACTAATGAAACAACAAGGCCATGAGTATATATAAACTACATAAGTTATATATACTACAAGTATATACGAACTACACAAGTTGTATATACTAAATATGAGTGTATACAAACTACACAAGTTGTATATACTCACATGAATATATTAACTACACAAGTTAGATATACTCAAGGATATATGAGCATATATGAACTACACAAGTCTCATATGCTCACATACAAGTATATATGAACTACACAAGTTATATATACCAAATATGAGTGTATACAAACTACACAAGTTGTATATACTCATATGAATATATTAACTACGCAAGTTAAATATATTCAAGGATATATGAACATCCACAAGTTTAACTACACAAGTTTCATATGTTCTCATATACTCATATGAATATACTAACTACACAAGTTAAATATATTCAAGGATATGTTTCAAAGTAAAGATCCTTAATATATATGGAAAGAGAATATGGATCAATACTAATGAAACATCAAAATATAGAATGGACTCCCCCTAAATGTGTGCATACACAAATGTGTAATGGAAACATATGCACATATCCAAGTTAACCTTTGTGGTGGAGTTTAACCTATATTTTGGATCCGAGGAATGCAATAATATATAATAAGAAGTAGAATGCATACCTCTTGTATTTCCATCTTTATATCCAAACGAGACTAAGCAATAGATAATCAATAGAATTGTTAGTCTCGCAAATAGATTTGTCATTAATGAATACATACCTGTTTGGATTTTTTGCTTTTATATCCAAGTTGAGACTAAACTTGATATAACAATAGGAGTGTTAGTCTCACAAGTGCATTTGTCATTAATCACTTAATCACTTGCATGCATTCATGATTTTCACCTTTATATCCAAATAAGACTACACAATATGTATATCAATAAAAGTGTTAGTCTCCCAATTAGATTTATCATTAATCACCAAAACTCCATTACCACATAATGGTGGGTCTAGATCTTTCACCGCTGCATCAAAATCCTTGACCCGTATTTCTCTCCTGAAGCCCAAAGAAGTGGTCGTCGGAATTGTCTTCGTCTCATCAATTTGTCATCGACAAGCCGCCTGCCAAAGCTTCTTCACTGCCACGTTCCGCTGCCGTTGAAGCTCCTCCATCCTCATCGTCTTCTCCTTCGAGTTCGCGTCGAGACGTTCTACATCATGCTTCCTCCATCTTCCTTAGAGCATCGCCGCTTCGTCGTCGCCTTTGTCCTCCTCAAAATCGGATGCCACCCACCATCTCCGATCTAGCCTCCGTTAAGCCCCTTCACCGTTTCGAGCACGCCAAAGTGTGTTCAGAGCCTTCCTCCTCCAAACCCCTCCCTATTTGTTCTCCCTTCGTCGCCAAAGTGCAGCACCACCACTTGTCTTCATCACCGCCTATCATCTTCGTCTCGCTGCTGTCTCTGTTGCTCTCTGGCCACCCCAAGCCACCCGGTGTGTTCCTTGTGCCGATGTCGTACTAGTGCTCTTCTTTTTCTCCTTCAGGTGCACTGAATCACCGAGCAGCCGCCACCCGTGAGCTCCATTGTCGTGCCACCACCACCTAAAGAATCCTCGCGTCCTTGGGGTTCTGTTTTTGCCCTTGGTCGTCACTCCCTCGCCGTCGTTTGTTGTCACCACCGCTAGCGCCTCCTCTATTCTTCCTCTCCCTGTTCATCTCTCCTCTCTCTCTTACATGTGGGTCCATTTTGTCATCCTCTCTCCATTTCTTTCTCTCATTGCCACATTGGTCCCACTTGTTAGCTCAATTTCTTTTTATTTTCTTTTCAACTAAAAATTTGTTATCTCTATTAATGTCATGCTGACGCAGTAATCTGGAATTTTCTTTTGAAAGAAAATTCTAAAATCCATAATAGTATTTTTCCCTCCTTTTTTTTCCTTTTTGGCAAATATTTGAGAGTCTGTTCTCCTTCATTCAAATTCTGATTCAGTCAATTCAAATTCGTAAATTCATCTAAAATCGAGCTCTTTCTTTTAGAGTTAGTTTTACTATTTTTGGATTTTATTTGAATTTATTTTGAATTATTTGTGCTTCGCTTGTTGTTTTCTTTCTCGTTAGACGATCTGTTTCACGGAGCAGGAGCAGAAGAAAACTTTGAAGATCCAAGTGTGGTAACTGAGCAAAGCCAAAGCCAAGGCAACTTATAGTCCTTTGGTCACATTGAACCTATGATTTCAAAAGTATATTGTTTTATATCAATTGCATACTATCTTTATATCAACTGCTTTTGGGAGTAGTTAATCACCTATTTGTCATTATGCATCCATTGAACTTTTGAATACCTTGAATCACTTGTCACCATAGTATGGTTTATTTTAGTTGGATATATTTGTACCACCAACATGGGCATCGTACTGATGCTTAGTCATGGTTAGTAATGATGGGCTCATGATCACGTGTACAATAATATTAAATTTGACTTAATGAGATATGGAATTGTGGCGGGTAAACACTGTTGTTAATATTTGTGTACCATGACAGGGTATGTCAATGTGGTAGACTCGTCTGAGTAATTTGTCGAGGACTTAATCTTGTGCTCTATTGAACTGGGCCCTTATCATACAACCATATGTCCAGTATGGTATTTACCTAGCTAATTAATTAGCAATGTTTTAATTTTGATTCTGTCTTAGAAGCATGAGTTGCGGGATAGACGTATACTCACAACAACGCAAGAGGGGATCCCTGTCTGGTCGGTGAGAATGAGCTTTGTAAAGGCCTTGTGATGATCACTTAGTCGTACACCTAAGGAAGTGTGGTCACACACTTTGAGTTGATTTATCTCTTATGTGTAAAGCAGTACAACCTATGCAGAGTTAAATTTCAATTACGCATTTCAATCTATTTATTGTATTTATCATCAATACTGGTTTCTACAAAAGAACCATACAACCAATCCTTTGTCCAGGCCTTGTATGAGTATTAATTACATGTTGTTTCCCTATGATTTGTTGAGTACTCTATGTACTCATGACTTTAAATTTTGCTACTCAGTTGAAGAATATCAAGCTGCTCAAGAATTTTTTGAGAATGAGTACTATGAAGACTTTGTGAATTAGGATATGTTTTTCACTCGATTGCCTGTGGGCATGTTAATTAGCCTTTCTAAGTTTTCCCGTTCCGCTGCAAGAGTTTATTTGTTTTTTTAGCCCTGCGTAGCAAATTAAGTAAACATTGACCATAAGGTCTAATTATTATTACTATTTATTACTTGAGATCTTCTTAGTTAAATCGATAAATGGGTGGTATTTCATCGATGTTTTCTGTGTAAATTAGCTACTGATCTGGGACTAATTCAGAATACACAGAGAGTTTTGGATGTATAAATCTAGGTCCTGACAAGATCAAGGAAGAAGAAGATTGAAGATAAAATAAGAACATCATTGCTATAACAAGGCAAGTTGTACCTTTGACCATATTGAAGCCGTTTTTTTTTTTCAAAACTACTTTGATTCAAATTATTGCATATTAATTCAAGTATTTAATTCTTTAAATGTTTTGGGATTATCTATTCACCCATTTGATTATATCCACTTTACTCATTGTATTACCCTGATCCTTTGTCACCCTAGCTTGGTTAATTATTAGTTAGTATTATTATAGCACCAACATGGGTTGGTTAGATACAAATAATCTGTTTATCCATGCAAAGGGTTATTGATATCATTTTGAGTTGTAAAAATTTAAACTTGACTAAGTGATTATGGAACTTTATGTAAAAACAGTGTGTTGTATGTTGTTACTCGTTGATGGTATGTGATGTGCTTAACCAACAGGGTGGGAAAAGATTTAGACTGAGGCGAGTAGAAAGAATTGTGATATGGTGGAACTTCGTGCTTGTGAAAATATGAATCTTGGTCATTTGATTAGAGATTGGACAGTCTCGCATTGGTCAATTAAGGACTTAACTTTGTGCGTCATTGAACTGAGCCATAACTGTACGATCACATGCCTGGTATGAGACATGGCTAACTTAGTAAGCTACGAGAATCTTAGCAATGACTACTCACACATGTAGGTTAGACTGTGTGCCAGGGTAGAGGTGTGTACTACTATGGGTGGGTCACACTTATGAGCAGTTCGCCGTCTCCAGGTCCAACGATGTGCGTCGAACCAAAGCACTTCGTCAGGATTGGTACGACGGTAAACACATCGGGAGAGTCAATTATCGAGATGAAGTTTCGAAAAGGTTCTGTTGTGATTAGCTTCGTACAAGTTGATTGCATCTTGTGGGTAAAGTGTTCAAAACTTTGCAGAGTGTTAACAATCTATTCGAATAGCCGCATCTGCAATCATGGACATGCTCGGGGATTTCACACGAGGGGTAGATTTTTATAAATCTATTGGGAGGGGCAGCTGTGTGAGTAAACTTATGCAGCTATATGAAAAGAATGGATTTAGATTAAAAGAGTTTTGTGAAATACTTGTTAAATTATTTTTGTCTATTTGTTTTTAATCATGTTTTCAATCTATTATTCATATATATTCAACTGCAATTATTGCTTTTATGCAAAAGAACCATATATGCCATATCATTTGGAATAAGCCATCATCTATAATTGCATTTTGTGGTGCGACTTACTAAGTATTGTATGTACTCATTCTTGTTACAAACAATATTGTTCAATTGAAGAAGACTACATCGGATCATCGTTGGTCAACAAGGTCCACTTCAAGTATCGTAAAGAACTAGGTCAAGCTACCCCCAATCGATTGTCTGTGGGCATATGGATGGGCTTCACTGAAGTCATTCCGTCTTCTTCCGCTGCAGCTTATTTGAGTTACTCGCCTTTTGAGGCATTAATTGTAAGCTTTGACCATAAGGTCGTTACTCTGATAATTATTGTTATTTGCCTATTTATTAGTTATCTTTGCATATGGAATGTTATTTCATCGATGTTGTCCACTGTATACGCTAGCGTGATATTGGACTAGTGCAGTACACACAAAGGGTTCAGATTTGCATATTTGGATCCCGATATTTGCTACAACCAAGGTTGCGGTAGAGTCTGATGCAAAGAAGGAGAAGACACGCGGCACTCAAAGGAGGATCTGAGTAGTCATGCGAATGCTTTCTAAAAACCTGATTCGCCCCAACCCGTGTGTGGCTGGCTTCGAAAACATTGCTCTCCCTACGACGGTGCACACCAGCACAGAGATGGGGTGGCCAAGGTAACGCAATACAGAGGAATTTGGGGGTGAAAGGTAGCGAGGTGAGCTCTCGTGCATGCCTCTAGATGTAGGGACATCTCCCATATAAAGAGCGCAGAGGTACAGATGGAAAGAAAAAATTAGCGCATGAAGAAAATGGAAACCATAGTAAATATAATAATACGAGCCATTAGAGCCTCACCCAATTATTTGAATTCAAATGGTTAGGTTTGAACTACTCATCCTTTCCAATTCATTTACACATAGATATGCCACATCATCATGCATGGTTTTAAGGTTCAAAAAGAAGCAACAACAGTATACCCGGACACAATCGGACGTGAACTCACCAGACCAAGCACGCGTACGCCACATGCAGGCAAGCGATGGCGTGGCGAGTGCGTGTGTTCTTCTTTTGCTTACTTGAACTAGACAAGACCCACTCCTCCTTATAAGTAGGTCTTCTAGACTAGCAATATGATACTAAACTTTCTACCACTTGTCATGCATAACTCGACCTTTGGGATTTATTGGAATTTTAATTTTGGATTTGGGCCCAAAACTCAAAGAGCCATTGTGTGTGCACAACAAGTTCATGTTCGATTAATTTCATTCTTTGCTTCGCGCAAACAGAGAGGTGTGGGTCTACACTTTCACTATGCAGGTTCAAGTTCTCTTCGGCTCGGATTTGGGTGTCTATTTCTTCTTAATTAAATAGTATCCTATATTTTTTCCTGAAAAAAGAAAGACTCAAAACAATATCTACTAATAAAAGACGGAGTTTACCCTGTGGAGCAGGACGATCATCCACACAGCAAGGCACCCCTTTCAAAAATCGAGCACAGGTCTTGCTGGTTTCTTGCTCTACAACCACTCTGCCCTTCGACTCCACAATCCACAATAGCAATAGGAAGGCGGCAACTTCCACCAATTTCTCCTCTCCCTTCAACTAATTCCTCAAATAATAAACCACTCGTCCACTCCCTCCCGTAATCCTCTTCCCATCCCCTCCTTTCCTGATCTACGTTGGCATGACTGTCGCCTCATCCTCTTATCCGTCACTGCCGTCAATGGATTGCTCGTCCGAAGTCAATCTGTGTGCTAGGGTCGTTGACTGCCGCCTCCTCGCTGTCTCCTAGACCAAAGAGATGCGGGCTATTGGAGTCTCGTTGCTCACCACCCGGCAGCGACCTCGCCATCTGATGCGACAAAGGGTGTCCCGATCTTTCGATGAAAACAATAAGTCGATTTGAGGAGACGACTCTCATGATTCAGCTACCAATCATACAAGGTCAATATGCCTACAATCGCTGAACCAACTCTGATATTATTATCGACCTTGCTTGAAGCACGATCAACCTGACCACGGAGGTCTATTCCTGCATACAATCGAAGAACAAGCAAGAACAAGATAGATAAGCAATTTGAAATTGTGAATAAGAATTAAGATTATATTGAAAAGTGGGGTTCCGAGGAATAATGTCGTTGTTGTACTCGTTGAACAAGAGGACACTATATAAAGTAGCAAAGGTAAACTTCAATCAACAAAACCCGATGAGACTAGAGGGGTGGCGGCTCCTATATGAGGATGTGCAAAGACTAGGGGGTTGCGGCCAGGGAGGTGTGTAGCATCTCAATTTTAAGGCTTTTTTGAAATTTTTTTTAAAAAATAATCATTTGATTTTTCCTGAATTGTTAAAGCTTAAATTAAAATTTCATAAATTAAAAATAATTTAATGTGAGTAAATCCAACTCTAATTAAATAAAAATTGTTTTATTTGATTTTTCCAGCTTTTCTTGGAATTCCTTTTTCCAAGACCCGGTTGTTTATCTGTGGAGTTCTTTTTATTTCTTTTGAGCTTTTCCGTATTGCATAGTCTTTTTAAACCTTTAGTTAAAATGAACCATTCACATTTTATTGAATTAAGTAAAGCTTAAATGGAAACTTTAGAAAATAAAAACATTTTAAATGATTAAATCAAACTTTAATTAAATTCAAAATAAGTTTATTCAATTTTATGGGTTTTCTTGGATTTTATTCAAGTCGATGATGTTTCTTGCAACCCGGTCTGTTTTATTTCTTTTCTGTCTTTTCAAAAATTATTTTATTTGTTGTAAAACTTAATTTAAATTATTTAAATTAAAGTGGGTATTTCTTTTGAAGATTTTAAAACAAAAATAATCTTTTGGATTTTATCAGTTTAATTTAAAGCTTAAATTGAATTCCTGAAGGAAAAATATTTTAATTGGCTAAAATAAACTTCAAAAAAATCTAAAACTATTTTATTTGGTCTATTCAAGTTCCAAAGTATTTTATAAAATTTTCTTAAAATTTTCAAATTTATTTATTTCCCAAATTTTTCTTATTTCTCTTTTCTTTCTCTCTCCTCCTCTTTCTCTTCCTTCCAGTACGTGCTGCCCTGTTTCTTTCCTTCTCTCCTCCCGTGCACATCTCTGCAGCAGCACGCCGTGCACGTCGCAGCCCATCCCCTGCCCCTGCCACCACCATGCCCTGTGCCACCGCCTATCCCCTGCCGCCCTATAGCACCTGCTCCCGTCGCCCCTTGCTGCCCATGCCGTTGCACGTCGGCCATGTTGCGGTAGCACCAGTGCGCCACCTCCCAGTGCTGCTCCCTCCTCTATAAAAACCGAATAGCAACCCCACTTCCTTCCTTCCCCTCTCCTCTCCTCCATTTCTCTTCTCCACCGAAGGAATTTTTTTAAAAAAATAATATTATTTTAAAAAATATTTACAAAAATAAATAGTCGCTTCCAAAAATTACAAAAATATGTCCTGCTTGATTCAAGCGCAACAGAACCTCTCTTGATTGAACTAGCGGCGGGGACCTGTCGCCGGTCCAACTACCTATCGCCGATTGAAGCGGCGGCGGGAAGATAGGCGAGTTCTGTCGCCGATTGAGCTGGCGGCGAGACCGACTATAAAAACCCCAAAAAATCAGTGCAGGATTCATTTTTATTCCAGTAAAAACAAGAGAGAGTTCGAGAGGGAGAGAAGAAATAGTAGCGAAGCTCTGCCGGTTCGTCGCGGAGGAGAGAGACTGACAGAGCATCAGCTTCGATCGATCATCTTGTAGGTAAATTTTTCTGAAATTGTGTATGTTATGTCAAAACCTTGTAGGTTAGCAAACAAAAATAGCGACATAGAATTGAGTAGGTTAGATAAATGTAGTCGAACTGTGTAGTACACATTTTGAGTTATGTAGCGACATAGAATAGCGACATAGAATTGAGTAGCTTAGATAAATGTAGTCGAACTGTGTAGTACATATTTTGAGTTGTGTAGCGGCATAGAATTGCGACAATAGCAATATAGAATTGAGTAGGTTAGATAAATGTAGTCGAACTGTGTAGTTCATATTTTGAGTTGTGTAGAGACATAGAAATGAGTATAGCGCTGGTTGACCGCTGTAGTTATATAATTAATGCAGGAATTCTCTTTTAAACTAGGAGAATTGCATGACACATTCTAAAATTGTGAAAAAAAAACACGGAGTAGCTGAGTAGGTCAAAAGAGGAATGAGAATATTTGTGCGTGGTTATTATTTTGTTAGTCGCGATCCTACTCTTAGAGTCTTACGGTTCTCTGTTATTATTGTGTTAGTGCGTTTTCAAAATTTGTTGATATTAATTTCGAGAATGAAACTATAAATGTGATCAATATCTTGATAGTCTGTAGTTCGAAAATACCATTTAAACTAGAAAAATAGCATGACATGTATTAAATTTGTAAAGAAAATTCATAGTTGCTACATAGGCTATGTAAAGATGCATGAAAAAATATGAACTTAGTTTTTTTGCTGCATTTTCAGGTATGGCAGACGCGAGTCACTACGAGTTGCTTGACCCAGTGATTGACGCGCGTCACCGTAGCCGCCTCAGTACCGTGCTCCCCCCGGAGGGCGAGGCACCGATAGAGCTTGGGGCGTTTCGGCTACGCACGCCCATCAGGGCATGGAGGCTGCACCGAGACTGGATTCCGAGGCATGTGCAGTTGTGACCTTCATGCACTCAATCGCGGTCTGATTATTTTGTGTTGACTCATGTTTGTTCTTAATCGTTTGGAGGCAGGTTGAGAGCGGCAGGCCTCCTTCCACTAGCGAGGATGGTGGAGGCGACGTGGGAGGGCAACCAGGACCAGCGTGCTGGTCGTACGTCTAGGCGTTTTCCATACGACCGGGCCCTACTAACAGCGCTGGTTGACCGCTGGAGGCCGGAGACCCACACGTTCCACCTCCCGTGCGTGGAGATGGCGCCGATGCTACAAGACGTGAGCTACCTAACTGGGTTGCCTGCACAGGCGCTCGATGGCGGCGCACGACGTCCCGGCCACGTGGCGCACAGACCTCCTAGCCAGGTTCCAGTACACCATCAGTTATGCCAAGGCTTGGAGGGCAAAACAGAAGGCATTGGAATCAAGGTTCGTCACGTTTGAGAATTCCTACCACAACCTCCTAGGCAACTCCGAGTCATACAAGACAAGAATCCCGGCACTCATGTCGACATTCAAGATGCCACGCATCCGGAGTGGCCTAATAAGAGGGTACTACAGCGAGCATTCTTCGCCTTTGGTCCATGCATTCCGGCACTGTCGTCCAATCTTGTGCATCGATGGCGCATTCCTGACTTGGAGGTACAAGGGCCAGATACTGACTGCAATAGCGACGGACGGAAACAATCAAGTTCTTCCCGTGGCATTCGCTTTCGTTGAAAGCGAGAACACGGACGGGCGGCTGTAGTTCTGAAGAATGTGAGGATTTACATTGTGCGAGACCGTCCCAACGTATGCCTCATACATGATCGCACGCGGGCACGCTGCATGCAATAACTCGGCTACAGCGAGGAAGGCGTACCACTTCCATGGCGGATCTGAGAGCGGTGGTGCATGAGGCACTTGGGTGCAAACTTCTATAAGCGGTTCCGCAACAAGGACTTGATGAACCTATTCAAGCGCTTGTGCAACCAGAACCAGCAGCGTAAGTTTGAAACACTCTGGAAGATTCTGGACGATCGGACCCAAACCCACAGAAGGGAGGCAGCGAGAAGGGCCGCCCCAAGCGCTGACCAGGCCCCCCAAGCATTGCCATAGCTACCCACAGACGCTCCTAGTGTCACGAGGAAGAGCAGGGGGCGCAGGTCAAATGCCTCTCGGTGGATTGAGCACGAGCCTAAGGAGAAGTGGTCATTTGCTACATGACAGGGGTGGTGCTCGATATGGTATCATGACAACCAACCTAGCTGAGGTCTACAACTAGGTCATGCACGGCGCCAAGTGCCTCCCTTTGGTTGGTATTGTGGAGGCAATTCTCCGCGGTACTACAAACTATTTTGTTAACAGATACAACAATGCGTCGCTCGCCATGGCAAATGATGAGTACTCTACTCGCCATGATCACCGCATACATGGAGGAGAAGAGCAAGAAGGGTGAGATGCACGGGCATTCAAGATGGCACGAGGAGCTTAGCCGAGATAATGTGTAGGGCTAAGGGCGTCGCGGGACTAACGGCGTGAGGATCACCATGAGTGCACGCTACGCGCGATAGTTGCGTATGCACTTGTAACAAGCCCCTTCTTACGCATAGGCCTGCTCCCATGTCATGGCGCTTTGTTCGACGGTGGCGCGACATCCCGGCGATACATTTCTCACTATTTCACCAAGGAGGCGGTGATGCAAATATGGAGTGGAGAGATGTATGGTTACACCGTTGTTGGCCATTTCACTGGCCATCCCACCTGGGAGCAACTAATCTGGGCCGCGGACATTGCTAGGCTCAAGGAAAGGTTGGCGGCGGCAGTGCGGCGCATCGAGCGATATGGGCGGCGGCGGACGTCGCACGAAGAAGTGCTCCATTTGCAGGGAGTCTGGGCACACCTTTAAGACATGCCCCACGCGAGATACTCAGGACCAAGGATACATCGGCATTCCGGACGTCGCCGCGGGGACCTCATCCGGTGCCCCGACTAGAGGCAGTTGAGGTCGCGACCACGAGAAAAAATGGACAGTACTAATATATTATTATCAATGTTGTGAATTATCATTTCAATTAAGTGTTATGACGTTCTGCTGCAAGTTCTGTAATATCAGTGTGTATGAATTCCCAGGCGAATCGCAATATCACTTACCTTCCCCTTTACGAATCGTTCATACCTCAAACGTCCTCGCTAAATTCTCCAAAAATTTACCGTAGTAGAACAACATATGACGATGATAAAATGTTATTACGAGTCTAACAGATTTTGTACCGTTTAAAATTTATGAAAATCACAAACTGCCTAAGTGGAATAGGGAAAATCAAAAGCTGGCTAGGGCTGAGGTATATATCGCTAGTTGAACTGGCGATATGGACATATTTTTGTAATTTTTTGAAATAACTATTTATTTTTGTAAATATCTTTTAAAATAATATTATTTTTAAAAAAATTCTCCACCGAAGCGCCCCCCCCCCCAAGTAGAAGCTCCATTTCTTTTCTCCAAGTTCGGCACTACCATGCTCTCATCCTCCTTCTTTCTCCAAAAACCGACAGCAGCTCATCCTCCTCCTTTCTCCCATTTCCTCCCCTATAAGAACACCTGCAGCCCACTAACTCTACACACACCCCTACTGCGTGCAAGACTCATCTAGACACATGCATACATCCATCCAACTTCCCCCTACATGCATGCACTGGGCTCCTTCCATGCTGACATCTTTTTTTTCGGCACCACTCGGCACAACACATGCACGTTCTAGTGCTGCCATGCACTAACCCACTAACAACCCCACTTCTAGTCATAGCACTTTTGCACATGTTCATCTCATCCTTCTTTTCTCCTTCAAATATCCATCAAAATTGAAGAACTTAGCTATGCATGTTACACAGCGGCGTTCGTCGTCGCAAGAGCAAGCCATTCATCTAATTAGTTCTTGCATGCATTGACCGAAGCTCCTCCACCTCGGTTCTCCATCTCTGGTCATCCGTTCGCCAAGCCACCCACGACACGGTGAGCCCCTCGGCTTCCTCTTCGTACTCCCAGCATTCACCCCTCTCCCTCGCTTCCGTTTCTCCGCAATCGAGATTTCTCCGTCGCGGACCGAACAGCATTCCGCCATTGTTTCTAGCGCCGTCGACCATCCCGGTAGCATCATCACCACCGTTGGCTTCGCCTCCGACGTTCTTCGTCGTGCTTCCCTCGCCTTCGTCGAAGCATCGTCGGAGCCCCGTCACTCCATTGCGTCCCGATGCCTGTTTAGCGCGTCGTCGTCGCGCCGGATCTCCGCCGGCGACGCGACCACCACCTTTGTGTCTGTCTCGCTCCCAGGAATTTATTGTGCTAGTTCACTGGCCGCCCCTCCCTTTCCCTCACCGGTGCCATCATTTTTGCCCGAATCTGCACTATTCATGTCTGATTTTCTATATTTCATGTGAGCATAAACTTCCAGATTTCCATTCTCCTTCATACGAAATTCGATTCCATTGATTCTTGGTTCTAAATTCATCTAAATTCAGCCCCTCTCTTTCGCTTCTAATTTCGTAATTTTTTGATTTTATTTGGATTTGTTGTATTTATTTGGCTCTTTTCGCACATGTAGATTCTGGCTTCTCTGAGGAATTCCTAGAACCGTCTGTCGAAGCATCTCAAGCCTTCAACGGAGGTAAGTCGTAGAGCTTTGATCATATTAAACTTATTTTATAAAATTATATTGTTTTATATCAACATGCATAGCTAGTTTTATAATAAATGCTTTCGGGAATAGTTAAATGCTTAATTGTCATTATGTCTCCTTGTATAATTGCTATTGACATCATGTACCCTTGAATGACATAAATCTTTGGACACCATAGGATGGATTATTTTAGTTGAACATATTGTAGTACCAACATGGGTATCATGTTATGCTTAGCCATGCTTAGTTGCGACGGGCTCATGATCACATATTCTTAAATGATTAATCTTGACTTAATGATATATGGAATTGTGGTGGAGCCACTATTGATAAAATTGGTTGTTCCATGGCAAGAGTTGTCATTTGACCGGGTTGAACAAAAATGATTTCATACTCAGGCGAAGGATCGTGCAGTAAAGGGGGTGTAGTTAGCACATTGTGGGTTCGTGGTAGTTTCGTCTGAGTAATCCCTAAGGACTTAATTTTGTGCGCTATTGATCTGGGTCATATCGTGTAACCACAAGTCTATTTATGTGGGTAGACCTGGCCAACTAATTAGTGATGTATTAGTTTGGTTTTGTCGGGTTGTGTGCTTTCCGAGTCACAGATAGATTCACACGGCGCAGTAGAGGGAGCTTCCGGTAGATGGTCAGTCCAAAGGAAGTGAAACCTTAGAGGGCAAAACTGGGT
Source organism: Ampelocalamus luodianensis (assembly GCA_036346255.1). Classification (NCBI taxonomy): domain Eukaryota; kingdom Viridiplantae; phylum Streptophyta; class Magnoliopsida; order Poales; family Poaceae; genus Ampelocalamus; species Ampelocalamus luodianensis. The sequence goes on along the minus strand of CM070626.1, from coordinate 26,674,597 downwards.
TAAGACAGAACTTTGTAAAAACTTTGTGGTAATCACTAAGTCGCACACATCGGAAGTGTGTTAAACGAACATTATAAGATGATTACCTCTTGTGGGTCAAGCTGTACAACCTTTGCAGAGTGTAAAACTATTCGAATAGCCGCATCCCCGGTTACGGACAATGCCTGGTGATTGCACACGAGGGGTAGATTTTCTCAAAAATGTTGGAATGGTTTGGATGGGAAGCGATCGGGTTGTTGGAAAGGTTGGGAAGTGAACAGGGTATTCACTAGTTGCTTCAAAAGAACTTGTTTACTTATTTATTAATCTTTCAATTTGTACTTTTTAATCTACTTATTGTATTTACTGTTAATACTACTTTCTACCAAAAAGCCATATTTCCTGCATGAATACTATTTGCATACTTTTCCCTACGACTTACTGAGTACATTCGAAGTACTCACGGCTTTATGCCCTCTGGTTGATCAGTCTCCACAAAAAAACCTGGATACACCGCACTCTTTGAAGAGGAGTACTTTGAAGACTACGTGAATTAGGTTGCGTCCTCCACTCGATTGCATGTGGGCATGTCGGGTGGCTACCACGAGATATTTTGGTTCCGTTGCACGTTTACTCTGTGGTCTTTAGCCCTGCGTGGCAAACTCTATAAGACTTGACCATAAGGTCCTTTTGCTACTAATTAATATTAATTTGCCTACTTCATCTTTAATTCGTTGTATAGTTGTGATTACATCAATGTTACAACTGTGTGAGCTAGCTACTGATCTGGGACTAGTTCAAAATGCACAACGGGTTTTGGGGTTGTATACCTAGGGTCCCGACAAGGTGGGCGCATGCTCCTAGGGTAACAAGGCCCATGAGCCCAAGTGGAGGTGGCATAGCACCCTTTCGATTCGGGCTCAGAATCAGCACCGGATTGATTTGGTGATTGTGGTGTGTATAGAAGTAATTTGAAGGTAGGGATAGATCTGTTTGAAAGAGGTCGAGATAATCTTTCAATCAAATACTCGTGCACCTCAAACGGAGTCCGTATGTGAAAGTTACGCTTGTTTGAAGTCAGGACTGTCTCCGGAGGCCGAATTGGATCTTAGAACATTTCTAACTTGAACTCTTACTTGGCTTGTACAAAAAGTAACATGAAAATCTTCCTTGTACCATGACGTGAAGTAGAGGTTGTATCCGGAGGGTTGATGTCCTCATCACCAAGTTGTTCAAGTCTTCGTCGGCGTATATTTTGATGCCACATGACCACCTCGACCTTGCTGATGTAGTGCTTCCCAACGTCGCGCGCGTCTGCGTCGGCGTGTAGAGGAGGAGACCGAGGCCACGCCGCCCGTTCAAGGAACATGAGGCGCGCGCATGTCTTGGGGCGCGAGACAAGCCCGAGGCGGCGATGAAACAAGCTGTGTTCGGCGAGGAGACACATACATACATCCTCCCCTTTGGCGGGCAACAGGTGGAGGAAGCCAACCCGTCAAGGCTCCCTTCTTCAGGTTCTTGATTTGGTTGGAATGCACTGATTCATCCACCATATGAGTTTGTTTCTTGCTCCTTAGAATTCAGTTTGCGATCTTTTTCACCTTAATTGATTCGTTTCCATGAGTTATCCAAGAGATACTCAATTGTTCTGGGTGAAGGACATGTCCGTAGTATATTTATTTAGAGGAGTTCAGCTTGATTGAGATTTGGGATAGATTCATGCTAGGGTCAATTAAGTACTCGCAGGTGGCTTTAGATTCAGATTTGACATCTTGTTCTTGGGCACTTTGCCAATCAAGTTGAACAGAGCAGATAATTGAGTTGATGCAATTTTAGTTAGATACTCACATGTGCTTCCATTGCTCCTGATTGTTGTTTGCTAATCTCTCTCTCTCTCTCTCTCTCTCTCTCTCTCTTTTTTTTTGATGTACCTAATTGCTCATCCTTAAACCAGCCCTTCAATAAAAATAAAAGAGTAGGATCGCATGGGCTTGAGGTGGCTATCCTGATTTGTTGCATGGTGCTGTTATGTTCCACTACTTCTTGTCGGCGTTGCTAAGTAATGGCAAAAGTGACCTGTGTCATGCAGCACCTGAAGCCCTTCTCGATATGCCCCTCTAAAGCTGTGATTTTAGTTTGATCGGTTCATGCATTGGATGGGTCTTTGATTTTGTTTTCTTCCTGACATTATGTGGATTCTTTTTTTCTTTTCTTTGAGCAGTTGAAAAAGTCTAGAGAATTGTGTAGATTGTAACATCCTAATTTTCTGAGTTTTTAAAAAACTTTTGTTTAGTTAGTAGTTGGAAAATTCATCCTTAAGTTTTATTTGAATTTTATAACAAGCTAAATATGGACTTTTAGTATTAAAACCATTTAATATGAATAATTTCAACATCAACAATTATCAAAACTATTTTATTTGGATTCTATGAGCTTAGCTATATTTTCTAGAATTTTTTCGAGCTTATTTACTATTTTCTATTGGTTATTTGAATTCTCAGTATTTTCTAAATTAAAAAATGTATTAAAATCTTAGTTAAAACCTTGGGCTAAAACCCAATCCATTCAGCCCAACTCCCTCCAAAGCCCAGCCCCTTTCCTTCACTTTCCCGGCCCAAATCCGTGCACAGCCCAGCTCGCTCGCGCGCCCCCATACCCACTGACGTGTGGGCCCCACGCCTTTGTTGTCTCCACGTCGTCATCTTCTTCGCGCGAAGCCTCACGTTCGTCCGCCATTGCTGAGCTCGAAGCTCCGTCCGACAACGCAGATTTTTTGACTAAACCTCTTCTAGAAACTGCGTAGAATCTTATCCATATCTCTCTCGTACCCAGTCTCGATTAGAATCTTATCCCAATTTCGTTTCTATCTCCAAGTTCTTCGCGATTTTATCTCAGACTCTTTTGAACTCTGCCGCTAATACGCCGCCCTAGCCCCGCCCAGACCCTATAAATAAGACCCTTGGGATCGCATTGCCGCCCACACCAAAACCCCTCAAGTCTCCGCCTCCCTAGAGCCTTAACACCGCCATAATCTAGCTTCTAGGGTTTTCAGCCAGAGGTTGATTTCTTCGAATTCCTCCACCGTCGTTGCTGCTTTGTCGACGTTCTCTACAACACTGAGTTCGCCATCGCAGCTGCTACCTCCAGCATCTTGCCTCGTCGTCAAGGCGTCGCCAGATCCAATCCCCGACAATAACCGAAGTGCTCCGCCGCCAAAAGCTCACCGCCGGTCACCTCAATCAATCTTGAGCACCAGTATCTCTTTAGATGCGCATTAGCCTCCTCGTCACACCAGTACCCCTCGCCGTCGGTGCCACACCGCCGTTCGCCATTGTCTCGCAAACCTAAACACCTCATCGTCGGCCAAGTGACGTGGCAAGCCACTTCATTGCCCACATTACCTTCTATGCTGATGTGTCGCCCATGTATTCGTTGAGTCAACGCCTCGTCAGAGCGTGTATGTGCATCCAAGTCAGCGTCCTGGTCAGCAGCTATTGCCTGCGTGTCAGATCCCGATTGGTCCACGTGCGCGTATGCGTGGCAAACCTCAAAAGATCCAAACCTCGGTGGACTTGGTCCATGTGAACCGTGTCATTGCCATATGGGTCCCACATGTCGGATTCTCTTTTATTTCTTTTCCGGACGAAATTCCCAGGGCTGACGTCATGCTTGCATCATAATCCGATTTTCTTACAATAGAAAATTAATTCGAATAATCCAGAAAATCTATTTAAGCCTTTTTCTTTAGATTAGATCTTCTAAAAACCATATCTTTTGCATCTGAACTCCGATTGAGCTCATTCAAATTTATAATTCATCTAAATTCGAGATCTATTTATATAAGATTTTTATTTAATTTTTAGAGTTTTTTCTTGTCTATTTTATTTATTTTTGTTTATTTGTTTCGTTTGCAAGTAGACGTTGCTACTTTGGGAGATTTTGAAGAAGAAGGAGTTCATCAAGACCAAGAATAGTACCAAAATCTATTTCAAGGTAAGTTATACCTTTGATCATATTGAACCTAGTTTTCAAAATTATATTGATCCAAAATTATTGCATGTACTTTAAATATTTATTTAAATGCTTTTGGGTTTATTTATTAATCCAATTTGTTATATCTACCTTGCTTATTGTTATGTCATGATCTTTTGTCACCCTAAATTGATTCATTATTTAGTTGATATTATCATAGCACCAACGTGGGTTGGTTAGATATGATTAGTTTGCTTAGCTATGCAATGAGTCCTTATTTCATGTGAGTTGCAAATATAAATTTGACTAAGTGAATAGGGAATTTTGTAATAAAATTATGTGTTGTGTGCTATTACTTGTTGATGGCATGTGTTGCACTTAACCAACCGGGTGGTAAAAGATTTAGACTGAAACAAGTGGTGGATACTATGTGACATGGTGGAACTGTGTGATTGGGAATGATAATCTGTGTGGCATAGTTAAAAATTGAAAGTCTTGCTTTGATCAATTAAGGACTTAACTCTGTGCACCATTGCACTGAGCCATTACAGTACGACCACATGCCTGGTATGGGACGGGCCTAACTTAGTAAGTTATGGATTCTCGGCGTTGACGAGTCAGGTAGTAGGTTAGACTGTGTGATGGGATGAAGGTGTGAACTACCATGCAGTTACATCGCGAGACGTTTCGCCGCTTCCCTGTCCAATGGTGTGTGTCGTACCAAACGCTGTGTTTGGGGTGGTATGACGATAAAGCACACTAGGAGTGTCAATGTTTGAGATGAAGTCTCTGAAAAATTTTGTTATGATTAGTGCTTGCAACACTGATTATATCGTGTGGGTAAAGTGTACAGCCTCTGCAGGGTGTTAATTAATCTATTCGAATAGCCGCGTCCGCGGTCATGGACATGCTTGGGGATTTCACACGAGGGTTAGATTTTCATAAAACATTTGGGAAGGGACAGCTGTGTGATCTAAGTCATATGGCTATGTGAATAATATGTTTAGGCTTTGTGTCCTTTGTGAAATAAATTATTAAAATATTATTGTTTATTTATTTTTAAGTTACATTTCAAGCTATTATTGTATTCAATTGTAAATGTTACATTTTTGCAAAAGAACCACAGAAGCCATTTCCTTTGGAATAAACCCGCATCTATACATTGAATTATGTGGTATAACTTACGAGTACGGTTGTGTACTCATACTTGCTAAATCAAATCAACAGAAGTGGAGGAGTCATCGCCTACATTCAAGGAGGAGTACTACGAAGGTGTTGATCGTTAGGTCTTGATCCTAGTCGGTTGCTTGTGGGGAATTGATGGGATTCTGCTGAAGTTTATTCTGTTCCGCTGCTGCTTATTTAATTATTGCGAGCCCTGCGAGGCTTAATAAATGTAAACTCAACCATAATGTCAAAATCATATTTGTTATTTGAATTAATCGTTTATGTTATTATTCGACTTGTGTGGATCGATATTCATCTATGTTGACAATGTGTGCACTAGCGTGATCCTGAACTAGTACAGAATACACAGAGGGTGCAGAATTACATTTTTGGGTCCCGACATAGATATGTAGTTGTCACAGTTGATTCTATGGTTTCTATTGGTGCTGTTTTATTTCTTTGGTTCATCGATTCTTGTGTTGCTCAGGGAAAATGAGTGGTAGGAGCTCGGACATGGTGGCAGAGCCGAGACTATGGTGTTGGCTGTGCACAGCACCGAAGGTGCAGCGAGGACTAGGGTGGAGCTTTACCGGGAGTAGAGGCGCAGAGTCATGGTGTGGCTTAGGTTGAGCCTGGAGACTCAATGGGGTATAAAACATTACCTATGTATAACATGTTATCTGCTTTCGATTTCTACCACAAATCCTCTATTATGTTGTAGGTCATAAACTACTAAGCTTGCTAGGATGATCCTTCTACTAATTTCTTCTAAACGGTAGGAGTGACATGCTTCTAGCAATTGATGGCTACAACTTTATATGTTGTGGTTATTCTCATTTTGGTGATTTGATTTTACTGTCGTTGTGTTGATGACACAATCTGCACCATAGTTTCATCTCACATGTGTTTTTTATATACATCTTTAAAATGTTAGCATTTATATACATCTGTGAAATATTTTCTCTTTCTTGCATGTCGATCCCACTGTAAGTTAATTAGTTTGTTGATCATCATTTTGAACAATGCTTTCAATTGTTTGTAGTGGACATAGTCAATCAGCATCAAACTTCTATTCATTTGAACAAGAATGTATAAATGCAACATAATATTTAGTCATACGTTTGTTTTTCCGTTGCAACACACGAACACCTCACTAGTATAAGATTAAATCCATACCTCTCGTGCAATGCCTCTACGTACGTTAAGGAGAACCTCACCAGGGCTAGCTGCAGCTCAACCGATTCTTGATGTTACAGTACAAGTCTTCGAGCAGCTATCGACAGCTCGACACCGCAATCTCTTCTCAATCACGACTCCTTACGTTATCAACATTCGGACACGATTTGTCCCATTGAGCTGAATATACTTGCCACGGTTGGGAGATTTTATTTTTTCTCAGTGCGAATAGCTGAGTCTCGACTCTCGTCCTATATGCAGCTCTTTTTTTTTCTTAATAGGTAGTCCCACAAACTTACAGTTGATAATTACAATTATTTTGAAGGCTCAGCAGTTCAATTAGCCATCCATTAACCATGTTGAAGGCTCAGCGGTTGGACTAGCCATAAATTAGCCGTTTCATACCAATAACCAATGGCAAGGTCCGACGAGTTTTTGGCTAAAATAATATTGTTCTGTAATGAAATAGCAAAAATAGCTTCCGAACGAAATGGCAAAAATTACACTCTTACCGCTCGAAAATGGGTAGGTAGCCTGCTGCAGTGTTTTTGTGTGTTAGAGGTGTCATTTTTATCATTTCATTCACGAAGAAACTAGATTTGCTATTTAATTCTAAAAACTCAGGACCGGCAACCCTGGAGTCTGATATAGTGTAGCCTGCACATCGATCTTTGTTATGGAATGACAGTACAGATCGCTCTAGGTTAGCTACACTAACACAGGATCCAAAGGATTTGATGATGGCCCTGGGAGATGTCAAAATAGTTAGGGACAAGAGATCAAGATAGGATGCCTCATGAGCTATCTCAAAATGCCGAGACATGCCCACAGCTCAGCCAAATTTCAATCGCACCCGTCTTCCTAGCAGTTGAAGTTCGACACGCACTACTATGTTACAATAATAACTAGCAGAGTACACATCTGCACCAGAAACACAAACTTTGTATGAAATAAGAGTGTTGTGGAGAAAGGCGCGAGGGGCCGCAGGATGTGCATGAACAGTATCATAGGTACTGTAGCAACACGTGACGGTATCCGTTGGTATTGTAGCACCTTTATTTCCATACATGCTGATTGGTTTTCTAGAATAAAGAATAGTTGGTTAGGTAGATTATTTTGATATTCCTTATCTATCTAGTTATTGTCAGGAATATAATCTTATTTATTAGGAAGGTTATTTTTAATAGTTAAAAAGATTAGATTTGATTGATAGGTTTTCTTATAGATTATTTCTTAGGCGTCAAATCGGATTGTCACTATAAAAGATATAGTATGTATCCATTATCAATCAAGCAATGAGAAATAAAAGTTCAACTAAACCTCAGAGCTTCGCTACCTCGACAGGGAAGAGCCCTACCGGCGGTTAGATGAGGGCGAGTGCCCTACCCTCGGTCCTTGGACCCATATACAACCGACGACCATAACATTTGGTATCAGAGTCACCCATCATAGCTTTCGATGTCGAACTATCTCCCTTCGCCATGTTGAAAGCTAGCAACGAAAAGATAATAGCCTCAATTGACAACATGATGACGATCCTCCAAGAAACATGGACATTGATGGTCAAGTTGAAGAAGCACGAGGAGGCGTCGCGTGCCATTCCAATAGCGACGCTACCATCACCTTCCTCAACGGTGCCACCAACGCCACCCCAGTGGGCATCGCTACCCTTGGTTGCACCCCTCGTGCGGCGCTGCTGGAGAAAGGATGCTGCTGTCCCGCGATGATTTTTTTCACACGACCGATCGATGTTGCATCATAGGCAACATAGAGCGCAGCGACTGAGGGGACAACGTCGCCGTCGTGTCTTTCCTGCCATCGTCACGCTCCATGGCAGTAAAGGCGTAACTACTTCCTCACGTTGGTTGCTCATGCCGCAAATGTCTTCCTCAACGCCACGACATGCTAAGGCGCTTCCTCCTTAGGCGTCATACGTCGGAGTGTCGCTGATTTGCTCTCAAACGAATCGATACTGGTACCGGATACTCTTCTCAACATGGGGCTACCAAGGACTTCAACTGTGACCACCACTGCAGCTCGAGGACGAGCTGTCTCACCGCAAGTGGTGTAATGTTGTGGGGAAAGGTGCGAGGGGCCGTAGGATGTGCGTGAACAGTACCATGAATATTGTAGCAGCGTGTGAACAGTGTCTATTGGTATTGTAGCACCTTTATTTCGATATATGCTGATTGGTTTCCTAAAATAAAGAATAGTTGGTTAAGTAAGTTATTTTGATATTCCTTATTTATTTAGTTATTGTTAGAAATATGATCTTATTTATTATGAAGGTTATTTTTAATAGTTAGAAAGATTAGATTAGATTGATAGGTTTTCTTATAAATTATTTCTTAAACGTCAAATCGGACTGTCCCTATAAAAGAGATAGCATGTATCTATTATCAATTAAGCAATAAGAAATAAGAGTTCAACTAAGCCTCAGAGCCTCACTACCTCGACAGGGAATAGCCCTGTCGGCGGTTAGATGAGGGCGAGTGCCCTACCCTCGGTCCTTGGAGCCGTACCCAACCAACGACCACAACAGAGAGGGTGAGGGAGAAGATAGGGACGGGGGAGTGGGTGGAGCGGCGATGACAGAGCATAGGGCGAGAACGGAAGGGAGAAGGGGAATGCGATGCGTGGGGCTCTGCAAGCGCCAAGGGACGGGTGGCACACAAGGACGACCGGTGGCGAGGGTGGTTCTGGCGACAGCGAAATCGAAGGCGAGCAAATCAAGGGCGACAGACCGATGCGGGTGCAAGGTGGGGCGAGGGCGGGATCCATAGGAAGAAGGGCGGGACGGCGATGGTATAGATGCGAGGAGCAGCCACATTCGGGATGCGTCGTGGCTGACATGGTGATCTCAGTGCGCGTGGGGTTTTGTTGCCTTTTTTACGTACATAGGAGTGAGATGATCCTCCCACTGCGCGAGGGTAAACTCCCTCTTTCTTTAGTTAAGATAACTATCTACAAGGTAATACGCTGTGTTATACGCATGGTTCGAGACATTTAATCGGATCGAAGGTACTCCGATAAGTCTGCATTATAGTATCGAACCGTAGAATCTAATATCCTACCTCATTCTACCAAATAATTAGATTTGTAGTTGCCTATATTATAGTTGTTACATAATAATTAACACAAGTTGTCTATATAATGCATATTTTTGTGTACGTACTATAATGTCATGCTTTGAACTATAATTTAAAAGCTTTTATTTACAAAAAATATAGTGAAAACAAAATATTATTTGTTGTTTATACAAATAATTATTATATATGAACGATGGACCTTTACAACAAAAGGATATATACTGAGTAATTTTTAATAATTAATTATTAGAATCAGTAGAATCATGTAGAATATTTATGAACTATGTTTGACCTACAAAAGTTTTTGCCAGAATCACATTGGTATTAAGATTCTATCACATTAAAATTCTACATAGGATTGAATTGTTCCGCTCAATTTGGAATTGTGAAGCCTTAAGACTTTAGACACTGATCCGTATTCTGACAACCTTGTACGGCCGGTTAGCCCATTTGAGTCCTGTCCAATCGTTTATAAACTATGTTTGGCCTACAAAAGTTTTTCCCAAAATCACAACGATATTAAGATTCTATCACATTAAAATTCTACCTAGGATTATATCGTTCCATTTAGGATGTAGGATCGTAAAATCTTAAGACTTTAAGACACGGATCCGTATTCTGACAAACTTGTACGGCGGGTTAGCCCAATTGAGTCCTGACCCGGATCCGTATCACCGAATTCACCTAGACATGGCCGTGGCCCGTGGGCCCGTGGCTATTTTCCTCATGGGCCCTACTCTTTAGATGGGCTAGGTCGGGCCCTTACACAATTACACGGCCGGTAAGCCCGTTTGAGTCCTGGCCCTATCTGTTTAAAGCCAGCCCAACCGTATCCTTATCCCTTTTGTTTTGGCCCTTTTGGTATGACCCTAAGTCAGCCCATCAAAAAGCCCAACCTCCTGACCCTTTAGGCCTAGCTGCAGAAGACACTAATGAAGAAAAATTTCGTCCGTTTCAATCCTTTTATACATGAATTCTGCCCAACCTGACGCTAGCATCTTAGCATTTTTGGAGTAGCAAATCGGGGTAATCTTCTACAATAGCCGGTGCAGCTCTCTCAAGTCGCAACTCTGAACACAACATCTGTTTTGTAGTAGCAAAACTGCAACACTCGATATTTGATGAAATCGTTTCAGATTATCTGATGGACATGTCGAATATTTTTTGCACGCTTGTACTTTCCTTCTTTTTTGCTAATCTAACGAGTTTCTTCCTATCAATTGTAGTCACCGAAATTTTGAACTTTTTTAAAAATTCAATGTAATGGACTAATGGTTCTTGATAGCGAATGGCATGCAGAATAAATTCTCAACAGATAAGAACTCGGGGAAAACAAAGGGAAGAGAAATGTGGGTCAAATCCAGGCCCGCAAGATCAAAGCCCGAAGGCATCACGGCGAGCAGACATGCAGACCACTTGTCTTGTGCTCTCCGTGCACACTACCATGCTTCCTTCCTCTTCATCCAGAGCATCGGCTTATTGTGCACGGATCCAAAAAAACGCAAGAGCAAAAAAGTAAGAAAAAAACAGAGGAAAAAAGTACATGTTCTTAGGCAAGATTTTGCAGTTGATCAGATAATTGTAGTCTGAATTTTCGGGTCAACACATCATTGAGTTTCTGTGAAGGTTTATCCTCACATCAACCGGAGAAAACCTTGTTCATTTTTTTAAATGAATGAAACAACCGAACAAAATCTCCAAGAGAACAAACAAATGAAGGGACCACAGAAAAGGTGAGCAAAAGCACAGAAATCATCGCTGGATTGGGCAGGCTCAGAAGGATCCATTGGTTTCTCTCAATCAGGAGGAGGAAACCAGAGAGTTGGTTTCCATCCCTCAGAAAATCCCTTATCGTTACGCATCACAGCCACCGACGCAAGATTGAGCAACGAAAACAAAATCAAGAAACCAAACAAGCATCCCGGATTGCAAAGACAGGAAGAAGAAAAAACGCATCATCCCTCTGCACTACAAGAAGAAGAAGAAGAAGAAGAAGAGGACCAATCATCCCACTGCACCAAAAGAAGAGTAAGATCGTACCCATGGGGAACGAATGCCGATGACGGCGGCGCTCGGGGTAGAGGAGGATGGAGAGTGGACGGCGTGGCAGGAGAGCTCGGCAAATATATAGTGGAGATTGGTAGACTAGGGTTTTGGGAGAATTGGATGCTTCTCCTACTGTTTTGTACAGCCCAGTTGAAGAAAGGCCTGGTCCAGCTTCTACATAAGGAAATGAGCCCAGCAGGCCTAGCATAATTTCGAAGTTAGCACTATTCCCTATTTTCCATGGCTAAATCGCCGGCCACCGCACTCGTCACAACGTCTGTGAATCGGTCTAGCACACTAGCCAAACAAGAGGCCCATCCCTTACATAGCTACCAAACTTAGCTAAAGCCGGAAATGCTTCGAGGAATTTTTAAAAAATATATTATTATTATTAAAGATATTTACAAAAATAAATAGTCGTTTAAAAAAATTACAAAAATGTGTATCATGCTTGATTGAACTAGCGGCGAGGAACCTATCAGCCGGTTCAATTGGCGACGAGGAACTGTCGCCGCTCCGTGGCAGACGACTACCCAAACGCTGCGATGAGCCGCGACCACTTGTCCCAGCGGATGTACATGCGTAGCTTTATACAAGATGGCTTTGCACTGTCTCGCGAATTTTTTTAGCCGTATTGGCATATTTTCATCATGTATTTATAGGAATAACTCTTTCGAATTTCTTTTGCAAATATAGCCATCTGCCGCACGACCACCGTGTGGCATCCCCGCCCGCCACGTGCCCCGTTGCCGCACGGCCGTCGTGCCGGAACGCGCCTGAGCTTGTCACGTGTCCCTGGATTAGGGTTTAGGTCAAAATTAGGGTTTAAGTCGATTAGGGTTTCTGTGTTATTTGTAGAAATTTTAAAATATAACAAATGAGTTTCAAAAATTATAAAAATTTATGTGGAGCCTCCCGACACAATGTATTTGCTTGTGTAAATTTGTCATAATTTTATTTGTTCAGAATTTTTCTCACAATTTCATATAAGAAGTACGAAGTTGTAAATGTAGAAAATGAGCTCCAAAAATTATGAATTTTATTTTGAAGGCTCATCACGCAGTGGACTTGATTGTGTAATGTTTCGACAATTATATAAGTGTTCTGGAATTATCTCAAAAATTTAGGATTTAGGTTACGAAAATTTGGATTTTAGGTTTCGGCAATTAGAGTTTCATGATTTCGTGTGACTTGTAATGTCTATAAAAAAAACTATATTGCAACTCCATTGGCGATGTCGATATATAATATGGCGCAGGAGTACACACGTAACAATCAAAATACGTGTACAAATATAGCAAAACGACGAGATGAATACAAATATACCAAAATATAATCGCATAACACGGGATACAATATGGCTCACTCATCTGAGCCACTACCCTTTGCTTGTTCCGGCTGCCTCTACGTGCGCCTAGATGTTTTTCGTTGGGCATGTCCCGCGAGATATGTGAGCCGGTCCAAAGAGCGTGTTTCGGCTCGAAAGGGGTATGGAGACTGGTTGAGTAGGCAGAAGTGGACCATTAGGCTGAGTCTCGCCCAGCAGAGTCTGGTAGGCATACAGATCATCTTGATGAGGCATGTCGACCTGGGGGCCACCTCCAAAGAATTCATGAACAACGAACTCCATAAATGCACTCCCAGTTTGTGCCTGCAACTCCGGTTGTGCGGATGAGCTCTGTCTGGCCTTGGATGCACGATGTGCCAGCCCACCTGGAGGAGCTCTGCCCTACGTACGCTCCAAACCCTGGCTGCCACGGTCCAAACCCTGATGGCGTGTACTGCTCCCTAGTAGGAGTTGTGAGGTAGGAGTTGGGAGGACTGTATCATCATCATCAGTTGACATAAACTGACCATCACCCTCACGGTCAACTGAAGGCTGCAAGACAGAACGATGTCAATACAAATAAACACTCTGAACGTAAACTGAGAATCTCGTATCTCCTAGATGTGTAGTGCAGATGACCGATGGGGAGCACTAGTATGTGTATCGAACACGGACGGTAGAAGTGATGCATCCCGACGAACCAACGGAGGGAGAACGACATGATGTTAGCGGAACATAAGGCATAACCAAAAAACAGAACGTAGATTTGTACGTGACTTACTGTAACATCCCCAATTTCAACTTGTGTTGTAAGTGTAAGAAAATGAGTAGAAATTAAAACTTTTTCTTACATCATGTGTTTCCTGTGTGTACTAAACAATTATTTCACCAGAGTATGGAAATACAAAGTCACAAGTCATTGATCATCTCTAGGAAATATTTTCCTAAGTTCTTGGGTTGATATGTGACCCCTCGAAAAATTTCACACTTTTGAGAAATTGATTGAATAGTTTTATGGGTCAGTCAAACTTGCTTGACTCATAGTCAAACCCTAGCTCAAAGCATTGTATAATTTACGGAGAAAAATGCTCGGCACAAAAACTCCTAAAAATTTTATACAAGGTCCAACTCGAGGTTAGCAAGCTCTGTCAAGATTTCATAGAATTTGGAGCTAGTTTGCTAGCTCTAAAAGTCCCTTCAAGATCCGGTTCCAATTTAAACCTAAATTTGGTCGGACTCGGGTCTTGGTCACAGAGCCGCTTAGCGTGTCGGGCTCGGTCGGAGTTGAGGCGTGCAGGTGAGTGCAGGCCGTTGAATTTTAAATCCGGCGCTCAAAGACCTCCTCGGGTCTTTGTAAAGGACCTCCCCCGCGCCACGACCTCCTCGGGTTCTTTTACAAAGACAACCCTCGAGGCCTCCCGGGACCTCCTTTGCACCTTTGCAAAGACCACCTGGCGACCTCCTCGACCCTCCACGACCACCCCTAGCGCTTGGGTGATCGTGGGCCATCTCTCTTGAGATCTGCGGCTCGGACCTCCCTAAGTGTTAGGACCTCTAATACTTGGCTCAAGATCAGAGCCCTTGGTTTCAATCCAACGACTCACGACCTCCCGATGGGAGCTCTGTGCTGATTTTAGCCGTTGAGCTCTTTTGACTGGTCCTCTCTGCATCGGGTGGGCTGGGCATTATCAATTTTGTGCATGGCGGTGAAGCGGTGCCTTGTCAACTCTAAGGTGACAAGCGGCTATGTCTTGCCAACATTAAATGTCTGCGGCACCTTTGCTCAAAAGTCTCACGACAACCTACTCCCATCGGTTTAGTGTACTTGGGCTCGGTGCCGGTTGACTTTGCCATCCTTCCCACGGCTATATTTGAAGCTCAAGTTTCCTCTCATAGTTCCTTTAGTCACTCTCTTGCACCTAGCTCATCTCGGTTCTCTTGTGCTCAAACACCGAAATCCATTGCCACCATTGCGGACATTGGAGCTCTCCGCGACCTCAGAAGCCGGTGGTTCAACATTGCAATAGTGGCGATCATCTTGTTCCCTTGGTCACCTCAAGCCTCCTAACTTCGCTTTGTTTGACCTTCACGAGAGGTTGACAAGGTGGGCGCTTCTTTGTTCGTGGCGGGAGCCGTCTTCTTCATCTCCGCGACCTCCGCGTCACGAGCTACGCGACCACTCGGTTCTCCTTCAATCCGGGTGAGTACTTGATTCCAAAACCCGATCCGTTAGACCTCTTGGTTTCGTTTTTGGCGCATTGGGTCTCCGTCGGTCACCTCGGCTAGCCGCCCGGTAGGGTGCACTTTAGCCCTAGCTGTTGGCACCTTTAGGTTCTCCTCCTATTTGGAACTCATCAGTGCCTTTGGTTTCGCCGGCGAGGTCCACATCGCGTGGCAAGCATTGTGCTGCCTTCGGGTTTTGTCGATTCAAAACCTCCGTTTTAAATCATCTTCTTAGGACCACTTTAATGCTCAAATCATTGCTCATCATTGGTGCATTAATTGTGTCCTAATTTGTCGATGGAGTCAGCGTGTAGGCCATGGCCTTAGTCATTAAGTGTTAGTTAGATTCATTTATGGTCAATCATTAGATGCATTAAGTGTCTTAGCGCCTGCATGCGGAGGTCTGCACCATTAAAACCACCTAGGACCTCCTCGGGCTAATCTTAGCTGTTCACGACCTCTCCAAGTTGAGATCTGGGCCTTAGGATCTTTTAGAAAAATCCTAAGTCTCTGGACCTCCCACCATATAGAATCTGGCCGTTAAAGACCTCAGTGGGTTAAATCCCACCCGCTAGGATCACCCTCCTCCTTGGGGTCCTCTTTGCAAAGACCTCCTTGAGGTCCTCGTGCGAAGAGGTCACCCGATCGTTTTGTCAAAAGCAGCCTCTCGGACCTCCTTGGGGTCCTCTTTGCAAAAGTCCTTCCTTAGTCGTTTTCTAAAAACCACCTGAGCCACCCCACCAAGGTCCTCTTTTGCAAAAGACCACCCCTGGTCTTTTGTAAAAAAACCTTCAAAACCACCCGAGGTCCTCTTTACAAAAGACCACCCCTTGGTCTCTTTGTAAAGAGAACCTCGAGACCTCCTCGTCTTTGGTCTTAACCATGAGGACCTCCCGCCTAGATCTGGACCACTCGGGACCTCTCCCATGGAGATCCGAGCCATCGGATCTCTCTCTGCTCTGCTTGTGTTGGAGGGCCTCCCCAGGGACATCTCGGCCGTTAGGACCTCCTCGGTGAGATCCTGGCCGTCAAGACCTCCCATTGTTAAGCTCACCGCTTAGGTCCTCTCCTCCGTCGGATCTAGGCCGTTAAGACCTCCTCGGAAATCTTAACCGTCGGACCTCCCCCTTAGCGAGTTAGCCGTAGGACCTCCTCGTGGGCTCGGGGCGCGAGATCGGATCGGCGTCCACGACCTCCCTAGTGCGCGAGGACCTCCTTCGCGAGTCTTTGTGCATCCGGTGGTGGGCCGTTGGATTCAATATCAACGGCTAAGACCTCTCTAAGCGCGCAAGGTCTTTGCGCCCAGTGCTCGTGCGGGTTTTAGCATCACGAGATCGTGAGCGTGCGATCTTTGATCAACGACCCACGACCTCCCGATTTTATGGGTTTTCAGTTTAGTCAGAAGCTTTTATTTGCACATATTAATTGTTTTAAACTTCAAAATTGCATAACTTTTCTCTGTAGCTCCAAATTTAACAAACTAAAGTTCTATAAATGCATCTGTTAAAGTGCTTTAGCTTAGTATAGGTTTTGCTGTAGTCTTTAATCTGAAATTAATCATGTCTTAGATTTAAAACTTAGAAAAATCATAACTAAATCATTTTAACTCCAAATGACCTGAAATTTTATATGGGTTACCACTATACCAGTAGGTAGCTACCATAAAAGTTTCAGCTTCAAAATCTTTCTAGAAAATATTTTTGCTCTGTGCTAATTATGGTAGAAATTAGGTTTTAGAGAATATCTTTTGCACCACAAATCCAAATTAAGTTTTCAGTTTCTATGTCTAGGTATGTTCGTATTTTACCTTGTGTATAAATTTCGTCACATTTGGATAAATTTTGCTTGCTCTTTTGTTTAAGTGTTGCTCGTCTTATTGGTTGTTTCGCTCTTTCGCTTAGGATTCGATATTTGCGGTAACCAGAAACGACCCTCATAACAAATTGAGCATCGACAAGCGAACAAGCGATTTGATCATTTCCCATTAATCCCATTACTTTTAAAGTCTAATATTTTGTTTAACTTCTATGTATGCATTGCTATTTTGTTGTTAAATTGATTAGTTAGACCTCTAGTTGCATAATCTGTAGGTAAATGATTATCCTCTACTACGAGCCTAGGTTATTTCTTTGTGATTAGAGTTCGTTGGATGAGCTCTTGTCACTTAGTAGCTTTCGAATAAATATTGCTTAGCCATGCCTAGTATCGGTAGTATTGGGCGATCATCGACTTAGTCGGTGATCTTGATCACCTAAATGCTATTATTATTCCATTATGTCCAACCCTTGTGTTTTACCATTTTGCAAATCAAAAGCGAAAACAAAAGTTATATCTTGGCTTGGGCACAATGGTATGTTGGGTGATCTGTTGGGTGTGAATGGAATGGTGCCTAAGTCCCTAAGGACCGAGTTACTTGTGCCATTGATCCAAGCAATTGTGCGTGCTAACCACACGAGGGGATATGGGACCTCTCTTGACTAAGTACTTTGGGAGGTGCTAATTATGAGTGGTCGGTGGGTGTGTGCGTGTGTGTGTTTGTGGTGTGTGCGAGGAGCATTAGGTGTTCGGTTAGGGTGTCTAATGTATCCTTCTCCGTGGAGTTGCGGCTCGTAATTAGCATCGTCCATTGGAAGCGTCTTGTAGACTTAGGCGTGCTGCATACCAAAGGAAGTGTGCTAGCAGTGGGTGGTGGAAAGGCGGTCTATCGTGTGGGTACATTGGTACACCTGCGGGGTTAAAACTATTCGAATAGCCTCGTCTAGGTTATGGACACGCTTGGTTATTTCCACAAGAACTAGACTACAACCTTTTAAAAACTTAAACTTGACATGGGTGGTATGAAGGGTACTTCATGCTATTGTTGTAGTGACTATGGGTTAGGCACTTCTAGGTTGGTTTTGTCATCTATCTATTGTTATAATTGTCTCTCTTTTATTTGAACCATAAAAGTTAATTGCAAACTTGCTTTGAATCTATTAACTTATTGCAAATGAAAACTTGCTTTATCTTTGAAAATAAGTCCAAAGCCTCATCCACTTAAATAAAGCTTGCATGTAGTTAATTATAGTTACATTATCTCACCGTCGGTCTTGCAGTACAAAAACAAGTTTTGTACTCATACGCTTCTTAATATTAATTGTTGCAGAGGAAGAAGGTGAGCCCCAAGGGCCTCACTTTTGTGAGTTGTGTTCTTGTGTTGTTTGGGACGATTAGCTTGGCGGTCGGTTGGTTGCCTTGTGGGTAAAGGCACACCGATTGGCTTTGTTTATCGCCATCTTATGGTCATTTTGCTTCATTGTGTATTTACTTATCTTTATGAATTTTGGCAGTCGGCCTCTCTTTTATAATAACTCTCTTTATATTATCTATGTCTTTGATTTGTTGCTTTTGCTTGGCTCTATGTGTATGAATGGAATTGATGCATGATTTTGTAGCGGGGTGTGTATCTGCAGTGCAGGAAGTATACATATCTCGAGCTTAGTTTATTTGATTTGTCTTGTTAGGACCAAGTGGATGGTTAAGCAGTACAAGCCGAATAAACCAGGGGTCCTCAAAGTTTGGTATCGAGCCATTCCGTAAGTAATAACTTAAGCTTGATCGTCTTTAGGATATTTTGGAAAAGTTAATTTCAAAGTATCAAATGATTTATGAAAGCTTAAGTAAGTTCTCAGATTTTATTCCTTATCCATCTTAGCTTTCTATCTCATCTTGCTCTAATTGAGTTTTAAAATTGTTTTCCTCTCATCCTCTTCTAAAAGATAGTGTTATCGTTTAAATTGGGTTTTGGGAACCAATGAGTTTGGCAAATTGAAATGTTAGCCGCCCTCTATAAGATTTTGAAGCTTAGAAGTTGAAGGTTTTGGCTAGGAGGCTTGGATGCAAAATACGGACAGCGATCATTCGATTTCGGACAGCAAGCTCAAAGGTTTCTAAATAGGGTAGAAAATGAGAGGATAATCAACTAAAACTTGTGGGAATAAAAGGGTAAGATGTGATATTAGTTGGCTAAGTATCTAACACCCCTTATTAGTGATTTTACCCTGTTATTTAGTTATGATAAGACTTAAGTGGTGTGCTGAAATTTGCATTCCTAAACCGATTGCTCGTTCTTTCCATACGAGTTAGTAAATGCAGGGAAGTTGCTCTTGTGATTGAAACTTTGTGCTGATTTTGTGGTTGTTTTGGGCCTTTTGAGTTCATCTCCTAATGAGTTATTGTTTCTTTGCCTTGAGCTTTGGGTTTAATCCTTGTCAGTCTTAGGATCTATCCCACTCCAACTTTGCGAACTCCTAGTCTTTGGCTTTTCTTTCGCGCTTCGACTTCTAGTTTCGGGTTGCTTTGCTAACCCATCTCTTAAATAGCGAGGATGTCGGGACGGACCGGTAGTGACGGAGTTTGGTCACGTTGCCCAGAGGACCGCGGTTACCTCCCTTTTGTTTAGGCTATGGTGAAGAGAGCCACGCGCGAAGGTTGCAATCTGGGAAGGTCAAGGTCTGCCATTGTGGTGAGGAAGGACACTACATCAATGAGTGTACTCTGACACTGCCCAAGCGTGGCGAAGACCACTTGCACGAAATTGCCCGATTGCGAGAATCACTTGTTTCCTCTGCGAGGAAGCAATCACTATCCCAAGGAGTGTAGCATGAACACGGTGATCGCCAAGTCACTAGAACTTCGGCGACTACTTCTTGGTCATCTACAAATATCGCGATCGCCCGATGCGTCCGGACGAAGAAGTTCTCGGGTGATTTGTCTGAGCTGCGGGATGATTACGGTCTATACCTTCGAACTTTCAGTTGTGGTCGAAAATCCCATTGTTCTTGGGGCGATGAGGAAAGTCGAAGGATCGTCATAGCGTCAACCGATAGCCGATGTCACATGTTTCTTACGCAACCGCAAGGTCACTATGCCCTTAATTGTCCTAAAGAGAGTGCGCCACCGCTCGTCCTCTACGGCCGTGCCTCAATCACGTGCACTGCGAGTCGTGTGGCGCGCCCCATAATCTCTCGATGCCACTTGTTTCTTTTGCAAGCTCGGTCATTATGCTAATAATTGTCTAAGAAGCTTGCAACAACCTCGTTTCTTTTCGCGGCCGTGATTCGATCACATGCACTGCGAAACATCGACTGAGGGTTGTTCGTATTCAAGACAACTCTATCTCGGTGGGAAAGCACAGGAGCTACAGATATCGTGTAGGTGCGCTTCTTGTTACCTCTTGCCTGATCTGATTCGGAGCATCTCATTCTCTTGTATCCCCGTCTTTTGCTACTATTGGTGGTCTTTGTTTTGCTCTTTTATCGGTGCGGCACCACCTCGATTTATCAAGCCTTGCTAGCCTACCCCGTTTTCCCCAAGAAGAATGCTACCATCTGGTTTGTCCTCGGTCGTTTGACTTGGTGGCCCCATACGTCCTGTACATCCAAGGGCATCACCTACTAGGTATTGCCTCAAATTTACGTGGCCTAAATGGCCATAGCTCCTCTAACAAACTAGCTGCGGTGGGATGACTCAGTATAGCTAGTTAACAGTGAATCCGTTGTTGGCGGGCCGGCCGGACAAATCGCTCCACCGACTAACAACGATCTTGCACCACCACCCTTAGAATCAAGAAGAATCTCTCGATCTGTCAATCCTTGTTATATCTAGACCTTGTAAGTTTTCCCGTGTCGACTAAAGTGGCACGTTTCCTACCCGTCGAACCAAGATTCATACGGTCACCTTGCGGGGCTCTATATCGCTAGGATCGTGAGCTTGCATGGGGTGCGAAGGCGATCATTTTCGGCCGTGGTTCCATCTTCACCTCTCGATTCGGCATAGCTTGCAGAAGCTATGGGAACTCGTCTTTCTTCGGCCTGACATATCACCCCCAAGCGGATGGTGGGCCAGGAGGTCAACCAAGTTTTGGAGGACATCTGCGAGCTTGTGTCCTTTCTTATGGGAAGCATTGGGAGAAGTGCTTGCCATTCGCGGAGTTTTCTTATAACAATAGTTTCCAAGCCGGTCTCGGCATGGCACCATTCGAGGCCTTATACGGGAGAAAGTGTAGAACCCGTTGGCTAGTGCGAGGCCGGTGAAAGACCTTTCTTTGGCGGGCTCGATTAATGAGGCCGAGGGTCAAGTCCGACTCATTCGTGACCGCTTGCGCGCACGGCTCAATCGAGCGAGAAGAGCTATGCGGATCGTCGTCGTCGTGAGTTGAGCTTTGAGCCCAAGGACTTCGTTTATCTCAAGGTTTCTCCTGCGAAAGGTCACGGCGTTTTGGTGTCAAGGAAAGTTAGCTCCTCGATATGTCGGCCCCTCGTATTATCGAGAAGAAGGAGCTGTTGCCTACAAGTTGGAGTTACTGCTGCACTTGCGGGAGTACATGATGTGTTCCATGTGTCCCGGCTAAAGAAGTGCCTCAGTGTTCCAACAGAGGAAGCTCGTTGGAAACTCTTGATGTCGGGAAGATTTGACCTACTGCGGCGTCTGTTCGCATACTCGAGGAAGCTGAGCGAAGAGCGAGGAATAAGACCATCAAGTTCCTTAAGGTTCGATGGTGAATCATTCGCGGATGAGGCTACTTGGGAGCGAGAAGATCGTCTCGTCAGACTACCCCTCTTTCTTTTAGAGTGAACCAAATCTCGGGACGAGATTTTTGTAAGGGGAGGTTTGTAACATCCCCAATTTCAACTTGTGTTGTAAGTGTAAGAAAATGAGTAGAAATTAAAACTTTTTCTTACATCATGTGTTTCTGTGTGTACTAAACAATTATTTCACGAGTATGGAAATACAAAGTCACAAGTGCATTGATCATCTCTAGGAAATATTTTCCTAAGTTCTTGGGTTGATATGTGACCCCTCTGAAAAATTTCACACTTTTGAGAAATTGATTGAATAGTTTTATGGGTCGAGTCAAACTTGCTTGACTCATAGTCAAACCCTAGCTCAAAGCATTGTATAATTTACGGAGAAAAATGCTCGACACAAAAACTCCTAAAAATTTTATACAAGGTCCAACTCGAGGTTAGCAAGCTCTTGTCAAGATTTCATAGAATTTGGAGCTAGTTTGCTAGCTCTAAAAGTCCCTTCAAGATCCCGGTTCAATTTAAACCCTAAACCAGTCGGACTCGGGTCTTGGTCACCAGAGCAGCTTAGCCGTGTCGGGCTCGGTCGGGTTGGGCACAGGTGAGTGCAGGCGTTGGATTTTAAATCCGGCGCTCAAAGACCTCCTCGGGTCTTTGTAAAGGACCTCCCCCCGCACGACCTCCTCGGGTTCTTTTACAAAGACAACCCTCGAGGCCTCCCGGGACCTCCTTTGCACCTTTGCAAAGACCACCCAGGCGACCTCCTCGGCCCTCCACGACCACCCCTAGCGCTTGGGTGATCGTGGGCCATCTCTCTTGAGATCTGCGGCTCGGACCTCCCTAAGTGTTAGGACCTCTAATACTTGGCTCAAGATCCGAGCCCTTGGATTTCAATCCAACGACTCACGACCTCCCGGTGGGAGCTCTGTGCTGATTTTAGCCGTTGAGCTCTTTTGACTGGTCCTCTCACTGTCGGGTGGGCACAGGCATTATCAATTTTGTGCATGGCGGTGAGAGCGGTGCCTTGTCAACTCTAAGGTGACAAGCGGCTATGTCTTGCCAACATTAAATGTCTGCGGCACCTTTTGCTCAAAAGTCTCACGACAACCTACTCCCATCGATTTCGTGTACTTGGGCTCGGTGCCGGTTGACTTTGCCATCCTTCCCACCGGCTATATTTGAAGCTCAAGCTTCCTCTCATAGTTCCTTTAGTCACTCTCTTGCACCTAGCTCATCTCGGTTCTCTTGTGCTCAAACACCGAAAGCCATTGCCACCATTGCGGACATTGGAGCTCTCGGCGACCTCCGAGCTCCGGTGGTTCAACATTGCAATAGTGGCGGTCATCTTGTTCCCTTGGTCACCTCAAGCCTCCTAACTCGCTTTGTTTGACCTTCACGAGAGGTTGACAAGGTGGGCGCTTCTTGCTCGCGTGGGAGCCGTCTTCTTCATCTCGGCGACCTCCACCGTCACCGAGCTCTGCGACCACTCCGGTTCTCCTTCAATCCGGGTGAGTACTTGATTCCAAAACCCGATCCGTTAGACCTCTTCGGTTTCGTTTTTGGCGCATTGGGTCTCCGTCGGTCACCTCGGCTAGCCGCCGGTTGGGGTGCACTTTAGCCCTAGCTTTTGGCACCTTTAGGTTCTCCTCCCTATTTGGAACTCATCAGTGCCTTTGGTTTCCGCCGACGAGGTCCACATCGCGCGACAAGCATTGTATGCTGCCTTCGGGTTTTGTCGATTCAAAACCTCCGTTTTAAATCATCTTCTTAGGACCACTTTAATGCTCAAATCATTGCTCATCATTGGTGCATTAATTGTGTCCTAATTTGTCCGTGGAGTCAGCGGCGTGTAGGCCATGGCCTTAGTCATTAAGTGTTAGTTAGATTCATTTATGGTCAATCATTAGATGCATTAAGTGTCTTAGCCGCCTGCATGCGGAGGTCTGCACCATTAAAACCACCCTAGGACCTCCTCGGGCTAATCTTATTTGTTCACGACCTCTCAAGTTGAGATCTGGGCCTTAGGATCTTTTAGAAAAATCCTAAGTCTCTGGACCTCCCACCATATAGAATCTCGGCCGTTAAAGACCTCAGTGAGGTTAAATCCCACCGCTAGGATCACCCTCCTCCTTGGGGTCCTCTTTGCAAAAGACCTCCTTGAGGTCCTCTGTGCGAAGAGGTCACCCCGGTCGTTTTGTCAAAACCGCCCTCTCGGACCTCCTTGGGGTCCTCTTTGCAAAAGTCCTTCCTTAGTCGTTTTCTAAAAACCACCCTGAGCCACCCCACCAAGGTCCTCTTTTGCAAAAGACCACCCCTGGTCTTTTGTAAAGAAAACCTTCAAAACCACCCCAGGGTCCTCTTTACAAAAGACCACCCCTTGGTCTCTTTGTAAAGAGAACCTCAGGACCTCCTCGTGCTGGTCTTAACCATGAGGACCTCCCCGCCTAGATCTGGACCACTCGGGACCTCTCCCATGGAGATCGAGCCATCAGATCTCTCTCTATGATAGCACTTGTGTTGGAGGGCCTCCCGAGGGACATCTCGACCAGTTAGGACCTCCTCGGTGAGATCCTAGCCGTCAAGACCTCCCATTGTTAAGCTCACCGCTTAGGTCCTCTCCTCCGTCGGATCTAGACCGTTAAGACCTCCCTGAAATCTTAACCGTCCGGACCTTCCCCTTAGCGAGTTAGCCGTAGGACCTCCTCGTGGGCTGGGGCGCGGATCGGATCGGCGTCCACGACCTCCCTAGTGCGTGAGGACCTCCCGCGCGGTCTTTGTGCATCCGATGGTGGGCCGTTGGATTCAATATCAAGCGGCTAAGACCTCCTAAGCGCGGCAAGGTCTTTGCGCCAGTGCTCGTGCGGGTTTTAGCATCGAGATCGTGAGCGTGCGATCTTTGATCAACGCCCACGACCTCCCGATTTTATGGGTTTTCAGTTTAGTCAGAAGCTTTTATTTGCACATATTAATTGTTTTAAACTTCAAAATTGCATAACTTTTTCTCTGTAGCTCCAAATTTAACAAACTAAAGTTCTATAAATGCATCATTAAAGTGCTTTAGCTTAGTATAGGTTTTGCGATAGTCTTTAATACTGAAATTAATCATGTCTTAGATTTAAAACTTAGAAAAATCATAACTAAATCATTTTAACTCCAAATGACCTGAAATTTTATATGGGTTACCACTATACCAGTAGGTAGCTACCATAAAGTTTCAGCTTCAAAATCTTTCTAGAAAATATTTTTGCTACAGTGCTAATTATGGCGAAATTAGGTTTTTAGAGAATATCTTTTGCACCACAAATCCAAATTAAGTTTTCGGTTTCTATGTCTAGGTATGTTCGTATTTTACCTTGTGTATAAATTTCGTCACATTTGGATAAATTTTGTTTGCTCTTTTGTTTAAGTGTTGCTCGTCTTATTGGTTGTTTTCGCTCTTTCGCTTAGGATTCGATATTTGCGGTAATCCGAGAACGACCCTCGCAACAAATTGAGCATCGACAAGCGAGCAAGCAGTTTGATCATTTCCATTAATCCCATTACTTTTAAAGTCTAATATTTTGTTTAACTTCTATGTATGCATTGCTATTTTGTTGTTAAATTGATTAGTTAGACCTCTAGTTGCATAATCTGTAGGTAAATGATTATCCTCTACTACGAGCCTAGGTTATTTCTTTGTGATTAGAGTTCGTTGGATGAGCTCTTGTCACTTAGTAGCTTTCGAATAAATATTGCTTAGCCATGCCTAGTATCGGTAGTATTGGGCGATCATCGACTTAGTCGGTGATCTTGATCACCAAATGCTATTATTATTCCATTATGTCCAACCCTTGTGTTTTACCATTTTGCAAATCAAAAGCGAAAACAAAAGTTATATCTTGGCTTGGGCACAATGGTATGTTGGGTGATCTGTTGGGTGTGAATGGAATGGTGCCTAAGTCCCTAAGGACCGAGTTACTTGTGCCATTGATCCAAGCAATTATTGCGTGCTAACCACACGAGGGGGGATATGGGACCTCTCTTGACTAAGTACTTTGGGAGGTGCTAATTATGAGCTGGTCGGTGGGTGTGTGCGTGTGTGTGTTTGTGGTGTGCGAGGGGAGCATTAGCTGTTCGGTTAGGCTGTCTAATGTATCCTTCTCCCGTGGGTTGCGGCTCGTAATTAGCATCGTCCATTGGAAAGCGTCTTGTAGACTTAGACGTGCCTGCATACCAAAGGAAGTGTGCTAACCGTGGCTGGTGGAAAGGCGGTCTATCGTGTGGGTACATTGGTACACCCTGCGAGGTTAAAACTATTCGAATAGCCTCGTCCTAGGTTATGGACACGCTTGGTTATTTCCCACAAGAACTAGACTACAACCTTTTAAAAACTTAAACTTGACATGGGTGGTATGAAGGGGTACTTCATGCTATTGTTGTGGTGACTATGGGTTAGGCACTTCTAGGTTGGTTTTGTCATCTATCTATTGTTATAATTGTCTCTCTTTTATTTGAATCATAAAAGTTAATTGCAAACTTGCTTTGAATCTATTAACTTATTGCAAATGAAAACTTGCTTTATGCTGAAAATAAGTCCAAAGCCTCATCCACTTAAATAAAGCTTGCATGTAGTTAATTATAGTTACTGTTATCTCACACGTCGGTCTTGCGAGTACAAAAACAAGTTTTGTACTCATCCGCTTTGCTTAATATTAATTGTTGCAGAGGAAGAAGGTGAGCCCCAAGGGCCTCACTTTTGTGAGTTGTGTTCTTGTGTTGTTTGGGACGATTAGCTTGGCGGTCCGGTTGGTTGCCTTGTGGGTAAAGGCACACCGATTGGCTTTTGTTTATCGCCATCTTATGGCCATTTTGCTTCCATTGTGTATTTACTTATCTTTATGAATTTTGGCAGTCGGCCTCTCTTTGTAATAACTCTCTTTATATTATCTATGTCTTTGATTTGTTGCTTTTGCTTGGCTCTATGTGTATGAATGGAATTGATGCATGATTTTGTAGCGGGTGTGTATATCTGCAGTGCAGGAAGTATACATATCTCGAGGCTTGGTTTATTTGATTTGTACTGTTAGGACCAAGTGGATGGTTAAACAGTACAAGCCGAATAAACCGGGGTCCTCACACTTACCTCCTTGACCATCTGACCCGCGGATGGCCGACAGAGGATGCTACGACACCGGCCGGACTCGCTAGGTCGTGGTGACCTAGCGGGTGAGCACGGTCCCCTACTTGGTGTCCAATGCGCAAGACGTCGTCTGTCGAACGACCACAACTCAAGTTCTTTATTATCTTCTTCGTCTCCACGACGACGTACTTCAAAGTTTTTATCATCCCCACCGGTGTTGTGTCTGGGTTGCGAATGGTGGCCTCCGATACGCTACGCTCGCTCCAGTTGTAGTGACATACATAACAGGTTCATTAACGAAGAGTGCGAATATCATCAATGAAACAATCAAAGGTTGTAAATGTCTTACGGTGTCATCACGTCGAGAAACGTTGTGACGATCGTACACGCGGTGGAGGCTTTCCTGGTGTGTCACCTGCTTCGGGCACTCCGGGGGGGAAGGGTGAGTCTTGCGTGCATCCGTGGCACGTACCACTCTATGTACGCCCCGGTGATCTCAACGTCGTACGGACGCTACTCATGAAAGACATCCAAGTATGCCCTCTCTGTCCATGTCGTAGTCCATTCGTGCTGGACTGGTCGCCAGTCCTGAATATGCCCACCCTTCCTCGATTGCCTACATTTCCAAAAGGATTGATGTTAAAAAAGAAGACGTAAGAACTGTTAACATTACTCTGATAAAGTTTGACTTACAGTGTATGCCTCGCGGCAGGAGCCTACCGTTCGGAGGGGCACGACCTGGACCACACCAAACTGTCGCATTACGCATTGCGGCGCGTAAGGTTCCACCATATGTGCGAACACTAGGTGATAGGTCGTCATCCACAGTCCACAGTCCTAGATGCATTGCACGGACAGTCCGTGCAGTGCTAACATGTGCACGAACTCTGGATACCATAGAGTCCATATCATGTTGCTCTCGTGCAACGACTCGAATTCGTTGTGGAACAACGAGTAGCACCTCGCCGATTTGTCCTTGGCCCAGCATAGATGGGTAGCAGTCCACCGTAAGCCCGTGGTGGGTCCGTCTATCGGGTTATCCAATGCGGCGTACGGGTGCACCGCTCTCTCAATAAACGGCACCCAATAGGGAAGTGCTCCCAACTCCACAGTTGTAGGAGCACGTAATAGACAGTCAGGCTGGGGGTACCATCGGTGTCGCACGACAAAGCATCACATAACCCTAGGTATGTGGCGCAAAGGACGGCTGATCCCCAGCTATATTGAGGCATCAGCCCAGCCTCCGCATCAACCAATGACTCGACGATGTGGACGAATGTGGGTAGCAAAAATCGCCCTGTGTGGTTGGAAACAAGACCCAACCAAAGAGCTGAAGAAGGTAAGCAACGAGGTGCATCCTAACGACCTCGTCAGGTGCACCCTGCAGGCAATAACTGAATTGCCTCAGCCAATTCCGGGGGACACCACGTATACGCTTCGGGAGAGGTTGGCCGAACCGCTGCTCTAGCCTGGCCTTCTAGTCCGCACTCGGAGGGCCCGAAACAAGTGGCTCACCCCGTATCGGGAGACCGATCAAGAATGAGACGTCCTGTAGAGTGTCCGCCATCTCACCCCATCGAAAGTGAAAGGTGTGCATCTCGGGTCTCCATTTGTCGACAAGTGCTGACAACAGGCTAGCATTTAGGGTGAACCGACGTCCGACGAACACTAGCCTCGCAAGGGGCAACAAACCCGTGTGCCGGAGGATCGAGACATAGCGGTCGTCCAGCTCCCAGTAATCCCTCCCCGACCAAAGCAACAAGGGCGGAGGGCCATCCATGTCGTCGGCGATCCACAACTTGCACCGGGGATCCTCATCGTAGAAGTGTTCCAGAAGCACCGGTTGAGACATGGCTTGCAACACATGGAATAGACGGATTATTAGTGAGGAGATTGATAATGACCATAGAATACTGCAAATTAAATATTACGGTGAAACTAACACTACAAATTAATGTACACTAATTTGTAGGTACAAAATTAAATACTACTATTTAATGACGATAAAATAGTGCAAATTAAAAATTATGACCAAATGAACACTACAAATTAATGTACATTAATTAATTTATCTGATGACTAGCTGACCATAGACTAAATTCCTCGGCTTAGTGCTCAAATGTGTTTCTTGCTCAAAAGTACAAAGCCACTCATGAGGTCAAACTTTATTATCCATGTATAGCAATATTAGTGGTGGTTTTCTTAAGTTCCTTTACCCATGGTCTTAGATACATTACTTTGTCTATGCATTGATAGCCTACAACATATACAATGTATGAAAAATCTCATAACGCTAATTACATTGATAGCATATGTACTGACAATTACATAGGACTCCTAAAGTCAAAAATATTCTCCTACAAAAATCTTAGAACACTAATTACATGGGACTAACAACGTTAAACTAAGTAAATGCCTGCAAAATTACAACTACTTAAATACGCATCCACAGTAAAATTACGACTAATTATTTGGTAACTAACTAATTAACGACGGAGATACAAATTACCTACGAATGACCACTGAAATGTCCTTGAAAATATAATCGACAGAGCAAGAGAGCGAGCAAGCGAGCGAATGCAAAATGAAATCGCCCTCATTCGCTTGCTAATTTATAGCCAGGAAGGAACACTCCCCGTGTGCGATCGGTTTTAATTTGCATGCTGCAGACAAGGATTAAATGGGAGAGACATCGAGTAGATTGAGGTGACGGGATGAAAAGTTTACTTGTTTTCGGTCGAAAAGTAAAGCAGATGGAGGGAGGGGCCTCATTCGGATGTTTGTCTGCACAACACCTGGCAAAGTTCAAGGGCCTCATTCGGATGCTGCTACATGGCGGGGTCTAGGGCCAGGCGAGAGGACATGTGGCTGAGGCGTTCCTGCACGACGGTCATGCGGCAACGTTCCTGCACGGCGGTTGTGTGGCAATGGGGCACGTGGCGGGCGGGGAGGGGATGCCGCATGGTGGCCGTGCGGTAGGTGGCTATATTTGCAAAAAAAAATCGGGGATGGTCATTCCTGTAAATACGCATCGAAAGGTGCCAATACGGCCAAAACTTGTCTTGGCAAGGCGTGTGGCTTTATACAAGATGGCTAGGCACTGTTCTTGGTTGGACACCTATTCTTGGTTGGACACATGCATGGTAGCACGTGTGTATAGCACCACTCAGCTTCAGCTCAAACATGGAATTTTTTTGCTGTATTGGTGCATTTTCGTCCTTATTTACAAGAATGATCGTCGTCAAAAAATTTTTGCAAAAATGACCCCCTGCCGTACGGCCATCGTGCGGCAAGCCCTCCGCACCCACCACCTGCCCTCCTGTCGCACGACCACCGTGCGGTGGGTCCGCTACCCCGCCACGCGCCGTCCCCTCCCCTTCCCAACAAATTAGGGTTTCAGCGCGGTTTCAACACTGTTTGTAGGAATTTTAAAATGTAGCAAATGAGTATGTGAGGCCTCCCAACACAGTATACTTGCTTGTGTAAATTTTTTATAATTTTATTCGTTCTGAATTTTTCTCGCAATTTTATATAATTGTATTGTTTGTACAAATTTGTAAATGTAGAAAATGAGCTCCAAAAATTATGAATTTTGTTTTGAAGGCTCCTCGTGCAGTGGAATTGATTGTGTATTATTTTGACAATTTTATATGTGTTCTAAAATTAAGGAATTAGGTCTCAAAAATTTAGATTTTAGGTTTCGAAAATTAGGGTTTCATGAATTCCCACACAAAGTACTCCGTATGACATGTGTTCATACAATGCATGTCCATGCCTTTACCATAATAGACGGTTGCAAGTTATTACTACCACTTCAATGACTTTGCATCACAATAACTTGTACGGTAACAAAAAACAGCACTGCAAAAGTAACAACAATTTGCAGACATCCGGGTAGTTCCACACGTCAGGACGACATGACCCGACGAGGCAGCTTTGCACAGCAATGTGACCCAACGAGGCAGCTTCCTGCAGAGACATGACGCAATGCTGCCACACGATTCCTCCTTAGGGCCGCTGCATCATGGACGCGATTTTCCTTCAACCGAATTATAATTCAGCCGCGTACGCAGGGCCAGCTTGGCATATAAGTACTACCACTTCCACGTTGGGTTCTCCTGCATCAAGACTTCAATACAATCTTGCTCAGATGGAGAATCAATGGGATGAGATCCGCGAACTCGCAAGGGGTGTTGCGCCCGGGATGAACAAATAGAGCATGCCAGGAGCCAGGAGGGCACCTCCCCGCAATGATGTCCCCTGTAGCAGCAACCCCTACCTGAACATTCTAACCGAGTATTCACCGCAACACCAGCCAGAGGGGGGACGCCACCCCTCTATTGGTGCAAGGACACATGCATGTTCTTTAAGTCCAAAGAACGGCTCAGCCTGGGCATGTGTTACTGGGGTTGCACGAACTACTCCTAGGACTATCCCGACCGCTGTTGGGACTCGGTCCGCTATCGGTAGTCGGTAAGGACCAGTTACAGTATGTTCCCCTACCATTGCTCTTTCAAGTACGCACTAATAACCTCTATCGTCTACCCGTAGTCTCCGGATCCGCTATGTGGCTACCGCAAGTGGATCAACCAAGAGATCCACCCACACTATTAGTAACATCTCGACTGTGAGGAGTGGGATGCCAAGAGGGGCCATGAGAACAGGGAGGAGGAGCGCCACAACGAAGAGTACAACGAGCGTATCCAGCGGGAGATGTAAGCTCATCTTGAGGCGTGTAGGCGCAGGGAGCATGAGATAAAGGGGGAAATGGCGGCAAAGGCCAAGGCAGCCGATGAGGAGTACAACGTTGAGCTTGCAAGGAAGGGAAAATGGCCCTGTCCACACAGTAGGTTGGGCGATTCCATAGTAGTCCCCTGTCCTACCCACCATGTTAATCCTATCTACTGAAGGCATGTATACTTACATAGTCTGGATACTTATGTCGTAGTGTACCGTAGTAGTAGCGAGGATGACTAAAGCAATTAGCCGAACCATCATGCCATATGACCACGTGCAACATGCTTCTGTCTGCGGACTCTAATGTATTTCTAGTTTCATGCCTCGCACTTTACCTTCGATCGAAAGATTTCATCAGCACGAGTACATTTGTAATCTCCAAGCCTCGTACAAAAATTGGACTTTATGACGATGTGAAAATGAATGATCCAAACGTAACGATGTGAAAATGAATGATACAAAAATATTTATCCATAGATGCATGTCTGTTACCTTACCTCAAAAGTTCGACGCTCGACAGCAGCCTCCACGCCTTTCACAACTACGTATATCTGGGTATCGTAGAAGTTTCGCTGTACATAATAAAACAAGGTGGAGAAAACATTATATTACGACACTGAATGACGATCAGACGAGTTGAGTCTGTTGGGGCAATCCTTCATTGAGTGCCCAAGAGTCTTGCATATCCTGCACTTGATTATGTGACTAATATCGTACATTGGCTGGCATCCATGTCATGCCAGAAGTGTCACATCTGCTGTCGTCCCTTCCCTGTTGTCTTCAAGGCCTTGTTTGGGCCACACTGCACCCTGTTCGCCCAAAGATCCTTATAGTTCATGTCCAAGCCATACGAGTAAAACTCTGCACTCCATGTACTGAATAGGTGCTGCATGTCGTAGTACTCGGAGATATACGGCGTAGACATCTGTCTCATTTGCGCACACGCCTTGTACACATGCGAGTATGGCTTGTGCAGGAGCTTTGGTTTGTTGTAGGTGCATGTCACCACATCACCCAGGGTGCATGCCTATTTCCTTTCCCCCTGGCATGACTGTTGACATATTTTTGCCAAAGTGTGATCTTGTACTTCCTCTTGAGACCATCGATCACCCTGATGTTGTGCATTCGAGCCTTCTCCATCTTCTGGTCCATTTGCCTCTGTATGTTCTCGGACCATTGCTTGCCTTCCTCCATTTGTCGCTTGACTGCGTTGGCTCTATTAACGAAATAAACAACAGTGTGAATCCATGTCTCCTCGACGATCGTGGTAATAGGGAGGCATCACACACCTTTGAGGACGCTATTGTACACCTCGGATATTGTTGGGGCCCAAAATTACGATTCTGGACCCTCTGTGTATAATGCACTAGTCCAGGATCACGCTAGTGCACATAGTGTCAACATAGATGAATATCGATCCACACAAGCGATAGATAAAGTAAACGATTAATTTGAATAATAAATAAGGGTTTTGACCTTATGATCGAGTTTACACTTATTGAGCCGTGTAGGGCTAACAAAGAATAAAATAGCAGCGGAACAGAAATAACTTCAGCGTAGATCCCATCAATTCACCACAGGCAACCAACTAGGATCCAGACCTTAACGATCAGCAACCTTTGACGAACTCCTCCTCGAAAGCAGGCATAGACTCCTCTTCTTCTATAGGTTTGGGCGCAAGTTTTGCAACAAGTGTGAGTACACAACCGTACTCACAAATCATACCACAAAATGCAATTTATAGATGCAGGCTTATTCCAAAAGAAAAGGCTTCTGTGGTTCTTTTGCATAAAAACAATATTTGCAATGGAATACAATAACAGATTGAAAGCATAATTCAAAGCAAATAGACGATATTAATTTAACAGTTATTTTCACAAAGACACAAAGCTAAACAGATTATTTCATATAGCTATATGACTTAGATCACATAGCTCTCATCCCAAACATTTTATGAAAACTACCCCTCGTGTGAAATCCCCGAGCATATCCATGACCGCGGACGCGGCTATTCGAATAGATTGATTTAACACTCTGCAGAGTTTGTACACTTTACCCACAAGATACAACTAGTGTAGCTAGCACCAATCGTAACAAAACAGTTCAGAAACTTCGTCTCAAACATTGACATTCCCAGTGTGCTTTCCCGTCAGACCAACCCACAAAGAAAGTCAGTCCGACACACACCGCTGGACAGGGATGCGACGAACCGTCCCGCGATGCAACTACCATGTAGTCACACCTCCACCCTATCACACAGCCTAACCTATCCACCTGAACATCAATATCGAAACTCCATAACCTACTATGTTAGGCCCGTCCCATCAGGCATGTGGTCGTACAGTAAGGCTTAGTTCAATGGCGCACAAAGTTAAGTCCTTAACTGACCAAGGCAAGACTTTCATTCTCTAACTATGTCACAAAGATTATCATTCTCATGC
The DNA here is from genome assembly GCA_036346255.1 of Ampelocalamus luodianensis. Classification (NCBI taxonomy): domain Eukaryota; kingdom Viridiplantae; phylum Streptophyta; class Magnoliopsida; order Poales; family Poaceae; genus Ampelocalamus; species Ampelocalamus luodianensis. Next base: position 26,640,755 of record CM070626.1, on the reverse strand, counting down.
ACATAGCTTCCACCATATCACACAGTATCCACCACTTGCCTCAGTCCAAATCTTTTACCACCCAGTTGGTTTTAGTGCAACACATGCTATCACAAAGTAATAACACATAGCACACAGTTTTACACAAAGTTTCATAGTCACTTAGTCAAATTTAATATTTGCAACTCAAATGGGATGTGAGACTCATAGCATGGCTAAGCAATTGTACTCGCATCTAACCAACCCACGTTGGTGCTATAATATTACCAACTAATGAACCAACTTAGGGTGACAAGAGATTATGACATACAAGCCAAGGTGGTCATAACAGATAGGATAATAACTATGCCCAAAAGCATTTAAATAAATAATTAAAGTAGAATGCAATACTTTGAAATAAAGTAATTTGAAAACTGGGTTCAAGATGATCAAAGGTATGACTTGCCTTGGAAAAGGTCTAGGTACTGGTCTTGATCTTGAGGTTCTCCTTCTTCTCCAAAATTCCCCAACGTATCGACGTCTACTCGCAAACGAAACAAATAAATAAAACAAATAAATAACAGAGGAAAAACAAACTCCAAAAAATAAATAAAAATCTTAGATAAATAGATCTCGATTTTTGATGAATTTAGGAATTTGAATGGGCTCAATCGGAGTTCGGATGCAAAAGTTATGGGCTCTGGAAGTTTTAATCTAAAAGAAAACCCTAATTTTGGATTTACTGGAATTTCAGAATTATTTCTTCATAGAAAAATTGGATTATTGCGCAAGCATGATGTCAGCACAGGGATTTCGGAAATTAAAAGAATAAAAAGAAAACACTGACATGTGGGACCCACATGTCAGTCTCACGGCTCACGGTAGACTAAGTCTACCGAACCGGCTCACGGGTTTGAATCTGGACCGCCACGCGTACGCCCACGTGAATGCTAACGGGGCTCCACGCGGCTGCCACGAACGTAGTGAGGGCGAGCTGGCGCTGATGTGGCGACGAGGTGGCACGCGGTTACTGGTTGGCGGCTGACGCGGATGCCACGTAGGTGACACGTAGGGGCTGGGCCTGATGTGGCGAGCCACGTGAACGTGACGTGGACGACAAACGACGGTGGCGCTCGGGTTTGTACGGCAACGGCGAATGGCTGCTCGCCGGCGAGGGTGGGTGGTCGCACTGGATAGCCCTCACTATTGCGCACCTGGAGGTACTCGAGTTGACACCGGAGTGCGACGAAGTTGGCCGAAATTGTGGTCGGAGCGGAGAACGACACACGGTTCTTGTCGGCGATGAGCTCCAGCGGCGCCCTGACAAAACAGAGAGGTGTGCGAAGAGGCTACGGGGACGGACATGACGATGGTGCAGACCACGGGGGTGGGGCGTCACCGACGGCAACGCAATATGAAGAAACGAAGCTCCGGCCGAAAACCCTAGAATTGAGATTGCGGCGGTGTTGAGGCTCTAGGGGTGAAGTGGATGGCGGCTTTGGGTTGCGGAGGGCAGGGCGAACCTCGGGGACCTATTTATAGGGCCGGGGTTGTACGGGATAAGGAGATCCCTAATCGGGATATTCTCGGATTCAAACGAAAACAGAGATAGAGTTGGTTTTGATCCCGATTGAGAGTAGATATGGGTGCGAGAAGAAAGGAGATAAAGTTTGGTGAAGAAATCCAGAGGTTTTTAGTTGAAGAAATCTTGTTGTCGGATTGAGCTTCTAGAAGCTCCAATGGCGGACGCGGCTCGGACGCGAGGGCGAAGCTGGGCGCGAGGAGGACGACGGGGGCGTAGGGCCCACACATCAGTGGCACGGAGGCGGGGACGCGCGCGAGCGAGGCGGGCTGGCGAATCGCGCGTGACTGGGCCGCAAGCGGGCCGTGCGCATGAGAAAAGAAGATGGGCTACGAAGATGCGGCCCGAAGCTTTTTCTGAGAATTTAATTAGCTTTTCTATTTTATAAAATACCAGAAATTCAAATAAGCAATAGAAAATAGCAAATGAACTCAGAAAAATTCTAGAAAAATCTAGAAAATATATCTGAGCACATAGAACCCAAATAAAATAGTTTTAACTATTGTTCAAGTTGAGATTATTCACATTAAATGCTTTTGTCACTAAAGTCCAATATTAAGCTTTTGAATTAAATTCAAATAAATCCAAATGGTGACTTTTCTCTCTACTAACTATTTAAAAGGTTTTTCAAGCTCAGAAAATTGGGATGTTACAGATATGTTGGTAGTCATAATCCCATACCTCGCACCGTCTGTGTCATAGAAAAGGGACTATTTTTGTAATTCAAGAGCGTGGCATTGAATCCACTCCAAGAAACTTATGGCACTACTGGGTTGCTCTATCTCTGGAGTGAACTCCCTTGTATGCCTCGTAGTCCGGTGTTCGAGATCTCTCTAGATGAACTCAAACTTTCGCCTCTGGTTCTATAGACACAATGCCTTGAACGTCTTCATAACTTCTTGATTGCGGAACCACATGAACAAGTTAGATGCAAGATGCCTCATGCACCACCTGGTTTGCACGTCATTCCACTAGTGAGGGTGTTTCGTCCCATGCTGCATGGTGTTGAGGACCGCCAACAAGCCAACATTGTGATCTGTGATAAGGCATACATTGTGTCGGTCTCCCACGACCGCCCGCTTCACGTTCGCTAGGAACCACAGCCAACTGGATGTGTTCTCGCTCTCTACAATGGAAAATACCACTAGAAGAAGCTGGTCATTCGCATCGACTGCCATCGTGGTGAGAATGGTGCCCTTGTACATCCCCATGAGGAAAGTACTAGATTGGTGACTTCCAACATCAGCATCTTGGGGGAGACGGACACATCCGTCGCAACTAGGTGGCTGATGAGGCTTACCACATATGTGGAAGTCACGTTCCGATGTTGCTGCAGGGGCTCACTAAACTCGCAAGTGTGGTCGATTAGCATCTTAACCCCGAAGACCGAGCCAAAGATCTTTGCTCGTTGAGCGCTGATCTTGCCAGAGTAGCCTTCTACTACGCAATTCACTGTGTACTATCCTGGGTTAGACCGATGCACTCGGTACACATGGCTTATGGACAAGGTGTACCGTGCTATAGCTTGTTGCATGACCATCTAGCTAGGGAAGTACTGCCCAACTAAGAGGGTGTCGGCATCAAACCCCCTAGTGAGAGCCTTCTTCTTACGGCAGTACGAGCGAATGCACTACGATATCATCAAGTCTCGATGCCACGTAAGGCACCTCAGATGACACAATTCCTCCGGTTGGACCACCAGCCTGGTGTGCGTCCTCGTCGCTACCATCCGAGCTTGGGTCGACGTCCTCGTCGGACTCTAACCTGAGAGGCTGGTCTGGTAGATACTCATAGCAGTTAATGCGGACCGACCACCACAATTCCGCCCCCTTACCACAATTCTACCCCCTTATTTTGCACAAAATTATGTGCGAGTCTTCCCTCTGAGGCAGCACATTCCGTGCTGCTATCTTTAGGCTCGGGCTGCGTTTGCTCACTTGTAGAGGCCTTGGCATCATCAAGGTTTCTCGGCGCCTGCGTACAAAATTCACATACACCATCACCCTCCCGTGAATGACTGCCTCGGGTTGGGAGGCAATCTGCATGTACTAGCTCCATACTATGCTTCCATTCCCCTTGACGAGCTCCCACACAATATTCGTGCAGGTGATCCCCTTGATCACAACTTTCTTCGTCGTTGCCTCCATGACGAACTCCCTTGGATGCAACTTCGAACCTCGTGAATATTCATCGCGTCGAGCTCCTCCGCCCAGACCACCTTGTACTAGCATCTCGACAGGTCTAACCCATCGGGTCCAGCCCGTATGAGACCATCGTCATAAAACATTAACAAGTTTTGCATGTTCGAAATTACCTAAAGCCACAACAAACCCTTCCGCAGTGCATATGTGTAATTAAATACGACAAATTGCATGCAAATGATGGATTACATATGTGTAATTAAATATGAATAATTAATTAATTACCAATAATTTCTAAAAATTAATTACGAGTAATTATTTACCACTAAACTAATTGCTAGTAATTAATTTCCACTAATTTAATATGTCGGACTGATAATCACTAAACTAATTAAGACTAATTATTTACCACTAAACTAATTAATTACGAATAGACTAACTAATTACGACTAATTAATTACCACTAAACTAACTAATTACGACTGATTAATTACCACTAAATAAATTATTAGTAGTTAATTTGCACTAATTTAATTTGTCGGACTAATAAACACTAAACTAATTACGACTAATTATTTACCACTAAACTAATTAACTACGACTAAACTAACTAATTACGACTAATTAATTGCCACTAAATTAACTAATTGCGACTGATTAATTAGCACAAAATAAATTATGAGTAGTTCATTTCCACTAATTTAATATGTCGTACTAATAACTATTAAGCTAATTACGACTAATTACTTACCACTAAACTAACTAATTATAACTAATTAATTATCACTAAACTACTTTATTACGACTAGTTGACTAAGACTGATTAACTACGACTATGGTAATAACGACAAAAGCATCCGACAAATTGCCTGCCCTTCAAGGGAAGCTATCAAAAAAGGCCAACCGATGAGCAGCAAGCAAATACTTAATTTCCAAAAAAATTAATTATGTTATATTCTTTGAGTTCTCAGCGACGAGCACTAGAACGAGAAATGAAACACAATTGGGATGAGCGAAGAGCGACTGCGAGACTTCAGTATTTATAGCCAAGCAAAGGAGGAGCCGCTGCATTGGCGCCAGGAATTTCGGATGCGTTGTCTACGCGCAACACTGCGGGCAAGGGGGGACAACCACAAGGAGTCGACAGATTGTGGATGAGTCATTCGCTACATTTTAAAATTCCTACAAATAGTGTTAAACCGCGCTAAAACCCTAATTCCAGAGGAAACCATAATTTGTCGGGAGAGGGAGGGGATGGCGCGCGGTGGATAGGGGGTGCTATTGATTTGGGCTGGAATGGGTTAAATGGGTTAGGTTTTAATATGGATTGATTTTGGATGGGTGGAACGGGTTGGGGCGGGTTGGGTTTATAATACAAACGGTTTGGTTTGGTTTGGTATGGGTTCAAAAATTTTGGGTTCAAACGGTTCCAACCCATGGGCCCAACCATGGTTTTAGCCCGTGGGAAGACTACGCACATGACCATATCTCTAGCTTCTCCCTGATCCCCACGGTCCACCCGTCGATCCAAAGTTCCAAATCACCCACTGACAATACGTGCCCATATGTACTCGTCCCCACCGATCATACACCATCCGTCGCTTGCAAGCTCCCCTGCCAAATGTACGCACACAACCATTTCTCTCCCTTCTCCCCCCCCACTCGCCGATCCAAACCACCCCAAACCCCCCGCACTGCATCACTCCCCCCTCCCCGCCTAGATCCAGATCCACCTGGTGCGGCACGACCGCGACCATCGAATCCATGGCCGCGGCGTTGCCGCCATCCCCATCGGAGTTCGACCCGTGCCTCGTGGAGGCCTTCATGCCCTTCCTCGAGAAGCTCATCAAGAACGCCTCGTGGCGCAACAAGGCGCACTCCAAGCTCTCCCACACCGCCAAGTCCATCCTCGACCGCCTCTAGAACCCCCCGCCGGCGACACAGGCCCTATCCACGCCCACCTCCCCCTGCACGCCGACCTCCTCCTCGCAGCCAGCCCTGCTTCACAGCCTCTCGCTCGCGGAATCATGAGCACCTCCATCACTGCTTGAAGGCCGACATGTGGTCATCGTCGTCCGGAGAAGGGGTAGGGGTGGTGCGTGGCGCGGGCGGAGGCGACGGGGACTGGGACTAGGTGAAGGGGAGGGTGCACATGGTGATGGGATCTTGGGTAAGAGCAGGGGTGCTGAAGAGCTCCTCCTCGTCGCCGTCGTCCTTGGCGCTGCCATCGCCGAGGAAGGAGGAGCGGGCGAGCAGATCCTCCTGGGAAGCGGAGATGCCGCCGCCGCACTCTAGCGCCACCTCGCCAATCATCGATAGCCGGAAGCGGAGGCGTCGCTAGCCATCGTCGTTCGTCGACTCGGCCCGAATTTGAACTAGGCGAGGCTAGGTGGGTTGGAGATGGGTTAAAATAGGTTGGAAAAAATGGGTTGCACCATTATTATGAAATGGTTTGGTTTGGTTTGGATTGAAGTGTCATTTAGGTTGGTTTGGTTTGGATCCTAATGGATGACTAGTGGATTGGTTTGGTTTAGGATAATGTTGTTTGTTGTTGTGGTCTGGGTTGAACGTGGGTTGAGTTCTTGACCATTAGTAGGTCTAGTGGCGGGGTAGCAAACCCACCGCACGGCCAAAAATTCTAAAACATGAGACACGGTCGCGAACAGTACACGATGCTACAACGATCGTACAGAGCCAACGGTTGGCTTCTAACTTCTCTGAAAAGTACTCCATCCGGAGACAAATCACATGCCATTCCTGTAGCTGCATGTTTGAGCATCAACGCGTCCGCCTCGAAACAAACCTGTCCCGTTCCCGATTCGATTGTAGTGGCGAAAATTGAGTCACGGATGGCATATGCTTCTAGTTAAACATAACAAGGACTAGGTAACAGGTTCACCTCGTCATCATGAGTGAATTGCTTCATAGCGTTCACAAACCATATACTTAATGATGCCGAATATCAAAATAAAAGGACAAAGGGGGGAAACAATTGGAGTCAAAAGACTTCAAGCTGTAAAAGTCACTTAATCATGAGTTTCCTGTTTCATTGAAAGAATGAAAAATATGCAAGCAAGTGGCAACATGAAGACGACAACAATGAAATATGCAAAGAATTACCCTTTTTTAATAACAGCATGAACATTTACATTACTTACAAGTTACAATGACAATCCTGAAGGAGGGCCCCAAAACAACAATCAGATAAGCAGACACTGCTGTCATCATTTGTTGTTAGGTTAGCCCAAAAAAGTGTCTGCAGCGCTAAAAATCATATAGTTACAGGACACCTAAATAAACAGTTAGTTATAGGACGCATAGATTGGCAGCCCATAAAATAATGAATTTTGTAACATAGGAACAAGTACATCAACCGAAATTATATCAAAATTTTCGTTTTTGGTGATAGTCTATATAAATATACAAGGGGATTGAAAAAATGGGCAGCAATTAGACTAAGGTTGGTATATATATATACACAAGACTGGAGTCAGAGATGGTAGCTGACGTCCTCATCGAGCCTCTGCATGCTCATTGGACAGTGCTGAGTCCCGGTGCGCCTCCAAAACTGAATGCAAAAGAGGCCTCATGTCAACTTGACTGTCAACAGCCATATAAGATATTAAGATTATAGCAAGAAAGGGCTTCTTTCTGCACCAGTAAAGCTAAAAAAGTAATCAAATTTGGGTACAAGAATTTCAATCACCCTTCACTGAAGTGCAGTTAGGTTACAATGGCTTTTACAAAGGGCTTCAATCAGATTTAAATGAGTTACTGAACTGCAGTTGTTACAGAATGACCATTAGAGTTCATGTACCCTTTTTCTCTCCTGGTCGATTTAATGATAATCTGATAAAAGAATTGTATCCATTTTTTTACCACCATTGTTACTTAATAGGGCATATCTAGTGCAAAAACAACTAGTTGCAATCATGCGAACATTTCTGGTTTAGCTATCAATTCTAAGTGCACGACTGAACTAAGTAGATACAATATAAAGATTGAGCAGATACAATATAAAGATTGAGCAGATACAATATAAAGATTGAAGGATGAACAAACAGTGACGATTCTTGCCTATCGGAACCTTCATCGAAAGACAAATAGGAGCTGGAGAAAATTTGAAAGTTCTACTGAGCCCTGACATAAGCTTCTGTAGGCACTCAGGGAAAAAAATATTAGGTTTTACATCCTCCAACTGCAATCTTCTCCCTGTTTGACAAAGCATGTATATCTGTTAGAAATAAAAATACTCGGAAGGAGAGTACATCTGGAAAAGGATTCTTACTTGGTACATACTATTAGATTTGAACATAAATAAATTCAATAAAATGAAAGATGCAGCAATTCATATCAAGAATACAAGAAAATATAGAACAAGCAATTAGTCAGCACTCAAGTGTGCATTGTACAAAAAGGGGGGCAAGATTCCAAAGAACAAAATATAACTTCACAAATATTTCTTACCGGTACAACAGATGATAACTGGGTTGACACCAATAATTTACTTTTGCCATTTGGCAATCATTAGATATCAAAACTGAGATTGCCGGATGTAACAATTCACATCTGCAAGCTAACTCCTGGTAAAATCCCATTTGGCACAGGTCAAAATGATCATTCTCAAAGAAAATACTTCCAGGTGATAACCATGGAAACATGACTCCCCTCCATTCACAATAATTTGCTGACTAATCAGCCTACAACCATATATTGGGGGTATCATTGTAGCAGAAATTCCAGAGCAACCTTGCCATCATACTATTCACAGGAAGAATCTTTGTTCTATTATTTAACACTCATGGTTGATAGACTCCAACGAATGTCGGATCAGTTGCAGCAGCCCCTTGACATTATGAAAACTGAAATCAAGGACTTCCCTTACAAGAGCAATGCCATCGACCTGATCCTTTCCAGTACCAGCAAGATAAGCAGAAAATGAACTTTGTGATTTTCTGGTTCCATCAAATGCATAATTTATGTCCTCTACCTGTAAAAAAAGCACAACCAAGAAATAAAATACTTATACTAACAAATACAAGAGACATTTCACTCAATTCTCATTAAGATATCTCATGATCCGTTTCAGTGAATTATATAACAAGTTCACCCGTGTACAACAAGTTTGAAGATTATTATATACCGGGAATTAGATAACTAACTAGTCAACCTGACAATTAAGACCATTTATAACTATCAAACCAACAGGTTTGAAGATTATTAGCAGTTTTAAAATTTGAATACCCTTAGTTTAAAGTATCTGGCACCATTCTTCTACATTATAGCAATCTATAAGCGGTTTCAATGAAAAGGGCAGTGCATTTTTTTTAAAAAAAAAGAACTTTAATACAAAAATCTGCTTGCAAGATTTGAGGAGAGACTTCTTGTTATCACTTCACAAGCTAGGTCCATAATTCCAAGATCTAATTATTTCTAAAATACTATAAACTAGTGCAGGCCATAGAGGTCATAAGAGAATATTCTATCATAAGAACAAAAATGAAGAAATCTGCAGTCATTGAGTTCCAAGAGAATATCACATTTCAGTACAAATAAATATGTTTTTCACTCTAAACTGAATAATCAAGTATCGAATGGAGAAATACTAATCGTACAATGCTAAATTGCAGATGTTATGGGCAACCCTAAAGTCAATTTTCATTTATATCAAGAGCATTAGCTGCTACATCCAATAGATGAACTTGTACAATCAATATCCAATGCCAAAAACAAGCAACTTACATAAGCAAGCAATCCTGCCAAGTGATGATTGTTCCGAGATATGGGATTGCTAGCAATCTGAGGAGAGTATACACCTCTTGCAGAAACAGCTTTAGCAGCTGTGCTCTGGTTATTTAAATTATCAACATCTGAAGCAGAAGATGACGGTGACTCAGCTAGACAAAAAAGAGAGAGAGAGAGAAGAATTTGAACTATCAGAAGGCCAATCATTTTAACAAAAAAAGATGGATGATGAACTTAATTGCATTGATATCACCAGATAAAATAAAGGTTTTGTTTGTTTTATTTAATAAATCTGAGAGAGATACATTAGACATCTCCCCTTTCTGAACAAGAGATGCATTGAAAACTTGACATGAGATACGTCAAGATCATGGCGTAAGGATGAAATCCTAGAACCGTTAGTAACATTACTTACTTATACATTATACAATGCTAAGTTGTATAACCTCTCAAGTCTCAAGTCATGCTCTTGAAATAAAAGCTGATACACTTCACTTATGATAGAAGTACAGAACAGAATATATATATCAGATCCTCAGATATTGAAGCATCCCTACTTTTATGAGGCATTTGGTTCGAGGAATGCATTGGTCTTAGGATCATCTGATCCTAACTCCAAAAGTGATCTTTATGTTTGTTTCAAGAAATGAATGGGTTGGTCTATCACCATGCAAGTCCATATGACCACAATACCACCAAAAATATTAGGGATAAGGTCATTCCACAAAAATCATTAAATGACCTCATGATGGACCAACCCATTCTAAAGAAGCCATTCCTCAAACCAGACAGGCCCTTAATGAAGGATAGCGGTTTCAAAAACTATCAAAATAACTAAGCAACTTCATGACTTAAACTCTTAAAGCATATGTGAAAAACCTGGAGGAGCCATCAGAGATGCTGCCTGCAATGCATGCCTATCTTTAGTTGCACCAGGATGTTTGTAGAAGGCAGCCTTCATATATGCCACTTCCACACATTTATAAGACAAAGCAGCATTTGCCATTTTCTTAAGTCGTTCAAATTCACGAGCACAAAATCTGTTGAAAACAAGTCAACAAGGAGATATTAGTATAGTTCATTGCACGTTAAGCATAATATAATATTAAAAATGTACACAAAAATTAAAAGAACCAGTTGAACTACCATCAACTGGCAACTAAGTAAAAGGCATGTCCAGTGTTCTAAAAAGCGGCCGCCTAGGCGCTAGGCGCCCCCTTGCCACAGCGATTTTGCCATAGTCGGCAGGCTAGGCACTAGGCGACCTTAGGCGGCAGTGTTCTAAAAATAGGTTATAGGTCTACTGGGCCGTATACAAGTAACGGGTGCCCTACCTATTAGCCGGTTGTACCACATAATCAGACCGGCTATGCCGCATAATAGGCTGATTATACCGTATAATCACTACTAGGTGGGGTGACCTGTCGAGTGCCTATTACCGATTTTTAGAATCTTGTTAGGCGGTGACTAAGAGGTCAAAGGTGCAGCTACATAATTTAAATTGCTCATTATGAAGAATTGGATGTTTGCTCTCTTGGAAAATAAATTACGTCTCAACTCTATTTGTCAGACTTCTGGTATTTAATACATTTCTGTTGAAGCGTGAAATAAGCATTGTGTCTGCACGGCCTATTAGGCGGCGCGCTGGCTATTAAGCTTCTTTCGAAATTGACATAGTTCGATTTAATATCATTTTATTTAGTGGTTAAGTGGTTATTTTAAAATTGAGCTACCGAGCCATTATCGAGCCGAGCCTACCGAGTCTTATTGCACTTCAAATTGACTCATTTCGATTTTGAACCAATTAACTAGTGTAATTGGAGCAATTTTGAATCGAGCCCAAACGAGTTTTTTTGCCAGTTTATAACACTGGTCATGTCCAAAAGAAAGCAACAGAGGCTTGCAAAGGATAAAAGTTTTATATACTAAATGTTTAGAACTACAGAAAACAAGAAGCAAGCTATCAAGTTTCCCTTAAAAGGAAATAAAAGTGACTGCTATCCTGAAGTCATTCAAGAATGTCAAAAGGGTAAACAAACCTAAATACCATCAACAAGTTGACATGCTGCCTGCCTCTTAAAGGGATGACATTGTAAGAATGTTGCTTACCCACAAAGGTTTCCTGTTTCAGAATATAGTTTCATAGCTTGTATAGAATCCACTTGTTTGGAGCTATCAATATTTGGAGCCTCCCAAAGAGATGCGACATGAAGAAATTTCAGGCCAGCCTCAAAGCACATGCTTGCACTCTCAAGGTCATCCCCCTTTTCCTGCAACAAGCGATGCACAGAGGGGCAACATAATCTGAATGAAAAGAATAGTAAAAAAATGTTTTGAGTAATGTATCAAACATTCAAACCTTTAAACGTTTAGACAAATGCTTCAAATCCCGAGCTTCCTTCAGAAGAACAGATGCATTTATTGGACTTGAAACATCAGCATTAAGATTTACTTGCTTCATATTTTCGGTAACAGCCTTTTTTGATTGTTTTGCCTTGTAGGAAGCATCTCCATCTGCTGTATTTTTTAATGATGCCTGCTGCTTGCTTCCTTTGACAATAGATGGATTTATTTTCGGGTCCTTGTATTCTACATTCCCTTTATCAGGCTTAACCTGCATTGGATGTTTCCCAGAAGTCAACTTTGCATGGTCACTTTGGTTTGAATTAAAATGAGGTGTTTTCCCATTTTGATGGGATGGTGGCTGTTTGTGATCACTGGTGTCATGTATTGAAAGGACATGTGAATTAACTTTCTGTCCCATTACAGGATTCAATAGACCATTCCTTATACCAAGTCCAGAGTCTTCATTTTCAAGGCATTCATTTGTCAACAAGTCTTGTTTATCCTTCTGCAAGTCCCCATCCTTAAAAACATGATGATGAGTATCTCCATTAAAGAAACCAGAAACATGAGCCTTGGCGTGATCAGAACCAGACCCAAAGTCATATTTTTCCTTGGAGCATGAAGAACCACTTTTCCCAGACTCCTGAGAATGCACATTTTCTGCAACTGCACATGAATACCTTCTATGTTGATCCAAAAGATTCTTATCAGAAGTTCTCAAGGGTGAAGAAGAAACTGACTCTTCAGGAGAGGCCCTTGTTTCTTGAAAGTCAGCTTTACTCTTGTGGGAGCTAGATACCTTAGATGAACTGGAAGTGGCAGCTGTAAATGCTTGTGCATAACATATATCCCTCCTCATGGAGTTTTCAGACAGCAATGAGTGCTGGAAATGGATATTCTGTTGATGTTGCTCACCTAAACGCTCTTTCTCAGCATATATTCCATCACTATCAATTCCAGCAATGGGGCCTCTGGTATGGGCAACTTTCCTATGGTCATCCGTCTTTGATAGCTCTGGCCTGGGCTTTTCCTTGGCAGCATTATTTTCACTTAAAGCTTCTTTTACAACATGCTTTGCAAAGGCATCACTAGCCAGAGGGTCAAGACCACGCTGGCTTAATTTCCTTTGTTTTGATTTTCTATTCTTAATGGATAAGTCTGGAATATCAGATCGTCCTGCATCTGAAGTTCTAAGGCCCCCATCTGAGTAAACTTTGTCTTCATCATGAAACCACTTAGCTGATGAAGATGAACCATACTTTCCCATACCAGGTGAAATACCACTATATTTATGCAAGTTTTTCGGAGTTTCCTTGTTTGAAGGACTAGTTTTGCTTATTTCAAACTCAGAGGGATGATGCTTTGCAGACTCATTGAATTCTTTCTTCATTTTCTTTGATGCTCTCAGGTTATCATGATCAAGCCTTACACTGCTCTTCAATTTTGGATGTGTCCGATCCTTTCCAACAATTTCTCCTGCAGAAATGGAAACCATTAGATCAAACAACTAACAATAGAAAGAAATTAGAAGAAAAAAAAATCGTTGTTGCACCTTTATCTGACGATCCTACATGCTTCAGTTTTTCCTTGAGTTTAGGGAAGCAGTCAACACCATCAGGCTTTCTACTTGTAGGAGCATGTAGCTTCTTTGTAGGCTTTGACATCTCAGCCATGTTTAAATTATTTGACACATTAGCTGCATCAATGGATTGAACTTTCAGCTTCCCTGAAGTAGTGATGGACATTACATTGCCCTCAAAAGTTGGAGTCATAGCTGTGCCTATGCCTGACATAGCAATATCATGACGACCATCCAAACTCATGTTATTTTCAGGTGCAGGGACCATATAAAACGCACGAAGTGTTTTTGTGGTCTCGTCCTCACTTATTTTGCAGCTATTCATTCCAGGCCTACAAGAAGTTACAAAGACCAATCTATTAAAGATAAAGCAAGCACATGTATAGCAATAAACATATTCAACAGTACTTGCAAGCAGTGAAACTCGATAGTCTACACATGATCATATGACTGGAGGCATAATTTTCCAGAAATTTCTGGAGACAAAACATGAAAACAGAGATTACAAAATAAACCATAATGGAGTCAATTTAGAAATTTCAACAGTTTGTTTCTCTTTAAGGCAGTTGGCAAATAAAATAACTTCATATCAGTTTGCACAAAGGAATTATAAAAAAAAAACATTATGCAAGAAAAACTTACTCCACTGAGTTATTGCAGTTCAGAGAAACTAACAAATGGAGAGACTAAGATAAGGCATGAAAAGATCTAAAAATGAACAAAGTGGATCTAATGTCTCTTGCAGAAACTTACAGCCAACTTTGCATGCTACACCGCCATTTTTTGGGAAGTATATCTGGATTCATCCCATAGGGTAAAAGGCGCCATTTCTCACACTTATCACAGCACACCCATTGTTCATTTATTACAACAGGTGCTGGAGCAGGCACTGTCATGGATGATTCTGTACTCTCATTATTGCGTGTTGATGGCATAGGAGCTGATTTGTCAACAAACATAGGAGAGATCTTGCGGTCACCATCATTTCCACCACCTATTATGTCCTTATCAGTCTGTCCAGATGTAACGGTCTCTTTCTCAGGCTTCACCCTCTTATCTTCACCATAAGATTTTCTAGTAATGTCATTGTTTAATTGTTTATGTGGCTTGACCTTGAGCTTCTTCCCAGACAGAGCAGGTTGCAAAGAGGAAGCTTTCTTCTTCCCTTTCGGCATTCCAGAAGAATTTCTGCCTACATTTTCTGTGATGATATCCATGGATTCTGGATTAACTAGACTTCCCATTTCCTTTCTTTTGTACTGAGATGGTTCACCTTTTACATGCATCACTTTTCCTTTGTCTCTCTCAAGTGATGTTTTGTTAGGAGGAACATTTTGCAGGTGATTTGAAGTGGTAAAAGTTTGATCATTGCATCCATCGGAATCATATTTGATCTTACTTGAAAATCCATGATCATGTGAAGGTTCTGACTTACTGTCCTTGCTCCAATCTTCAAATGCATTTCTCACTGTACTGGCTTTTGCATTTGCTTTACCCTTTGGATGTTTATCATCATTTGTTAAATGAACAGCTTTAGCATCTACTACTGACTCCATATTTCTCAAAGAACTCTTGTCACTAATTCGTCCCTTCAATGGACCATTCTTTGTTTCCTTGAGGTGATCCAAAATCTCAGCCACAAATTTTGCCGATTCCTCAACTGAATGTTGTTCTGTCTCTTTGCTTCTTGTTAAGAGGATTGAATCTGTATCATCTGAAATGTCCTGCAACTCACGTTTAATTCCCTTATTCATAATAGTTGTATTGTTATGTCTGCGTTTTGAACTCTTGAAATCGGGAAGGTGATCTTTCTTTTCATCATACTTAATTTTCTTCTCCATCTGATTTTTGTTACCTCGTGCAGCAGAGGTCGTATGATGCCACTCTCTGTTCAATTCTTCTTTATCATCATCAAATGCAGGTGCTTCATGCTTTTTTGTTACAGGTGTTGATTTTTTTCTCAATTCTAGAACATTTTCAGCAAGGGGAGAGAGCAAGAGTCCTCCAGGAACAGAATGGCAGGTCATTATCTGTTCAAACAACAAAATGGATTAACTCTTTAAAATCAATCATCAAAGGTCTTGCTAAGTTAAACAAATTGATGAGACAAAACTTAACCTGGAAAATGGTATTCAGAGATTCATCAGGTAAATGTTTCACCTCAGGAGCCCTAGCGCTCCCATCTAGGCTGTCATCCATAGATGACGAAGGAGAAATGTCGAGGCCCAGGCCACTGTATATAGCAGCAGTATTTCTTGCCAAACTTTTATTGCTGTTCACCTTGATACGTATTTTCGGTGCCTTTTGCTCAGGACCATTGACTGCTCTGTTCAACATCTGTTGAGGAGGATTACCATTGATCCCATTGGATGTTCTTTGACAGCAATCATTCTTCCTCCTGCTATCTAACGTGGTCTTGACAAAATTATTCTTCTGTGCACTCTGGAAGTTCATCATAACAATTTAATAGGGTTCTAATATTTATGCAGTAATCCTAATAAGTCAACATGTCATGGTGAAATTTGTACAAGTGTACCTCCACTGGCATGTATGGAGATCTAGAGGCACTGCCACGGTTTGGTGGAACTGCAGGGCTTCTAGATTGAGACAAGACACAAGGGGAACGCTGGTATGTAGGCAAGAATGAGCCATAACCCCCATACTGTGATCCTATGTAGTATGAACAATTTTTCACATACATCAGTACAACAGTAACTCTACAGAGAATAGGGTGGCAGCTTGTATTCCCCTTACCCAAGTTCTCAGCAAGTACTCCACCTTCAAAATCCTTCTGGAAATGACCCAACACATTTTGAAGTTTTTCATCCTGTACAACATACACCATACTTTATTTAAAAGTTTATCTTCCAGAAAATAGAAAACTGCTTCTTTGTGTATTACGAAACATAAGGAGCATTAAGAGAAAGCCGCTACTTAAGAGTATATACAGCAACAAAAGTTGAAGGCCTAATTTCTGGGCTCATTAGCAGCAGTTAAACATAGTGTAGCAAGAATAATCCATTCCCTAAAATTCCTCAAAATCCAAATAAAAACCTAGAGGAAGTAAGGACCCAGAAGTCCAGAACTTCATGTAACAGATGGATTAAATCCCCAATCCAAACAAACCCATACTAGTTAAGTCTTCCATATGCCAGAAGTAACATCAACTCCCTCACCGTTAGGTAATGAAAGCTGGAGCCAGAATGCAAACCATGAATACCTAAATGGTATAGTGGTATGTGCTTTTGAACCATTGCTACAAGAAGTTATTACACAGACACAGGCACATCAAGCAACAAAATAAAGTGGCAATTATCAATTTCGCAATCATTTTCCATGTTGAATCAAATTTCTAGCATAAAATCCAAAATCTCATATAATACTGCATTCTTAATGGCAAACTATCCAGTATCCACTAATCAAGCTATGGTGCTATCCGCATAAATGTAGAATCTTTATCTTTATACATCATAATAGTAGAAGCTATAAATTCCTTCATCAATACAAAATAAAATAGTTACAAATTCCTAAATTAACCAATAAAAAGAAGAAAAAAAATAGGAACTCCACTAAAAATGGTAAAAGGGAAAATAAGCTGATTCATCTATGCATTGTCTAAACACACCTGATCTAGGTATAAAGAATTTAGATTTATGTGCATCCTACCAATCTTATCAGCAGATGGACATTCACAAAAGCAGTGTTCTTATTTCTGTGCATTCTACCAATCCTACCAGTACACAGATCTACAAGTCACTATAGAAAACCACTAGAGAGTTTTAGTCAACTACAGCTATAAGTCACCTGACCGGATAGAAATTTGTATCACCTACGGTTTTCGATTCTAATACTATTACAATTAAGTATTAGCACACTTAGTGCTAAAAATATTGTTTGAAACATGAGTCCATGCAGATGCACAGATTATCAACTAGTACAACAAAAGATAGGTCTAACCTTTTTCTTGGTGTAAATGTGGAGCCTCTTATAGATAACTTTCTAGAGCATAAAAGATGGTTTTCCCCCAAACAAATTTCATGGGTTGTGTCTAAGCAGGGTAGTGAGCTCCTAGGGTAGAAGCCCCATTAGCTTACTAAAAGAACTAATCAGGCTAGTCATATGGTACCAGAATAAAAGCAACTCCGACACACTAGCAGATGCTTTGGCTCAACTCGCAAAACTTTTTTACACACTAGTTCTGTTGCCCATTGACGAAGGTGGATAGTGATCTACAGAGTCTAACATCACAATTTTAATCTCTTATCTAATAAGCATGAACTTCATACAAAAATAATAAAATATATATTCCAGGGCCTAGGTAACCCATCGCATCAACTCCCAGGCCAATCACTTCATTCTATTTATACACTATCGATGATCACCTTGCAGAGTTTTCACCTAAGGCAAATGTAACCAAAAAGTGCCCATATAATCAACCCTTGAAACCAGTAAACTGCCAATCACAGACTAAAATTCTGCAAGTAACAAAAATTTATGTGTCCTTTCGGAGTAACTCAAAATCACACATACTAAATCTAGCACTGAAATTAAGAAAGCTCCGGAATTCACCAGAAGGACGTATCAGAAATAACTGTAAACTATACACAGGAGCGTAAAAGAAAATTCACGAACTAATTGGACACTCACACCTCAGTTTCATGTCATTACTCCGCACATAATTCCCACGAAATCAGGTAAAGCTAATACATTAAACCATATATCATCTCACCACGGAGGCCGGCAATTAACTACAAAATCACAAACCCCCATGCGCACAGCAGCCATGGTAAACTATCCAGATTAGATAAACAACCAAGCATTCTAATCAGCGATAACCTCATCAACCAAAAATCAAAAACTTCGCCGCAGATACACAGCAAAATTAACGCAAAATTCTACAACGCTACAACCGAGATAGCGCAATCACTGACGCACAAAACAAGCAGGCAACCACACCACGGTACCACGAGCTCATCAACCACCCAATCCGCACAGAAAAACACGAAGCAGAGAGAATCTCTTACGATGTAGGTGAGCGCGTCGGGATCAACAAGCTCGTCGTCGCCCTCCTGGCGGCCGCCATAGCCGTAGGCGCCGCCGCGGACCGCCTCGCCCTCCTCGAGCTCCAACTCCCCCTCCTCGTGCCCCTCGCCCATCCCCGCCCCACGGCACCCCGCCGCCGCCGCCGCCTCCTCCTCCTCCTCCCCTCCGCCTCCCCCTCCCCCCGCCCAGCATCTCACATCGCCCGCCGAGGCGATCCCCGGCGATCGCTCCCACCAGCTTCTCCGGCGATCACCGACGTGCTGCGCCGCCGAGATCGCGCCCGCCGCGGCTTAGGGTATTTTGCGTTTTATTTTTATTTAGATCTTTTTTTTCCCTTTAGTTTTTGCTCGTCGCCTTCGGTGTTCTTCCCGGAGAGGAAGACAAGGAAAGGAAGGCGAGAAAGAGAAATATTGCAACAGAAAAGTAGAATAGAATACGAAACGCTCGGTACTGGATAACTAAACTATCGGGGGATTAGCACTTTTGCGTATTTACCCCTGTACAGTTCAGGTGTTAATTAATTAGTGTTTAGTGCGCACGTGGCAGGCTCTGCTGCCGTTGGATTGCTGCTTGATGGCCGAGATGGGGGCGTTGAGCAAAACAGAAAATTTTCGGGTTTACTGGGCGCGGAATGAGGAATACGGCACTAGTGCACAACGTGTCAACGGGCGTGCAGGTGCTGCACAAAACAAACATGCTTTTTATCGAGATTTCGGTAGTCTTCACGTTACTTATTGACTTCAATTTATACAAGAGCAATTATATAAATATAATAGAAGTAAAATGAACAAAGTATATAGAGGAGGATCCAAAATCTTTATTCATCTATCTATCTGTTGTATATGAGGTCCTCATATATATAGCCCATACGAGTGAAAGTCCTCCAAAGACGATTTAATTGTTTGCTCATAACTAGATTTTATAATACTCTCCTTTGACAATAAACAACGATATGCACATAACTTATCAAAAACTTCTTCCAAAAAACCCATTGGAAAAAAAGAATAAACAAAATAGTACATTATATTCGTAAGTTGCATTACACTTATTGCCTCACTAAAAACTATCATATGAGAAAATTTCAAGAAAATTCACCAAAAAAAAGTTCAATGTTTAATCTTCAGGATCCAATCTTCAAAATTTTAGATAAATCTTTAGGATTTAATAAGAGTCATGATTTAGGGATTTACTCCGTCTAAACTATACAACTCTTTAAATCGTCTCATTCCAATGCTATGAACGTATATTTGGAAACTAGATGCAGGCAGAGACTTAGTTAATAGATCAATTGGATTTCCATTTGTTTCCAGGATCTTTACCCCAATTATTCTCCTAAATTTCATAAGGATAAAATATCTAGGAGCAGCAATATGCTTCGTGATGTTGCTCTTGACATAACATATTTGCATTTATGTAATACAAGCAGCATTACATTCATAGATAATTGAGGGATAATGACGGTATTAATGCTATAATACTTCTGGATGTGGTCAATCACACGTATAGACCAAACACATTCAAGTGAGACTTCATATATTGCTATAATCTCTAAATAGTTGGTAGAAGTAACTACTAATGTCTACTTAGATAACCGCCAAGAGATGGTTGTACCACCACAAAGTAATATAAATCTATTCTGGGATTTTGCACTATAGAGATTTGACAGATAGTCAGCATATCTTTAGGATTTTGTAATGATCATCAGGATATATGCGTGATCTTCATGATCTTTGCATTGTCGACCAACTTAATCTAAATTGTTAAGTGGTAAAACCTTCAAGGTGAATTTAAGCAGTAATCATAGTATCAACACCTCCTATGTTTGACTAAGATTTTCAAATTTTCAAGTATGATGATCAGTGTTTAGCATATGCCCCCCCTAATGGAAATATATGCACATATCCAAGTTAACCTTTTTGGTGGAGTTTAACCTATATTTTGGATCCGAGGAATGCAACAAGATATAATAAGAAGAAATAGAATGCATACCTCTGTATTTTCATCTTTATATCCAAACGAGACTAAGCAATAGATAATCAATAGAATTGTTAGTCTCACAAATAGATTTGTCATTAATGAATACATACCCGTTTGGATTTTTGCTTTTCTATCCAAGTTGAGACTAAACATGATATAACAATAAGAGTGTTAGTCTCATAAGTGCATTTGTCATTAATGAATACATATCTGTTTGGATTTTTGCTTTTCTATCCAAGCTGAGACTAAACATGATAAAATAATAAGAGTGTTAGTCTCACAAGTGCATTTGTCATTAATCACCAAAATACTCCATTAACACATAATGGTGGGTCTAGATCCTTCAATCTCCTTCTTTTTGGTGATTGATGACAAATCCACAATTAATAGCAACATTTGGATATAAGTAAACATATGATAAGAAAGAAAGCTTATTTGACTATATGTATGCATAAAGCTTAGAGAATTCTCCTTTTGCACTAAACAAGAAATAAAAATTCTCCCTTTTTTGGCATCACAAGAGAGAATATCAAATAAATCAATCATAAGAACATCCAAATGTAGTTCATTCAAATTCTCCTCCTTTTGACATTAATCATCAAAAATCCAAAACAAATCGAAGCCAAAAGAGAGTCTTTGCAAGACTATAAGCTAGGCAAAGGAATTCATGATACAATGAGCATTGAGACATTTTTTCAAATATTTTTCCCCTTTTTAACTCTACAAAAGAGAAGGATGAGAACATTCAAATGAAGCTCACACAAATTCTTCCCCTTTTGGATAAGCAAAGGAGGAAACACCAAATGAACTCCAAATCAATTTCCCCCTTATTGGCATAAAGCACCAAAGAGCAAAACGAAGCCAAAAAGGAGTTTTTGCAAATTAGTTTACCCAATAATTTTTTCAAGTAAAACTCAAAATATTTTTATTATAGTTTTTATAAAATATTTTTGGAAAACTCCCCCTTACACAAAGGTTTCACTCCTTTGACATACAAAGGATTTCTTCGTCCACTTATCTTTGCTTTTGACACACACAAGTTTTCTTCGTCCAATTATCTCCCTCTTTGTCATCTTTTGAAATATATCTATCCAAAACTTATGATGACTTCAAATATCTCTCTTTGACCATAATTTGCAATTAACTTATCTCCCAAAGGCATTAAGCACCAAAGATATCTTTATGTGGATTGTACTTGAAAGATGGTCAATGAACGTCACTTGAATTCCACTTATGAAGACCATATGTCGATACGACTTGGATACCACTTGTACATAAGACTACCACTTGTAGATGCTACTTGTGGATACCACTTGTAAATCCATGTGTCGATAAGACTTGAATTCTTAAGGTGCTTTAACTTATCTTACAAAGATCTTCAAAGAAAGCATCCAAAGAGAAGAGAGAAAGATAGAATCCACTTGAGAGAAAAGATTATACCAAGTATAATTAATTCCATTTGTAGAAACTTAGTACACTTGGAAAGATATTACTTGATGATACCATTTGAAGATACAACTTGAAGAAATAACACTTGAACAGATCTTAGGTATCAGATAAACCACTTAGATAAGAAGAGAGATTAAGTATCGGAGAGAGCTTGGTAAAAAAAACAATTGATCGGCATGGTATGAAATAGATACCACTTAAAAGATATCGCTTGAAAGGATATGATGATATCAATTGAAGGAATACCACTTGTAAAAATAAGGATATCACTTGAATCAAACAAATACGATTCTCATGCTGAGGTCAAAGAAGATCAATAGGAACTACCACTTGAAAGAATACCATTTGAATGATAAATATATCACAATAAGATCAAAATAGCATATAGAGTCAACAAACTATATGTGAGCAGCTTACTAAGATAATATGGATCAATCTTGACTTTGGGGAGCAAGGAGAGTGGCTTCAAAGAATTGAAATCAACAAATTTGATCAAATCAGCTAAAGTCTCCACGTCCGGTCAGACCGGCGGCACAGAGGCGGTCAGACCGGGAAGCGGTCAGGCCGACGACAATTGAGCGGTCAGACCGGCTACGACTGAAACTGTCAGCAGATTTTAGTTCTGAAATTTGGAGAAAAGATTGAATTGTTGTATTTTGCTCCAAACTTTCACATAAACATCCAAATAAAGATATTTAGAGCATTTCCAACTTATCTAGCCTTCAGAAATCAAACTTTTAAAATAGTTTTTATGAATTAAGCTTTAGATTTTGGAAATAAAATTGTATTTTCAAGACTTTTCGCAAAAAGAGCCAAATTGAGCAAATGATGAAATTTTGAGTATCCAATTGTATGTATGAGTCATAAATATCATCATAGACCTATTCATGTGAATAATTTAGGCTCAATGGCTAAACTCACTTAAGTGCTAGAAAGTGACATTTATAGTCAAACTAGTATTTCGGATGAGTTTCAAAATCAAATAACTTTTGATGAGTTGGTCTTTTGGAAATCATTTGAATACCAAAGAGTTTTAGAATAGCCAACTATAGGTTTTTCTTTTGGGACAAATGTCAAATTTCTTTTAGAATAGATTTTACACAAAAATCTAGTTTAGGTCAAAAATAAAATTCTAAGTTCTAGATTTTTGGTAGAAACTCATTTTCATTTAAAATATGTTTTTCTTAAACCAAAACCATTGGTAAACCTTTGAAACACATTTGTATACATTTTGCAACTAGTTTTTCAAAGGATATACTAATAATATCAAAATTTTGACTTTTGGTTAAATGGCTCAATTTTGAAAAACTATACTAGCACTTAATTAATTTGGGCACATTTAGGGATGTGATATACATGAACATGACTTAGCACTCCCCTTTAATGTGTCACATCCAACTTGCGCAAGATTTGAATAATCAAAATTAAGCACAAGAGCAAGAACACCTTTTTAATAAGATTTTCATGTAATGCAACCTACACAAGGTATAAAGGGCTAGATACTTCAATGTAAGTACTTGTTACCGAGATAGCATTGGTTCATGATATGAATTGGTTATCTTCAAGCTTGGCTGCAAATTGACATATGATGAAATTCACCTCTTCATGAATAAGCCAAAACCTCCAATGCATCTCCAAGTACCTATTAAATATTTAAGCACATTTGGTACCCAATACTTGGTTAGGTCCATGAATGTTAGTCACAATATATTTGGGCACCCAAATGACACTTCTAATAATAGTCTTAGGTGAACTAACAATTCTAGCAAACACATTGTCATTTTTATCCTTTCCAAGCAAATAATGATCATTATAGATAATTGGCTTAGGACAGATACCTTTGGGACATTCCTTACTAAAATGTTCTTTCTCCTGGCAATTGTAGCAAGTGGGGCTTTTGCTTCCCCTTGATGTCTTCTTCTCTTGCTCTTTGTTGGTTTGCCTCTTTTTAAATGACAATTGCTTGTTATTTAGCTTGTTGGGACACACCGAGACAATGTGTCCATTCTTGTTGCATCCAAAGCACTTGACCTTTTTGGATTGTTTTCTATTTTGCTTTGGGATGCTCTTCACCTTCTTCTTGGTGGTGAAACCAATTTTTCCCTTGTCAATTTTCTTATTAGGGCACATGGAGACAAGGTGACCCTTCATATTGCAACCAAAGCACATTTTGATCTTTGTATGTCTTTGATTGTGCCTTGTCTTTCTATTTTCCTTTTTCTTCATGAGAGTTAAGCTAATTCCACTCTTATCTTGTAAGCATATTTGCTTACTCAATATTTCGTCGAGAGTGGCCTTTCCTTTATAGCTTCTATCCAAATTATTTTTCAAATTTGTAACTTGGGCCTTAAGATTTTTGTTTTCCTCTACAAGGTTAGTTTGAACAAGCATAGAGGAAATAGAAGCATCTATTGTTGAGCAACAAGGTATATCAATTAAATCGTCACATAAAGTGGATATGCTAACCTTAGATGCAATGCAAAGGTTAGCAACTACACATGACATATCATTTAATAAATCACATGAAATGCCTATATACACCTTAGAGCTAGTGAATTTCTTGAGAATGAGATTTTCATGTTCATCTTTTAAAACACCATAATTATTTTGAAGTGAGACAAACTCTTCCTTCAAAACTTTATATTTAGACTTCTCCTTTCCAAGATATTCATTTAGCTCTTCTAACATGTCTATCAACTCATCGTATGAAGGTTCATAATTATTTACCTCGCTTTTACCTTTAGTCATAAAGCAATAAGGCGAAGTGGATGGAGTTGATGTCTCATCATCGTCGGAGCTAGAAGTTGAGCATTCTTCTCCCAACATCCATTCTTGTATGCAATCATCACTTGTGGAAGTGGACATTTCATAATGGCATTGTAATTGTGTCCACATCTCATGAGCATTCTTGAGATCGCATACTTCATTGAACACATCTACACTCAAAGCACTAAATAAAGCGTTAATTGCTTGAGCGTCGAGATGTAAGCATTTTTCTTCCTCAATTATTGGAGCAAGATGATCCAATAGGGGAGAAAAGCCTACATCTACAATCCACTATATATTTAGGCCCATGGCCTTAAAATAACATGACATGCGGATTTTTCAATTAGCATACATTGTGCCATCAAATAGAGGTGTCTCACCGAGGTGCACTATATCACTAGTCGTCATCCTTTACTCTCTAGACGGTTAATTCTAATAAATAAGAGACCAAGCTCTGATACCACTTGTAAGATTGAGGAGGCCGACTAGAGGGGGGTGAATAGGCGTTTTAAAACTTCTATGCGCTAAAACCGATTTCTAATGCGGAAACTTATAACAATACGGTTTTGCACAATTAAAGTCTAAATCAACTAGGTTCAACTAAGTGCACCAACAATACAAGTCAATTGATGAATATTACAATTAAGCAAAGACTTGTAAGCTATTCAATTCTAGCAATGTAAATATCACAAAACATGGCAAGCATTCATACACAATGAATAAGCAATTTAATACAAGAAATATAAATTGCACAATGTAAAGCAATATAATGCAAACTACAAAAGACACAACGATGTTTTACCGTGGTGATCGGAGACTTGCCGGTCTCCCCTAATCCATGTTGAGGGAAACCCAAACCAATTGGGCGGCTCCACGAATTAACTCTTCCTCCGAGGTATCAACACCTCGCTCCACTAAGGTTGCTCTTATTCCACTCCGGAGATGGAAAGCACCAAGCCACTCACAAACATCGGGCCTTCTCACAAGCTTCACTTGAGAAGATCACCGGACCACGACGCCTCCACGCCGTCTAGGTGTTGGCAAACACCAAGAGTAATAAGCCAAGCCCCTTGCTTGACTCTCACCACATGCAACGAATGCACAAACTCAAGTGGATACGAAATCCACCTCTAAATGCAACACATGCAACTAGAGACATCTCTCCTTGCTCACAAGGTGCAACACATGCACAATTGAGAGGAGAAGCTCACACTAGCTCAAGTGAGTGAAATGGGATGCCAAAGGTTGCCTCTCAACCGACCAAAGGGGTATTTATAACCCCTACACCAAAAACTAGCCATTGGGAGACGAAACAACCAAAAACTAGCCGTTACAGACTTGTGCGGTCGTACTGCACTCACAAGAGCCAATACAACCGTTCTGGGCGGTCGTACCGCTCTTTTCATGGAAGTCGTATCGTAGCTCAAAATCAGCACAGACGACACTCGGTAAAAAGGTCATAACTTTTAACTCCGATGTCGGAATTGAGTGATCTTGGACTCTATTGAAAGCTTATTCAGAGGGCTACACAACCCACCTATTTGATTTGATCTCAAACACATTTTATCAAATCAAAAAGCACAATTCCAAAGAGCCACTACCATAGTCTAAGTCCAAAGAATTAGCAACAAGCAATCTTAGACCATGCCAAAGAGAAAATACATGAATCCCAACAATTTGCAAAACATATTTGCAAACTTAGATCATGCCACAAGGAGTAGGTACATGGACTTCAACCATTTGTAAAACACATTTGCAAAGTATAGTCACATGTTACAAAGATTAAACACATGAGTCTCAACTATTTGCAAAACACATTCGTAAATAATAGCATCATGCCACGGAGAGCTAGAGCTAGTGAGATTGAGTTATTAACACATGATGAGACTCAAGCTACTAGACAAGACCCCTCTTAATAGTACAACAACCTATACTAGCAATCCGGTCTTCCAACCAAACACCAAAACCGGCAAAAGACTAGGAACACATCCTTAGTCCTAGCTAGTCATACATTTGCCTTGAGCATCTTCTTGAAGCTAGATGACGCACATCTTCACTTCAAGTCCGGGTCGTCATCTTGATATGCATCAATCCATGATGCATCCTTTACTTGACCTCAATCAACACATGATGAGTCTTCTCTTGACTTGATGATCAAACTCATGATCATTTCTTCTTCGAGATCTTGATATGCATCAACACATGATACATCCTCTTCTAGAACCTTGACTTGATGATCAACTCATGATCATTTCTTGTTCGAGATCTTGATATGCATCAACACATGATGCATCCTCTTCTTGAACCTTAACTTGATGACGATCAACTCATGATGTCATCCGAAGTCTCCATTACCCTGGAACATAACCTATTCATCCAACTCATAGAAAATATTAGTCCCATAATGATTAACATTAATTACCAAGATATACCTGCAATAAATGCTTCTAAACAAGCCGTTGAAAATCCTAGACCGGTACTACCGCCAACCAAGTTGCGGTACTACCGCTTGGTCCGATCGTACCGCACGAAGGAGCGGTACTACCGATTGTAAGGTTTCCAATAACACCGAAATGACATGCTCTTTGGAAAATACATACCGCCATACAAACATCGGTACAACCGCATATCGGTATGACCGATTCTCAAAGGCGGTACGACCGATTAACAAGGAGAGCTCTAAGCCAAAATGCATCGGTTCTGGTTTTATGCAACCGTCAACTAGAAATCGGAACGACCGCAATGCGGTAGTTCCGCAGTGTAACTCCAGTACAACCGATTTCTTTCAAATTTAAATTCAAATGCATGCATGATCCTAAATTAATCCATATGGCACAAGAACATGCTATAAAGCTATTAGTCATGATCCCTCTATTGTCATGCATTTTCATTACCATGTCGCCATCCATAAACTGAGGCTAAGCCTTTAAACATCTTAGCACACATGTTAGTCCCACAACACAAATTCAAATAATTGAATATAGATAAACATGAGTATGTATAAATACACAAGTTATATATATACTCACATATAAGTATATATGAACTACACAAGTTATATATACCATAAGTATATACGAACTACAAGTTGTATATACTAAATATGAGTGTATACGAACTACACAAGTTGTATATACTCATATGAATATATTAACTACACAAGTTAAATATATTCAAGGATATATGAGCATCTATGAACTACACAAGTCTCATATGCTCTCATATACTCATATGAATATATTAACTGCACAAGTTAAATATATTCAAGGATATGTTTCAAAGTAAAGATCATTAATATGTGGAAGGAGAATATGGATCAATACTAATGAAACCACAAAATATAGAATGAACTCCCCCTAAATGTGTGCATACACAAATGTGTAATGGAAACATATGCACATATCCAAGTTAACCTTTTTGGTGGAGTTTAACCTATATTTTGGATCCGAGGAATGCAATAAGATATAATAAGAAGAAGTAGAATGCATACCTCTTGTATTTTCATCCTTATATCCAAACGAGACTAAGCAATAGATAATCAATAGAATTGTTAGTCTCACAAATATATTTATCATTAATGAATACATACCCATTTGGATTTTTACTTTTATATCCAAGCTGAGACTAAACATGATATAACAATAAGAATGTTAGTCTCACAAGTACATTTGTCATTAATGAATACATACCTGTTTAGATTTTTGCTTTTCTATCCAAGCTGAGATTAAACATGATAAAACAATAAGAGTGTTAGTCTCACAAGTGCATTTGTCATTAATCACCAAAATACTCTATTAACACATAATGACGGGTCTAGATCTGTAACATTCCAAAGTAATGTTAAAAAATAAAATAAAATAAAGGTAATGTTTTATTGGATTTTCTAAAATTTGATAGAGTTTCATTGCTTTATTTGAATTTTTGAAATTTTAGAAGTCAAAAGTGAAATTTATTTGAAGTTCTTGAAGTTTTATTTGATTTAAATTGGAAAAAATAAAAATTTACTTAATTTCTAGAAATTTTTGGAATTTTAAAGCTTTTTCCTAAGTATTTTAAAGCCAAAACAAATTTATTTGCAAAACTAAAAGCCAACATAAAGTTGGAAATAATTTTATTAAGTCCAAAGTAAATTAGGAAATTTCTGTGAATTTTTCCATAATTTTTGGATTTTATTTGCTATTTTCTAAAGCCTAAATGAATTACTGGAATTAAATTAATCAGAAAATCAATTAGAAATCCCTAATTTGTTTTGGGCCGAATCTCCCCGGTCCGGCCCATTCCCTCCGCGCCTTCGGCCTGCTCTCACCGCACACCCTCCCCTACCTCACTCCCATCGTCCGATTTACATCTGACGGCAACAACACTCCCACGCCACCCCCGCCTCCCCCGCGGCGTTGGATGCAAATCCAACGGCCCGTGGCCATCTTCTTCCCCCGCGCCCTCTTCCTCGCGCAAGCCGCGCCTCCGCCATTTCCGCCCGCGTAAAGCTCCTCCCTCCGCCCTGCGCCTCTCGCGCGACGTGCGCACGATCCGGCACCCTCCACCGCCTCCATTCCCCACCTTCTCCCTCTCTCTTCGCGCCCGATTCATCCGCGCGCCTAACCGCCGCCGCCATGCCGCAACCGCCGCCCCCGCACACGATCTTCCTCCTCCGTGCCCCTCCGCCCCTATAAAAGCAAGCCTCGGGCACCCCTCTTGACGCCAACGCCGCCTCCACCAACCACTTTCCCTCTCCCCCTCCGAGCTCGCCGCAATCGGCGTTTTTCCGCCGTTAGCCGCCAACTACTCCGCCACCTCTAGCGCCTCCATCGTCGAAGCTCTTGCCCCACCGACGCCACCATCAGCACCGCCGCCTCCTCGCCGTCCCGGTGCGCGCCTCTTCTTCATCGGAACATCGCCCGAACCACCGCGCCTCCGAGACCCGATTGGTTCCGCCGCCGCTGCCCTCGCCGCCGGCTATCGCCGTGCCCTCAGGTGACCAAACCATGCGCAACATAAACCCCGCGTTCCCCTCTCTTTGTTGCACACCTCGCCGGAGCTCGCCGTGGCACAGAGCGCCGGCGAGCTCAACGCCGCGTCGCCGCCGCCTATGCCGACGTGGCTGCCACCGTGGTCGCCACCCGCGCGCCACATCACGGCCACCTCAGCACAAGAGCCGACGTGGAGCCCACGTGCCGCCACATCATCATGCACGCAGCCACTCCACCCCGCGCGCACTGTTGCGGTGCACCGGGTTCACCATGAACCTTTGACCGGGCGTGGACTTAGTCCATTGACCCTCGGGCCCACTTGTTAGTGTCACATAATAATTTTCTTTAGAAAAAGAATTCGGCCGGGAAAAAGAAATTCCCTCGCTGACGTCAGCATTGCGCAATAAAAGGCTTTTTATTTAGAAAAATAATTCAAGAAATTATGTTAAAATCAGATTTAGGGTTTTTAATAGATTTAAACTTAGAAAATTCATACCTTTTGAATCTCAGCTCCAAATTGGGTGATTCAAATTGCAAAATTTGTATAAAATTATTATCTAGATAACTAAACAAAAATTAGTTAATTTTGAGTTCATTTGACTACAAATTCCTTTAAACCCTAAATCTAACATTTTATGTAATTTCAAACTTCGAAAGCCCATATCTTTTGCATCCGAACTCCGATTGAACTCATTCAAATTTATAAATTTATCTAAATTCAAGATCTAGCCAACTAAACCAAATTTATTCAATTTGGATTTAATTTGAATCTTATTTGAATTTAGTTTGAATTCGGTCTATTTTCGCGTATAGATTTCGACGCCACTTGAGAGCAACTATTTGAGCAAGGCAAGTTACATTCTTGATCATATTTGCACCCATTATTTAAAATTATTTAAATTCTGTTTCAAATTATTACTGCATGCTTATTTATATTCAGTAATTTAAATTCCTGTTTTTAATTTATAGTTATGCCTAAAATCCTTTGTATGACCAATTTTGGTAATTGAAGCAAGCATATTGTCACCCTAGATAAAACCTGGTTGATACAATAGTATGGACTAGGATCATTTGGAAAATATTGCGCTTAGCCATACTTATAGACCAAATATGTTTGATTTGGGAGATTTCAGCCAAAGATCATTGATATTTAAGTTGTACCCTTGGCATTGGTGTGTCATGGGAGTTTTATAATTGACTTTGGAAAATGAAATAAAATGATGGTTTGGACATGGGCGAAATGGTTGTCTGGTGGGTGCAGGTTTATG
This sequence comes from Ampelocalamus luodianensis, assembly GCA_036346255.1. Lineage (NCBI taxonomy): Eukaryota > Viridiplantae > Streptophyta > Magnoliopsida > Poales > Poaceae > Ampelocalamus > Ampelocalamus luodianensis. The sequence goes on along the minus strand of CM070626.1, from coordinate 26,609,931 downwards.
CACGGGCTCAACTGGGTAGGTTGAAGCCGAGGGTTCTGTTGGTTGTCGCTCAGGTCAGTTAAGGACCGGTATTCGAGCCGCATCTTGCTAAGCCACATCGTACTACCACATGTCTTGTATGGGCAGGACCTGGCTGATTAATTTGCAAAGTTCCATTATGGCCATTCCTGTTAGTGCGGTGGGTAGTCATGTTATGACCTATGTTAGTCCCACCTGGCGCAAGAGGGGGCCTGAACCCTGCGGACGGGTAGTCCAAAGGGGGTGAAACCTTAGCGAGGGAGGACTATGGTGGAATGGCGCATTGTAAAGGCCTTAACACGTGCTCTAGACTGCTTACCTAAGGTAGTGAGCGGTGGTATCAACGGATGCCAAACAAACTAGAGAATTCATGTCTTGTGGGTAAAGTTGTACAACCTCTGCAGAGTGTAAAACTATTCGAATAGCCGTATCCACGGTCATGGACATGCTGGCAAAGCTACTCAGAGTTAGACTTTGATTTTGATTCAAAATATTTTTGTAAAACAGTTTTAACATGGATGGGTGTCCATGAGAAAAGTTATGGGTTGAAGCCCCGGGTCGGTGCCCGTGTTTATGTTGGTGTTAGGTTGGTGCCTACACTATCTTTATCAATTCAAAATCAATTTTTGATTCTTTAAAACTTGAGCTTTTGAACTTATTATGGTATTTAATGTCAAATGTTGTTTTTGCACAAATAACCCTATAAGCCATCCTTTGTTATATCCATGTATGCATGTCATTCTGTTATTTGACGGGTGTAACTTGCGAGCATGGAAGTTGTGCTCATACTTGCTTTATGCAAACCAATTTCAAAGGAGAAAGACTTCGCTACAGATGTGGATCATGACGACTAGACCGCTACTCCAGTCGATTGCCTGTGGCAGATCAGCTGGACTCCACTACTTCTTCATCGTCTTCCGTTGTGTTTATTTAATGTTCCCCTGTAAGGCTATCTTGTAATCAACTCTGTTGTTTATTAACAAGTTTTAGCATTTATGGTTGTGTTATCACATTTGTTTACTGTGTGAGCTAGCCACTGATCATGAGACTAGTTCAGTTATGCACAGAAGATTTGAGATGTTAATCTCGGGTCCATACAAGATCCTTCACAAGGACATGCCCACTCTCCGCAAAGTAAGACGTGATAACACTCTGCTTCGCTAGCTTTTCAAATTGACATGACAATACTCTGTCTCACAAGTAACTTTTCAGAAAGACAAAACATTACTCGAACTCACAGGCTACTCACATGAATTTAACCACACCATGCCAACCTTGTGGCTTATAAAAGGAGATGGAAGAGATCTGGGAGATAACACTACACAACCAAACCCAACACTACACCAGAGATAACACATAATGGCGGCGAGACCAAGGCGACCGACGAGGAGTACATCGCTGAGCTCAGAAGGAAGGGCGAATGGCCCCGATCTACGCAGTAGGTCGGGCCATTCCATAGTAGTCCCCCATCCTTCCTGCCATGTTTTTTACTATCCGGAAGGCATGTATACTTACATGGTCCGGATGCTTCTATCGTGGTGTACCGTGGTACTAGCGAGGATGACTAAAGCAATTAGCCGAACCATAATGTCATGTGATTACGTGTAACGTGCTTCTGTCTGCGGACTCTAATGTAGTTCTGGTTCCGTGCCTCCGTTGAAACATCAGAAAATCTCAAATAACTAATGACTGCATATTGCATATTGGTGCATGTTTTATAGGTAGCTTTCCTTGCTTGATTCATTTTCTTTCCTATATTGCAAGTAATGACCAGATAAAAAAGAGAGGTGGATCAAGGACAAACACAAATTCCATAATGAACTCTACCTTGTACAAACATATTCGGATCGAAAGGATGAATCGAGAATAAAAAACCTTTCCTCGATTCAAGCCCAAATTAAATTAAACCATGAGATCAATCCATAATTTATACCTTGATTCAAGCCCAAATTAAATTAAATCAAACCTTGTTATTTCCTTTTAGTTCTTTTTATTTTTCAGTTTTCCCCTTTTTTATTTCTTTTCAGTTTTCTCATTTTTCATAGTCTTTTGAAAGCTTCAAAAAAATATAATAAACAATTTCTATTTTATTAGATTAACTAAAGCTTAATTGGAAAATTCCAGCAAAAGGAAAAACATTTTAAATGAATAAAATAAACTTTAATTAAATTCAAAATTATATTATTAAATCTATTCATCTTCCAATGATTTTTATAGAATTTTCTTGAATTTTTTTATTTTTGTCATTTTTGCCAGATTTGTTGCCTTTTTCTTTCTTTTCTTTCCTCTCTCACCTCTTCTTGCATGCTGCCGAGGGGTCAGGAGGCCAGATAAGGAATTTTGTGGCTAGGGAGGCCAAATGTGAAATTTCAGTGCACCATGAGGCCAACAGTGTCCAGGTTTCCTCGCTTGGTGTTGTGGGACACAATCAGGAACATGTTTCATGCAAGGGGACCCATGGTGCTCGTCTGGTTAGTGTACATGGGTCTAGTACACTGGTAAACCACGTATGGCACATCTGGTCGATTAGCACAACCATTGAATGCTATAGATAGAATGAGCGTTGGTACGTACTTCTACTTACCTTGGAGGGGTGACGTAAATTTCGTGTGCTAGTCGTCATCTAGTGCAAAGTGTCTGATGATTAATCATGCGTGTTGTGAGATCTTGAAACATGGTGGGTGTGGGTGTGCATCTAGTCCATTAGTGTTGAAGTTCTAGGTTTGACACTAGTGTTCACCGTTTTTAGAAGTATACACACGGGTGTATGTTAAGTGGGAAAGTGTATGTCCACGTTACATGAAGTCTTGGGTGTCTTCAATAAATTCCAAGCGCGTGTAGAGAACATGCGCGCTTGTGTGCACGAGTGATGTAAGTGTAGTGTATGTAGAGTGTGTTCATCTGCCTTGCACCCTCTCTAAAAAGACAACCATAGATTGCAATGGAAACATGAGATGTGCGCATTGGCATGGGCATCCTTTGGTATTTAATTTCTACACACTTTCAAGAATGTGATGTGAATTCTAGCACCCAATAAACATTTGGTTTGCAAGGTATCAAGGTATGTTGTTCATGATGCTCGTTACAAAGCATTGCCATCCTAGCACCCAAGAAACATTTGGTTTGCAATACCATTTAAGGACGCATCACACACACACACACACACACACACACACTAATCGGCAAGCCCACCGCGCGCGGACTGAGCTGCCCTTATGGAGCGCCGAACAGGTCATTTTGGCCCACTGACCCACAATCCCGTGTGCTCTATGACAAGGTTGAAAGTTATTGTGATAGCAATTTTACTACACACGTATCACCAGTTTATATATATATATATATATATATATATATATATATATATATATATATATATATATATATATATATATATATATATATATATATAGGACACCGTTTGTACTCACTGAGTATCTACTCCCACTTCAATATACCACCTAAACACACATATTATACTTCTTTATTATTTTCAGTATACCTAAATACTAATTATAAGATACTTCAATGCGACTTGATTGAAAAAATTTCATTGGGTCTATTTGTTTTTTTGCTATATACCCTTTTTCATATATAAAAAGAAGTATATACACAAATTTTGCTATAAAAAGTGGAATTTAATGTAATTTTTCATGGAACTCACTTTGGGGTATCTTATAATCATTATTAAAGTATGCTTAAATAGATAAAGAGGTATCATCATACGATTTAGGTGGTATATGAGAGGTGGGAGTACGTACTCCCAGGAGTACTATACCATTTTCCTATATATATATATATATATATTACGATTGTTTCATACGCGCATGGCTGGATGGGTAGTAAACTACAAGTGGAGTCCAATAAATTTTTGTGTAACAGAGCAGTAAAGTCATATGGAGGTTGTAGTAAATCTCTTTTAGCGATACAGTAAATCTTTTTTAGTAAATACACATACATGTTTTTATTTGCAAGAATTATATAATTCTATTACCCTCATCACTGTTCGTGAATCGGAGCTTCCAATCAAAAGTTATTGCAAAAACAAGAAAAGAAACATTCGTTTACAAAACAAGGAACCAATTGTTTGCTAGTTAGTTATCTACTTGTTTGTACTAGTTGGCTAAGCTGGCAATAATATCATGTGAAGGTTGCAGTAAATCTTTTTGTCATAGAGCAGTAAAGTCATGTAGATGTTGTAGTAAATCTTTTTTTATAACAGAGCGGTAAACTACAAGTGGAGTCCAGTAAAACTTTTTGTAACAGAGCAGTAAAGTCATGTGGAAGCTATAGTAAATCTCTTTTAGCGATGCAATAAATCTTTTTAGTAAACACATAGAGAGGTTTTTATTTACGAGGCTTATATCATTCTGTTACCCCCGTCGTCACCAAGCTACCAGTGAAAACCATTCATAAATCAGAGCTTCCAATCAAAAGTTATTGTGAAAACAAAAAAAGAAACATTCGTGTATAAAACAAGTAACCGATTGTTTGCTAGTTGGTTGTCTACTTATCGTACTAGTTGGCTAAGATGATAATAAAGTCACGTGGAGGTTGTAGTAAATCTTTTTGTAGTAGAACAGTAAAGTCATGTGAAGATTATAGTAAATCTTTTTTGTAACAAAGCAGTAAACTATAAGTGGAGTCCAGTAAATCTTTTTGTAACAGAGCAGTAAAGTCATATAGATGTTGTAGTAAATCTATTTTAGCAATAAAGTAAATCTATTTTAGTAAATGCACAGAGAAGTTTTTATTTGTGAGAGTTATATCATTCGGTTACCCTTGTCGTCAATAAGCTACCGCTGAAAACCGTTTGTGAATCGGAGTTACCAATCAGAAGTTATTTTGAAAACAATAAAATAAATATGCATGTACAAAATAAGGAACTGATTGTTTGCTAGTTAGTTGTCTTTTTGTCTGTACTAGTTAGCTAAGATAGCAGTAAAGTCATGTAGAGGCTTCTGCCTTCGTTGTGCTACTGCTCAGGCTGCCGCCACTGCCCAAGCTCCTACAGGTCGTCATCGTTGTGTGCCGCTTGTGCTTGCACCGCCATTGCTATTGGTCGCCCACCGCCGCCGCTCGTTGTTGCTACATCGTGAGAGGCCATGGCGCCACTATCGATGGGGTTGCTGTCCAAGCTGCTGTCGTGTGGTCACAGGGACGCGTTCCACCGCCCTAGCCATGCACTATTGCCGCCCAAGCTCCTGCAGGTCGTCGTTGTTGTGTGCCGCTCTGGTTGCGCCGCCGTTGCTGCTGGTTGACCACCGCAACTTCTCATTGTTGCTACGTCGTGGGAGGTCGTGGCGCCACCATCGGTGGGGTTACTGTCCAAGCTGTTGTTGTGCCACCGTAGGGACGTGTGCGTTGCTATAGGTGGCTGCTGTTGCTGCCCAAGAGCTTCTACGACAAGGAACGAAGGAAGCAGAGGAGAGAAGGGCATCGCAGGACCAGATATAGGAAGAAGAGAAGAAAATAATATAAGAGAAATTAGGGCTTCGTGTTCCTGCCGTCTACGTGGTCCGATTTTCGGGGGGTAATAACCTAAGAACCTTTACCGCGATATTATAATAGCATTTTATCAAAGTTCTAAGATAGATCGATAGCAAGATAGGTGGTTTGAATATTTCCATGATTCGATTTAGAGCGTGATGAGCCTTGTGAGGGGGTTTTGGAGTATCTACATCACATTTCATGGTTTTGCTATATTATGAATAATGTCGTCTATTGTTTAAACTTTTCATAGAGTGCAAGTATACTAGATTTATTGGGTGGTGTAAAAGTTATTGCCTCGGGGGTGTGTCCAGAGTTTCATCGTCATTGATAGCAGCTGTGTTGTTTGTCTTATTACATACAGTAGATAGTCAAATTAAATTATGGTAATATTTAGGAAAAATTATTTAATATTCCATGGTTTCCATAAGTAGTGTTGTGTGTCACTTTTTGTGTTATGGGAAAATAGATACAAAATTGTTAAACATGTTTTTCAATAACGCAGCAGAATGATTTTTGGAGTTGAAACCGAGGGATTAGACAACTTAATCAGGAATTTTGCATGACTAGGAAACTGTGGCAAATTTTGTGTAGATTCCAAAACTCATATGGTTTGCTATGTTTGGATTCCAGAATTAGAAGCTATGATGATTTGATCACCAAGATAGCGGGTGGGTTGTCCCGTGAAGGGGGTTAATTATGTCGGGTTTGTGCGTAGTAGCAATGTCAATTTACTTTATGCTTTTGTATTGTTGTCACATGTTTTGGGGTGAGTATTGGCTTTTTCTAGTGGGTGTTGCTTCGGGTTTGGTGGTGTCTTCGCTTCGTCTTGTTTTCCGTGGCTAAAAGGCAAGTGCATCGTAGAGCGGTAGATATCGATTTATATGTTACTTATCTTTAATAATTAATTTGCCATGCTATCTCTATGTTTTTGTGGAGTTGGTTGTCAGAACCCGGGATTAATATCCCAGATCCTCTGTGCATTTATGAACTAGTCCCATGATCAGTCGCTAGTTCACACAGTAAACAAATATGGTAACAAATTCATATCACAACTTTATTAATAAATACCAACAGAGTTAAATTACAAAGGAGACTTACAGGCCAACAATAAAATGAACACAACGAAAGACGAAGATATAGTAGAGTCCAGCAATCTGCCACACGCAATCGACTGGGGTAGCGGCCTAGTCGTCACGATCCAAACTTGCAGCGAAGTCCTTTCACCTCTGGAATTTTGTTTGCATAAAGCAAGTATGAGCACAACTTCCGTGCTCGCAAGTTACACCTGTCAAGTAACAGAATGATATACATACATGGGTGTAACAATAGAAAGGTTTACTGGTTCAATTAGCATAAAGCAATGTTTGACATTTAAAATACAATACTAAGTTCAAATGCTCCGGTTTTTAGATAACACAAATTGATTTTGAAATAATAAAGATAGTATAGGCATCGACCTAACACTAATATAAACACGGGCACCAACCTGGAGCTTCAACCTATAACTTTTCTCATAGACACCCATCCATATCATAAACAGTTTTATTTTGAAAACAAAATCAAAATCTAACTTTGAGTAGTTTCTGCTAGCATGTCCATAACCGTGGACACAGCTATTTGAATAGTTTTACACTCTGTAGAGGTTGTACAGCATTACCAACAAAAGATAATCAACTTGCACTGTCCGCATCACACACTTCCGTAGGTGTGCGACTAAGTGATTATCATGAGGCCTTTACAATGTCCTATCTTAATGTATTTATGCCTGCTAAGGTTTCGCTGCCATTGGACTAACCATCCTCCGGGAACCACCGTCGCCTTCTTCCTCGGATTTTGTCGCCCTCGGTGAGTCTCCACCGCCATTGTCCCCATCTAGAATCCCCTCACCGTGTTCTACCTAGTGCACGTGTCACCTTGGTCAGAAGAGTGTCGTAGCCGTGTCGTGCCGTCGAGCCCGAGTTGCAGCTCTGTTCCAATGTTGCCGCCATCGTCTGGTTGTCGTCGGTGACCATTGGTCCCCGAGCCCACACCGTTCTCATTGCTCGGACCCAATGAACCCAATGTGCACCTCCGAAACCACAGAGGAGGTCCTCGTCGCCGTCGCGTCGTCCACCTGAGGCAGCACCACCGCCAACCTCGCTGTCGACTGCCTTGTAGGTCGTGTCGGTCCAATCCAAGTCAATAGATGAGTTCGCCAAGGCACGGTGATGTCGAAGGTGCCCTTGGTTCGCCACCGTAGATCCATCGCCGCCGTGTCGTCGCCGTGGACGCCACCTTAGCGCAATGTGTGCTCCACGCCAGCTCCGCCACCGCATCAACCGCCACACATACCAAACCCTAGATCTAAACCACGTGGACCTGGTCCACAGTGCACCAAGCCTCTAACGTGTGGACCCTACATGGCAGTACTGTTCTGTAGACCCAGTCCATCGTAGACCCGTGAACCCGGTCTATAAACCGTGGACCCACCTATCAACCCCTCAGCCTTTTTCTGAATTTCCAAAAAAGAAAGATTCCTAGAATATTCTCTTGGCTCTGATGCGCCGATACGTCTGTCAGGCGGCGTACCGGTATGCCGATACGTATCGGGTACGGATACGACCCTATACGGCCCCGATACGTATCGGGAAGTATCGAAAATTCTTATCATTTTTTTAAAAAAGAAATACATTCCGATACGGGCCGATACACCCCGATACACCGATACGGCCTACAAAGAAGCCCAGCCTAAGATAAAGAACTACTGTTCCTAGTCAAGCCCATCCAGAAGATGCTAACCTAGCTCCATCTCCTTGCCTAGCTGCGCCTCACTCCCGTCTCCTGAGCACAGCCGAGAGTGTGGCGTGCGGCGAGGCGGCGACCGGCGGCGCTCCCTCCTCCGCGCGACCGGCGAGGCGGCGGCCTTCGGCACTCCCTCCTCTGCTCCACCTCGTTCGCGCGACCGGTGACCTTGGTGCCACCTCCTCCGTGCGACCAGCGAGGTGGCGACCTTCGGCACTCCCTCCTCCGCGCCACCTCCTCTGCACCACCGGTGACCTTCGGCGCTCCCTCCACGTGACCGGCGAGGCGACGACCTTCGGCACTCCCTCCTCCGCGCCACCTCGTCCGCACGATCGGTGACCTTCGGCGCTCCCTCCTCCGCGCGACCGGTGAGGCGGCGACCTTCGGCGCTCAGCCTTCGGCAGTCCCTCCTCCGCGCCACCTCCTCCGCACGACCAGCGAGGCAGCGACCTTCGGTGCTCCCTCCTCCACGCGATCGGCGAGGCGACAACCAGCGGTCGGCGGCCTTCGGCTCTCCCTCCTCCGCGCTACCCCCTTGGCTCGATCCTCTCTGGCAGCCGACGCCTCCAGCCAGGTAAGCTCTCCTCTCCTCTCTCAGATCTAATGAGTGGGTGAAGAGGTGAATTGGCTTTGATGTAGGCGGTGGGGGAGGTGTAGGCCGATGGGGGTTGATGTGCTGGTGCTGCAATTGCTGTTGAATGTTGATTCAACGACGGTGTTGATGATTATGTTGCAGATGCACTAGCCAACTAATATGTATTCGACTTATTTTGTTTAGGTATTTTTTGTGCAATATGGCAAGTGGAAGCGTTGAAGGAAGTGTTTCAACCCCTCCTATGAACCAGATTGTAGATGCAGCCAAACCTCTTTGGAGGCATGTCATTCAATTGGAAAGAACTGGTGGTAGTGGAGGAAATGCGAAATCCAAATGTCGCTATTGTGATGCTATCATCCATGGGAGCTACTATAGAGTTAAAGTACATTTGTTGAAGATTTCAAACTGTGGTGTCAAGACTTGTCCAAAGGTGACAGTTGTAACATCCCAATGTTGGGCTTGTGTTTCAAATGTAAGAAAATCAGTAGAAATTAAACTTTTTCTTACATCATGTATTTCCTGTTGTGCCAAACAATTCTTGTACAAGGGATTATGGAAATACAATGTCACAAGTCTATTTGATCCAAACTTTGACATTCCAAAAAACAATCTTGTCAAATTTTGTGATCATCCTCTGGAAATATTTTTCCTAAGTTCTTGGGATGGTTTGTAGCCCCTCTGAAAAATTTCACAATTTTTAGAAATTGTTTGAATATTTTAGAGGCAGTCAAACCTGTTTGACTCTCAGTCAAACATTAAAACAACGCCTTGCAGAATTTTTGGAGATTTATTCACAGTATGAAAACCTCTGAAAATTTTACACAAGGTTAATATCTGGGTTAGCAAGCTCCTGTAAAAATTTCATAATTTTTGGAGTTATTTTGCTACCTCAAATAAATCTTTCAAAGTCTCTGTTCTAATTTCGAAATCAAACCTGGTGTCACTGTGCCTTGGGTTCGAGTCAGACTCGGGCTCGAGCCAATTGACTCGGTCCAGTCAACTAACTGCACCGAGCCTCTCTTTAAAAATGCGCATTGGATCTCAACCGTTAGATCTAAATCGCACGGCCCGCGCGAGTGTAACCTTTCGGACCTTCCGGTTGCTTAAATGAATGTCGACCGTTAGATCTCCATCCAACCGTCGAGATCCTCCAAAACCTTCGGACCCTCCGGTTGTTGGTTTGAATCAGAGCCGTTGGATTAAGATCCAACGCCCGCCGGTTCCTCCGTTGTAAACCGCGTTTGCGACATGGGGCAATCTGAGCCGTTCATTTCTAATCCTAGGGCTCGTGACCTTTTCGTTGTGTTTTAAAGCCCGGAGGCGTGGCGCTATCTTAGCCGTCCAATTTGAATCGTGGGGCTCTGGAACGCCCGAGCCTTTTGCGCTGGTCATCTTCAACCTCTAGCCGTGCGGGCACAGTGTAGGGCATGGGGTTGTCTTGTCGTGCTTCCTACGGCCGCCCTAGTTGACATTATGGGTCGTGGGAGACACTTTCGGCCATGCCATGCCCTATTGCACCATCTATTATCTTTTCCTTGTCTACGCACCTTGTGCTCTGTGTTTTGTTGCCTTGAAAGGTTTGTGGTGCAAACCATAATGCTTCCAAGGCTTTATAAACACTCTCAATACTTCCTGGTATTCCTTTAGACCACCATCAAGCTCCATTCACAATATTGGAGCTTAACACCTCAAGGATGGCAAGTTGCCATTGTTGACCCGAAGAGCTCCATTGGTGTTCTTGGTGTTCCAGTGGTTCTCCTTCATGTTTCTTTGCCCTATCCTTATCTATTTACTTCCTTGAACATTTCCCCTCACTTAATTTTGGATTTGATTCTCAGGAATTGTCCAATTTGGGGTTTGTTCAAATTCGGCCGAAATTGGTCATCTTCTTCCTCAGCTCAGGTGAGTGCTTCATTTTCTAATTACTTGCTCATGTAGCTTCTGTGGACCTTAATGAAGCTATATTGATGCTTTGGAATCACTCATTTGGCTCAGGGTGTCATTTTCAATCCTTCTTCTCCAAGTCCGGCGAGCTTCATCTGTGATCAAGCATCTCCGGCCATCTTTGAAGCTTCTCGTCGCTAAGGTAGCTTCTTATTAGTCCTTAGTGGCTCTGGCACCGCTTCCTAGGTTTGCAGCGGAGCTCATCGCGATTTTCATGTTTAGCAGTAGGGTTCCATTTTCGTTTTTCCGGCTAGCCGGCGTTCTGGTCCCTCACCGCCGGCGAGAATGCCACCATTAGGTTCGTAGTGCTATTGCGGTTCCATTTTAGTGCTTGGTTGACGCCGCCGCGGCCAGTGTCGCCGGCGTTTAGCCGTTGAAGTCGCTCGGTATTTTGCCAGCGAGGAGCTCCTGTTTTCGTCATATGTTTAGGACATATTAATTGCTTAATGATTACTAATCATTAGTTATTAATGATGTCTTAATCGTTGTCGTCGAGCCACTGACCAGTGGGCCCAACATTCTTAAATCACCCGCTGGCGCGATTCCGCGCTGTTCCGACATCATTAAGGCTTAATCATTGATTAATTAATGCGTCGGCATTTAATCATTGTCGGAAATCACCTCTGGGTCGCTGACTTGTGGGCCCGAGGGGTTAAAATCAAATTTCAGAAGTCATTAGTGTCTATTTTAATGTTAATCATTAATGGCATTAATTCTGTCCTAACCGCCACTCTTAGTCGTTGACATGTGGGCCCAGTGCACTGTGCACATGGGTTAAAACGTTGCGGTCGTGACCCTAAGTCACTGACATGCGGTCCCACATGTCAGCATCTCTTTTTGAACTTCAATCCTTAGTCACCGTCGATCCCTTGATCAACGGCCCAGATCGTGAGTGCATTCGGACCCTCCGGATGACTTGATCATTCTCGACCGTCGATCTTGCGATCAACGGCTGAGATCGTGTATGCAATCGGACCTTCCGACCGTTGGTGCGCTCTGGACCGTCCATCTGCAGATCTGCGGCTGGGATTGGCCCGAGCAACCGCACCGTCCGGATGCATACACTTGTGTGCGCCGTTGGATCGTGATCCAACGGTGGGCTCCGTTTAGGTTTCGCGCGCGTGCGCTGTTTTGCTGCGTGGTGAGGATTTTAGATCGAGGGTGGATAAGTGTCCACGTCTTATTCTTTTTTTTGAGTTTGTCTGTATTTCGGTAAGTAGTTATTTAACATCTGAAAATGATATAAAAACTTTAGAAACTCATAACTAATTCATTTTAACTGCTTTTTAGATAATTCCAACTGTAATAAATTGTGCTATCACTTAAGTTTATTGTAAAAATGGTTTTAAGCATGTTCCAGTAGCAGAAAATTGTATAACTAGAAATAACTTGATTTCTGTCATTTTGAATATTCCAGAAATAGATTTAACCTTGAAAAATGCATATCTTTTTCTGTATAAATCCAATTTGTGCAAAATCAATTTTGTTAAATTCATCTGTTAGTATACTTTCATATGGAATAGGATTTGAGCATGTTCACAATTCTGTAAAATGACTTGCATTAGATTTACAACTTAGAAAAATCATAAGTAAGTGTGTATAACTCCAAATTTAGTAAACTCAACTTTCTTTGTTATTAGGGTGTTATAATCTACTGCTATAAAAATTTCAGACCTTAGATCATTCTGGAAAATTTCGCCATGAACAGTGCTAATTATTAATTAGATTGATTTTAAGGCTGAGAAAGAGCATTTTGTCCATATCTTTTGCATGCTTAGTCCAAATTGCATGATTCTTGTTCCTATCTCTGTCTAAAATCATTCCCTAGCTGTTGTGTAAGTTTCATTAGATTTGGATGTGATTTGCTGTTGGAGTTTATTTGGTGTTCTTCGTTCTTATTTGCTTATCGCCTTTTCGCGTTAGGTTCCGAAGATAATTTTATTGCTGATATTGAGCCACAGCAGCCATCAGATCCTGCACTTCAGCCAGGCAAGCAGATGTAGCATTCATTTGATCATATTGTCCCTACTATTTTCAAATTCTATTATGTTGTTTGCAAATTCTATGTATGCATTGCTATGTTGTTTTAAACTATTGTCGATAGCTGGCCTACTAGATGCATTATCAGTAAGAAATGTTTATTCCTCTACTACTGAAGCCTAGGTTACTTGCTGTGATTTTGGGTTCGCTGGATGGACCCTTGTCACTTAGTAGGTTACGTGTCATTTATGCTTAGCCATGCTTAGCTATCGGTAGAAATGGGCGGTTATCGACTCGTCGATAACCTTGATCCCACAAACTGTATAATATGTATATTTTAGCCTTGTGCTTGGTCTAAATTGCAAAACTAAAACTGAAAATGAAAACAATTTAGACTTGGGCACAATGGTAAGGTGGTGTGATCGTTTGGGTGTGAATGGAATGGTGCCCGGGTCAATTAAGGACCGAACTACTTGTGAGTATCTCATTATCCGAGCATTACGGTGCGTGCTAACCACACTAGAGGGATATGGGACCTCTCTTAGGTGAGTACTTTGGGTGTGTTAATTAATGAGCCGCGTGGTGGGTTGCATATTTGATTATGTGCAACATGGACACGTTTGTAGGAGAGGAACACCACGAGGCGGTGTGTCTGCTCCACGTATGGGTCCTTGTGATCCATATTTCGTCGACAGATCACCAAGGATTAACCCCATACGTGCGTCTCTTGATTAGCATATTCCATTGGAAAGGGTTCGTAGGACTTAGCCGTCTTGCATACCAAAGGAAGTGTGCTTAATAGCTTGGCAAAAGGCGATGCAAGTGTGGGTACATTGGTACACCTGCGAGGATTAAAACTATTCGAATAGCCTCGTCCTAGGTTATGGACACGCTTGGATAAGCTTTTCAAGAGTTAGACTACAACCTTTTAAAATTAAAACTTGATGGGTGGTATGAATGGGATTCATGCTATGTTGTGGTGGCTTTTGGGAAAGTCACTTCTAGCGGATACTTGTTACTTATGTTTACTCATTTGTTATTTAAATGCTTAAAAGCAGATTTTACAAACTGCTTTGTTCAATCTATTACAATATTGCAAATGAAACTTGCTTTATGCGTCCAAAGAACCATATAACCACATTCCTTTGATTACTGACTTTCATGTAGCTATGTATAGGCTTGTTACTCGTAAGTCTTGCGAGTACATTTTTGTACTCACCGCATTGCTTGTGTTGTGCAGAGGATGATAGTGAGTCCGATGGACCTCACTTTTGTGAGTTGTCTTTGTGGCGATTTAAGGGGCGATTAGCTTGGCGCCCTGGTCGGTTGCCCTGTGGTGTTATGTGGCTAACCTGTCGTCTTTTGGTTAAGCCATCTTATGGCAACTTTTGCTTCATTATTACTTATTTGGTACTTATGTCATTTGGCGGTCATTGTGTTGTAATAACTTATATTATGTTTGTCTTTTGGTAGACTTGTTATATTACATTGTATGGAATTGATGCATGCTTTGATATGATGTATGTGTCTTTGCTTGTTCGGGAGGCACATATTCATCGAGATGCGGATTATTCTATTTGTGATACTAGAACCAGTGGAAGGTTAAGTATTACAAATTTAATAAACCGGGGTCTCACAACAGTGCCGATACTACAACAACTCCGTGATGAAGTTGCTGCAGCAGAGGCAGCAACATCAAGTGCTACAAGAAGAGTTCCCTTGCCAGGGGAGAATACCTCAAGCAATGAAGTAGGCAATGCTAGCCAAATGGGAGTTGTTGCAAAGAAAAGAAAGGGGCAACTAGCAATTGACAAGAGTTTTAATCTTGGGCTTCGAAGCACAATGGATGCTCTTGTTGCGAGAGCATTTTATACTGCGGGCTTGCCATTTAATCTTACAAGAAACCCATATTGGCGAGAAATGATTATGTATGCTTGCAACAACCCCCTTAATGGATATGTCCCTCCTGCATACAATAGGATGAGGACAACTCTTCTTCAACAAGAGAGGACACATGTTGAAGGCATGTTGGTACCAATTAAGACAACATGGAGCACCAAGGGAGTTAGCATTGCTTCTGATGGGTGGTCTGATGCACAGCGGCGACCACTAATAAATTTTCTAGCTGTAACAGAGGGTGGACCTATGTTCTTGCGAGCTATTAACACAGAAGGTGAGGTGAAGAATAAGGAATACATAGCTGAGAAGATAGCTGCTGTGATTGAAGAAGTCGGTGCGAAGAATGTTGTTCAAGTGATTACCGATAATGCTCCAGTTTGCAAAGCTGCAGGTATGATCATTGAACAAAAGTATAATCACATTTTCTGGACTCCATGTGTTGTGCACACATTAAACTTAGCATTGAAGAATATATGTGCTGGAAAGAGTCCCGATGGTACCATTCATGAAGAATTTCAATGGATTATGGATGTTGCAGGGGATGCTACCATAATAAAAAATTTCATCATGAATCACAGCCTAAGGTTGGCTATGTTTAATGAGTTTAGTAAATTAAAATTGCTTGCTATTGCTGAAACAAGGTTTGCATCTATTATTATCATGTTGAAGAAGTTTTATTTCATCCGGTCAGCTCTTAAGCAAATGGTCATCTGTGACATGTGAGACACTTACAAGGATGATAGTGTGGGCACGGCACAGTTTGTGAAAGAAAAAATTCTCAATGACGTTTGGTGGGGTAATGTGAAGCATCTTATTGAGTTCACGGAGCCCATTTATTCGATGCTACGTGAAGTCGACACCGACAAGTCATGCCTACATTTGGTCTATGAGATGTGAGATAGCATGATAGAGAAGGTTAAAGATGTCATTTATAAATGGGAAGGAAAAGAACCCCACGAGGATTGTTTTTTCTACTCCGTTATTCATAGCATTTTAGTGGATCGATGGGGCAAAAGCAACACCCCACTCCATTGTTTGGCACACTCACTCAATCCAAGATAAATAGAGGTTTCTTCTTTAAATTTGATTCTATATTTTTGTTTCTTTGAATCTTTGTCATTCAATCTATCATTTCCTTTGGTAGATATTATGCTGAAGCATGAATTCAAGGAGGTCCTAACCGTCAATTCCCCCATGATGATAATGAGATTAACAAAAATGTTTTGAAGTGCCTGAGGAAGTTCTTTCCCATTACTGAGATATACAGAAAATTGAAAGCACAGTTTGCAGATTTCTCTCAATTTGGAGAAGGATTTGATTCATTCGAATCAATTGAGGATAGATCTCATCTTAAACCAAAGCAATGGTGGAGTATGCATGGAGGTTCAGCCCCAGAGTTGAGAGCGTTGGCTTTGAAATTGCTTGGGCAACCATCATCATCTTCTTGCTGTGAAAGGAATTGGAGTACCTATGGTTTCATTCATAGCATGAAGAGAAACAAGATGACTCCGCAACGTGCGAAAGATTTGGTATTTGTGCACACCAATCTACGCCTTCTCTCAAAAAAATCAGAAAAATATCATCATGGACCTACAAGGATGTGGGATGTTGGAGCAGATGCCCATGAAAGTTTTACTAGTGGCGTGGGCATCCTTGAGATTGCTAATCTCTCACTTGATGAACCAGACTTGGAAATAGAATTATGTGAAGATGCAACAAGAGATGATGATGCTGAAACTACTATGGATGAATGTGATGAATAGAAGTGGTATCGATTATGCTTTGTTGCTTTATGAACATTGTTGAACTATGTTATGGGATATGGACCCTTATGGTTTGTGACTGGGTGTGCTTGAATTATGTAATATGAACTATCTATCTATGTTCTATCATTCGTCATGCAGAAGCTAAGTCTTCTATTGTTCATTTCATCTTGATTCTTGACATACATGCTGCCATAAGGACCATGAGTCTATAACTAATGATGTTGTATTTCTATTTGCGACCTATATGCCGGACAAATGGAGTAAATTTACATACATACATACATACATGGACAAATTTACATACATTGGTAAAAAAATTACATACATACATACATACATAGACAAATTTACATACATTGGTAAACCTTTGACTTAAAGTCTCAAACTTATCAAGTATCTTATTTTATATTTTTACTATTTTAATATATATATATATATACATCCGTATCGCCGTATCGGTTTTTGGAGAAATGGGGTATCGCCGTATCAGTATCGCCATACCGGTATCGTGTATCGATGCAACATAGTCTCTTGGTCTCACCTATTAGGGATGTTCATTCGTTTTTTTTGTAAATACAGTGTATACGGTAAATACAGTATTATTAATTCAGTAGATACAATATTATTTAAAATACGATTCTGTATCGATAAATATCATATTTACCAAAGTTGACATAAATGACGAACGACATTACGACTTACTAGACATTTAGACTTAGTCCACCACAGGTCACAGGGCAACAGCCGACAGCCGTCCAGGTTCCAGCCGGCCAGCCCCCCGGGGCCAGCGCCCAGCCGGCAGCCACCGAGCAAACTGGGTACTGTTTCTGACATGCACAAGATTTCTCAGCTCTTCAAATGCATCCATGGTCTGCGTCGAACCCCTCAGCAAACTGCAAAAAAATGAGCTGCTAATTTAGAACACACAGCTTACACTTACAGATTTAAATGATACTTATAAATTTGTTTAAACAAGAGTTTACTGCAGAGTTTACTTATAAATGATTCCTAGGCAAGCTAACCATATTCCTTAAGAACCAATGCACGAAAACAAAACATTCTCTGAGAACCTAGAAAAAATTATGTACTGGTTCATTTCAGGTTATGAAGTATAAACCTAAGGATATGACAAGATCCTCAAGTCAACAAATAGATATTTACGACTTCACTCCTGCACTTTTAGTAGTCTCCAGCTCTCCATGCTATGCATTCTGAGTTTCTGACTACTGACAGGTATATATGAAAGTTTGACTAATGGGCATCTACTTGATAATTACAATTGATAGCCAGACAACAAGCTTTAATTCATTCCAGTGAAGTAGCGTAATTCTGACTGTCATTTTCCAATTTTGTTTGCTGACAGCAATGTAGCACTAAGAACTCAAACCTACAGAGGGGCAGTACAAGACAGAAAATTATAGAACGTTTACCTTGCTAATAAGATTGTTGTCAAGCATCCAGTCTGCTGGATGGTGCGGGACCGGTGGATGAACGGAGGCAGGCAGGCAACACGCGGAGGCAGCGGCGCTCCGGCACCAGCCCCCGATGTGGGACCGGCGGACCGCGGACGGGTGGAAGCAACGGCGCCGGCGTAGAGGGAGGCCTAGGCGAGGCGAAGGCAGTGTGCAGGGGTCGCTGCATCACTCGGCGCCGCTGGCTCGTTGTCGTTGCGGCGGCACAAGTCGAAGAGATGCACTGAGAGAGAGAGAGACGGGCAGAGGGAGGGGATTGGTTCGCTTGGCTGCTTGCTTGGTAGGGTTACATGTGAATGCTGTGCCGCAGTGCGGGATGGGCCGATTCAAGGGTGGGCTAACCGCCGAAAGTCTCGAATGATTAAACTAATTTGTAATAAATATAGTTTTGTATTCTTGTGTAATCAAATTTATAGTTTTATACATGAATAAAAGCAAAAAAAAAGATACAATAAAAGTACCTCGCTAATGAAAAGTGCATCTCCTAAAATATGTAAATATGTTTCCAGTAAGTAACAATTTGTACATCAAAATTAGAAAAATTAATGATACAATAGCAAATTGTACTTAAATAATCATAAACATTCAAGATAAAAATGTAAAAGAATAATAGTACAATACAACAATGTAAAAATTGTATGACTAAAAAAGAGATGTACAACAAACCTCACAATCACCGCCATTTGCTCCGCCATTTGCTCCTTTACTGATACATCTCGAGACTTGTCAATAAGCACTGCGAAATTCTTATCTCCAATCTCACCTTTAATCACTTTCGTGACCTCTTGTGCACAAGCTTTGGAAAGCTCTTTTTGAATATCTGCACAAGTCATAACTGCATGCCCGGGAGCTGTATCAAATGCATACTTCACTTCCTCCTTCTTATCCTTGTACCAATCCAACAACTCTTTGAAATTACCTTTATTGATGGAAGTGGAGGATTCGTCATGTCCACGAAAAGCTTCACCTTACGCTATAAGATACCTTGCACAATCTAAAGATGCAGTCAAACGAATTTTGTATGTAATTTCGGCATCCTTACTGTATGTGCTCATTTTACTAGATACACTTGACCGTTGATTCTTGAAGTCATCACACTCACCCCTTGCGATGTTGTGGAAACTATTTGGACCACCACATGTTTATTGAAAGCATCTATAGCTGTCTTCCAACGAGAGAACCCAACTTTTGTAAATACATTATTACCAAATGTATTAGGTTGTGACTGTTTCTTGAAAAGAAAACAATAGAAACAAAAAGCGGCATCCTTTTTCACACTATATTCTAACCAATCAAACTTACTAAACCATGATTCTTGAAAGGATCTCCACACTTTGCCATCCAATGTCTTCGAAAAGGCATGCCCAATTGCTCGAGTTGGAATATTCAACAAATATATCCTCCTCACTTCATCTCTAATTTCATTTGGAAAATCTTCTATTGGTTTAGAGATAAACTGTAATAATTGAGGCGTCATGTGGATGATGTCTTCTGTTTGGTCATGGATGTTTATTTTCTGCTGTGATACTTGACCTGCATAGGTTCAGATTTTATTTGTGTTTTTATGCCTTATGAGCGATTCATTTTCCATTCGTTATAACTTGGATTATTGCTTCAATTCTTATGATTGTGGATGTATGTTAGACTCTTTAGGTAACATTTTGGCTTCTGGATAGCCAGGGTGTTACAGTTGGTATCAGAGCGGGTTTTAGGTCCGTGGTTAATAGAAAAAAATATATTAAATTGACACACTGTACATAGTAGGTGGGGTTGGGAATTACATTGCTTCCGCATTATCTGTTGTTATGTTCCATTTGTTGAGCAATTGTTGAATTGCCTCTGTACTATCTTGCTTGTTGTTAACCTATGATATGATATGTTATGATATTCTATATCTATGAATCTATTCTATGATTGCCATGAGATGATTATGTATAATCATATTTGATTATATTGTTTTTACGTGTCGAAAGTGGTTGTTAAGCAGTGGAGGCCGTGGTTGTAGCCTTGGACTTTGTCAGGTTATACCACCGTTCGTGGTAGACGAATAGAGTAGTTACCCCGAATACCATAGTTGTAGGAGTTGAGCGTGAGCTGCTTTAGAAAGTTGTTTCCTTTCTTGACCTCAAATCTTGGCAAATTCTAGCTCTATGGTGGGTGATGACTTTCTCCTAGGTTCGTGGTTCATGGTAGTTGTTGTGTTTCAATGGCCTCTAATGGTTCTCTAAAAAAAATATTGTTTTCCGACTGTTGAGCTGTTTTTACTACTTGTGATCTTCCTCAATTGGCAATATTGATAATTCCATGGTTGTTCCTTCTTTCTCATTGGAAAAGAATGACTTATGTATTCGTTTGATAGTTTGGGTAATGAAAACTTCCTGTTGCAAATTCGTTAGTATGTGAAAGCTTTGGACTTTACGTATTTCTTTTGGATTATTTTGAGTGTTGAAGATGGCATGTTTCTCTTTTATGAAAGAAATATTAAAAACCTTTACTGTGGTCTTGGCGTGGTTTAGTGAGGGGTTATATTCAAAGAAATTAGTGGATATGATTTGGGTTATCAAGTTGGGTATGTAGTGTGGTGCGTAATCGATCTTAACTAAGAACGTTGGAAGGGAAGTTGATTAAACTTGATGGTGTCTTGTAGTAGTTCTTTATGAACCGTGATTAAGAGTATGGCTATACCTAATTGGAGTCAAAAGAGTTATTAATAAGTGTGGAATATTGACGAACTGGTTTGACCGTTAAAATTTGTTTAGTTGGCTAAACTTGTTGGGTTGTTTGATCTCAATGGATGAAATTAACTGTGTGGGAAGGAAAAGTCGAGGTGATGCTAGATTAATGTCTTAGTGGATATACATTTTGCAATTATCTTTTCTATGGATACTTAGCATACCAGTGGATCAAGAATTTTATGGGAGGAGTTCTAGACAGACTCTTCTATATAGAACGATGGGATGAAATTGGTTGTAGTCATCTTTGAGGCTGTTGAATAATGGAAGATTTCGATTCTTGAAGTTTATTGTGAATTTGTACCAAATTATGATTATGAGGTGGAATAGCTGAATATGTGCTTGTATTTGTACATGTGATTAGGGAAGGAAAGTAGGTAGCAACTAGATTTCTTGATGAAGCCAGTTGTTAGCAACGATGGTTGGAGTGTTGTTGTTGTGTGTTACAGTTTAGTGTTGAGCATCTGTAAGAGCTGAACTGATGTGATTTAATAGGTGACCTATGCTTACATGATTATGGAATAGTCAGATGATAGCATGTTCATGATGAAAGTATGTTGGTATAAACTTTTAAATTGTGTAGTAGTTTTCCTCTAGGATAAGTGGCTGTTGTAGTGAGGTTGTAAGTTTTGGTATACTCTCAATTTGAGGATGATGTGATGAACTAGTATGTAACAATTTGGTGAGCCTTTGGGGCTTTATAATGGAAGAGTGGACGCTGGCCATTCGAGTTAAGAGCGAATTATTCTTGAGGTTAGTAAGATTGTCTACATGGGATTGTGACTTATGAAAGTGGTGATGATTCTTTTAGAAAGAAAGTAATTTAATTGCCTTTCGTAATGTCGGTTAGATGAAAAAGGGGGAGTTTTGCAATCATGATCTTTTGGAGTTGTGATTCATGTTGTAGCTGAAATTGTTGAGCAAAACGATATGTTGGAATGTTCTATCTAATTCCTAAGTAGTTCATGTGGTCTGGCATTAAGAGCTTATCTTGTTTGAGCTGTCAAAGTGATGTAGTGATAATAGAAAGTAACCTTCTTTGTTAAAGAAAAAAATGAAGTAGAAGAATTTGAGTTTGAAGCCAAGTTTTGTAACTTGCAGTTTATTCAGTATGCAGAATCTTACCTTTTCCCATAAGAGCTTCCCGATTTTCATGGGCAATACCTCCTTCTCATTTGAGGTTTGATATTCTCTTCGTGCGGTACTTATGCCCTCAACTATGGAGTCCCCTTATGTTTCCGAGTTATTTGCCTAACTGACTATTTCCTTTGGTCCTGTGTTTACTACGAGTGGTAATTTTTTTTCTTGTGGTCAAAATGGTTTTCATTTGCCTTTTCTTTTGAGAAAGGATCCACCGTTCGTTTCACCAGGGTCTATCAAAGTGTTTGTTAATTGTTGATGTGAGACCTTGAGTTGCAAGTTAGTTGAGGAGCATTGGAAGATGAATTGATTTTGTGTTATAATTATTGGAGGGGATTTCATCTAAATAGAATGTTGTCTTTGGAGACTAAACCGATTGCAATGTTGCAACTAGTAGAACCTATAGTGATTGTGATCCAAGATCTTTCGTTCACTTCAAGTGGAACCTTAGAATTAACAAAGGTATAGAAACCTTGATCAATTTTTTTTTAAAAAAAAAGTATCGCAATTTGGTAGTATTGCGAGGTTGTGAAGGTTATTCCTGATGATGTGGTTTAATGAGAGTGGGATTACAAAGTAATCGAATCGTCATGTCAATTAATGGGATAATGAGAAATGTTGAGTTAATGTCAAGAATGAATTCGTTGTATTGAGTAACCTTCTGAGAGTTATAATCTTTGTAAAGGTAAACTGGTCAAGAAAATATTTCTATGATGATGTTATTGAGTGAGTATGCTGGAATTGTGGAATTTTATGGATTTAATCTGAGGATTTTCCTATCTTTCATACGAGAAGTTCGTTGTAAGAGTCTTGGAGGTTAAATTTGGGCTTTGCATCGTTATGCTAGAACTTTGATCGTCCAATGATAATGTGTAGAAGTATTATAAGGGTGGATTTCGAATAGTGGGATGATCAGTGATACAAACCTTTTGATGAAATACATGAGAATATGTGAAGTGAGTTCCGAGTTGTTCATTCTTAAAGGATTGAGGTAACGTGATTATGTGTGAAGATCTATTTTGGGATGCATAAGAAATCACCTAACAAAGTAATTCTGTATTGTTTTTGTGGGGTCGATAGAGCATCTCTACAGAGGTGTGGGTGATGTATTTCGGTTTGAGCATAGCATTGAGAATGTCAAGTCAAAAGAGATGGACTAGTGTGTTGTGCGATGAATCGGGATTCCAAAAAAAAAAGTTGAGAGAAATTTTATTTCTAAGAGAGAAATTGAGAAAAGAATATTTCCTCGAGTACTGAAACGCCCCTTGATTCTTGTTTGAGCTATGTGTTTATGACGGATGTCTTTCGCAAATTGAGCTTGGTTTCATGTTGGCATGTGTGGTTCTTATTAGTTTAGAAAGAATAAAATAAATGATTGATTTGGATATTCGAGTGATTTCTCCTTTGGTGGACGTGGTGTTTATTTGCAAATTTTCTAATTTGAAGGTGGAAAGTTTTGTGATGAATTTTCGATTCGGGTTTGACTCTTTTAGTACCGAGTTGGCAATGTGTGGTTGCGGCGAGAATCCTTAATTCGATTGACTCTGTTTGTATGAGTTGTTTGAGCGAGTTACATTGTGTGTCCTCGTTAAAGGAGTGATCCTTGTTTGGTGAAGAGTTCGATTAAAAGGTGGAACAAGAGTTACGTGTGCTATGCGCTTATTGTGGTGGTTTGGTACCAAAGGGAAGTTAGCCCAAGGTATTCGGTTTGTCTTTGATAGCTGCAGGATTTCAAAGTAGGCATATCGTTGGGGCCATCTCGGGTCCATCGCGGTGTACTCAACCTTTGGTATGCTCGGTGCCAAATGAGTACTAGGAGATCCGAGTTTGAGTTTTTGTTAACGTTTTTGACTATCGAGTAGGATCTTACCTTCGAGTCTCGTCAGATGAGTATACGGAAGTGTCGGGACGAGTGTTAAGACAGACGTCGATTTGCGTCAAGATGTTGTGGTGTCCTCGGTCAGAAAGAGGCCACTTAGGAGTGGAGGCTCGCATGCACGAGCATTATTGATTTGTTCATATCGAATACATGTTACTGTTATTAATTTTTAGTTGCAACCGACCTTTCGTGTAAGTCGGTGTGAGGATTCGGTCGAATCCTATTTAAGGGGGTAGAATGTAATACCCGATTATTCAATATCGAATCTTTGTAAAGATTAGAGAGGAAATAAGTTAAAATTCGAATTTTAGGAGAAGTATGGGCCGCCAACCCATATTCGAGAAGAGGAGCCGACCTTAGTGGCCCAAGGCACATGAGTGGGCGCGGCCCATTAGAAGGCAAGGGAGGAGGGACCAAACCCTAGCCCCATTTGCTCTGATGGCCGCCGTGCTCTGATGGCGGCGTGCTCTGATGCCTCCACGCGCTCTTGCTCCTCTCCCCGCGCCATCTTCCTGCTGCTTGTGGCCGGCCGTGGAAGAAGAAGAAGAGGAAGGAAGAGAGGATTGAAGGAGAATTTCTTCGTGAGATTTGATCAGCGATCTTTGATGGTTCTACAAGGGTAATGATCGATTTCCTCGCTGTTTAGGTTGTTTGGATGCGAATTCGATTAGTTTGATTGGATTGAATTCTTTGTCGTTAGAATTTCAATTCTGTCCCAAATGTTGCGTGACCTGTTTCGTGATCTTAGAGGCCGAATTTGGGTTGTCCATTTCCTATAGTTTTGTAGATATTGATCTTAGCTTTGGTGGCGCTAAGAACACTGAATTCGACGTCTGGATCAAAAGTTATGACATTTTCGTTTACTGCTGTCCGAATCTCGACGAGAATGAACTGTCAAGTTGCCTTTTAAAATATGAGTGGGATAATGGACAATTCCGGGCTTTCACCCAACTAGGTTATTGTAGGCCTTGGTCTTAGATTTTGATATTGATAAAGAACGCAAATTTTGGTGTAGCCAATTAAAAGTTATGGCACTTTCCGTGCTGCTGTCCGAAGTGCGGAAGTTCTAACAGGCAGTGTTTGTGGGTCTTGTGGAAATTGATACATATATAATTCGAGGTTTCCATCAACTAGGTTGTTGTAGATAATTTCATTACCTTTCAATCAAACCTGAGAACACCCCTTTTCGAGTTTTAGATCAAAAGTTATGCCATTTATACCGCTGCAGTCCGTATAGACTTTATGCTAGAATGTGGTTTAATTCAAAGTAATGGGTATATTTTAGATGGTGGGATTGGGGTTATGAGTTAGGGCAATGCGAGTAGTGTCTTGATGACTTGGTTCTTATTGAGTAACTTTGGTGTAGGGGGTGAGGCGCCAAGGTTAGCGGCTTCTTCGTTGCCTCCCAACGCATCGCAACGCTAAAGGCAAGTACAATGACTTATGTGTGTTTTGTAAACCCCAGATGCTCGTTGATTGGTATGGTGTTTTATTGATATGTGAGACGCTTAATGTTCATGTGCTATCCACGGGAGTGGAATATCCACGGGAGTGGAGGTTATGGTAGACAAGAAGGTTATGATGATTATGTTCTTTGTGTACGCTCTTTCATATGTGTGGAGATGATATTAACTATTATTCATAAATTTATTCATGCATTCTTGTTCATGTTCCGTCCACGGGAGTGGAGTCTAAAGTTCCATCAATTCCAGTATGGGCAAGTGAAGTCCCACCATTCCAATGTGGGCAGTTTTGGACACCCGTATGAAACGTTCTTCATACGGTATTTTGGATCCTCGTATTTCGATAAATACGAGCTTAAGTGAACACCGACGGGTGTGTCACCTGCTATACCGGTATAAGCTCGAGTGCAGTCCAATCAATTCATGGCATCCATGCATTACAGTTCTTTCTTTCAGATACTTCTTTGTACCGTAATTTTACATGAAGTGTGTTCTTGTATTCGTTGTACTTGCTGAATCCCGGACTCACTCTTGTTTGTTGTTTTGTTTTAGGTGGCCGTTGATGATAGTTCTATCGTGAGGGAGTAGACATGCACTACACACACATCACCATATTCCAGTTTTAATAATAGAACTTGGTTGAATTCCTTATTTGTTTAGAGATAAACTGCAATAATTGAGGCGTCATGTGGATGATGTCTTCTATTTGGTCATGGATGTTTATTTTCTGCTGTGATACTTGACCTGCATAGGTTCAGATTTTATTTGTGTTTTTATGCCTTATGAGCGATTCACTTTCCATTCGTTATAACTTGGATTATTGCTTCAATTCTTATGATTGTGGATGTATGTTAGACTCCTTAGGTAACATTTTGGCTTCTGGATAGCCAGGGTGTTACACCCTCCTCCTCCTTCGGCTCGACCTCCTCCGTAGACTGCAGCCGGCAGCTCCGCAGCCTCCACTCCTCCTCCTCGGCGCGACGGCCGATGGCGTCGGCTCGCGCCCGTCCCTCACCTCCTCCGGCCGGCCCTCCTCCTCCTCCGGCTCCGGCTGGACCGGCGGCGCTCCCTGTGGCTACCCCCTCAGGTGCTCGATTCACTCGATTTGTCGATTGGGAATTTGGATTTCGGGTTGGCCGGTTGGATAATTGATTGGGGTTTGGGGAATTTTGAATAGGGAACGTCGGACTGCCGACTGCCTTGTGGGACCGGTGCGGTGGGGAACGTGGGTTGGGCCTGGCCACTGGGCTTCGCTGCTTTGGGCCTCCACTCGAGCGAGCACCTTCTTCTTCCTCGGACTCTCGGCCATCCTCTTCTTCCTCTGACTCCATTACGCACAGCCATGGCAGCCGCTCCGGAGGTTGAACTGCCGGGGGTGGGGAGTCCGACCGACGGTGGAGGGTGGGCTTCAGCCTGATGAAGCCCACCCGGTGGATTCGCCACTGGGCCGACGGGCTGGCTGGGCTGCGCCTGCGTGTGCATGGGGATCGGTTGGGTTAATTTTGGTTTTTAGTCGGTTTTTACAAGAAAAATTGAACTAAAAAAACCTAATTTTTAGATCTCGTACTAATTTTATTTTTCTGGTATGGTTTTGCCGGTTCAGTGCCAATTTGCATAGCCCTACCACCTGTCAGCCTTTATTTTCTCACTCCCTTATTTATTTCCTAAATTTCTCATCCAAACCAACTTTCGAGAGTCTGTTTTCTTCATACGATCTCTGATTGAGCCCATTCTAAGTTTTTAAATTCATATAAAATTGAATCTTACCTTCCAATATTTTGTTATAATTTTTTGGAGTTCATTGTTCTATTTTTTTGTTTTTATTTGTACTTCTTCTCTCTCTTTATGTCATACGTTGATACTTCGGGAGTATACGAGAAAGTGGAGTTAGCTCAAGATCAAGATCAAGACTTGTTCAAAAGCAAGTTATTCTTTGATCATATTGCACCCAGTTTTACAAAAATTACTTTGATTCAAATTATTGCATACTAATTCAATTATCAAATGTTTTATTATTTTGGGATTAGCTATGCAACCTACTTGATCATGCATACCTTGTGAATTGTATTGTCATGATCAATTATCACCCTAGTCTGGTTAACTACTAGTTGATAATTATTATAAAACCAACATGGGTTGGTTAGAGACGATTAGTATGTTTAGCCTTGCAACGGATCATCGATATCACTTTGAAATGGTAAACTCATACTTGACAAAAGTGACTATGAAATATCTTTGTGGAAAGCTGTGCGTTGTATGTTTTCACATATTGATGGCATATGTTGCACTTAATTAACAAGGTAGGAAAAGATTTAGACTGGGTGAGTAGAAAGTTCTGTGTGAATTGGTGGATTGTGTGAGGGAATTGTGTGAATCTTTGTGACTTGGTGTAGTAAATTGATAGTCTCGCCCTGGTCAAATAAGGACTTAACTTTGTGCGCCATTGAACTGAGTCATATCATACCGCCATATGCCTGGTGTAGGACGGGCCTAGCTGAATAAGTTGCGGAGTCTCAACATT
The DNA here is from genome assembly GCA_036346255.1 of Ampelocalamus luodianensis. Classification (NCBI taxonomy): domain Eukaryota; kingdom Viridiplantae; phylum Streptophyta; class Magnoliopsida; order Poales; family Poaceae; genus Ampelocalamus; species Ampelocalamus luodianensis. The sequence goes on along the minus strand of CM070626.1, from coordinate 26,582,251 downwards.
GGCTACATCAGGAGGTAGGTTAGGCTTTGTGACAAGGTGGAGGTGTGGACTCCATTGTGATGGGCTGCATCTATGGGTGGTTCGCCGTTTCAATGTCCAACGGTGCGCTCTAGGCCAACGAGCTTAGTGATGTTTTGTTATCGGCTTTATGCTCACCGGGAGGGTCAATTATTGATATAAAGTTTCGGAAAGGTTTTGTTATGATCTTTGTCGTCGCACGTCTATGGAAGTGTGTAATTGGCCGATAGTACGCGATGATCATATGCTGTGGGTAAAATTGTACAATATTTGCAGAGTGTTAAACAATATATTTAAATAGTTCTGTCCTCGGTCATAGACAATGCTTAGGGATTTTATATGAATGGTAGATTTTACAAAACAAAACTGAAAGGGTAGACTTTGCAAAACAAAACCAGAAGGGAGGCTATGTGAATGAATTGGTTTAAACTATGTGAACTCAGTGAAAACTCTTATTTACTTATTATTATTATCGTTTCAACTTATGTTTTCAATCTATTATTCATATTCAATTGAAAATATCTCTTTATTGTAAAATAACCTTACTAGCCATATCCTTTGGAATAAGTCACCATCTATACTTGCATTATGTGGTACAACTTGCTGAGTACTTTATGTACTCACTCTTGCTATAATCATCATTCAAAGGAAGGATTGGAGCAGTCAACATTTGCTCTGGAGGAGTTCTACGATGTGGTTGATCGTTAGGTTTTGTTCCCAATACACACGAAATCCTCTTCTTAGAGCGACATATATCCTCAAGAATGAAATAGATTAGTATCCCCAAATTCCTTTTTAGGGGAAGAATCTCCAAATTTCTCATTCTTGCTTTGCGAGGTCTATACCTATTCATGGACAACTCGATTTTTATTTTTTGCTTTTGGCATTTGGATCATAGTTGTCAATTCAATTCTGGAGGGTATTCCTGTTTTTCTCTTGGTATGGAATGCGCTGGTACCGGTCCCGGTCCATTCCGACGCACTGTTCCGGATTTTAACATAATAACATATATTTATCCATAAATATATATATAATTATATACACACATAATTTTACTTAGAATCTCACTTCAAATACATTGTTATAGAATAAAAATTACACATAGTTCAATGACTTTATAAATACAAAGGTTGTACGTAGTTAAATAATACAACACGAGTTCATAACTTCATATATTTTACCGTAGTCTAGCATACTAATCTAACATAATTTCACTTACTAATGAAGTAGTATAGGACTGGGCCTTCCGAGCTAATTCAAATGAGTGATCACATCAATTATGTCAGGTACCGGAATTACCAGAATGAACCAAAATGGACCGAAATTACCAGTACTGAGGGCGGTACTAGATTAAAACTATTGTGTGCCGTTTTGAATATCGGTATAGCATATTTCAACCATTCTGGACGGTACTGGAATGGATTCGATAAGCTTGATCACGGGAATGGATTCGATAAGCTTGATTTGGATCCAATCTTGTCGATTGGGTTGGGCCTAAAGTGCCTGCCTTTTTCAGGCCCGGCCGGATCATCAACATGCCTATTCCGATCCCCAAATTCTTCCTTCTCAGTTGTTCACTCGAATTCGTTGTATCTGTAGCCACATCGTCGCGCATCTTGCCGGCGATCAGGAACCCAGTCTCGCCCGCAAATCAGCCGCGTACGTGCGTGCGTGCAGCAACCGCGGCCGAGAAGCGAGGAGACGCGGCGCGAGGCGAAGGCGAGAGAGAGGCATGGAGCGGCTGCAGCGTATCTTCGGCGCCTCCGGGATGGGGCAGCCGCCGTCGGATTCGCCGCTGCTCGACTCCTCCGAGCAGGTCTACATCTCCTCCCTCGCGCTCCTCAAGATGCTCAAGCACGGTCAGTCGTCAGTAACCCTAACCCCTCCCCCCTCGATCTATCTCCGCCCCGGGCTGGCTAGGGCTGTTAGGGTTCGCGCTTGATCTCACGCGCTGGTGTGCTGCTGCTGCAGGTAGGGCCGGCGTGCCGATGGAGGTGATGGGCCTGATGCTGGGCGAGTTCGTCGACGACTACACGGTCAGGGTGGTGGACGTCTTCGCCATGCCGCAGAGCGGGACCGGGGTCAGCGTCGAGGCTGTCGACCATGTCTTCCAGACCAACATGCTCGACATGCTCAAGCAGACCGGGAGGTACACTCGGGTGCCTGATAGCAACTTAGTGTGTGTTTGATTGGTGAGATGAAGTTGAATGGGATGGGATGGTCTTGTACCATGCGGTTCCATTGTTTTAGGTGAATGAGATAGTTCAGCATCTAAAGAGAATATTTCACAAATTTGTATCCCACCATCTAGGATGTGATGATTCTATTTGAGCAACCAAACACATGGATGATGTTTTTCTTGAATCAACCCAGACATGTACCGCTTAGTACAAGCAACTAAACACACCTTTAAGTTGCTATACTTCTCTGGATTATTAGTAGGAAGTTCTGTCCATTTATTCTATGCATGAATGTTGAAATCGAAACTTCACCCAGTGTTAGTATTAAGTAAAGGTAATTAGTTGTGTCTTGCTCTTTGTTACATTCATGTCAAGAAAATCAAGTTCTAGGTTCGATTATTTTGAAGAATTATATATAGATTCCTAACTGATACATACACCATGAGGCATATAACATATTGCAATCCATTCAATGTGCCCACCCATTCTGTTCTAAAGGATTGGCCTTTTTTTAGAGAAAAAGGAAAATGTTAGTTTTTACTTGCTGCTAAGCACAATCCTTCAGATATAACAAGCTTTCCATTGGAGTAAATTCGGAGCACGATAGAAAGTGAGAACTGTTGAACCATACATTTGTAGAATTAATGATGGAGATACCCTGGAACTTTTATTTACTCATGTGGGATACTCCTCCAGTCACAAAAGGAAGAAGTCGTTTTGGACATCGACACGGTCCCCAAAATACAACTTTGACTAGTTATTTCTATTGTAATATATTTATAAAAACCCACTAAAATTATAATATTATGAAAGCATTTTTCGAGACAAATTTACACGTATCATTTTCATGTGTCCATTCTAAATATTCAAAAAAAAATATTGATCGCCAAAGTTTATAATGTTTGATTGCACGAAACCCAAAACAACTTCCTTTTGTGCCTGGAGGGAGTATGTATTTGTTAATTACTACCTAATCAATTCTTAGAACCACCTTTATGTTGTTAAACCTACTTATTTGTTATTTGAGTGGACTATTTGAGTAAAAGAAGATGTATTTTTAAAAAACTTCTCATCAATTTTCTCGATGCCTCTCTTTTTTCGAAACATGGGCAAAAAATACACCCCCCGGTATCCTTTGTTAATTGTTAGGGAACAGCAATAACATCACCTCTCATACAGTATGTCGAGCATCTTAATACCTCTAGGTTTTAATATGTCAACTTCCAGCATATTATTTGAGTAATAATATTGGATGTAGCTTTAGGAGATTCTTTTTCTGTGGTCAACACTTTTTTGTCTGATGATCTAGTGTTAATTTTTACTCAGTTATGTTGTAGGCAAACAATTCTGTTGATAGTGCTGTTGCTTTTACAGACCTGAAATGGTGGTAGGCTGGTACCACTCCCATCCTGGCTTTGGTTGCTGGCTTTCAGGAGTTGACATCAATACTCAACAGGTCTATGCATATGCCACCTATCTTCTATCATTGTAAAAGGATCCTTTTAACTTGATAACAAACAGAGATGCTATATTCGTTGTAGTCCCACCATAGTCACCAAATTCACCACAGCCCCCAGCGTACCGGATTCATCGACCCGGGTATGATTCATGGGACGTGATACACCATTCCTATGTAATTTAGAAGGAAAAGTAGCGTACCACGTCCAGCGTCCCTGTTCCTCGACCCGGTCGACCCACGTTCCTGGTGACTATGAGTCCCACTGTACTGCATGGCAATTCATCAAAATATTCGTATGCTTTGTAATAAATATGGATATAATAATATTATCTTTGAAATGGAGGGAGTAAATGGTAGCATATACTTGGTTTCTATTGTCTTATGTTTGCGATTCCCCTGCATTCATCGTGTTCCATGCCTCCCTGAAAGTTGTCACTGAACCTAGTGTTAAGCTAATCCTGTTGTCATTAAGTAGCAACGTATGTGTGGTAGTTAACCCTGCCAGGGAGGCTAGTCACTGCTCTTGACATTGGCTGATCATTGTTCCCAAGTCCCAACTAACTGAAACTCATTGACTTGGCATTGGCTGCTCTTGACATTGACTTGAGTTCACTAGCTCGCTGTATACACCTGATCTGGAGTAGGATAGGAAAACAAATATCAGAATATAGGTGATGATAGATAAGTTTGCAATGCGCCAAAGCCTAATCTATTGCAAAAGCTATTTCTGTTTTACTCTCTCCCCCCACAAAGTGCCAATTGCTATACTCTTACACAAATATTCATACTGAAAGTGACTAAGTACACTTGTGATATGTCTAACATCTTGAAAATTGAACATGCAGAGTTTTGAAGCTTTAAACCCCAGGGCAGTTGCTGTTGTGATAGACCCCATCCAGAGTGTCAAGGGGAAGGTGGTGATTGATGCATTTCGTCTCATTAACCCGCAGACCATGATGCTTGGCCAGGAGCCACGACAGACAACATCGAATGTTGGGCACCTAAACAAGCCATCTATTCAGGTAAGTACTAAGTAACATTGGAGCTTGCGAAATCTTGATTTTGATAATTTCGTATGAATGATTAGATTATCTTTGTGCTGTCAGGCTCTTATTCACGGGCTGAACAGGCACTACTACTCCATTGCAATCAATTACCGGAAAAATGAGCTTGAGGAAAAAATGTTACTGAATTTGCACAAAAAGAAATGGACAGATGGATTGATTTTGAAAAGGTTTGACACTCATTCAAAAACCAACGAGCAGACTGTTCAGGTGTGTAGTACTCTACTATCTACTTTCACCCAGAAGATCATTTTAGTCGATGCTGCAAACTTGAGTATTCTCTGTGTCTGTTAACCACCTATCTGTGTTATCATGTGCAGGAAATGCTGAACCTAGCCATCAAGTACAACAAGGCAGTGCAAGAGGAGGATGAACTGCCACCTGAGAAACTAGCGATAGCAAATGTGGGACGGCAAGATGCAAAGAAGCATTTGGAAGAGCATGTCTCGAATTTGATGTCATCGAACATAGTTCAGACCCTAGGGACCATGCTCGATACGGTTGTCTTTTAGTCTGCTACTGCTGGCTTTCCCAACTCCCTACACAGAACCAGTTTGTTATTTATGTTTATCAAAGCCTGCCATAATGCAGTGAGCTTGATGCCAGGTACAGGTTTGGAAATCAAAAAATTATTCAGCTGCAGCATTGTCATCTGTTCGGTGTACTGTTAAACTACTGTTAACTTTGACGCTTGCTCTCTCTCTCTCTCTCTCTCTCGCAAGCTCTAGCAAGTTCTGGTTATGATTGTTCTTGTGAGACTTTTCTACTAGAAAACCATTCAGCAGTTTTTTTTTTCGTGTTTTAAATAGTGTAGCACTGGAGCAGGTTCTGGGTTGCAATATGCTGTACTGCTCTAGCAAGAGAATCTGCTTGATCTCATGAACAGTTCGGTTCACCTGGAGCACATGATATGAATTATGATGTAGATGATTATGATCCAAACATGTGCAAAAATTTCCGTGTAGTTTGGTGAACGAATATGCATTTTTCTTTACTACTTAAAAATATTGAGTTGGTGGTTATCGTTGGCTTAAAGTTTAAAGATGTTTTGCAAGGGCCGAGGGGTTCGAGCCATTTTACAAAGTAAACCAACTCCATTTGCCTGGCCTAATAAATCGTAGCAGTAGCTATTGCCTACAATTTGGAAAATACAAAGGATACATTACCAGCTTTTATAGTACTGTTATATTTGGTCCCAGTAGCTTGCTTTTTGTGTGCACCACGTACGCAGTTACTTGAGCTGATTTGCAAGTGTAACCTATAGTTTGGTGGATTCATATCCTCTAATATTGTGTTGTAATGTCATCGTGACATTAGGTAGATTTTATCTATTCATTTAACAAAAGAATGCACCAGATTAGGTTGGCACTAGCTCTCAAAAAAAAATATTGTAGCACTTTTTTAAAACCAACTAATCTGATGTATTCGTTTGTTAAATGGATAGATAAAATTCACCTAATGTCACGGTAACATTACAACACAATGTCAGACGATATGAATCTAATTTGGTTGTTCTGGCTCCACACTGTGTCGCTGTCTCTTCTTTTCAAGCGGAGGCACTATAGACTAGTGTGCAGCCATATTGGTTAGTTGCCTTCTTTGTGTAAATTCCCTCTCCTTTTAAAAATTGCTATTCTGTAATTGTTTGCCCAGAATTAGGAAAGATGCTGCTATCTTGGTATACTAGAGGAGAGGAAAAAGAAATTCCAGTTTGTTCGTGATATGATTGTTTGTTTTGGCAATATTTAATGAGATTGTAAGATTCTACATTCAATATTTTATGAGACCAGGAGACTCTCGGTGAAGTCTTGCAAAATCAAAATACTCATTAGCATTATTTGTTAAAAGACCAAAAATATAAGTTGACTATGATTCGGTATAGAACTTAAAAGGCAGGATGTGTTGAATTTGGTAGACTGTAATTTGCCCCAAAACAAAACAACAAACAACAAGGATGAGTTACGCTAGAGGGAGGGCTTGAACCTCCGACCTTGTGGTTAACAGCCACACGCTCTAACCAACTGAGCTACTCCAGCTAGCTGGTGCAGTGTCAATACAAAATTTTCAAAAATTCAATTGTGTTCGTTCTTAGTGAATTAACCGTCGTATCATCTGTTCCAAAATATGACATCCTCCTAATGGTCCTAATGGAAAGACATCGTCGGGTTTGTGACTCATTTGCAAGAACTATACGAATTTCTTTGTAAGAAAACGGCATATTCCTTGTGCAGAGAATGGAATATTTATAAAATTGGATGCTTGCTATGCAACCCAGGGCGCTTGGGTAATTTCGGATCTCTTTTGGCCTCAAAGAAACCAATCTAACCATAGTAGAAACTTGCGACAGCAATCTGGAAAGGCAGGAAGCTGCAGCGGATTCATAACTTCACGGCTAGAAACATCCATGCAACAAAGAAAGAAAAGGGAATCTCCCTTCAGTTCCTCCCTGAATTCTCCAGGGGAAAATGGTTCCCAAAAACATGCTTGGTGGCTGAGCTTAAGCTTGATCACTATTGTTACAGAGATGTTTAGCGTTGCCGGAGCTTGTGCCAGCAATGCAATGAACGAAAGCGAAAAAGGGGTGAAGTAGAAAGTACAAATATTAAGAATCCTTTCCAAACAAACCATAAATCTGACTTGGTGCAATGCATTTTCTGAACATTTAAACCACAAAGTACGCAGACTGATAAAAATGATATTATTGGGAATATTCAATATTGGACGTTAGAAGAGAACAATTTACGAAACTCTCATTTAGTACCTTTGTCAGCAATAGATCGTAGAGAAAGTATATCACAATCGGTTGAATGGATACACTGACAGAAAAAAAAAACATATCAACTATTGGAATGCAAACGGTTGCAGCCATAGCACAATTTTATTTTCAGTATGGTTGCTGCACCATGTCATGATGGGAGGCATTACTTCCATTTGTCAAAGGAACCACTGCCAAGGTTTCTCTCCAGGGTCCAGTTTCTTCGCCAATTATCAACTGCTCTCCTTACTGTGGCTTGGGCCTCGAGGATCCCTGCATCAGTGAATTTGTGCTCCACAATTCCTATTGGACCTGGCTGCAGAACGTTGATTACAGTCTCAACATCTTGCTCCATTTGCCTGAGTGAGTGGTCATCAAGAAAGCAAATTAAAAAAGAATTTCATCTCATGACAATGTAGATGTGTAAATGGAATATTTATGATACATCAAAGCCTTGCTGAAATTTTCAAGGTGAGATGTACATGTTGTACCTAATAAGCTGGGGCAACCTTTGAGGTAACAGCCTCAGGAAAGACATCACGCCAATCTGTCTTAGTTCAGATTGTTTCCTGTGATAAAAAAATGGAGTGCAATTTTATAAAAGAAGTAAAATTACGAAGAACATGCAGATGAGACAATTAATCTATCTATTCATGTAGCGACCTGTCCTGGTATAGTTATTATTCGTAACCATAACAGGGTTATTCATAACCAAAGCTACTACTGAATAAGTGAACTCCGGGTACTCACTTAACTTATTAGTCTAATACAATTCGCGAATTGAGTAAAAGGAGTTTCAAGGAAAACATATGCAAGCTGACGAGAGTACAGTAAGCACCCTAAATTTTCTCATCTGCATCCATTCAGGGTTAGCCATCAGGCATGCCCACTGGAGTCCAATACAGAGTAGTTATACTAGGAGAGATAATTGTGCATGGATCTAAGTAGTTACAGAACCTAAGGCTCGTCTTCCTTTCGTTGTTCGATTAGAAAACATGGGGGCTCAGTTGAACCCCCATTTTTTGGAAGATAAAACTGCTGTTAGTGATACTAGTCCAGGGTGATAAGACACCAAATACATACGCGGACGCACCCGCACCTTGAGATCGATCGATCTTGGAGAAGAAAGATGTGGTTGGATTGGATCGTTCACAGCAAAGAAAAAACCAGCGGCTAGTCCAGTAGAGGGCTAGGGCTCCCTTACCAACAAAAGGAATCACGTCCGGATGGATCTTCACTCCACGCCAGTCCACTCCAGTACAGGAGATCAGAGGAGGAGGAAGCCTACGAGAGAACCGAGTTCCTTCGCTTCGAGGTGGAAGGAGGAGGGCTAGAGGCGGCCGGTTTGGCGACGCTGGAAAATAGGGATTTTTTAAAATAATATATTTTAAAAAGATATTTACAAAAATAAATAGCCGTCCTAAAAAATTACAAAATGACTCCCTGTCGCCAATTGAACTGGCGATAGGGACCCTGTCGCCCTCTGTCGCTGGTTCAGTTATCTATCGCCAGTTCAAATGGCGACAGGCAGCTATCGCCTTTTCAACTGGCGACAGCACCCTGTCGCCAGTTGAACTGGAACTGGCGACAGGTACCTGAACCATAAACCACTTAGCCTGTTTTTTATTTTTATAAATTTTCAACGGCACGAAATCTGTTAGACTCGCAATAACATTTTGTGATTGTCGTATGTTGTTATACTGCGGTTAATTTCTGAAGAATTTTGCGAGGATGATTGAGGTATCAATGATTCGTAAAGAGGAAGGTAAGTGATATTGTGATTCGTCCGGGAATTCATACACACTAATATTACATAACATGCAACAAAACGTCATAAGACTTAATCGAAATGATAATTCAGAACATTGGCAATAATACATTACTACTGTCTGTGCTTTCTCGTGGTCGCGACCTCAACGTCTCTGATGTGGACTGCCTCGAGTCGGGACACTGGATGAGTTCCCCGTGGCGATCATGTATGAGGCATACGTTGGGACGACCTTACACAATAGAAATCCTCACATTCTTCAGGAACCATAGCCAGTTATCCGTGTTCTCGCTTTCAACGAAAGCGAATGCCACGAGAAGAACTTGATTGTTCATGTCTGTCGCTATTACAGTCAGTATCTGGCCCTTGTACTTCTCAGTCAGGAATGTGCCATCGATGCACAAGATTGGACGGCAGTGTTGGAATGCATTGATGCATGGACCAAAGGCAAAGAATGCTCGCTGTAGTACCCTCTTATTGGGCCACTTCGGATGCGTGGCGTCTTGAATGTCGATATGAGTGTCGGGACTCATGTCTTGTATGACTCGGAGTTGCCCGGGGAGGTTGTGGTAGGAATCCTCGAACGTGCCGAACCTTGATTCCAATGCCTTCTATTTTGCCCTCCAAAGTTTGGCATAGCTAATTGTGTACTGGAACCTTGCCTCAATGGCCCGAATGATGGATCGTGGCTCAAAATTTAGATTATCCATGATCTCACCGTACATGAGGTTGGCGATGAAACCTGATGACAGGTTCCGATGGGACTGCACTGACTCAGCAACGACGCATGTGGGAGGGACCACTATAGAGCACTTCCAATAGGTGTCCCACTTAGGCTGAAACGCGTGCACTCGCCAAGAGCATCCCTCTATACCGCACTTCACGTCGTAGCATCTTGGGGTAAACTTGATGACTATGAATGTGCGCCACACCGACAATGCCCAGAATTTGACTGCGTCCTGCACGGCTTCCTTGCATTTGTACATAGCTCTTAGTCTGACCTCGCTCTGGTCGTACTCCCACGGCACATGGGAGCATTCGTTGACGACGAGTTTGTCGAACTAGTATTTGTTCCACTCGGATGGAGCCGCTTGCTGGTCCACATCATCCTCGTCATCGGAACCTTCATCTTCCGACAATGCCATGTAGTCCCGGTCTTCTAGATCGATCCTTTGCACTAGGGCTTCCAGCTCATCACCCTCGTCAGCAAGCCCACTAGCTTGTCTGACTGAAGGAGCTACTTCCGCATGGTCTTCATCGACAGCATCAGCAACCCCGGGAGCTTCAGCCATTGTGTGCGCTGCGCTGTGGCTGGAGTCCCCGACTTCTTCTTCGAGTCAATGTAGCGACCGGGATTAACTCCCGGATCTTACGTGCATAAGCGAACTAGTCCCATGATCGGTGGCTAGCTCTTTGATAAACAAGTGTGATAACACAACCATAAACGCTAAAATTTATTAAATGACAACAGAGTTGATTACAAGATAGCCTTACAGGCAACATTAAATAAACACGGAAGGCGATGAAGAAGTAGTAGGGTCGACAATGCGCCACAGGCAATCGGTAGGGTAGCGGCCTAGTCGTCATGATCCACACCTGAAGCGAAGTTCTTCTCCTCTGAAATTTTATTTGCATAAAGCAAGATGAGCACAACTTCCGTGCTCGCAAGTTACACCCGTCAAATAACAGAATGACATGCATATATGGATGTAACAAAGGATGGCTTATTGGTTGATTTGCATAAAACAGTATTTTCTTTAAATACTTGTACTAAGTTCCAATGCAGTTATTCTATAACTACAAATCATTTTTATAAATTCTTAGTTTTATAGTCAGATAACATTCACACATGAATGGTGAAGGATACCCTCCTATCACATGGCTTCCTGCCCAATTCCCATTTGGCTAAACCAGTTTGAAGAAGTATTTTTCAAACAAAACTAAAATCTAACTTTGAGTGGCTTTGCCAGCATGTCCATGACCGTGGACACGGCTATTCGAATAGTTTTACACTCTGCGAGAGGTTGTGCGACTTTACCCACATGACACGAATTCTCTAGTTTGTCGGCACATATCTATGCCACCGTTTACTACCTTGGGTGAGCGGTCTAGAGCACGTGTCAAGGCCTTTACAAAGCGCCATTCCACGTAGTTACCTCGCTAAGGTTTCACCACCCCTTTGGAATAAAGACCTCGTGTTCGGGCCTCTTGCGCTAGGTGGGACTAACATAAGTCGTAACATGACTACCCATTTCATCGCGAGGAGCGACCACGGTGGAACATTGCATTAATTAGCGAGTCCTACTCCCCTGCGAGGACATGTGGTGGTGCGGTAGTGGCATAGCAAGATGCGGCTCGAAGACCGGTCCTTAACTGACTTGGGCAACTTTCCAACAAGACTCATGTGCAAAAATGGCGATGCGGCGAGAGAAAGGATAGCGGCGGTGAACTACAAAAATGGAATCCGGGAGCAAAGCGGACCACTTGGTGGTGGTCGCGTCGTGGCGAAAGGTCGTGCTGCGTGAGTCGTGCAAAATAGTGTCGGATGAATAGTAACACCGGTGCACCGGGGTGTTTTGGAGAAAAGGAAGGAAGCATCGCGTAGAACGTTGCGAGACGAAGCCAACGGTGTGGACGATATCGCCGGGGAATAAAAAAATGGCACCGGAAATGACGATAGAAGGCGGTTCGGCGCTGCATGAAAATCTTTACTTGAGCGGAGATAGAGGCGAATTCGGGGATATGAAGAGGACGCCGAGGGCACGCGCGACACGATTAGCTCAGAAATGAGTGACCGAGGAGAGAGAACGGGGGAGATATTAATAATTGACCAAAATAAATGACAGAAAATAAATAAAATCTAAAAATTTCAAAATAAATACTAAAAATAGTAGATGAATTTAGATTAATTTAGGAAGAAGAATCAACGGATTTGGACTTTGCATGCGAGAGAGCGGATTTTTGGAAGGAATAAAATGGACATGTACAAACTTAAGCGACTAGATAATTTTTTTTGTTCATCTTCTTCTTCAATTGGCGACAAGTGCGTAACGCATGGAAGAAGAAGAAAAATGGTGGCGCCCGATGAAGGAAAAGGAGAGGTGGTAGGCAAACAACGGAAATGGATTGCTTACCGTGGCGATGTCGTGAGGGGGTGGCGATCGCGGCAGTGATGATGGCGGCGGCGCACGGTCTCACGGTGGCGGCGATGCTCGGCGAGTTCGGCGGCGAGGAAGCACAGCGTAAGTACGACGTCGCGATGTCGTGAAGGTGATGAAGGCGGGGAGCTCCGCTGCCAGCGGCGCTAGAGGTGGAAAACGGCGATCGGCGGTGGAGCAAGCTTGAGCGTGTCGTGAAGGAAAGGAGAGAGGAGGAGACTTGGGGATGGATGAGGAGAGGAGAGCTACCTCGGGCTCCCTTTTATAGGGTGAGGGCACCGAGCGGCGAGTGGCGTTGGAGATCATGGTTTGTGGCGATTACGGCCGGGTGAGCCGAAGCGAAGAAGAGGGAGAACGTGGGGATAAGGTAGAGGTGGGCGCGGGATCGATGCGCTGCGTGTGCATGGATCACGGGGCGGTTGGGGTGGCCGTGAGGCAAATCTCGAGCATGATGCCTATTTGCTTGCTCGGTTTACAAGCAGAGAAGAGAATTCTCGGTTGGAGGTAGAAGATGAAAGGAAAGAGAGCATAAAAGGAATAAAGAGAGGACACTTATCAATTGAAACCAAAGATGAAAAGTGGCAGCCCATGCAATAAATTTTGGGAGTTAAGCGTGCTCTGGTTGGAGAATCCATGGATGGGTGGCCTTGGGATTCAATCACGCGTGAATAAAAATATTTTTATTATTTTTTCGAAATACTGTTCATTATGTACTGTGTAAAATTACTGTTCACAAGGTTTGGACGGTCCGAATGCTTACATGATTTTCGGATTTTAAATAAATCAAATAGATTTTTAGAAAATAGCAAATAGAGCCCAAAAATTCTAGAAAAATTCACAAAAATACCTTGAATTATTGTTAACTTAATAAAAATAATTCCAACCTAAAGTTGACCTTTATTTTTGAACAGTAATTATTTTTGTTTTAAAATAAATAGGAAAAAGCTTTTAAAAACTCAGAAAATTTCAGAGATTAATTAAAATTTTATTTTTCAATTCAAGCCCAATGAAACTTCAAGAACTTCAAATAAATTTTACTTTTAACTTTTAAAACTACAGAAATTCAAATAAAGCAATTAAACTCTGGCAAATTCTCAGAAAAACAAGTAAAATAATAATTTTATTTATTTTATTTTGTATGACACTTTGGGATGTTACAAACTACCCCTTAAAAGGAATCTCGTCCCAGAGATCGGAGTAGCTAGAAAGAAAACTAGGGATACAAGGTTTTCAAGCTGCGATTGTCATAAATCGCATCCTGCTCCTTATTTGTGAGTGCGAGTTGAGTTGATCGTCTTCTTCCGAATTCTCGACACCTTGTTTTCTTGCATAGTTTTGCATTTTGGAACTTGAGTTCTTGCTTATTGCTTCATGGACATTTATTAGCATAATGTCCTTTCTCTTGGCAGTGGAAACACGTGATGCAGTAATATATGGTGAGTGTTTCTGTGATTGACTTCCAACAGAGGTGTTTGGTGGCAACAAGCTGGTCGGCTGATCCATGGTCACCTCTTGAGGCATTGGCTGGCCTAGACTTATGTATTCCTGCAACTAGGACAGGTATCTTCTGTTGTTTTTACCTCCGGCTTCTGGTGTCATTGTTGCGATCAGCGTAGCTTCTGGAATGTTGTCGGAGGTGAGTGCTAAGCGTCTTTTTGGGCATCGATTGGCATAATGTCCCATATCCTAACAAGTGAAGCATTGTATTCCTGCCCTTGATGTCTTGTTCTGCTGAACTTGGCCACTATTGATGTTGCGGATCGTATGCATCGGTGGACGTGGTGCTGATCCTGGAGTCTTGAGTGCGGTCGTCATTGGTGCCTGGTTAGGTTGGGGTTGAATCACACGAGCCTTGGGGTTTCTTGCATCATGTTGCCCTTGATCCACCATCTTCCTCTTGGAACACTTGGTGCAGTAATGTTGTTCTTGTGTTGTAGGAGCAGTGGCTGAGGAAACATTGTTGTTGCTCATTTGTTGCATCAACTTTTGCATTAGTTGAGTCTGGGTGACGAAAAATTGGTTCAAATTCCGAAGGGTTTCTGCTATCAGTTGTTGGTTGCCTTGGCGAGGACATCCTCGTTGGTGTTGGTATCATCTTTAGAACGACGAGTGTTCTTCATCTGCCGATTATTCCAGAGGTTTTAGAGAATGAGACAAAGGATAGGAAAGAAACAAAGAAGGAGAACTAACGGGATAGAGCGAAACAACACTCTCAAACAAAAGAACCAACTGAAAAGCTTTTCAGAACAACTTTACAAAATGTTCTATCGATCGAGATTCTTAATCTGGCGAAGTGACTCAGTACACAGAATGAGTCTTGGCAAACTAAAGCTATATGGTTGGGCTGACATCGCAATCTTCAGTTTACGGTCTTCGATGATGATGCTTCCTTGACAGCTTCATGTCTTGTGATCTTGAACATAATGGTTAAGAACGTGTTGACCATCTATAGATATTTTCAAGGAAAAGATGATCCATTTAACTTATAAAATGGTGAAGATAGAATTGGGTAAGGGAGAATTGCTATGAAAAAGCTATAGATAGATAACCAAGATGAGGAGAGAGCAGTTTATTTTTCTTATTATATAAAATAAGTTTTGAAGTATTCTACTAACGGCCATTCTAACTAGGTCACGACCTACAGTCGATATGGCTCTGATACCACTTTGTAGCGACCCGGGATTAACTCCCCAGATCTTCTGTGCATAACTGAACTAGTCCCATGATCAGTGGCTAGCTCACACAATAAACAAGTGTGATAACACAACCATAAACGCTAAAATTTATTAAATGACAACGAGTTGATTACAAGATAGCCTTACAGGGGCAACATTAAATAAACACAATGGAAGGCGATGAAGAAGTAGTAGGGTCCAGCAACCGCCACGTGCAATCGATCGGGTAGCGGCCTAGTCGTCATGATCCACACCGGCGAAGTTCTTCTCCTCTGAAATTTTATTTGCATAAAGCAAGATGAGCACAACTTCCGTGCTCGCAAGTTACACCCGTCAAATAACAGAATGACATGCATATATGGATGTAACAAAGGATGGCTTATTGGTTGATTTGCATAAAGCGATATTTTCTTTAAATACTTGTACTAAGTTCCAATGCGATTATTCTATAACTACAAATCATTTTATAAATTCTTAGTTTTATAGTCAGATAACATTCACACATGAATGGTGAAGGATACCCTCCTATCACATGGCTTCCTGCCCAATTCCCATTTGGCTAAACCAGTTTGAAGAAGTATTTTTCAAACAAAACTAAAATCTAACTTTGAGTGGCTTTGCCAGCATGTCCATGACCGTGGACACGGCTATTCGAATAGTTTTACACTCTGCAGAGGTTGTACAGCTTTACCCACATGACACGAATTCTCTAGTTTGTCCGGCACATATCTATGCCACCGTTCACTACCTTGGGTGAGCGGTCTAGAGCACGTGTCAAGGCCTTTACAAAGCGCCATTCCACCGTAGTTACCCCTCGCTAAGGTTTCACCACCCCCTTTGGAATAAAGACCTCCGGGTTCGGGCCCCCTCTTGCGCTAGGTGGGACTAACATAAGTCGTAACATGACTACCCATTTCATCTGTAGGGAACGACCACGGTGGAACATTGCAGATTAATTAGCCAAGTCCTACTCCCCACACGAGGACATGTGGTGATGCAGTCTGGCATAGCAAGATGCGGCTCGGACCGGTCCTAAGCGACTTGGGCAACTTTCCAACAAAACCCATGGGCCTCAACCATACCGAT
The DNA here is from genome assembly GCA_036346255.1 of Ampelocalamus luodianensis. NCBI lineage: Eukaryota > Viridiplantae > Streptophyta > Magnoliopsida > Poales > Poaceae > Ampelocalamus > Ampelocalamus luodianensis. The sequence goes on along the minus strand of CM070626.1, from coordinate 26,566,088 downwards.
TGAGCCGTGCATAAACTTGCACCCACCGAACACCCATTATGCCCAAGTCCAAACCATTTTCATTTATTTCATTTTTCAAAGGCATAAACTTTCATAACATACCGATGTCATGGATACAATTTGAACAACAATTGATTTCTGGCTGAATTTCCCCAAAATAAACATGTCTGGTCTATAAGCATGGCTAAGCCTGATTTTTCTCAAAATATTCTAGTTCATACTATCGTATCAACCAGATTTTACCTATGGTGACAATATGTTTGCTTCAATTATCAAAATTGGTCATACAAAGGAGTTTAGGCATAACTATATATTTAAAGCAGGAATTTAAATTACTGATATAAATAAGCATGCAATAATAATTTAAAACAGAATATAAATAATTTGAAATAATGGAATCGATATGATCAAGGGTATAACTTGACTTGCTTGTTTACTCGTTATTCTTAAACGACGTCGAAATCCGGTCGTCCGAAGTCGTCGAAATCTATACGTGAGAACGAGCTAAATTCAAATAACACTAAAATAAAATCCAAATAAAATACAAAATAAATACTGAGAGGAAGGTATTGATTTTATATGAATTTAGGAAGTTGAATCGACGGAATCGGAGTTTGTATGAGGGAGAACGAAATTGTAGAAAATAAGATGCATGCATAAATCACTATTCATGCATGGCACTGTAGCTCATGCGCATGGCACTGTAGCTCATCATGCAAAGTGAACAGTAGCTTGTGCAAAAATGACGATGTCGGGCGAGAGGAAAGGATAGGCGGCCGGTGAACTACAAAAATGGAATCCCGGGAGCAAGACGGACCCACTGGTGGTGGTCGCGTCATTGCGAAAGTCCGTCGCGGCGATCGTGCAAAATAGTGTCGGATGAATAGTAACACCGGCGCACGGTGTTTTGGAGAAAAGGAAGGAAGCATCGCAGAACGTTGTAGAGGCGAAGCCAACGGTGTGGGCGATATCGCCGGGAATAAAAAATGGCAGGAAATGACGATAGAAGGCGGTTCGGCCGCCATGGAAAATCTTTACTTGAGGCGGAGATAGAGGGGCGAATTCCAGGGATATGAAGAGGACGCTGAGGGGCACGCCGCGACACAGTTGGCTCAGGAAATGAGTGACCGAGGAGAGAGAACGGGGGAGATATTAATAATTGACCAAAATAAATGACAGAAAATAAATAAAATCTAAAAATTTCAAAATAAATACTAAAAATAGTAGATGAATTTAGATTAATTTAGGAAGAAGAATCAACGGATTTGGACTTTGCATGCGAGAGAACGGATTTTTGGAAGGAATAAAATGGACATGTACAAACTTGAAGCGACTAGATAATTTTTACTGTTCATCTTCTTCTTCAATTGGCAGCAAGTGCAGAACGCATGGAAGAAGAAGAAAAATGGTGGCGCCAGTGAAGGAAAAGGGAGAGGTGGCCGGCAAACAACGGAAATGGATTGCTTACCGTGGCGATGCCGTGAGGGGTGGCGATGCGCGACGGCGATGGCGGCGCAGCGATCTCTCACGGTGGCGGCGATGCTCGCGAGTTCCGCGCGGCGAGGAAGCACCGCGAGAAGTATCTGACGTCGCGATGTCGTAGAAGGTGATGAAGGCGGGGGAGCTCCACTGCCGACGACGCTAGAGGTGGAAAACGGCGATCGGCCGGTGGAACGAAAAGCTTGACTGTGTCGTGAAGGAAAGGAGAGAGGAGGGGAGACTTCAGGGGATGGATGAGGGAGAGGAGAGCTACCTCGGGCTCCCTTTTATATAGGCTGAGGGGCACCAGGGCGGCGAGGTGGCGTTGGAGATCATGGCTGTGGCGGTTACGGCCGGGTGAACCGACGCGAAGAAGGGGGAGAACGTGGGGGATAAGGTAGAGGTGGGCGCGGGATCGTGCGCACGTGTGCATGGATCACGGGGCGGTTGGGGTGGCCGTGAGGCAAATCTCTGCATGACCGCTATTTGCTTGCTCGGTTTACAAGCAGAGAAGAGAATTCTCGGTTGGAGGTAGAAGATGAAAGGAAAGAGAGCATAAAAGGAATAAAGAGAGGACACTTATAAATTGAAACCGAAGATGGAAAGTGGCAGCCCATGCAATAGAATTTTGGGGGTTAAGCGTGCTCTTGTTGGAGAATCCCATGGATGGGTGGCCAGCGGAATAAAAATATTTTTTTTTATTTTTTTTGAAATACTGTTCATTATGTACTGTGTAAAATTACTGTTCACAAGGTTTGGACGGTCCGAATGCTTACATGATTTTCGGATTTTAAATAAATCAATAAATCAAATAGATTTTTAGAAAATAGCAAATAGAGCCCAAAAATTCTAGAAAAATTCACAAAAATACCTTGAATTATTGTTAACTTAATAAAAATAATTCCAACCTAAAGTTGACCTTTATTTTTGAATAGTAATTATTTTTATTTTAAAATAAATAGGAAAAAACTTTTAAAAACTCAGAAAATTTCAGAGATTAATTAAAATTTTATTTTTCAATTCAAGCCCAATGAAACTTCAAGAACTTCAAATAAATTTTACTTTTAACTTTTAAAACTACAGAAATTCAAATAAAGCAATTAAACTCTGGCAAATTCTCAGAAAAAACAAGTAAAATAATAATTTTATTTATTTTATTTTGGTAACAGCACTTTGGGATGTTACAGTCAACACCCCCTTCTTGTTCAGCCGTGGATGGTGGTGTGAGTTTGGCATATGCCTGGACCAGAAGGACCAATTTCCACCCTCTCTCTCGCCATGCGTACATATGACTGCCATGAATTTGTTCCCTTCAGCTGCACTAACTCCCAATACGCGGGCTATCCTGCCCGGGGGGGGGGGGGTAAGGCAACTCAATTCAGATTGTACACATCACGGTCCACTTGGAACGTGTGGAACAACCACCACATCACAGCGCCGAATGTATGCTACTCAGGTCTTGGTAGGGGCACGACCGTCGACTGGAAATAACGCAAATCAATCCCCTCAGGACCCTCCATAATAGTCCCTCGACTATAGTAAATTTTGAAATTGGCGACGTCAGACATATTTGACACATTGCACCATAAAGAACATTTACACGATTAACTATATATCTAAAACTAAACAACCCACAAAAAGTATTACGTAAAACGTACTGCACTATATAACCGTACATCAAAAACTATGTAATCCATTATGTTAAAAATATTACCCGAGAGGTGAGCAACCGGATAAACAGCGTTTCGCTAGCTTTTCTCCTCCTCTATCTTCTCTCCTTCTCTTTTTTCTAAATAAAACTGAGTCCTGTGTCGAATTTTGAGGGTTTGAAGAGGGTTTTATAGGATTCATGTACCTTTTGCCAGTTCAACTAGCGACAGGGTGTTATCGCCAGTTGAAAAGGCGATAGCTGCCTGTCGCTATTTGAACTCGCGATAGATAGCTGAACCGACGACACCTTCGTGTCGCCAATTGAGCTGGCAACAGGGAGTCATTTTTTGTAATTTTTTAGGGACGGCTATTTATTTTTGTAAATATCTTTTAAAATATATTATTTTTTTAAAAAAATCAGCAAATAGGAACTCTTAAGCGAGAGACTTCTGCATCTCTTCTTGTCAGGATCTCGAGCTGGAGGCGGGCGGCGGCTTTCGTCGGTGACCGGCACCGGCGCAGGGGGTCGGGGTGGGGACGGGACGGTGGCTGACCTGCGCTGCTCTTGCTCGCCTCACGTCGTTGGCAAAATTTGATATACGCCACCAAGAAAAGTACTTTGAGATATGCCACTCAGTATCATGAAATTAGAATTTTATCACTCCAATTTTTGTTTATTAGAAATTTGCCATTATCTTCCCTTTTCCCCTATTTTCTTTTCTTTTGTCTTATATTGCATCTATTCATTAGTGAACTACCAATTTTAACCACATCTGTCCAACTCCAATCTCCATCTCATAAATTGCATGCAATGCACCATGCTATTAAAGGGTGTCCTCCTCAACTGACTCCTACTTTTCAGTTACCTTTGGTTGAACATTTCCAACTTCCTTTCAGACACACGCCACAAAATCAAGAACTCCAATCAAAAAAAACTTTTGTCTGCTTCGATCAGAATCCAAGAACAGGAGACACAAATCAATTAGTCGATGCCATTGTAAAGATCATTTGATCTTGGGAGCACAATGTTCATCGCGGTTTGTTGATTAGGTTTCTTGCCGTTCGATTTTAGTTTGGTTCGGTGGGTCGATCGATGGGGCAGCAGAATCAGCCACATCAGGCACAGCCACCGGGGAGTGCATGCGTGTGGGCGGTGGCGGCACTACTCCTCGTCGCCGTGCTCGCTGGCAAGAACATGAGGGGTAAAATTGGTAGTTCACTAATGAATAGATGCAATATAAGAGAAAATAAAATAAAATGGGAGATAATGGCAAATTTCAAATGAACAAGAAACTGGAGTGACAATTTTCTAATTTTGTGATACCGAGTGGCATATCTCGAAGTGACATCTTTCTCAGTGGCATATATCAAATTTTGCCACGTCGTTTAGGTTGGCGTAGCAACCGAGTTGGGCTGCTCTTTCTTACTTGGGTGCCACTACAAGAACCCAAGCCCACGCACGCGTGCCTATCAGAGGCTCGGAGCTCAAGGCCCCATTTACAATAGTTTTTTCCTGTAAAATTACATAGTTTTCCTTTAAAATCTTTGCGTTCCAAATAGGCTCTGAAAAAATCTACATAGAATATCGTATTACAATAGCTTTTTTCTATAGAATCTATTACAACAGCTATTTTTTTAGAGCAGGATAATAAGTTAATGTAAATATCTTAAGACTTACAAGGCACGAATCATGAGTTGAAATCCCGAAAAATCATAGGAAAATCTATACAAATAACCTACCAACTACAGTTGGTGGGAATGTTGTCATCAAAGAAACGATGTGTGTCACGTACCAACATCAGGATACAGGGGATACAAATACTTTGGAGAAATTAAAGAATGAAAATAGAGAAATAAGACTGGGAAGTAGAAGAATTTGGGAAATTTAGACTAGGAAGAAGCAAAGCAGAGATGGGGAATGAGAAGAACAAGAGGAAGGAGGAGTCCAATGCCTTCGGGTAATTTCTTGTTCAATGCCCTCCATTTGACGCGTGCTGCTCATTTTAATCTCATGCCACCTGCTTGCATGGGTTATAGCCCATGGTGAAACCCGACCCACTGAGGAGTCTGTGACATTCTCCCCTCCTACAGTTTCTGCTTGTCCCCAAGGCGATGTGGTGAGGTCCTCAAGGTCAAGCTCAAAGCCACAGGATCCCATGGAACTTGTAGCTTCTTGATCACAATACACTTACACCCACTAGATATCTACGCTTCGCCAGCACCAAGCATTATCAACTCCTTCACTACCGCTGCCATATTCAGAAAACCCTTCATTTTCAAGAAGTTTGGCAAAGTGCTTGCATCAACGCCATAATGGGAAAAGACAGCAAATGCTTGCAACTCATTAACAGCATTGTCATTCTCCTTAACTTCTATAGCAGCAAAAATTGGAAGCAGTACGTTGTGGTCATATTCTTCTCCTCGAAGGCCAATAATACTCAGGTTCAACCTCAATTTCCAAAGCTACAAACTAATTAGATATCCCCAGACTCGCCCAATATCAAACATCGCAACACCAAGTATGTGAATAAGCTATGGACATCTCTCAACATAAAACACTTATAAACTCCATAATTCTAGTATTGCATCCAGGCATGATCTGCAAGTGGTAATCCCAGCAATAATGACTTCCTTGCAACATGTGAATTGTAGATTTCCAATTCATAAAGAGCATCAAGTGCAGCCTTGTTAAGAACATGGTCCCATTCAACCCATGTGACTGCAACCTCTCCCATTTTCTGATTCCTATCATAACCTTTTCTCCACTCTGTAGTTTTTTTTTCTCCAGGGGTCGAGCGCTATTATTTTCGTAGTATGGTGCTTAACTTGCCATATTCTTGCACCCCCGGTCACCAATAGGCCATAGTTAAGTTCAACAAGTACACAAACCATGTCATAGAAGAGCACATGAAGAATCTAGACCCGCTATTATGAGTTAATGGAGTATTTTGGTGATTAATAACAAATCTATTTGTGAGACTAACACTTCTATTATTATACTTATTGATTAGTTTCAGTTGGATAAAAAGGTAAAAAATCAAAGAGGTATGCATTCGACATCATATTTCTATATCTTATTACATTCCTCGGATCCAAAATATAGGTTGAACTCCACCAAGAGGTTAACTTGAATATATGCAAATGTTCTTATTACATATTCGTGTATGCACACATTTAGGGGGAGTTCACTCTATGTTTTGTAGTTTTATTGGTATTGATTCATATTCTTTTTTTCACATATATTAAGGATCTTTACTTTGAAATATATCCCTGAGTATATAAAACTTGTGTAGTCCATATATACTCATTCTTTATATTCAATTATTTGTAATTGTGATAGTTGTCATCAATTACCAAAGTGGGAAAGATTGTAGTATCTTGTCCCACCATTATGAGTTAATGATATGTCGTGGTAATTAATGACAATCATATTGTGGAACTAATATTTTCCATGAGTTAGATGAATTGGTTATGTTCTATGGAGATGGAGAATTTGGATGACATCATGAGTTGATCGTCATCAAGTCAAGACTCGGGATAAAGGAAATCATCATGTGTTGATGATATTCAAGACAAGATCCCGAAGTGAAGAAGGTCATCATATGTTGATGATGTTCAAGAAGAGGAGATGATCATGAGTTGATCATCAAGTCAAAAGAAAACCTATCATATGTTGATGGAGGTCAAGTGAAAGAGTGCATCATGGGTTGATGCATATTAAAGTCAAGAACTCGAAGTTAAGGAAATCATCATGTGTTGATGATTATCAAGTCAATGACTCGGTCTTGAAGTGGAGATGTGCGTCATCAAGCTTCAAGTGTTTGTGCAAGGCAAAAGTATGACTAGTTAGGGCTAAGGATGTGTTCCTAGTCTTTTACCGGTCTTGGTGTTTGGTTGGAGACCGGATTGCTAGTATATATTGCCGTACTATTAAGAGGGGTCTTGACTAGTAGCTTGAGTTTGTAATGTGTTGATAGCTCGTTGTGCTTACTCTAGCTCTCCTTAGCATGTTGCCAATATTTGCGAATGTGTTTTGCAAATAGTTGAGGCTCATGTTTAATCCTTGTAGCATGTGACTTTGGTTTGCGAATATGTTTTGCAAATGGTTTAAGTCCATGTACCTTATTCCTTGTGGCATTGATTCTAAAAATTGGTAAATGTGTTTTGCAACTTGTTGAGAACCTTGCTTTTAACCCTTGTTTGCATCGCACATCAATTGGCAAATGTGTTTTGCAAATTGAGTTGAAGCGGAGTGCAATCTGTGCCTTTCTCAGAAAAGGCGGTAGTACCGGCGTGTACTGGGCGGTACTACTGGACTACGGTAGTACCAGAGTTCCTTTGGTGGCACTACCGTGAAACGTTCGGACCGTCCGAAAGTTGTTCAGATCATGCGATCAAAACCTTCGGTCCGAACATTCAATTCGATTTGAGTGGTCCACGTGGCCAGTCTGATCGGGTGAGTTGGTTCGGTCGCTCTTGTTGAACGGTGGTAGTACCACGCCGCTTTTACAACGGCTAGTTCAGAGCGCCTTTTTGTTGCTGTTCCGACCGTTGAGCTGGGTGCGGTAGTACCGGCCGGTGAATGGCGGTAGTACCGCTTGTGTTGATTTTCTCAGAACTTTTCCTCTAACGACTAGTTTTTGTGTGTGGGCTATATATACCCACCTTGGCTTGTTGGAGGTTGTTGTTGCTGAGGTAGCTGGCGCCATATACATTACTTTGAGCTAAGAGCAAGCTCTCTCATCTCTTATGTGCATGTGTTACACTTAGTGAGCTTAGAGAGCAAACCCTAAGTGCATGTGTTGCATTAGGTAGTGGATTGTGTATCCATTGAGCTTAGACACTTGATTAGTTCAAGTGAGAGTCTTTGGCTTATTGCTCTTGGTGTTTGCCGACACCTAGACGGCGTGGAGGCGTCATTGTTCGGTGATCTTCTCAAAGAAGCTTGTGGGAAGGCCCGACGGTTGTGAGTGGTTTGGTGCTCGCCATTTTCGGAGTGGAGGAAGAGCAACACTGAGTGGATCAAGGTGTTGGTTCGTTTTAGAACCGGTCCAAGTGGTTGGACTTATCTCGTAGGTGTTGGCTTAATTTGTGGAGCCGGTCCAACGGCCCTGTTTGTTTAGGCTTAGGCTTTTTGGCTTATAGCTTAAAGCCAACTTTTTGGCTTAATTAGCTTATAAGCCTCTTAGCTTTTAAGCCAAGCTTTAGTGTTTGGTAATCTGATTTTTTATAGGATGTTGGCTTATTGAGTTGTGTGTTAAGGATAAAAAGTCTAAATTGCCCTTTAGGGTTTAAAGGACCATTTTAAGAATGTATTTAAACTTATTTTTACATGGGATTTATAAATATGACAATACATGCAGGTGTACATATGAAACAAAATAGATGTCGCAATGTCTAACAAAATTCTATTATATAAATGAAATTTGAAACAATAATGCTTGAGCAGCTCAGCTATCAAACAAGAAACTTGTGTCATTAATAAATTTCATGCATATAGAGAATCAGTGGCTCTAGAACTTGACATTGACAAGAATGAACATATATACAACTCAATTTACACCTGATCATACAAGAATCTAAATTTATAGATTGCCATCAGCTTTAAACTACATGCCAAATCAAAGCACAATTGATCACTGTCGAAGTCTCACATACAAGTATGCTAATCCGGCAAACACAAACCCTTTGCATTACAATTAGTTCTTTGGCTAATTTTCCTAGCACGAACTGCGGCGTAAGCATCTGCGAGCCCAGGAACAGTGTCCTTGTGACAGTCAATGCATTTTGCTATGAAATCCTTGTCGACATAACAAACTATTTGGTAAAAGCTAGCACCGTTCTTCTTCAATCCCTTCGCCTGCAGGATCTTTACGACATAATGTCGTGGCACCAGCCGCTTCTCCAGGCTGTAGGTGAGCAGCAGGAGCCTCTCCACGATGTACTCTTGCTCCAAGCCAACCTCAGTGACCATGAACTCTATCTTGCGGCGAAGTTTCTCCTCGGATAGTTCCATTATTTGTGGCCTCTTGCAGACCGCAACGTGGAGCCTGTCCTTGGAACAACCCAGAGTGCTCCTTAACTCCATCCTTGTGGTCATCTTGTCTTCGGTGATACAACTGGTAATGGCCACCGCGTACTTGAATGCATTTAAGGTGCAGGGCACACCAAGCTTCTCGTCGCAACACAAATGCTTTCACCCGCTTTAGATTGAACACGAGCAGCCTTGAGGAGGGCATTGACATCTTGACAATATCACAAACACTTAGCCCGCACTGCTCAAGCAGCGCGATGTTTGGTTTGATGACCTTCTCGAGGTCGGAGGTCAGGATGGAGTTGTTCCTCCTCACGATCTGGAGGAGCTTGTCGAAGGAGCCGAAGAAGGGGATCCAGAACTCGAGCTTCGGGTCGACGTGTGAAAAGCATCTAGGCCCCTAAAAATATGTTTTGGTAATTTATGATAATATGTGAGAATGGGACTTATTGGTTTGTTGAGTTTTTACAAGGCCTAGTCCCATTGGAAAATATGATCTTGAAGATGCATGCTAAAAGTTTTATGAAGATCAAGTACAGCTCAAGCATAAGGTACAAGTGGTTTTGAGAATATTTTCTTTTACCGATCTTAGGAGAAATAGGTGGAAGACCGGATTATAGGTTAAATGTCGTACTATTAAGAGGGATCATGTCCAGTAGCTTGATGGCATGTCTTGTGCTTTATGGATCAATTTAGGATCATGCATGCATATGGATTTCCTTTTATCAGCATAATGTGCTTTGTCGGGACAATCGGTAGTACCAGCGTTGAGCCATGGTACTACCGCACACCCCGTTGTTCCGATCGATTGTTGGCGGTATGTTTTTTACTGAGAGTCTCTTTCGGTTTCGTGCCAAACCCTCATCACGGTAGTACCGCAGTATTATTGCGGTATGACCGAATGCGAGTAATACCGTTTCGATAAGCGGAAGTACCGCAGGCGGTTATTCGATTGTTACTTGGCGTATGTATTTTCCATAGTGCACCTTTTGTCTCTCTTTGAAGCGGTAGTACCGCACTCACCTTGCGGTATGACCGCTCTCATGTAGTACCGCTTCGGCGATTAGCGGTAGTACCGCTCGCCAGATAAAACGGCTATGTTAAGTCATTTAATGCGTCTGTTTTAGCCGTTGCAGCGGTGGTTGGAGAAGTGCGGTAGTACCGCCCCATACATGGCGGTAGTACCGCATGTGGCTGAAAAGTTGGGTTTTCTTCTGAAATGGAGAAATATCCAAACTTGTTTTTGTTGAACAACCTCCCGGTTTTGAAGATCCTAAGAATCCAAATCATGTCTATAAACTCTCCAAGGCGCTCTATGGTCTTAAACAAGCTCCTAGAGCATGGTATGAACGCCTTAGAGATTTTCTAGTTTCAAAAGGATTCAAAATTGGGAAAATTGATTCAACTTTGTTCACTAAAGTATTAGATGATGATTTCTTTGTATGTCAAATTTATGTTGATGATATCATTTTTGGATCTACTAATCAAGACTTTTGCAAAGAATTTGGTGATATGATGTCTAGGGAATTTGAAATGTCCATGATCGGAGAACTAAGCTATTTTCTTGGACTTCAAATCAAGCAACTCAAAGATGAAACTTTTGTAAGTCAAACAAAGTATGCAAAGGACTTGATCAAGAGATTTGGCATGGAGGATGCAAAACCTATCAAGACTCCTATGGCAACCAACGGTCATCTCGACCTTAATGAGGGAGGTAAATTGGTAGATTTAAAGCTTTATAGGTCTATGATTGGTAGTTTACTTTATCTCACCGCATCTAGGCCCGATATCATGTTTAGTGTTTGCATGTGTGCACGGTTTCAAGCATCCCCAAAAGAATGCCACTTGATGGCCGTAAAAAGAATACTAAGATATTTAAAGCATTCCTCTAGCATTGGCCTATGGTTTCCTAAAGGTGCTAAGTTTGATTTAATTGGATACTCGGACTCCGATTATGCGGGTTGCAAAGTGGATAGAAAAAGCACCTCGGGGAGTTGTCAATTCTTAGGGAGATCCTTAGTATCTTGGTCATCCAAGAAACAAAATTCCTGTAGCTTTATCCACCAAGCCGAATATGTTTCATGCGGGAAGTTGTTGTGCTCAATTGCTATGGATGAGGCAAACCTTGATGGATTATGAAATTAAGATTGATAAAATGCCTCTTTTGTGTGATAATGATAGTGCGGTGAAAATAGCAAATAATCCTGTCCAACACTCAAGAACCAAGCATATCGACATTCGCCACCATTTCTTGAGAGATCATGTGGGCAAGGGAGATATTGAAATTAGCCACATCCGAACCGAAGATCAATTAGCGGACATTTTCACCAAACCATTAGATGAAGGCCGGTTTTGCAAATTGAGGAATGAATTAAATGTCATAGATTATTCAAATATTGGTTGAAATTTTGCCTCATGCATCTTAGTTGATTTGGTGTTATTCAAAAACTTTTGTAAAGAAATTTTTTTCAAAATGATTATAACGATTATCTATGTTCATAAAAATTATGTTCTCATATAGACATTAGTCTATTCTATGCATAATGATCCTAATGACTCTTAATTGATTGCAAAACTAAGGGTCATTTGCAAATAATCCCATCCCATCTTTATCCGAACTGCTGTTTTGAAGTTCGGGATAATCGGTATTACCGGCGGGTTAGGTGCTTGGTATGACCGCGATGCGGTATTACGCAAGGCACAAAACCATGCAGTACTACCGCTGCATGTATTACGTGACAAAGGGCGGAACTACCGCATCTGTTTCAAAAGAAAAGTAACCCCCAGAGGTCATTTTTCTCCCGTGCTTCTTCCTCTTCACCTCTTTTCTCTCTGTTCTCTCTCTCTCCCGAAAATCCTCTCGGCCACAACTCCTTTTCACTCGATTTTCTCTCAAATCTTTGTGAACCCTTGCATCTCTAGGGTTTAACTCCTCCATCTCTCAAGGTAAAACTTCCTTAAATCCTCGTTTTACCGTTTGATTCAAACCCTAGGTCTCTTTCTAGTTGATTTGAAATGCGGATGATTTGTGCGATTCTAGTTGGGCAAAATAGCAAGATTGATGTTTAATGATGTTAGTACATCCATTTCTTGGATTCAAACCAAAAGAAACATCAATTTTGGTTAGATTCATCGCCCTAGGTCGCGATGCAGTAAAGCGGTACTACCGCGTTCATATCTGCGGAACTACCGGAAAGCGGTAATATCGGCGGACAATGGTGGTACTATCACACCACAGTACTACCTGGTGAGGACTTTATGTACTACCGATTTTTCTTGTGAGCAGAAAATCATTCAATTCAAATTAACTCAGTTGCTTGATCTTTTGAACTTCTTGTAACTTATCCTCTCTTTGTAAAGATGTCAAGGACAAGATTTGGAACTCGTCGAGGGCAATCTTCCTCTCTACCTCCTGCCGACCCTATTGATGATCCATCAGGCAAGGGAAAAGGGTCTGCAGCAGATGGCTCTGAAAGTGAGGAAGGATCTCTTCCTCATGAGTCGATTCGATTACGAGCCCACACGAAGAAGCGATCGAGGCTCAATCCGATGAGGAGATGGAAGACCCGAAGAACCTCAGTTGATCTCAGCTCATATCGGTGATGATTATGCAATTTTGAGACACAAAGATCAATATCTCGCCTTCCAACTCAATAAATCCAAGATTCCACACCAAGTTCCAGGAGCAAGTCTATGAACAGATTTATGATCATCACAGGAAGTTTGCAGATCATAAATGCATAAAGTGGTCACACATAAACTCGCTAGAAAAATATGATGGAGTGTATCGTCTTTTTCAGCAAGTTGGTCTTCATGATTTTGTGGCCCTCAGAAATGACTATGATGAAGAGATCATAAGACAGTTCTATGCCACTTTGTATGTATCTCCTGATTTCAAGAAATTGAAGTGGATGACAGTTACACGTTATGTGGAATGCACTAAGGGTGATTTTGAGCGTGTACTGAGGATACACTCTGGAAATTGGGATAAGCTCTTTGTGTACCAGTTTTACTTGTCCCTACCTGGACAGAGTTTTATGATCAGAATGTCAGGTACACTCTAGGGAAGATTCATGGCTTGCTACCCATTCCCAGTTTGATTAATAGGATTATTAATCACACTTTTCTTCCCAAGAGTGGTAATTTTGATGCTGTTCGAGGACATGTATGGAATATCATTGATAATATTACACATGGGAGAAAGTTTGATGTTGTGGATGTCATCATCAGGGGGATTGTCTCTTCTAAGAATGACAGGGTAAAGAGGATTTATCATGCTCCTTACATCATGGCCCTAATTCTTAGTAAGATTGAGTATCAGGGTGGTTTGGGATCACCCCATAAGTTTTACAAACCCAGAGAAAATCCCCCCATTCGTTTTCAAGCACAGCAAGTACAGCAAGAAGAAGCTGCTCCAGAGGTTGCTGCTGCAAATGTTTCTCAGAGTCAAGACTCTTTAGCTCAGATTCTCAGGAATCAATCTTTGATCCTAAACAACCTTCTACAACTTAAAGTCACCAACAGAAATGAGGACGAGAACAAAGGAGTTTTGATTGAAACTCAAAATAGACCGCATCTGACAGAGAGATTGATTCTATGGAACAAATGCTATCGACTCCTCAGCGCTACACTCGACGTCGCACAACTCCTGCGCAGCAGGACTTCTCACCGGTGGGGTTCCAGTGTCTCGCTCCAGTGGCTTCACCTCCTCTCGCCCCTGCTCTCGTGATCCTGCGCCTTTTTCCCTCGTGATCCAACCTCTTGATGTTTGTTTTGGTACTTTGATGCCAAAGGGGGAGAAGTAGTTCTAAGGGTTGGGGGTGTCAGACATTATAGTCTTTTGATATTATATTGCTTGTAATAACTTGTATTACCTTGTTCAGAACTTGTTGGTTGTCTTAATTATCTAATGTGATATTATCTCTTTGAAATTTCATTTATGACAATTTCTTATCACTGCAAGTTTTCCTCAGTTCCAACAAGTTAAAAGAAACTCTGCCAAAAATTTATCACAATTCTCTACATGTGCTCTCAAAATGTTCTATCTATTTCATGCACATGTTTAGGGGGAGCTTTCTTTATTTCGGCTTAACAATAACTCATCTCTTTCAAACACTTCCTATAAGTTTTTTTTTGTTAAGTCATCAAAAGAATATACACTTGTGTCACAACCTTGGGTATATTCAAAACTCTTCTTCACACATATTAACTAGGTTGTCATCAATTACCAAAAAGGGGGAGATTGAAAAGCATCTAGGCCCCTAAAAATATATTTTTGGTAATTTATGATAATATGTGAGAATGGGACTTATTGGTTTGTTGAGTTTTACAAGGCCTAGTCCCATTGGAAAATATGATCTTGAAGATGCATGCTAAAAGTTTATGAAGATCAAGCACACTCAAGCATAAGGTACAAGTGGTTTGAGAATATTTTCTTTTACGATCTTAGGAGAAATAGGTGGAAGACGGATTATAGGTTAAATGCCGTACTATTAAGAGGATCATGTCGGTAGCTTGATGGCATGTCTTGTGCTTTATGGATCAATTTAGGATCATGCATGCATATGGATTTCCTTTTATCAAGATAATGTGCCTTTATCGTAACAATCGGTAGTACCAGCGTTGTTTCTGCGGTACTACCGCACACCGGTTGTTCCGATCGATTGTTGACGGTATGTTTTTTACGAGAGTCTCTTTTCGGTTTGATTGCAAACCTCATCACGGTAGTACCGCAGTATCATTGCGGTATGACCGAATGCGGTAGTACCGTTTTCGATAAGCGAAGTACCGCAGCTGTGGTTATTCCGATTGTTAATGGCGGTATGCATTTTCCGAGTGCACCCTTTTGTCTCTCTTTGAAACGGTAGAAATCAAGACTCACCTTGCGATATGACCGCTCTGCGGTAGTACCGCTTCGACGATTAGCGGTAGTACCGCTCTGCCAGATAAAACGGCTATGTTAAGTCATTTAATGCGTCTGTTTTAGCCGTTGCAGCGGTGGTTGGAGAAGTGCGGTAGTATCGCTTCATACATGGCTGTAGTACCGCATGTGGTGAAAAGTTGGGTTTTCTCCAACGGCTATAATTGTTGTTGGCGGGTATAAATACTTCCCACCGCTCAAGGAGGGGCTAGACCACATTTAACATCTTTTGAGCCTTGTGCATTCATTCAACTCCTCAAATTCATTTGTTCACTCTTTGAGAGGTTGTTGAGCTCATTCAAGTGCATTCATCATTCTAGTTGATCCTCTTGCACTTGAGTGTCGCAGCGAAGGTCTTGATTTGTTACTCTTGGAGTTTTGCCGAACTCCTAGACGGCTTAGCGGTGATTGCACTGTGATCTCTTCAAGAAGATTGTGAAGAGGCCCGGTGCCAAGATTGTGAGTGGTTTGGTGTTCACCATCTCGAGTGGAGGAAGAACAACCAATAGTGATCGAGGAAAGACTTAATACGTGGATCCGGCTTGATTGGTTCAAGCTCCCTCAACGTGGACTAGTGAAGACCGGCAAGTCTTCGATACCACGGGAAAACATCATTGTCTCTTTGTGGTTATTTCTAGTCCTTACTCTTCCGCATTTATATTTCTAGCTTGATCATTGTGCTTGTATTGCTTAGCGAGAAGTATAACTTGTTTAGACTAAATTGTTAATTAGCTTAACTCGTATATTTGTGAAAAAGTTTAAAAACCTCCTATTCACCCCCCTCTAGTCGGTTATCTTTGATCCTACAACGTGGTAGGAGCAGAGGCCCACAGAGCCGTTGGCTAGGAGGAAGCGGGCGATTTGGGGATCAGTCAGGTCGACGCAGTCACGGAGGGAGGCCAGGCGGCGGGCGATGTTGCCCACCCTGGAGCGGAGGAGAAGCGGGTCGGCGGCGACAACTACAGCGATGTGGGGGCAGGAGAGGCTGACGTCGGAGAGGAGGGCGAGCACGGTTTCGGGTTTGGAGGCGGAGTTGATGTGGGAGAGCTTCTTGGACGCTTTGAGCGCTTGGGCGCAGGTGAGGCCGCCGGTGGTGACGAGGTACTCCTCAATGGAGAATGGGGTGGGGGAGGCGGAAGTGCAGAGGAGGAGAGTACGAAGGTGGGGAGAGGAGGAGGGTGCGGCGTCGTTGGGGTAGGGGAGGGGAGCGGTGCCATGGGGAGGGGTGGCGTAGTGGGGGTAGCGATGAAAACGAACGAAGCGGACGGAAAAACCCCATTTCTACTTCCGTTTCTATATTTGTTGGCGAAGCAGGATCGGGTTGGAAAATGCGGGTTCGAAGCGGAATCGGGATATGCGGGTGCGGAAACGAACCAATACGGCCGGAAACTCAACGAACTGCGAAAGTCCGGAACTTAAGCGGAATACCGCACATCTTTATACTCACAATCACAATCACACACATCTTTGACGATGAAAAAGCAGGTAAAGCACTAATTCGGATATTCAAACGCAAATGAAAATAGTTTAGGATTTATTGTCACACACTAACACAAGAACAACGTGACACTTAGTTCGGATGACATCTAACAAATTAAAATGAGTGGCATGAACATAGCACAAGTACATCACATAATAACATGGCATATTTTTCCGGATGTTCATCGGTCCATCACACTCTGCAAACATCATCCATCTCATCAGGATCACTTTCACCGCCATCTTCCCGCATATAGTTTGGTCATAATTTATTGTTAAATGTTGTAAATATAAAGCTGCTACAATGTACAACGATACGGCATACCTCATCATTTAGGGGCACTTGGGGTCTAGAAGTGGAGAGTGGAGACTTAGGTTTTCTTAGATGGGCTAGTGTTGGGCCTCTAGGAGTTGGGGGACCGGGGACAAAGATTGGGCCTACTAGAATCCGGGTAAATTTCGGTAAAATACGGAAATATTCGACCAAATACGAATTCGCAAAACGGACGATGAACGCCGCTTTACGTCCGTCCGCATTCGACGACTTCCGTCCGACCAACCGATTCCGGATATTTCCGAAAATACGAAAACGGACGGGTCAAATGTAGAAAAATGGACGGTTCGGACCGGGAAAATTTCCGTCCGTTTTCAACGCTAGTGGGGGGAGGGGAGGGGAGGCGGCGACGTGGAGGGAAGGGGAGGGGAGGCAGTGGTGTACGAGGAGGGGATGCGACGGCGTGGAGGGGAGGGGATTTGAGGCGGCGGCGTGGGAAACCAAAGGGAATCGGGGAAGAGGAGGATGACATTTGAAAAAAACGGAACGATTTGCATTTATATGCAATGGCATTTTGTGGGTAATTTCAGCGAACTTTAGTGGCAAACAGTTATTCCATTTCGCAAAAGCTAAAAAAAGCATCTCTCCTCTGGCTTATGGCTTTTAGGCTTAAAATGACTTAAGCTTTTTATAAGCCGGCTAAAAAAGCCACCCCTTTGTTTAGGCTTAGGATTTTTTGCTTTTAAGTCAGACAAAAAGCCTAAACAAACAGGGCCAACGTGGTTGGGCTTACCTCAACGTGGATTAGGGGAGACCGGCAAATCTCTGAACACCATGGTAAAACATCGTTGCGTCATTGTGGTTTGATCTCTTGTGCTTTACTTTATTGCAATTTACATTCATAGAATTAAATTGTTTATTCATTTTTGTATAATTGCTATCATTCAATAGTCGTATATTGCTGGTGCACTTAGTACAGACTAGTTGATTTAGGTTTTAATTGTGCAAAACCAAATTGTTTTTAGCTTCCGCATTAAAACTTGATTTTAGCCAAAGAAGTTTTTAAAACTGCCTATTCACCCTCCTCTAGTCGGCCTCCTAGATCTTACAGCACACGAATTTCTGTCCTTGCAAGCCGCTCTTTCAACCAGTTATCCTGATCAATATTGTAGCCTCCATCAACTGACAAAACATCACAATAAGACCATCAAAGATATTTTTACCGACATCCTGAGTGAAATGGCTTAGAGTAGTATGCATAACCTGTCACGAGCACGGATCAACGAACGAAGACGATAGTTGTGGAAAACTAGTGGTCGAGGTCCTAGCCTCTTGCGGCGGCCGGGAGGTCCCGTGGTGACAAGCGAACTAGAATTAGCGCAAGGGAAGGGCGCCAAAAACAGATAGGAAACAGGGGAAACGAGGTAAGGTAATTGATCTATTGTTACTCAAAACTCAGATGTCCTCCTCCTTAAATACATGATGGATTTACAGCTCAAACCGAACTAATCTATTACATAATACATATTCTATTCGTACTCATTGAAGATACTTTCTAACTTGAGAACTTAACATCTTCAAGACACTGCTTCCTTCTCGGTCACATTGTTGTTGGCTAGAGGTTTTCGAAGTCTACGCCTGGAGTAAGTCTTGCCCCACATAACATCACTCCCTTCCCCGAGGAACAGGTCGTCTGCGAGCTGAAAAGAAGGATACTGCCTCTTGAAGTCATCCACATCCTCCCAAGAAGCATCAACAACTAACAGTGCATCCCATTGAACAAGTACTTGCCATTTATCACGGGCTTTGCGAGCACTAACAATTCGAGCAGGCAGCGGCGATATCTTGTGTGATACAAATGGGGCAAAGATGGAGGAGCAGCAGGAGGCTCTCCCACAAACGGTTTCAAAAGACTGACATGACATACATTGTGAATTTTTGCTTTGGTTGAAGGTTAATTCGATAGGCTACTAATCCAATCATCTCACTTATTAGAAACGAGGTGCTAACTTGCCATGATTATGTAATACAAGGGATGCTGCCTTGCGATGGTGTAACCATAACCAAACCCATTGACCAATATCAAATTGTAAATCATGGTGATGAGTATCATATGCTTTCTTGTATTGCTGTTGTGCTTGAAGTAGACACTCATGTATATCAGTCAAAAGCTCATCATGGTCCTGAAGAAGGGCATCCACTGCCACCACCCTTGTAGAGTTTGGTTCATAACGACGCAAAGAGGGATGATCACGTCCATAAACCACCTTAAAAGGTGTTTCCCGGAGAGATGATTGATAGGAAGTATTGTAACAATATTCCGCCCAAGGTAGCCAATGTAACCATTGCCTCGGTCGATCACCTATAAGGCTGTAAGACACCAAAGATACATAGCAATGATTTTGTTGATGATCTCTGATTAACCATCTGATTGAGGATGAAAAGACGAACTTCTGTTGAGTTGAAGACCAGATAGTCGAAATAATTCTTCCCAAAAACGACTAGTAAAGACAGGATCACGATCACTCACAATCGAAGTAGGAATCCCATGCAAACGAACAATCTCATCAAAGAATACTCGAGCAACTTAACTGGCTGTATATGGATGCGTAAGAGGAAGAAAATGTGCATACTTAGAGAATCTATCAACCACAATAAGTATAATTGATTTACCCTTAACTCGTGGAAGACCCTCAATGAAATCAATAGAATATCCTCCCATATGTGAATTGGAACTTGTAATGGCTGCAAAAGCCCAACCGGATGGAGATGATTGCTCTTATTGCGTTGACATGTTTGGCAAGATTGAACAAACTCCTGAACCATTTGTCGAGCACGTGGTACATGAAAATCAACATGCAACGATGAAGAGTCTTTTGAATACCCTCATGACCCGCTGTATGTGCCGCTGTTAAAATAGCAGACAACATGGGAGAAGAACTGAGAACATATACCTTGCCTTTGAAAGTAATGAGACCATCCAGAAAACTCCAATCAGGTTCCAACGATTCGGCCAAAATGTGTTCTTTAAGCTCTTGTAATTCGATGGAAGCCTGGACCTCACTCCGAAGGTCGTTAAAGAGATCAAAATGAGGAATGGAAAGAGCCAACAGAGACGCGTTTTCAGAATCACATCTAGAAAGGGCATCCGCCACTTTATTTTGTCGGCCTAAACGATACTCCACTCGAAAATCAAAACCGAGAAGTTTGCTAACCCAATGGTGTTGTGGTATCATAACCAAAAGCTAATCAAGTAAAAAATTTCAAACTGTAGTGATCAATGCGTACCACAAATGGTCATCCCCATAAGTATGGATGCTAATGACGTATGGCTTGCACCAAACCAACGAGTTCTTGCTCATAAGCGGCCAAATTCTTATGTCGAAGAGACATCGGACGACTGAAAAAAGCAATTGGCCCCTCACCTTGATGTAAAACAGCCCCCATGCCTGACCCCGACGCATCACATTCCACAATAAAGTCTTGAGTAAAATATGGAAAGTGCAATACAGGAGCCGAAGAAATTGTATGCTTCAATAGATCAAAGGCATCGACAGTTTGTTCAATCCATGCAAAAATTTCTTTCTTCAAAAGTTTCGTGAGAGGAGCAGCCATAAGACCATAATCTTTAATAAAACACCTGTAGTAGCCCGCTAATCCCAAGAAACCATGCAATGCACGAACTGAGCGAGGAGTCAGCCAATCAATAATTGCTTAAATCTTCTGTTTATCAATAGAAACACCCTCACCACTTATGACGTGTCCCAAATAAGTGACTGACGAAACTCTAAACAGACATTTGGATTTCTTGAGGAAAAGTCGATGTTCATTCAAGACTTGAAAATGGTGCGAACATGCTGGATATGATCGGACCATGAAGAGCTATATATGAGAATATCATCAAAGAACACTAGAACGAAGCGACAAAGAAAAATGCCCAAAATGTTATTCATTAAAGCTTGAAACGTCGTCGGTGCATTAGTCAAGCCGAATGGCATGACCAAAAACTCAAAGAGACCTTGATGAGTGCAAAACGCTATTTTTGGCATATTGTCAATAGACATGCGTACCTGATGATACCCGAGCGTAAATCCAATTTAGTAAAAAAACCAGGCATGTTTGAGCTCATCCAGAAGTTCTTCCATGACAAGAATCGAAAATTTATCCTTAATGGTTTGTGCATTCAAAGCACGATAATCCACACAAAAACGTCATGAACCATCTTGTTTCTTCACAAGCAACACAGGTGCTGAAAATGCAGAAGTGTTTGGTTGAATGGTACCTTGACAAAGCATCTCCGCACATTGTCGCTCAAGCTCATCTTTTTGTATATTGGGATATCGGTATGGACAAACGGCAATAGGGGCAGTCCCAGGTAATAGATGAATGCGATGGTCATAAGGGCGTTGTGGCGGCAATCCATGGGGTTCTGCAAACAATTGATCAAATTCACCCAATAAGTCTGTCATTAAGTCGGGTGAAGTACTTGCGAGTGTATGAATGGATCCCGAGGGCAACTGCAGGCCTTGACAAATAACCTGACGATCATCATGTCGAAACAACATTGTCATGATATCGAAATCCCACATAATTGGGCCCAAAGTACGTAAACATTGGACACCGAGAACAATATCAACGTCGGTCAAAGGAATAGAACAACAATCAAGTTGAAAAGATTCCTTGTCAATGTATAATACTGTGCCATGACAAACTCCCGAGCTCATCACAGTTTTGCCATTAGCCACTGCAACTCGCAAGCCCTGCTGAGTTTGTAAACACAATCCTACTTGAGACGCTGCTTCTTCGGCTATAAAGTTATGTGTAGAACCGAACCAGAAGAGAAATAAACCTTGTCGAGCCCACCCATACAAGAAGTTTCATCATTTGGGCAAACCTTGGTTGAATGCCAATAAGTGCATGAAGAGAAATAGCAGACGCATCATCATGGGCAGACTCCTTCAAACGTTCTTCATCAGAGATATCATCCGGAATGACTTCCAGAAGAAACAAGCGCTTGCAACGATGTCCAGGATTTTTTTCTTCGCAATTGAAACATCGACCCAATTTGCGGTATTCACCCATTTGGGATGCAGTCAATTGGCGATGTAGCAATGCAGGATACACTGGCACGACAATGCTATCACTTGGAACGGCTGGTGTTGATGGTGTTTTTGGGACTGCAGTCGGTGGCACAGAGCTGAACATGGGATTGGGCAGCGGACGATGCAGGCTGGAGGATCGCACCACTGGCTTGGGAACCGAAGTCGTCAAAAGATGATGTTTTTCATAAGCACATACCAAAGCCATTACGAGCTAGAGACTACCGGGATTTTGCAACTCCATGTCTGTCCGCACGGGCTCCTGAAGACCAGATGTGAAAAGCTGCACCTGCTGTGAAGAAGACAGGGAATCGACCTGGCAAAGCAGCGCCAAAATTTTTTCTTAGTAGTCTTCGATGGTGCCAATAGCCTGCAACTTGACAAGTTCACCCAAGAAATTGTTACGGATTGGTGGTCCAAATCGCAGGTTGCAGTACTCCTTGAAAAGATGCCACGGTGGTTCAGCTTCATCGCGCTCTAGGAGATAGTACCATGTTGAGCTGCTCCAAGGAGATGATAAGAGGCTAACTAAACCTTATCGTGCTCTGGTGTTTACTGGCTGCAGAAGAACTTCTCACAGCGATTAAGCCAACCGATAGGGTTGTCTTTGCCATCAAACGTCGAAAACAATAACTTATGTATACGAGGAGCGAGCGCTCCGTTCTGCTGCACTGGCTGTGGAAAGGTTGATGATGATAAGGGCAGGAAGGTGGGCTGTAATCTAGGTGGAGCTTGCAGCAAGCCATCGCCTGCATGTGTGCGTCGTTTCTCCAACGAGGAGATACGCTCCTTGACGCCGGCAATTTCAGCAGTAAGATCGATCTTCAATTCCACCATCTTGAGCATCATGGACGTTGTGAGATCAGCAATCTGTTGGGTTAGCGCTGCCATCTCTGAAGTTTCGTCCATCGGCTCTGATACCAAGTTGTCACGAGCATGGATCAATGAACGAAGACGATAGTTGTGGAAAACTGGTGGTTGAGGTCCTAGCCTCTTGCGGCGGCCGAGAGGTCCCGTGGTGACAAGCGAACCAGAATTAGTGCAAGGGAAGGGCACCGAAAACAGACGGGAAACAGAGGAAACGTGGTAAGGTAATTGATCTATTGTTACTCAAAACTCAGTTGTCCTCCTCCTTAAATAGAGGATGGATTTACAGCTCAAACCGAACTAATCTATTACATAATACGTATTCTATTCGTACTCATTGAAGATACTTTCTAACTTGAGAACTTAACATCTTCAGGACACTGCTTCCTTCTCGGTCACGTTGTTGTCGGCTGGAGGTTTCTAAAGCTTGCGCCTGGAGTAAGTCTTGCCCCACATAACATAACCGCATCGGGCTTCAGCTACATGAATAACCACTTTGCTAACCTGACTCCCTGGCCACTGTCCATAAAGAATAACATTGTCCAACCAACTACCTCCTCCTTGCTATCAGCATTGAGTTCTCCTGTACACAACAACACGCAATTTTTCTTAGTAAGCATCACCTCACCGCACTTCTGTTGTGCCAATCTGATCAGCTTGTTGTAGACATTTGAAACTGTCACCTCACGACTCTTTGATAATCCTTGAGACAAGGGAGGAGCCCATGGTTGCTTTAGTGGCACTCTGGCTCGATAGCAAATGAACGATGGCCATAGCGAAAACCACATCCATGTTCTTTTGTTGCACATATTTTTCTTACCTGTGCAAAACTGTGTGCCATGTACCCAATAAAGCCCCCACAACATTATGGCATAATAAATTCTTGGTAGACTTCAAGGAGCTCATCTAGCCGCTCTTCCCAGGTCCAAATTTGTGGAATTAGAAGGTAGCAACAATCGAGATTAGTACCACCACACTTCAACGGCACTACCATTTTGTTCATAGAGAAAAGCATTGTCCAGTCAACCATTTCCCCATTGCCATCACCACCACATTGCAAGCATTTCCAAGGTTTCCCATTACCAGCCAGAACAATACAAAAGCAGGGCTTTGACTTCACATTAGGAGCAAATAAGTGCATCACTTTTGTTTCTGTTGTAGCAAGAGTTGATTTCCTTGGCTTGCATCCATCCAACACACAGCCGAGGCTCAACAATAATTCCATGGGAAGATGGCCAGGAGGTCAGCACCTTTGGAGAGAGCACAACTTGATTTATGAGAGGCCAAGTTGGCGGCCATGGCTGCTTGTGTTGCACTCCGACTCGATAGTAGATGAGAGATGACCATGGTGTCAACCATAGCTGAGCTCCTACACCCACGATCTCTACTAGCACAGGCAGTGGCCATGGTTGCCTCTCGGCCCACTTCGTATGAGGTGACCACAACACCATAGTACTCTTGTCAGATATTCCATCGAGCGCCTTTTGTGCACTAATGTTCGTGTTGTCCATAATAGAGTGGAAGACACACATTGATGTTTCTAGTGTATAAGAAATATCGGTGTTGTTACCATTAGTGTTAGTGATGAGGTAGTAGGCACCGAGCACGTAGGAGTTGAGGATGGTGGCACCGACGGCCTTGGTGATGATGATGCCATCGTCCATCACCACGTTAGATTGCGATGCCATAGGGTCTAGATGAGACTCGATGGGAGTGCAGAAAAGTGTTGGCCCTGCGCTAGGCCATGGCCAAGCGTCGGAGTTGACCTTGGCGTGTAGAGGCATTTTGCCGAACATTTGCTGTGCGGTGAAGTCACCAGTGTCAATGTGCACCTGAGTCACAGGCACCACTGGTGCAAGGTCGGAGATGGCGAGGTTGAGCAGGGCGATGGTCAAGGTGGTTGTCGAGGGAGAACTTTGGGCCGCATCCAACATGAACGCAGAGGTTTGCATGCCAGTGTCGTCGGGACAAATCATCGAACACTTGGTTGGCATCACGGTGTCCAGCTCGCCGGTGGCGAATGACCTCGGCGAGGAGGCCTTCACGTGCTCCACATGCACCTGGATGGCTGTGGGCATGCCTCCTGAGAGCAAGGACATGGCCATGACCTTGGCGTCACCGACGTTGGGGTCAGGGCCCGATGTCGAGCACTTTGGTGGGCGTCACGGTGGCTAGGGCAGAGTCTGTGCACGGAGTAGCTGCCACCACGGCGTGGTCTGCCACGGTGACGCAGTGGGATGCCGACGTGCTCACTGACTGCGGTGAGGCTCGAACGGACGTGACCAGTGGCTGGAAGGTGGCCACCAACTCCATCTGGTGTGTCACTCCCGTCAGATCAACCAACTGCTTCTTCATAACTGTGAGCAAACATCCAACATCGCCATGCATCGCAGCTTCTCTTCCTTGGTCATGGGCGCCTCGGTGTGAGAAACCTCCTGGACCGATGACTCTGATACCATATTGTCACGTACCAACATCAGGATACTGGGGCTACAAGTACTTTGGAGAAATTGGAGAATGGGAATGGATAAATAAGACTGGGAAGTAAAAGAATTTAGACTGGGAAGAAGCAAAGCAGAGATGAATGGGAAGAACTAGAGGAAGGAGGCCAATGCATTTGGGTAATTTCTTGTTCGATGCCCTCCATCTGACGCGTGCTGCTCCTTTTAATCTCATGCCACCTGCTTGCATGGGATACAGCCCATGGTGAAACCCAACCCGCTGAGGAGTCCGTGACAATGTGCCACATCATTTAAGCTATACAATAGCTGTTAATCAGTTAATATGATACCAAATTAGCACAGGAACTCAATCAATAGCCCTTTCAGAGACTAAAACATCAAAGGACAGTGAACAATCTGAAAATTACATACAATTCCCTCGACCGACAAAAAGGAGGAAGAAAAAAAAAGTTACATACAGATCTATTTCTTCTCAACTCTCCTACCAAATTAGACCAACCATGATAAGCTTGAAAAAAACATACATGGCATTTCACAGCAATGCAGAGCCTGTACAACTTATCAGAAACAACAGCAGTTAAGACTCTACACACAATCATCATGTCATCAAATATCAGACATGCAATCAATCTTCATCTTTACAACGTAAACAATTGGCTCCCGAGGGTGATGATGGCGGTTCCGTCACCCATGATCGTCGTCAGAGACATCTCCGTCTCGAGAATCCGGTCTAGCTCGGTCGCAACCAGCCTCATCTTCGGTCGCCTTCTGGAGGATGGGTACAGGCACTGGAAGGTGAGACCAACAAATTCTTTCATACCTTCTGAAGTAAAACTGCCACCTAACCTTGGGTCAATCAGTTCATTTGAACTAAAATGTGCTTCCATCTTTCAAAATGACAAGAAAATGCCTATCAGTTGGAGGTTAGGATATGGAATTTGATTGTGCACACGAAACTACAATTCTCTGTTGAATTTGTTAACAATTTTTTCTTTAAAGTTTATATCTCAATCGAGGTAGGAAAATAGCATATCAACTATCAAGGACCAGTATTCAAGTAGAAATATTAAAAGAAGAATTTAAGTAATCGTATTGAAATTTACATATACGTTTCATAGCCAAAAGAGCGTGAAAATTCTTCAAGACAAAAGAGCGTGAAAATTCTTCAACACGGGTATTTTCTAGCTGTTGAAAAGTTGGTGAAATCCCAGTCCATTGCCTTTACCAAACCACCATAGTTACATTTTGTCAATGTGCACATAGACCACCAAATCATAGGCTAATTATTGTACCATTGAATCAAAGATTCTGTTCTTTTTCCTAGCAAAAAAGTTAGCAAAAGCTTCACATGATTCCTCAAAGTTTTAGAGACTGAGCCTGAAGACTTGCTTAAGATTCTTTGGAACAAACAGTAAAATTTCATAGCTTTCTTTCTTGGTAACTTACAGCTACATGTCAATGGAAATTACCCAGTGGGCCAGAGATTCTCTGGATTCTGGAGATGCCAGGCGAACAGCTTCTCTACCAGTAATTAGCTCCAAAAGGAACACTCCAAAGCTGTACACATCGCTGCTTTCAGAAAACTGTGCCACTGAGTGTACCCTAAGAACAAACATGCTCAATGAGTCACAAATGATTGTTATCGAAAGCAGTAAACTAATCATTCCACAATTGCAAGAATAATAACAATATAAACTGATGACATTTTTCCTAAAAAAGAACTGATGACTTGTGACAAATTTCTTGTACAAGTTTTTCGAATATATAAATCGCCAATGGCAACATTGTGGCCACATATTTGTTGTCTGAAATGAAACATAGAAGATAAAAATGTGGTAATAGAACTTACTCAGGATCTTGGTAGACACTGCTACTAAACCCATGTGATGGACCGACATCTTCATATCCTCTAAGTAACCTAACAAGTCCAGCATCAGCCACCTTCGCAATGAAATTTTCATCGACCAACACATTGCTTGTCTTGAAGTCCTTGTGAATCAAAGGAGGCACAAGACTATGCAGATGATTCAGACCTGCAAGTCAAACAGCGGTTGTACTTAATTTTGCTTAATGTCACCAAAAAAGGGAATAACGCACAGTTTTATTACCTTTAGCTGCACCAATGGCTATTGAGAGCCTTTGTTTAAACTCAAGCCGTGTCATGGAACCTTTCCCAGTATCTGGTAAATAGTGTAACTGTGTAGTAAGGCTTTGGGGAAATAGTAAGGCAAGAAAAGCCACAATCTAATTCCTAACAAGAATGACACATTACCATACAGATGGCCACAGACACTGCCATTGGGCAAGTATTCAAACACTAGCATTTGTAGACCCCCTTCTTGGCAATAACCGATGAGAGTTACAATGTTTCGGTGGCAAATCTCTGAAAGCCTCCTAACCTGCATTATACAACGGACACCAAAGAAGTTAATGAAGTGTCAATTTATTAGGCTGCAACAAATGCATTTATCTAACTGTCCCTATCTAATTTATGAAACTTTTGGACTAGAAAACAGCAATAATTGACAAGATACAGATCTTCCTAACTTACAAACAAGTCATTTGACTAAAAATTTCACTCTCCAATCTCCATAAATATGGCACAATTTAGCAGTGTAGCTAAGTGTTGAATCCAAATAATAATACAATGTATATGAACTCCCAAGTCAGCATCACATAAAACACAAAAACAGAAAATTGTAAACGCAGATGATGAAAAACTTAACAAATGCAATTCAGAAAAAAAAAGTTAAATTTTACTCTGCTCATAAGCATGACAGGATGCAGCTTAAGTATATTTCTTTGAAAACTTTCCGAGCCACAACAATGTCCCTGTATTTGCATCCACATTTTACCTCGTCAGCAAACTCCTGCCTTGATGCCCCCATGCGCCTCTTGATCGCAACGACCGTGCCATCAAGAAGCAACCCCTTGTATACCAACCCAAAGCTCCCCGCGCCGACCAAGTTGGCCTCACTAAAGTTATTGGTCGCCTGTGCCAGCTCCTCCAAAGAGAATTGCCTCACACCTTGATGCTCCGGCGCTGAGGAACCTCGGCCCCCCTTGCCCCACTCCACTGATGCCAGCAGCAACCCATACATTTACATTACATTAGCACAAGGACAAATTGTTGCAGCACTGACATCATTGCCATCCATGGACGATACAAGAAACAAGAATCACAATTCACCTAGGATGGAAGGATTGGACGAGCCGGTCTCAGAGTTCTTGTTACGCCGCGCCCTGAGCCGCACTGCACACCACAGCGCGATCACCACGGCCACCGCAACGAGCAAAGTGGCGCCACCGGCGGCAATGCCAGCTACGACGGCGATTGGCAATGACATCCGGGTGCCCGTGACATCGAATCTGCAAAGTCGTAGTGGGGAATTTTTCCTGTCAGAGCAAGCAGCAGCACTGCACTTGATAAATGGTCAAGCAAGCAACCCCCCAAACAAACATCCCAAATCTAAACCCCAAGCCAATTCATCCATCCATCCATCCCCGCGGACCTACCCCCAAATCAGTGAGTGCTATAGCTCTGGCATTCATCAACGCAGCAGCAAATCTTTGTCCAAATTGGCGCCTCAATTGGGCAATGCAGCTATATAGACATATCTAGGTAGGAGCAGGACCAAGAAACCAAGAACTCATTTACCCCAAGAAATAAACACCGCAAGAAGCGGCGGTTCTTTAAAGAGGACGTGGACCGGGTGGTGGCGATCAATCAAGAACAAGAACCAAGAAGAGCAAGATGATGATGATGGATGGGGGCTGTGGTGGTATTATCCACCCCCATATGGCAAATTGTTGGATCCCTGCGGTGCGGCCTTTTGTCAAAGGGGCGGCCTCTTGCGCGGCCATGCCATGGCCTCGCCTGCCCCCCACCCCCATGTGTGTGCGCGTGTCGGGGGGCGTGTGCGTGAGCGTAGGGCCGAACTCTGGGCTGGGGTCGGGTCTGCGCCTAGCCTAGAGAGAGAAGCCTGCCTTCATAAACTGGAATCTTTCACCGTCTCTCCTCTCCTCACCACGATGTTCTTTCTTCCATTTTCTTTTTCTTCTCCTTTTTTTTAACAGAGGAGCACAAGTGCACATACAATACACTTATGGGTGCATACTGATGCAATGCCATTTGCCAAGAAGGAAGCAAAAGATCTCAGGATGAATGGGAACAAAAAGGGTGAAAGAAAAGAGGAGAAAGGGAGAGTGAGATTGTGATGGCTTGGTTGTTCCTACTTTCCCGTACAAGAAAAGGAGAGAATCTGCTTGCTCTCGGGGAGGCCATCTCACCTCTCTCCTTTCGAATTCACTGAGGACACCCAGTGTCCTTTTCATCTCTCTCTCTAACCCACACATTACCATCGTCAGGGCTCGGAGAGGACTTGTGTGGCTGTTTTCTGAATTTTTTATTATTTAATTCTTTTTAAATTTTATTTTAAAGTTAACCAATCACGAATTTTATTTCCAATTCTAACCCCTTTGATCACACCACCACCTGTGGCGTGACAAAACAACACTGTCACGCCAGCCTATTTCTGGTCAAACTCTTGTCACGCCACTGGTGGTGATGTGACAGTGTTGTTTAGTCACACCACCACAAGTGACGTGACAAAAAATACAATTTTAGAGACTTATTCTGTGGCGTGACAGTATTGTTTTATCCCGTCACGGTTGGTGACGTGATCAAAAATGTCAGAATTGAAAATAAAGTTTGCGAGAGATTAATTTTAAAATAAAATTTAAAAAATTAAATAAAAAAAGTTCCTGTTTTCTTGGGATGCTTTCTTCCTCCTTGCCGGTACAACGAATCCGTGCTCCTCCTTTACAGGATCTTCATTTGGCTCTGGTTGGCGCTGGCGATCCTCTGCATTCGGCATTCTGTTGTGGGTTGAATACTAGTGAGCAGTTTTGTATACTCCGTCCGTAAAAAAAAATGTTGGACGTATTTTGTTTTGCATATAGACCAAAGAGACATTAAAAATGATTAACACTACCCTTAATTATTATCTCTAAGTAGTATATTCAATACATGCATATACTGAATATAAAGTAAACACGGATGTTTATTAGGAGTATAAATGGAACAACACACTTATTTTATATTGGAATTTCAAATACCTGCATTTGTGAACAAGATCATTCAAAAAATATGTCCTACATTTTTTGACAAAAGGATTATTATTCCGGGTGTCTAATAATATCTTAGCTACTACCCAACTGTTTGAACAGTGGGAAATGAGGGGTGGCAATGAGATTGGGATACGAGGTGAGATAAATTTAGCCATTGGATCGAGAGATTGAGGGATAAATTTACCCTACCTTATATTCCGAGTTTTTGGCTAATTTAACCTATTTTTGAAACGCAATAGCAAAACTAGCCTCGCACCGAAATGACAAAAATAGCACCCCTACCGCGCTAAAATATCGCAGCATGCCACGTGTTGCGATCCCAGATTGCGACTGGACATGTGTCGAGCTCTCAGCCTGTGGCAGGCGGCCTGTCGCGCGCCCAATCCACGGCAGGTCGGCAGGCAGGCGCGGTAGGAATGTGCACAGCCACCTGCCACTGACTGAGCAGGCGACAGGCCGCTTGCTGTCGATTGGGAGCTCGACATGTGTCCTGTCATGATCTAAGATTGTGACACATGGCCTGTTGTGACATTTTCGCACGATAAAGGTACCATTATTGTCATTTTATTCATGTTAGAGAGCTAGTTTTGCTATTTTATTTTAAAAAACGTGTCATTCTAGTAAAGGCTCTTCAACTTCCGATCTCATTCCCACCCCTCATATCCTATTGTCCAAATGGGCCCAACAAGTCACATCTTCTGTCCCTTGGATCAGTGTCAAATCACAAAACACATTAATATCCATGCAAACTTGGACTTAAGAAAATGTCAATCAACTTATTACAATGCTTCATGCTACTACACAACACTTACTTTTCAGAGCCAATAGAGTTTATTAGATGAAACAGTCATCGTTACTGAAAAATGGTAAGCCTGAAAATTATTGCATTTTGATGTATATTGGTGGCCTATTCCCAACGATCAAGCACAAACACAAAGACAAGAAAGAATAACATGAGATGTAGTCCCCAGAGCCTCCTCCCAACTTTATTGATTGGCAGGATATGATGTACAAAATCAGCTCCCTACCCTCCTTTATACAGTGGGAGGAAAAGGGTTATGAACGAATAATAAACCATACAAAAAAATTATATGCCACTGCAAATGTTTTGAATCCCTCATCTACTATTGCAAAGTGATATCTCCCTTACATGCCACTACAAACTCCAACCATACCCTTTTATGCCATCGTTGATCAATCAAGCTGTGAAGTAGTTGTACAAATACCATTTTGCTCATGTCGTCTTCTTCTTCTATCTTCTCCATCCTTCTTCCTACCCTCCTCCTCCTCCTCCTCCTCCACTTCCACCGTCGCCGACAGCTCCGACCACCGGTGCCACCACCTCTAAGACCACAACAAACACAAGAAGAAGCCATCGCCTCTGCGTCGTCTCTCTCACCGACACCGAGAACACCGCCGACTGGAAACCACTGCGCATGGCGCGGCCTTGTCCAAGAAGATCCCCAAGGCTAGCACCAAGCTCATCGTGGCCAAGAACCAACCCACCATCGCTGCCACTTCAAGGAGGTGTTGGCAGTGGCATCGACGCGCTTGCCCAGCGGCCTCCTCGTTTTCCTCTACTCATGTGCACGACCCCGCCGCACCGTCAGCGCTAGCGTGGCTTCGCAGCGGCAGCACCGGCGCATGCAGCACCTTGCTCTGCGCCGTCCGCGACATGGTCGACGCGCCAGCTCTGCTACGTTGTCTGCCACTGTCTCAGTCGATCGCAGCATTGCCCCACTCACTTGCTTGTCCCCGCCGCGTGCACCGCTGGGGGAGGGGCGCGGCGTAGGGAGTAAGATGGTGGGATGAGGGAGAGGAGGGAGAGAAAGGGGGAGGAGAGGAGAAGACGAGGGTAATTTGGGTATTTTAGAAAACATTGACGATAAAAATATAACAGAGTTGATGGCCGTGGCAAAAAAGGATAACGTTTGTGAAATGTAATGGCATGGAAGGGAGAAGTCATTTTGTAATGTTAGATGAGGGATTCGGAACATTTGTAGTGACATATAATTTTTTCTCTCCCTAAACCATATGGGACTAAACTAGTCCTTTTATAACTCATGGGCCTAGTTTAGGTAAGGGTCTATATAATCAGATCCTTTGGAAACGAGCTGATATACAACACATACTATGTTATGGTGGTTATTAAAAGAGAAAATTCTTTATTTTCCATTGGAAGTTGGCTTGATCCCTGATATGCTATCGGAAAAATGTTCTTATTTTCAATGCCATTCAATCTCAACTCTCATATCTTATTTTCCACTCCTGTTAGTTGGTTGTTAAGTGGTGTGCGAAAAGACTATATTGCCCTTTTTCTTTCTCTTGTTCTTCCATCTTTCTTAGGCCACTAACTACTCCTCTATTTACTCCCCTGCTTCTTCTTCGATGTGTTCACTACTACGCTACGATGGAGTCTGAGGGTGCCGCGTGGCTACACGAGGTAAGAGTGATGATTTGGTGCAGTGGTGCGGCCAGAGAATGACAGGGTGGCGCGGAACAGAGAAAGACGAAACAGGGAGGTTAGGACAAACGAAGCAGGGAGGTTAGGGCGGACGGCGACGGCGAGATGCACTGGCGAAACAACGACTACAGGATGAGCACGATGCGTTCCCGGGCGTGGAGGAGTGGCATGTGGTGGATCCCAACGCTGAGGAGGCCGGTTGCAGTCGAATCAGAGCAAAAAAATGATAGTGAGGTAGGAAAAGGGGAAAACTCACTAGTCCAAAATCCGACACCCTTCGGCCAAATTAGCTAGCGTATGAGCATAGGGAGGTCTCATTGACTCTTTGGGTGGTGTGGTGCAACCTGTTATGGCTTGTGGTGGTCAGGAACGCTGGAGCTGGTGCTGGTGCTACACGACGACGTCGAATGGGAGGTGGAGACGGCAGCTACATCGACCGTGGGGGTGAAGATGGCGGAGGTGTCAACTGGAGGAGGTGGATATTGGCGGCAGCGAGCTTTCTTTGATGACACGGGTAGGGGGAAGCGGCATGGGAAGTAGCACAGGCATGGGGAGGCATGGTGGGTCGGAGAGAGGTGGCACGGCCAGGGTCAACAACACTGGTCGGAGGGAGGCGGAGAGGAAAGAGGGAGACGGGAATAGAAGGAGAAGAGGAGAGGAAAAGGAAGAAGGGGAGGGGGAGGAGAAGAGGAAAGAGGAATAAGAAGCTGACCAAGTGGACCAAGCACAAGGGGTAAGTATGTTATTTGTGCAAAAATCTGACAACATCAAGGGACTTAATGACATCCCTCTTATGGTCGCCCGATGGGAGTGGCAAATAAGGGAAGAAAGTTGATAATGAATGACAATGAAGGAAAGATCAATTCTCCGATGGCATATCAAGGAAGTGGTTAACTTCTAATAACAAATAAGTAATTATCCTTTATTAGAATGTGTGATATGTTCCGCGGTGAGGTGTTGTAGTTGTGGGTGTATGGGGCGAACTTAGCAGCTAATGCCTGCCTCGCCCTTCGGAACTATGTGGAGAAGATCGGAGTCATCTGTGCGCACCATCTTATCCATCCCGTCCGCTTGGTTGGACCGTTGCAAGGCAGACACAGGCTCTTCCTCCAAATCTCGCGCTCTTGACATGAGATGACCAGAATTACGAGTGAGCTACAGCTACCCCCGTCGAATTTGCCATCGGTAACCAAAATCCAGCGCTGTGGCCCCCCTCTACTAGAGACCCACCATTTAATGCATCTATTTATGCGAGCGATGCCCTTGTGTCATCCTCGTCGTGCACCATATATTGCGCCCATGGCCAAACCACGTAGTGCTTTGTTTCTGCCACACCTCTGGAGACAACGATGCGCCATGGCATTGGCCGTGCACCCCGCTTTTCTCCATGTGATAGCTCATACTTAGAGGTTGAAAGTCCCCGCAAACCCTAGTTGAAAGTTCTTTTTTCCCTATAACTAGCCAATTGACCCACGCGATTGCATGGGTAGTGTATATTGACTAATTTGGCATGTACATGTATATTAGCAACCGGTGGCTAATCCAATTGGTATGGATATGATGCCCGTGATTTGATACCGCGACATCTCGGCCGCTATGCTTTAGGGATGAGTACGATAACCAACTCCACCATTCTCGAGGAAAAAATCTACATGTATATTGACTTGGAACCAAATAGCTAGGCCACAGATGTTGAGCTTTAGGGATGGCTATGATAACCGATTCCACCCTTCTCAAGGAAAAAAATCTACGTGTGCATTGAATTGGAACCAAAATATAAGGTGGTATTTCGTAACGAAAAAATGATATGTGCTTGTATTTATGCATTTTACATACACTTTCTTTTTTCTTCATCGTCCATTGCGCATCCTACAACAATAATTTGTTTTGAATAGGTAAGCCGAAAGAATAAGAGAGATAATTTATTTTAATATATATGATGATCTTTGTTGATTTGATGATCCTTGGTATTCACCAATTTTGTTTTAGGTGTGGTATCTACCAAGTTGAGGAGTAGAGGGGTATCACAAATTTTCCTTCACAAACATGCTTTCAATAAAGGAATGCTTATAGCTAGCTTAGCCCAAGTTTGGTGACACGGTCTAGCTAGGTGCCATAGACGTGAAATCAAATGTTGGTCGCATAATAGGCCAGCACAATAATTCAAAACATTCCACGTCATAAACTTTTAGTTTGCGTATGCATACAATTTATAACATGCGTATATTCTAGTTGTGTATGTTGTCATATTTTAAAATGTTTTTGACTGGTAATTGTGTAACATAAAGAATACTGGAGTACGATTCAGTACACACATAATGCAATCTAATCTTACCAACTACATTGGATCAAGCCTTCTCCGCTTATAATCCTACCATCTTATCTTAAGATAAACGAATCAGTGGCAAAAGACCAGGCTGAGGTGTTGGGAAGCGCATGTCATCTTATCGATTTTTATTATATAATAGATCTCAGCCGGAAGTTTTAAAAAATTCATTCTAAATGTTCAAATCCCTCTGGTTAAAAGTTGAATATTTTCATTTCACTGTTTGAATTCCTTGGTTGAAAGTTTTTCAATTTTCTAGTAGAAATTATTCAGAAGGGGAGAGAAGAGCTCAGAAGGGGAGAGAAGAGCGCCGCCGCTGCCACAGCGGTTGAATAGTCGCTTTCCTCCTTACATGGCTTGTTTGGATAGGAGACAATGCAATTCCTTCGGATTTTATGTACAAATCCATCCTTCCAAACATGAAAGTTTTATCTCCATACGATTTTACCGACTTCAAAATTTCCCTCCCTCTTACTGTCTTGCATTCCAAACAGCATGAACATCATCTTAGTCTAATCAACCAGCTTGATAATTAGAGAGCTCCTAGCCCCAGGGAGGCACAAATAATCAAAATCAACAAGAGAAAAGAATGGCGACGGACAAATGGGACCCACCCATCACCTGTGAGCCCCACCGTGCAAATGGCTGTCTCCTGCTTTGATTTGGATTGGGAGTTGGGAGGGACCTTGGGGATTTCCTTTGACCGGCCGGGATTAGCTTGGAAAAGCCCAGGCCAAGCAGTACGGCTATGGTGAGACGTAGAGATGGCATAAACACGGCACAACCCATTATGTTTATGGATAATGCCAGTCCGGCATGAAGCATTGTGCCTTCTTGGGCCGCTACACTTGCATGGTGGATCGACCCAGCACGGCATAAACAGTACTGGGCCATGCTAGGCACGGCACAATGCCGGCACGGCCCATCTGACCGCGTGCGGAGAAGACGAGGCTGGTACGGCGGTGCAGGCGTAGGGCGGGCGCGGAGGGAGAAGAGGAAGGAGACGGCGGGGTAGTGTTGACGTGGAAGGAGAGGAGGGAGAAGAGGGGAGGCACGCCGCGTGCGTTTGCGGCATGGGCGCGGGGCCAGCACGGAGGGAAAAGAGGGAGGAGGCGTCGGGGCGGTGCTGACGCGGAAGGAGGCAGTGGGGCGGAGCCGGTGGGGGAGGAGAAGAGGGAGGAGGGAGAACTGAGCGCGCGGGCAAGGCAGGGAAGGCAAAGGGGCGCGGGGCGCCAGTGTGCGATGCTGCGGGGGAGGGGGAGGGGGAGGGAGAAGAGGCGCCGTGGCAGCATGCGACAGGGCAGAAGCATTGAAGAATCTAGATCCACCATTAATTATGAGTTAATTGGTTATTTTGGTAATTACTCATAATCGTCATGTGGACTAATATTTTTCATGACTTGATGAAATAGATTGAGTCCTATAATGATGAAGACTTATGATGTCATCATGTGTTGATGAGCATCAAGACAATATCGTGAAGTGAAGAAAATCACCATGTGTTTATGATATTCAAGTCAAGATCCTGGACTAGGAGTGAAGATGTTCGTCATCAAGTGATCACTCCAAGATGGATGCTCAAGGCAAAGGTATGACTAGCATAGGCTAAAGATGTGCTCCTAGTCTTTTACCGGATCTCGATTTTTGGTGTGGAGACCGGATTGCTAGTATAGGTTACCGTACTATTAAAAGGGGATCTTGACTAGTAGCTTGAATGTGTCATGTATTGATAGCTCTTAGTGCTTGCTCTAGCTATCTTTAGCATCTTGCCAATATTTGTGAATGTATTTTGCAAATAGTTGAGGCCCATGCATAATACTTGTAGCATGTGACTTTAGTTTGCGAATGTGTTTTGCAAACAGTTTAAATCCATGTACCAAATTCCTTGTGGCGTGATTCTAAAAGTCAGCAAATGTATTTTGCAACTTGTTGAGAATCATGTTTTCATATCTCGTTTGCATCGCGAATCAATTAGCAAATGTGTTTTGCAAAATTGAGTTGAAGCGATATGCAAAAATAGTTTTTCCATTTGTTCTGGTGGTCTGACTGCCATGGTTGACCAATCTGACCGCTATGTGTTGGCCGGTTTGACCGGTCCCATAGTCAAAGTCCACGAGTTTGCTTTTTCCAAAGATGGGTGTTTGCCCATTTGCTTGTTTCCTCTATGGAGCAGTCGGATCGCCCCCTGGCGATCTGACCAGCCCTTGTGATAGAGGTCAGTCCGGTTGAGTGTCCAACAACTAGTTTTTATAGCTGTTGGAGCTATGGAGGTTTGACTGGCCATTGGTTGGCGATCAGACCGGGAATGCTTGTTTTTCTGCAGATTCTCTTCCAACAGCTAGTTTTCTTATGTGTGTGTATAAATACCCCTTGTGGCCGGTTGTGGGAGGATGCTGGTGCCATTTTCATTTCCCTTGAGCAAAGAGCGAGCCCTCTCATCTCTTTTGTGCATGTGTTGCACTTAGTGAACTTAGAGAGCAAAATCCTAGTGCATGTGTTGCATTAGGTATTGGATTTAGTATCCATTGAGTTAGACAGTTGTTTCGTTCAAGTGATCTTCTCTGACTTGTTACTCTTGGTGTTTTTCGATACCTAGATGGTTTAGAGGAGTTGCACCGGTGATCCTCTCAAAGAAGGTTGTGAGAAGACCCAAGCAGTTGTGAGTGGCTTGGTGCTCGCAATCTCAGGAGTAGAGGAAGAGCAACCCCGAGTGGATCGAGGTGTAGACTTAATTTGTGGAGCCGGTCCAATTCGTTTAGGCTTACCGCAACGTGGACTAGGGAAAAGCGGCAAGTTTTCGATCACTACAAGAAAAGGTTCAAGTGCTCTTGTGGTTTTCTTTCTTGAGCTTTATTTTCTTGCAATTTATATCTATAGAATTAAATTGCTTGCTTGTCTCCTTAGGATTGTTATCATTGTCTTAGTCTTAACTTGTTAGTGCACTTAGTCAAGACTAATTGATTTAGGTTTTAATTGAGCAAAACCGAATTGATTTACAATTCCACATAAAAGTCAGTTTTAGCCAAAGGTATTTTTTAAACCACTTATTCACCCCCTTTTAGTCGGCCTTTTCGATCTTACAAGTGGTATTAGAGCTTAGTCTCTCTTTCATTAGACTTAACTGTCTAAATAGTAAAGGATTGTGACTATAGAGGTAATGCACCCCGGTAGAGCACCACACTTCAATGGTTCAAATTATACTTATTGAAAAATTAGAATGACCATCTGTATTAAGGCTATAGACCCAAACCTATGGATAATTATTGATGCGAGTTTTTAGTCCAACTGACCCACAAAACCCCACTCAAAGGAAAGAGCAAAACTTAGAATTTGATGCTCAAGCGATAAATACTCTATATAGCGCTTTGAGTGTGGAGGAGTTCAATAGAGTGAGCAATCTTGAGAATGCTCATGATATTTGGACAACTCTCATGGAAATTCATAAGGGAATCTCCTTATTCAAGAAAGCTAAATTGCATAGGTTGAAACTCAAATATTAGTCATTTACTATGTTGCCTCATGAGAGTATCAATAAGATTATATTCTAGATTGAACAATATAGTAAATGAGCTCAAAAGCCTATCTTGTGATCTAACCGATCTTGATATTGTGTAAAAGATGCTTAGGTCTGTACCAGACAAATGTGAGACCTTAGTGACATTATTCCTCAATTCATTCGAATTGCCAAGGATGACTCCTACCACTCTTTTGGACAATCTCATCACAAATGAGATGTACAAGAAGGACAAAGATGATCTCAAGGAGAGGACCTCAACTTTAAGCAAAAGAATTCATGCTTTCAAGGCTAAGCATGATTCAAGTGAAGATGAGGATCAAAAATTTCAAAATGAGGAAAATGAGGACACCGAAGAAGAAATGGTCACTCTCATGAGTAAAATAAAAAATCTCATAAAGAGACTTGACTCACATGGAAATTCAAGCTCATGTTCCAAGACAAATCACTACAAGACTCTAAGATGCTACAGTTGTCAAGAAAAGGGACACATTGCTTCAAAGTGTCCTTATGGAGAAGAAGATGAAGAAGAGCCTAAATCTTCATCAAGGAAGAAGAATGATGGCAAAAGAAGACATTTTATCAGGCTAGCCATAAAGGACGATCTATTAAACAACTCAAATGTAAATGAGGCTCCATCACTAGTCTTCGTATGATGATTTGATGGATATGCTAGAGGATCTAAATGAATATCTTAGAAAAAAGAAGACAAAATTCAAAGCTTTGAAGAAAAAATATATCTTTCTTCAAAATAATTATGATGTGCTAAAAGAAGAGCATGAGTCTTTCCT
Source organism: Ampelocalamus luodianensis (assembly GCA_036346255.1). Taxonomy (NCBI): domain Eukaryota; kingdom Viridiplantae; phylum Streptophyta; class Magnoliopsida; order Poales; family Poaceae; genus Ampelocalamus; species Ampelocalamus luodianensis. The sequence goes on along the minus strand of CM070626.1, from coordinate 26,526,599 downwards.
TCTCAAGGAATTCACTAGCTCCAATGTGGATATAGTCATAATATGTGATTTATTAGATGATATGCCATGTATAATTGCTAAGCATTGCATTGCATCTAAGGTTAGCATATCCACTTCTTGTGATAATTTGCTAGATACTCCTTATAGCTCAAAATTAGATACCAGTTCTTCCTCTATTCATGTTGAAACTAATATTGTAGAGGAAAATGAAGAGTTGTAAGTCCAAGTTAAGAAATTGAGAATTAACTTGGAAAGAGGCTTCAAAGGGAATGACACCTTCGATGATATATACTAAGCAAGTAAAGAAGCTTGCAAGACAAGAGTGGAATCGTCTTTATTCCCAAGAAGAAGGAAAAATAGCAAGACAAGATGCAATCAAAGACAAACAAAGATCATCAAGTGCTTTGGTTGCAATGAGAAGGGCCACAATGCCTCAGTATGCCCAAATAAATTGGATATCAAGTCAAGACACTCAAAGAAGAGGCAAACCGGCAAAGAGCAAGAAAAGAAGGCAAGAAGGGGAAGCAAAAGTTCAACTTGCTACAATTATCGGAAAAAGTGTTACATTGGTAAACATTGTCACATGGGTAACACTCCTAGCTTATCCTTTATAATGATCATTATGTTCCTAGGAAAGATAAGAATGGTAGAGTGATTGCTAGATTTATTAGTTCTCCTAAGATTATTGCTAGGGCCATTTGGGCCCAAATTTCCTATGACTAACATTTAAGAACCCAACCGAGTTTGGGTACCAAAAAGTGCTTAAAACGTTAAATAGGTACTTAGAGAAGCATTGGGGGCTTGGCTCATTCAAATAGAGGTGGATTCCACCATGTGTCATTTTAGAGCTAAGTATGAGGATGATCGTGTCAAATCAATAACCAATGCTATTTTGGTAACAAATACTTACATTAAAGTATCTAATTCTTAGCCTTATGCAGGATGCATTCATGAAAATCTTTTTTCAAAAATGTGTTCTTGCCCTTTTTCAAAATCTTCATTATTACAATCTTGAGCAAGATGGGTGTGTCACATTAAATAGGAGCGCTAAGTCATATATATGTATATCATATTCCTAAGTGTACCTATATAAATTAAGTGCTAGTAATGTTTTTCAAAATTGAGTCTTTTAGCCAAAAGTCAAAAATTTCATAACTATTAGTAATCTTGTGAAAAACTAGTTGAAAATGTATGCAAATATTTTTCAAAGGTTTTGGTTAAAGAAAAACCTATTTTAAACAAAAATGAGTTTATAGCCAAAATTCTAGATCATAGTATCTTGTTTTTGACATAAACTAGATTTTTTTTGTTAAATCTATTCTAAAAGAAATTTGCCGTCCCAAAAGGAATATCCTAGAATTATCTATTCTAAGCCTCTTTGGTATTCAAAAGATGTCCAAAAGGCCAACCTAGCAAAAGTTATTTGATTTCGAAACTCATCGAAAATATTATTTTGATATAAGTGGTCACTTTCTAGCACTTAGGTGAGTTTTGCTATTTGAGCCAAAATTATTCACATAAAATATGTCCATAATGGTATTTATGACTCATACACGCAATTGAATGCTTTAAATTCCATAATACGCTCAATTTGGCCCTTTTGGAGAAGTTTCATGAAAATAAGTTATTTTTGCGAAAATAAAAGCTTAATTTATAAAAATTATTTGAGAATTGGATTTTTAAGGTCTATATAAGTTGTAAATACTCCAAATATATTTATATGGTTGATTGTGTGAAAATTTGGAGCAAAATACAACATTTTCATCTTTTCTCCAAAATTCAGCACTGAAATTGTTGCAGTTTCAGTCTAAACCGGTTTGACCGGCTACCCCTGGCGGTCTAACCGCTAACCCACCATTCCGACCGCCCATGCCCAGCGTTCAGACCGGTCCATCGAGTGGGACTTCTGCTTCTCTGGCCCGAAACGTTTTCCTCTGTTTTCTTTCGGTTAGACCTCAACTCCACCGAAATCAACTCCTCTCTCTCACCTTCGGCCGCCCCTCTCAACTCCGGCCTTGGATCTCCCTATCCGACCATAAAATTTTCTTCCTGAGGTAATTGAGAGGTTCCCCTCCACCTCCTCTCTTCATTCCATGGAATGGATTTTGTTTTGGCTGTCTCGTCTCACCGAACCTTAAAAACCTATGTGGCGGAAGTTTCCCAAATCCGGCTTTGTTTCTTCGAGATTTTCAAGGAACTAATCTCTAATCATCTCTTCTCATCATCTAAGTTGTTAATCTCTCAATCCCTACTTGCATTATGCCCTCATTGTGAGTTTCCCCCAAAATTCTAGGGTTTGATATGAATGTCCTTAATTCATTCAAATTAGTGCAAAATTGTTGATATGCAAGTAGAATGGAATTATATTTATATATTTCTAGTGTCACGCTGCAAGTTTTGATTTGAAATTTGTTTATCCCAAAACCCTGTAATACCCCAAAAATTAAATCGGGAGAGAATAATTAAATCGGGAGAGAATAATTAAAATCGGGGGAATATTTCTTTTAGCAAAGCAATTGAACAGGAGAAAGAGGGGTTTTAATATAATACTCCAATTTATTCTACTAAAGAAAGCGCTCAAAAGAGAAATTAGACATAAAAAGGGGGTTTCTCAGCTTTTTCTAACTTGGGCCTTGGGCCTTGGCTCAGAGGCCCATGAGGGTCGGCCACCAATAAAAGGAAGGGAAAACCCTAGATGCACTATAGCTATAGTGACGCTGCACTGTAGCACGGCTACTGTAGCACACCTATCCTCCATGGTGGTGCCCCCTCCATTGGTGCCTCCCTTCCTCGCCGCTGCTCCTCGCCGCCGATCAAGTGAAGAAAGGAGAGGAGATCAACTTCGTGGGGAGAGTTCATCATCTTGCTGCGATTCTACAAGGGTAACGTCGCGTGTTCTTCGATGTTTGATGCGTAATAGTTGCGGTTGATGTCGTTTGGTAGATTGATTTGCGTCGGTTTAATAGATCGCGTTCTGTCCAGATTATTGCGCGGTCAGTTTCGGATGTTTAGAGGCCGAATTAGGAGTTTTGGTATCCTAGAGTTATGTAGATAATGTTCTTAGCTTTCAGTGGCCGCTAAGAATGCCAAAATCCGATTAACGGTTAGAAAGTTATGAATTGTTTAGTGCCGCTGTCTAGTTAATCTGTCAACATTCTGACAGTCTGTAGAAAACTGAGTTAATATATTATTTAAAGACGAAATCAGAGGATCTCAGTATAACAAAAAATGTAGGTAATTTCTATACCTTTTCATAGAGATAAAGAACGCAAGATTTGGACCTTCGTAGCAAAAGTTATGGTGGTTTTAGTGTACTGTCCAGAGAAACCGACGTGAAAATTGTTGTTCTCTAGGTTGGCTTGGTAGAGGCAATAGTTGGCATAATCAAAAGGGCTCCCCAACTAAGTTTATTTAGGTAATTTAATTACCTTTTCAGAAAGTCCAAGAACATCCTATTTGGACTCCGGAGCAGAAAGTTATGTATTTTAGAAGTTGACTGTCCGCAGTGAACACCAAAAGCGATCGCTAGAAATTGGAAGATTGGAAAATGCTTGGAAGTTTAGAGAGTTCAATTATGTTGTTATTTATGCTTTTGGTCCAGTATGTTGGTCTTAGATTGGGTTATCTCTATGTTCGGTGGGAGCGAGATCCAGGGCAGCGCCCACTTCGCGCCCACCGCTCTCGCACTCGCTGAGGCAAGTATCCGGTTATTGTATTATTATGCTTGTATGTCGTGGATCGTTTGTGTTTGGGTCATAATAGCCATGAATGGATGATATTGTGATGAGTACCAAATTATCTTGGTGGTTGCAAGTACTGCTTGATAGAGTAATTATGAATTGTTTGACAGTGAGTGCTATGTTTTGATACATATTAGCTATGCTTAGTTGATAGTGTGATATGTTGATTAAAGATGGTAAATGCTTATGATATGAATGATAGAAGTATGAATGAGTTAAATTCATAAGTGATATTGCTGAGGAGGTATGATTATGATGATTCATGATGTGTGCATATGCATCATGTTGACAAAATAAAGACTTGGTCACGTGGTGACCAAGCATTTGTTGAGATCCCCGTCATGTATATGACGGGCTTGAGGTCCCCACACTTGTGGAGTGTGGGCTTGAGGTCCCCTTTACTTGCGGAGTATTGGGCAATTGGTCCATGTGCTTGCGAGCACAGGCATGGTATGCGGCGACGGTCGCATATCTCGTATTACCAGTGAAATGCGACAAAGAGTGAAAGAGAAAAGTTGCATTGCATATTCGCATACATACCTCATGAGATATGTTTTTGTGTAAAGCTTTGGAATGGAATGTTGATGATGTAAATGTGAGATTAATGTTTCATTATTGGTACTTGCTGAGTCTTTGGACTCACCCTTGTTTTTGTTGTGTTTTTAGGTACCACTTGCAAGAATGGCATGCATGGGAGGGAGTAGACTTGAGTTGGACACACACACTACCATCCACCTTAAAAGTTGATAAATTTTTAGTTCATACTTTAATAAAGGAGCAACTCGCTTAGAGATTGTTTATGATTATGCTTCATGCATTGGATTAAGTGTAATAATGATGGTAGTGTCTTTTGGATATCTCTCGATATGCTAGTTGCTTTCATGTTTTGAATGACTATTGATTATGATGAATGTTGGATTAATTATATACGCTTTATTCAAATATTGGAACCTCCCGTAGTTAATAATATTGGGGAGATTCGCCAAAAATTTGTAGGATGTTTTGGCTTAGAATTGTTTAATGTTAGTTTGGTAGCATTCCAGGCTCAATGCTGAGTTGGGGTGTTACAGTTGGTATCAGAGCGGGCTTTAGGTCCGTGGTTAATAGAAAAAATAAATAAATATTAAATTGACACACCGTGTACGTGAGGTGGGGTTGGGAATTACATTGCTTCCGCATTATCTGTTGCTATATTTCATTTGTTGAGCAATTGTTGAATTGCCTCTGTGCTATCTTTCTTGTTGTTAATCTATGAAATGATATGTTATGATATTCTATAACTATGAATCTATTATATGATTACCATGAGATGATCATGTATAATCATATTTGATTATATTGTTAATGCGTGTCGGATAGTGGATAAGAAGTGGAGGCCGTGATTGTGGCCTTGGACTTTGTCGGGTCATACCACCGTTCATGGTAGACGAATAGAGTTGTTACCCCGAATACCATAGTTGCAGGAGTTGAGCGTGAGCTGCTTTAGAAAGTTGTTTTCCTTCTTGACCTCAATCTTGGCAAATTCTTGTTCGGTGGTGGATGATGATTTTCTCTTGGGTTCGTGGTTCATGGTAATGGTTGTGTTTCAATGGTCTCTAATGGTTCTCAAACAAGTATTGTTTTTCGATCGTTGAGTCAGTCTTTACTACTTGTGATCGCCCTCAATTGGCATTACCGATAATTCCATGATTGTTTCTTCTTTCTCATTGAAAAGAATGACTCATGTATTCGCTTGAAAGTTTGGGTAATGAGAGTTTTGTTGCAAGTTTGTTAACATGAGAAAACTTTGGCTCTATGTATTTCTTTTGGATTATTCCGAGTGATGAAGTTTAATGCATCTCTTTTCGTTGGAAATTGCTAAAATCCTTTTCTGATGCCTTGTTATGGTTAAATCAGAGATTGTAATCAAATAACTCGATATGGTATGGATATCAAGTTGAGTCATTGGTATGGTGAATAATTAATATTAGTTAGTAACCTTGGAAGTGAAATTGATTAGGATGATGTTGTCTTTTTCTAGTTCTTGATGAACGGTATATATGAGTAGTGATTGAGAGATATCAAGAAGTATGGAACCTTGATGAACTAGTCTGGTCATTAAAACTGTTTAGGTTGTTCAACTTGTTGGGTTCTTTGGTTCTTATGGATTAATTTAATTGTGTGGAAAGGAAAATTAGAGGGAATACCAGATTTACATATTCCCTAGTATGATTAGTTATTAGAATTGTGTACAACCGGTTGAACGGATTGAATATCGGTGGATCTAGAAATTATTGGAGGAGTTCTATGTAGTTCTTCTATGTAGGATGACGTGATGAATTTGGTTGTAGTGTTGTTGAGACTCTTGATCGATAGAAGATTTCGATTTTTTTGAAGTTTTAGTGTATTTTTTGCCAAAATCCAATGTGAGGAGGAACAGTTGAATATGTGCTTGTTAATATCCATGTGATTTGGGAAGGAAAGTAGGTAGCAACTAGATTTCATAACGAAGTCAGTTGATAACAACAAGGGTTGTCGTATAACTGTTGTGTGTTGAAGTTTGATAATGAGCATCGCTAAAAGTTAAACTGATATGATATAATAGGTGGCTTATGCCCACATGATTGTGAAATAATTGGATGAACTTGTGTCCTTGATGAAAGGGTTTTGGTAGGAGCTTTTCAATTGGGTAGTAGACCTCTTCTAAACTTAAGAAGTTGATGTAGTGATGTTGTATGATTTTGGTATACTCTCATTTTGAAGATGGGATGAAAAGGCAGTATGGAACAAATTGGTGAAACTTTGGGGGCTTTCTAATGGAATAGTTGATGATAAATATTCATGTTCAGAGTATATTATTCTTGATGTTAGTAAGATTATCTGCAAGAGATTGTGACTTGTGTGTGGTGATGATTCTTTTAGAAATAAAGAAATTTGATCGTCTTTCGAACTTGGATTTTGTAGAAGTGTTTGAGTTTTGCGATGGTGATCAATTGGATCGCTTGAGTTATGTGGTGATTGAGTTGCTTTGAGCAAAGTGACATGTTGAAAGATTTTATTGGTTCTTAAGTTGTTCCTACGATTTGGTCTTAAGAGCTTATCTTGTTTAAGCTGGCAAAGTGATGTAGTAATCACAGAAAATAACCTTCATTGTTAAAGGAATGAGTCAAGTATAAGTAATTGAGCTTTAAGTCTCGTTTCGCATCTTGCAGTTTATTTGAGAGTGCTTAAACCTTATGCAGTTGTTCTATAAGAGTTTATCAATTTTCAAAGGGCATTACCTTCTTCTCATTTGTGGTTTAGTATTCGCTTTCAGTAGGGCTTGAGCCCTCGACTGTTGACATTTCCTTATGTTTTTCGAGTACTTGGCCTAAGTGACAGCTTTCCTTGGTCTTGTGTTCACTGTGGGTGGCACATGTTTTCCTAGTTGATGAAAATTGATTCCATTCGCTCTTTCTTTTGAGGAAGAATCAACCTATTCGTTTCACTTGAGTCTTTTGAGGTGTTCAATAATTGTAGTTGTGAAACTTGGGTTGTAAGTTATTCGATGCGCATTGGAGGATGAAACAATTTCGTAATATAGTTCTTTGAGAGAAGTCTATCTCAATGGAAGATTGTCTTATGGGATTAAACTGATTACATTGTTAAAGCTAGTAGAACATATAGTGATTGTGATCCAAGATCTTTTGTTCACTTCGGGTGGGACATTAGAATTACCGAGAGTATGAAAATCTTGATCAATTTTATAGAGTATCGTAATTTGGTGGTATTGCGAGGTTGTGAATGGTTATTCTCGATGACGTGGTTTAATGAGAGTGGGATTACAAAGTAATCGAATTGTCATGTCAATTAATGGGATAATAGAAAATGTTGAGTAATGTTAAGAGTGATTTGGTTTTGATTGAGTAGCCTTCTAAGAGTTATAATCTTTGTAAAGGTAACCAGGTCAAGAAAATATTTTCATGAGGATATTAATAAGTGAGTATGTGGGAATTATGGATTTTTAGGGATTTAATCTGAGGATTTCCCTATCCTTTATATGAGAAGTTAGTTGCAAGAGTCTTGGAGGTTAAATGTGGACTTTGCATTGTTATGCTAGAACTTTGAGTCGCCCAAAGATTATGTGCAGAGGAAGTAGAATAAGGGTGGATTGCGAACATGGGATGATCGTTGATAACACCCTTCCGATGTAGTACATGAGAGTGTGTGATGTGGAATCTGAAATATTTGTCCTAAAAAGTGTTGAGGTGATATGATCGTGTGAGAGATCTAATTTGGGGATACTTTGAGTGCCATCTCACAAATGAATTCTATCAAGAAAGGAATCGGTTAGAGAATGTTTTGTGAAATCATCGAGTCCCTCTTCAAAGGTGTAGACAAGGCGTTTGATTTGGGCTTGGCGTTGAGATCGCCAAGTTAAGAGTAACAAGTTAGTGTGTTGTGCGATGATTGGGATTCCATAGCTTGAGAGAAATTTTGGTCCTAGAAGAGAAATCATAAATTGATGCTTCCTCAAGAAGTGAATTGTTTTCCGATTTTCGCTTAAGTTCTATGTCGTTGACCTTTGTCTTTTGCAAAGTTGAGCTTGGCTTTATGTTGGTATGTGTGGTTCTTATCGTTCGAAAGAATAAAAGAAATGTTGGATTTGGTTATTCGAGTGATTTCTCCTTTAGCGGATGTGGTGTTTATTTGCAAATTTTCTAATTTGAAGGTGGAAAGATTTTCGTGATAAATCTTTGATTCTCGAACTTGACTCTTTTAGTATCGAGTTGGTAACACTTGGTTGCGATGATAGTCCTTCATTTTTCATTGGGCTATGTCGGTGTAAGAGTGTGTTTAAAGCGAGTTCATTGTGTGTCCTCGTTAATGGAGGCGATCTTTCTTTGGGTGAAAAAGTCCGCTTAATAGGTGGAACAAAAGTTCTGTTCTATGCACATGTTGCGTGGTTCGGTACCACTAGGGGTTGCCCAAGGTACATTGGGTTGTTTTCGCTAGTTGGCAAAACGTTAGGACCGTAGTGAGTCCAAGCGCCAAGTACACATCGCCTTGTTTGTCCCGTCTTTGAGTGAGTACCGAGAGGTCCAAGTTTGAAGTTTCGCGAGCCGCCGCCTTGAGTAGCATCCCGTGCGTTGTTAGAGAGGTCGAGCGAGTCTTGAGGCACAAGTCGTTGGTTTGTGTCAAGGTGCCTTTGTCCCATTAGCCCGAGAGGAGGCGACTTGGGAATTGGAGTCTCAGATGCGAGCTTTATCCAAAGTTTCTCACGGCAGTACATAGTAATGTTAGTAAATCTTTAGCGATGGTTTTTTTGTGTTGAGGTTGAATAGAATTTGGTCGAATTGCATTTAAGGAGGGTAGAATGTAATACCCCAAAAATTAAATCGGAGAGAATAATTAAATCGGAGAGAATAATTAAAATGGGAATATTTCTTTAGCAAAGCGATTGAACAGAGAAAGAGGGGTTTTAATGTAATACTCTAATTTATTCTACGAAAGAAAGCGTTCAAAGAGAAATTAGACATAAAAAGGGGGTTTCTGCAGTTTTTTGGCAACTTGGGCCTTGAGCCTTAGCCCAGGAGGCCCATGAGGGGTCGGCCACCAATAAAAGGAAGGGGGAAAACCCTAGATGCACTGTAGCTACAGTGACGCTGCACTGTAGCACGGCTACTGTAGCACACCTATCCTCCATGGTGGTGCCCTCCATTGGTGCCTCCCTTCCTCGCCGTCTGCTGCTCCCGCCGATCAAGTGAAGAAAGGAGAGGAGATCAACTTCGTGGGGAGAGTTCATCATCTTGCTGCGATTCTACAAGGGTAACGTCGCGTGTTCTTCGATGTTTGATGCGTAATAGTTGCGGTTGATGTCGTTTGGTAGATTGATTTGCGTCGGTTTAATAGATCGCGTTCTGTCCAGATTATTGCGCGGTCAGTTTCGGGTGTTTAGAGGCCGAATTAGGAGTTTTGGTATCCTAGAGTTATGTATATAATGTTCTTAGCTTTCAGTGGCCGCTAAGAATGCCAAAATCCGATTAACGGTTAGAAAGTTATGAATTGTTTAGTGCCGCTGTCTAGTTAATCTGTCAACATTCTGACAGTCTGTAGAAAACTGAGTTAATATATTATTTAAAGACGAAATCAGAGGATCTCAGTATAACGAAAAATGTAGGTAATTTCTATACCTTTTCATAGAGATAAAGAACGCAAGATTTGGACCTTCGTAGCAAAAGTTATGGTGGTTTTAGTGTACTGTCCAGAGAAACCGACGTGAAAATTGTTGTTCTCTAGGTTGGCTTGGTAGAGGCAATAGTTGGCATAATCAAAAGGGCTCCCAACTAAGTTTATTTAGGTAATTTAATTACCTTTTCAGAAAGTCCAAGAACATCCTATTTGGACTCGGAGCAGAAAGTTATGTATTTTAGAAGTTGACTGTCCGCAGTGAACACCAAAAGCGATCGCTAGAAATTGGAAGATTGGAAAATGCTTGGAAGTTTAGAGAGTTCAATTGTGTTGTTATTTATGCTTTTGGTCCAGTATGTTGGTCTTAGATTGGGTTATCTCTATGTTCAGGTGGGAGCGATATCCAGGGCGGCGCCACTTCTGGCCCACCGTTCTCGCACTGTTGAGGCAAGTATCCGGTTATTGTATTATTATGCTTGTATGTTTGGATCTGTTGTGTTTGGGTCATAATAGCCATGAATGGATGATATTGTGATGAGTACCAAATTATCTTGGTGGTTGCAAGTACTCTATTTGATAGAGTAATTATGAATTGTTTGACAGTGAGTGCTATGTTTTGATACATATTAGCTATGCTTAGTTGATAGTGTGATATGTTGATTAAAGATGGTAAATGCTTATGATATGAATGATAGAAGTATGAATGAGTTAAATTCATAAGTGATATTGCTAAGGAGGTATGATTATGATGATTCATGATGTGTGCATATGCATCATGTTGAAAAAATAAAGACTTGGTCACGTGGTGACCAAGCATTTGTTGAGATCCCCGTCATGTATATGACGGGCTTGAGGTCCCCACACTTGTGGAGTGGGCTTGAGGTCCCCTTTACTTATGGAGTATTGGGCAATTGGTCCCCAGGCTTGCGAGCATGCATGGTATGCTTGGCGACGGCCGCATATCTCAGACACGGTGAAATGCAACAAAGAGTGAAAGAGAAAAGTTGCATTGCATATTCGCATACATACCTCATGAGATATGTTTTTGTGTAAAGCTTTGGAATGGAATGTTGATGGTGTAAATGTGAGATTAATGTTTCATTATTGGTACTTGCTGAGTCTTTGGATTCACCCTTGCTTTTGTTGTGTTTTTAGGTACCACTTGCAAGAATGGCATGCATGGGAGGGAGTAGACTTGAGTTGGACACACACACTACCATCCACCTTAAAAGTTGATAAATTTTTAGTTCATACTTTAATAAAGGAGCAACCTGCTTAGAGATTGTTTATGATTATGCTTCATGCATTGGATTAAGTGTAATAATGATAGGTAGTGTCTTTTGGATATCTCTGGATATGCTAGTTGCTTTCATGTTTTGAATGACTATTGATTATGATGAATGTTGGATTAATTATATACGTTTTATTCAAATATTGGAACCTCCTGGTAGTTAATAATACATGGGAGGTTCTGCCAAAAAATTGGTAGGATGTTTTGGCTTAGAATTGTTTAATGTTAATTTGGTAGCATTCCAGGCTCAATGCTGAGTTGGGGTGTTACAAACCCATTGCCACTGTCATTGACGGTCTAACCGACCGTGCCTGGACAGTCTGACCGACAGGTTGGCGGTTCGACCAGCCAAGGCATCGGTTCGACCACTCGTGATAGAGTAGCATTGCAATTTGGGACTTAAAATTATTGTGATATTTTTCATTGAACTCCTTTGTTTAATCTTTGCATATTTTGACAGCGACAATGCCGCGGAAGAGGACAGTCAGTTGTCCCACTGCTCCCCCCTCTTCGTCAAAAGAAAAAGGGCCAATTGAGGATGTTTATGAATAGGAGGTTGAAGAAGAAGAAGTGAGTGGCAACAATAACAGTAGTGATGAAAACTATGAGCAAGCTTTTAATGAGAGTGAGGATAAGGATGATTTGCCCAATCCAACTCCATACATTGGTATTGATGTGAGAAGGATTAAGAGTAAGAAGTACACTATGTTGAGGCATGCAAATCAGTTTCTATTCCCCAAAAATGCATCTGAAGCCATTTTTCATACTCAGTTCCAAGAGGATGTATCATATTGATGAGAAGAAGAGCTTTGGTAATCACCGGTATGCGACATGGAGCTATCTAAATCAGAACCCTTTCTACAATGGGTTGTATTCTATTTTTCGCTGAGTTGATTTGGACAACTTTGTTACATTAAAATGTGACTATCACTCGAAGGCTATCACGCAATTCTTTGCCGCGGTCTATGTTCCTCCTGAGTATAATTTTCTCACTTGGATGATGAAAACTCAACAAGTTAGTGCTTCAAAGTCAAATTGTCATGAATCTTGGCTCATCCTTGCAGCTCAGAGTCTTAAGGTACACCTTGAGGATACTTCGAATTTGACTCTAGTAGATAAATTTTATGATACTACCCATAGCTTCGTGCGTGGTAGAGTGATCGGATTACTACCCATTCCTAGCATCATAAATAGAATAATGAGAGCAACATTCTTTCCAAGAAGTGGCAATAATAATAAGATTAATGGTAGATCTTGGAGCATAATCAAGTACATCTTGGAGGGGACCAAGTTTGATATTGTGGACTTCATCATAAGATAGATAGCAATCTCAAAGGGTGATAAAGCAAAGAGTATCTATTTTGCTCCCTACATCATGAAGCTAACTCCAGACAAGATTAATGTCAACTCTGCTTTTGGTGTGGTGCATAAGGAATACCGTCCTAGAGATGCTCCTCCATCTGATGTGCTTCCTCCTCAACCTCAAGTGCAAGATTTGGCTTCTCAAACACATCCACGGCAACACGCTCCTCAGGAGCAAGATCCAGTCATGGCAACACGTCTTCATCTTCAGTCTAGCCTCAACTGCATGGATACCAAGTTTGATCAAATGCATGAGGTTCAGGTTGACACTAGAGTCATGGTAGAAGGATTGAACACGAGGTTTGATGTCTTGGACTCAAGGGTCACACATCTTGATGAGAGATTCACAGAGTATCAGTAGTAGCAGACTCCTTTGGTCTATCAGAGATCTGGGCCCGGTCATCGCCCTCCCTCCGTCTTTCAGCGAGTTGACCATCCATCCTCATCGGGCGTCCCTCCTCCTTCCTAGAGTTTCTTAGAGAGTCCTTTTTGGTATTTGATGCCAAAAGGGAGAAGAATGGAAGTTTGGAGCTTGTGATTTTCTTATTTCGGTCAATAGACCTTATCTTGTGAGGATAAGCTTAGATTCATTCTTGTAATATCTTGTGTAAGGTTATTGAACCTTGAATGCTTTTAAACATATTTTAGACACTTGAATGCTTTATGACTTACGTTATGAATTGTGTTTTCTTTTGTATCCTTATCCAAAGTATGTTTATATTGGATCTTTATTGTTGCGTGCATATTTAATTATTGATTATAATTATTGTGTCATGCTTCCATGGATCCGATATATAGAGGAAACTCCGCTATTTTTTTAAATCCACATATGTGCATCAATTTCTTTCAAATCTCATATGAACATGTTGAGGAGGAGTTTTACCTATATGTTGTGGTTTTGCTAGCAATTGATTCAAAATCTATTTTGATTCTACTCAAATAAGTTGATTGCTATGAAAACTATCCAAGAGCATATAATTTGTTTTGTATTCAATGTATACTCAAAAAATCACTTTCAACTCCTTATCTATTGAGGATTGTCATCAATTACCAAAAAAAAGGAGAGATTGAAGAATCTAGACCCACCATTATAAGTTAATAGAGTATTTTAGTTATTAATGACAATCGTTATGTGGACTAACATTTTTCATGAGTTGGTGAAACAGATTGAGTCCCATGATGATGAAGACTTATGATGTCATCATGTGTTGATGAGCATCAAGACAAGATCATAAAGTAAAGAAGATCATCTTGTTTTGATGATATTCAAGTCAAGATCCCAGACTTGGAGTGAAGATATTCGTCATCAAGTGATCATTCCAAGATGGATACTCAAGGCAAAGGTATGACTAGCATAGGCTAAAGATGTGTTCCTAGTCTTTTACCGGTCTTGGTGTTTGGTGTGGATACTGAATTGCTAGTATAGGTTGTCGTACTATTAAAAGGGGTCTTGACTAGTAATTTGTATGTGTCATGTGTTGATAGCTCTTAGTGTTTGTTCTAGCTCTCTTTAGCATGTTGCCAATATCTACGAATGTGTTTTGTAAATAGTTTAGGCTCATACATAATTCTTGTAGCATGTGACTTTAGTTTTCGAATGTGTTTTGCAAACGGTTTATGTCCATGTACCAAATTCCTTGTAGCATGATTCTAAAAGTCGACAAATATGTTTTGAAACTTGATGAGAATTATGCATTCATACCTTGTTTGCATCGTGCATCAATTAGCAAATGTGCTTTGCAAAATTGAGTTGAAGTGATGTGCAAAATTAATTTTTCCATTTGTTCTGGTGGTCTGACCGCCATGGTTGACCGATCTGACTGGTGAGCAACTGGTCTGATCGCCATGTGTTGGCCGGTTTGACCGGCCCCACAGTCAAAGTCCCCCAGTTTGCTTTTTCCAGAGAGGGGTGTTTTCCCCTTTGTTTGTTTCCTCTGTGGAGTGTTCTGACCACCCTCTGGCGATCTAACTGGCCTTGGTTTGGTTTGACCGACCCTTGTGAGGGAGGTCAGTCCGATTGAGTGTCCAACAGTTAATTTTTATAGCCGTTGGAGCTAGAACGGTCTGACCGACCATTGGTTGACGGTCAGACCATGAATCCCTGTTTTTATGCAGATTCTCCTCCAACAGCTAGTTTTCTTGTGTGGGTGTATAAATACCCTTTGTGGCTGGTTGTGGGGGATGCTGGTGCCATTTTCGTTTCCCTTTAGCATAGATCGGGCCTTCTCATCTCTTTTGTGCATGTGTTGCACTTAATAAGCTTAGAGAGCAAAATCTTAGTGCATGTGTTGCATCAGGTATTGGATTTAGTATCTATTGAGCTTAGACACTTGATTCTTTCAAGTGAGCATCTCCGACTTGTTACTCTTGGTGTTTGCCGACACCTAGACGGCTTAGAGGAGTTATGCTGGTGATCTTCTCAAAGAAGTTTGTGAGAAGACCCGAGCAATTGTGAGTGGTTTGGTGCTCGCCATCCCCGGAGTGGAGGAAAAGCAACCCCAAGTGGATTCAAGGTGTAGACTTAATTTGCTTTCTTGAGCTTTACTTTCTTGTAATTTACATTTAAAGAATTAAATTGCTTACTTGTCTCCTTAGGATTGCTATAATTGTCTTAGTCTAAGATTGTTAGTGCACTTAGTCAAGACTAGTTGATTTAGATTTTAATTGAGTAAAATCGAATTGATCTTACAATTCCACATAAAACTCAGTTTTAGCCTAAAGAAGTTTTAAACCGCCTATTCACCCCCCTCTAGTCGGCCTCCTTGATCTTACAAGCGTGTGGCAGGGCAGTGCGGCCTGCGGGGAAGAGGGAGAGACAAGGAGAAGACGGAGGCGGGCCACCATGCCGCGCTAGGCACACCGGGCATGATGGGCCGTGCTAGGCACGACACGACCCATTTAGCCTTAACATTCAGAATTTTTGAAATTCTAACCGTTTTTTACCGATTGTGGCTTTAAAAAATAGCAAATAAAAAATAAAAAATCCTAAATTTTTTTTCTATAAATAGACACTATACCCCTCTCATTCAGCACCCATCCATTCATCAATCTCTCTTTCAAATTTTGTTGTGCAATTTTAAATTCGTTGTGAGATAATTTGGCAAAATTTTAAAAAAATTGTCAAATTTTGGGAAATTCAAATTCCGGCACCAAGTCATCAAAAGAGGTACAATACTATTTTTTTGGATATTTTTATTGTTATTATTTGTTATGCTAAGATGAAATAATAATAGCATTAGTTTCGATTTTGCAGTTTTGTTGTGAAAAATTGTGATATCTTCGTTCTCACTGAGTCTGGAATTTCACCGAAGAATGTTGCATCCATGGAGGAGGTTGTGGCTGCCTCAAACCAACTGGAGGTTTTACTGGAAGGGCAAAGCGGAGTTTTGTCATCTGGCTCTACGGCAGCATCTTCGTCTACGACCACCGGAGCAAAGAGGTCGAGACCATCTACATCCGGAGTCTAGGAGCAATTCAATAGGATAACCAGGAGTATTTCAATAGGACAACCAAGCCGGACGCATAAGAAAATAGGTATTATATGTTGTTTGCAAAATTTGTCACTAGAAATTGTCTACAAAGTCTATAGGAGGGACAGGGCTCTTGCAAAGACATACTACAAGATGTAAGGCCAAGCAAGGATTGCTGATGAGGTAGACACAGCTACAGTAAAACCTGATGGTACGGTACGTAACTGGGACTACGATCCTGAGGTAGCCCATCAATCTCTTTGTAGTTTAAGCTTCTGAGGATTTACCGATAGGCTTTGGTGAGTCTAATGCTTTCCAAACTTACATTAGAATTGTGCATAATCCTAGATTCTCTTCTGTTTCTAGATAGATAACAACTAGAGATCTAGTAAAATACTACAATGAACGTCGTCATATATTAAACAATAAATTTGCTACGTGCAGATTTTCGATGGCCCTGGCCTGGACATATGGAGTGGCCGCGCTAGAGAGGATTATGTTAGTTTAGTTGCTCATTATGTTAATGATGACTGGGTAATAGAGAAAATAATTATAGGTTTTAAATTAATTGATGTAGCACACACGGTTGAAATTATTGTTGACTGTATTATCAAAGTCATGCAAGACTTTAGTCTTACAAACAAAATATTCTCAATTACTCTAGACAATGCCGCTGCGAACTCTAAGGCCATGGATATTCTTACTCTAGTCTTAGTACAAACGCTGATTCCTTCTTACTACATCAGCGATATGTTTGTCATATTATTAACCTTATAGTCAAATCTGGTTTGAATAGGTTAGATGTATATCTTAAATCTTTTCGTGATGCGATATCTTTCTTGAATAATGCTAATATAAGAATAGAAGCATATAAGAACTTATGCAGAGCAATGGGTGTATGTCTAAGAAAGTTCGGTTTGGACATGCCGGTAAGATGGAACTCTACTTACCTGATGCTTAAGAATCTTTTACCATATAAGCACATTTTTTTTGTTTTTATTCAAACGCACTATCAGAGCACTGACAGTAGTATACTATTGACTGAGAAACATTGGTTCATTGCTAAGAAGATACTACAGTTTTTAGAAATTTTTATGAGGCTATTGTTGCTTTATCCACTGTCTACTATCCAACATCTCCTATTATTTTATATAGTATTTTACAGATTGCTACTCAATTGAAAATGTATGAAAATGACTTAGTTTTACGCGATACTATTGTTGCTATGAAAACTAAATACCTTAAATATTGGAGAGAAATCCTTTTCCTATATGCATTTGCATTTATTTTAGATCCTAAAGATAAAATTGAAGTATTTGCTAATGTTCTTGATCTTCTTAGTAATACTACAAGGCTAGATTATTCTAACTATTTTGCAAAAATTCGTTCTCAATTACACAAGATTTACCAAAGGTATGAAAATAAGTTTCAGGGAGTCCGTTTGCAATGACCTCTAGTAGCCCCGCCTCAAGTATCAAGACAAATATGTGGGGCAAGATCTTCGGTGGCTCTTCCTCCAGGTCTAGGTCTTCCTTCTTCTACAACGACGCCTGCTCAACCAAGAACAACTTCAAGGAGTGGAGAACTATCCACCTATCTGAATTAGAATACGATGGATTTCAACTCAGAATGTTTCAAAATTTTGCAATGGTGGTATGCCCATAAGTTAACATATCTCGTGATATCCATACTTGCACGTGATGTGCTAAATGTTCCTGTCTCGACGGTTTCCTCTGAGTCTATTTTAGTCTTTCTGGAAGAATATTGGAGGAGTGAAGAACACATCTCACGAGTGAGATGGTGGAGATACTTCTAACTGTGAAGGACTGGGGACAAGCTGATTCGCGAACACAACACTCTGTGAAAAATACAGAGTTGTCGGACGTGTTCGAAAATCTGTACCTCGACAATAACACTTAGGACAAAGATGTATATAGAGCTATAGGTTGTACTCATTTTCTTTTGCCAAGGTTTTCTCACGTTGAGTTTTTACTTGGCAAAGGTTTTTACGAGGCAACCAATTTAATATTAATAAAGCTCTTTATTACATTTCTAATATGCTTGTCTCTTTTTTTTACAATTTTCATATGTATTTATGAATTCTACACATTTATCTGTTTTTTCTCTTTTTCTCTTTTTTCTATTTTTCATTTTTTTTTTTGCATTTTTCTAATTTTTGTGTTTTCGGGCTAAGTAGGCCATATACGGCCCAACAGGCCAAACCGGTTTGTACCGGCACGGCACAACCACCCTTTAGGCTGTGCTTAGGCTACCACCTAGGCACGTGGGCCGGCACAGCACGACACGATTCTTCCACAAGCCGAAATGGGTTGTGCCGGAATGGGTTGTGCCCGTGCCCGTGTCGGGCCGAGCCAGGCTGCCCATTTGGCCGCATCTAGTGAGAATTGTATAGAGTTTAATGAATAGAGTTTTGGCTAAAATATCATATTTTTTAAGCGAAATGGTAAAAATAGCCCAATGACGAAAATAGTAAAAATGACACCTCTATCACGCCACCTTCCACGCAAACAGGTGTGAACAGTGTTCTCTCATAGTTGCTACAGTGCCACCATTATGCTAGCTCTGCTTGAACAGTGCACCCATCCTTTAGCTACACCATCGTATTTTTTGCCTGCCGTGCACACGGGGAGTGCGGCAGCTCCCCGGCCGCGGTGTTTTCATATGGTAGTTGTGTCATCTTTGCTATTTCGTTCGGGAGGCTTGATTCGCTATTCCGTTCCAAAAAAAGGCCAAACTAGTCTAAAACTCTATAATAGGAAAAAGTGGAGAATCAAGCATTGGCTTTTAGGGTTCCAAAAGCTATTCTGTCATTGTGAAGTGGAAATCCTTCCCGTGTAAAAGGCTGCCTGCCTCTAGCAACTGAAGATGGCTGCTGCTAGACGGGAAGCTAGGCTAGCTTAGCAAATATAAGTACTAGACCAGTCTTTTACTATCTGTGAAGTGGAATTTTAACTAGATTTCTGTAGTAATATTAGCAAAGTTAGAAGGTTACTCTGAAAACAAATTCTGGATAGAGGGAAGCATGTGGTTAAACCATTTTGGTCTTTGGCCAATAATATTTTAAAAATATTTCATTGGTCACATGGAAATAATACAAGTGGATTCGATTTGCTATAGAAAAAATATATATTTTTATGTTTCTACAAATTTTTACCACTGTATTGTGAAAAAATGTTAAATAATCGATAGCATCAAGAATATGAACCAAAAGGAGTACAATGTAATGAAAACACTTTTATGACAGACATATTGATATTATATAAATGCAGCAAGTCATAGTTTTTTTTTTGAAAAATATGGTGGAATTTTTTAAAATATTTAACCAACCACACATACCAAACGATGCCAAAAAAGACACATTCCCTAGCGACCGTGGGGAATTCCTCTACTAGGGGATGAGTATGGAGAAAAACAACTCCACATGTATATGGATGTCCATATATTATCTTAGCTCTCCAAATGTCTCAAGATTCATGCAAAGTACACGAAGCTAGAACGGTGGTTTGAGGGCTTTCTACTTAAAATTTCTCATTTTCACTTCAAAAATTCAACTTTCAACTCAATTTTTTTTTAAAAAAAAACTGTCAATTACGCGGTTGAAAACTATCAACTCGAAATCGGTACCTTCCAACTTAAATTTGAGGACTGAAAAATGTCGAATTTTAACTGAAAAATCCCTGGTGGGTAGAAGCTACCCCTGGCAGCCAGATATTTCCGTATATGTATAATCTACGGTGTATAACTCATTTAGTATTGCTCTACCATCTTATTCATTAGTAAATTTACTTTTTTTTTCTACTTAGAGATGTGATAAACTTACGAAATAAACTCTTCTCTCAAGAAAAAAATTATGAAATAAACTCAATGTCATTCAAACTTAGGTCTTTAATGGTCCGTCTCCAGCTCCCCGCAAAATCCTTTGTGGGGGCAGGGATGGGGACAGAAAGAAAAGTTGCACCTGACCTGATAGCTAAATATGGATGGAAGTGGGAAGACGTCCATTGTGGGGAATAGCTTCATTGTCATACTACACCGACCAACATTTGGAACCAAAAAAAGTAGTACTTAGAACTCCCAACAATTGCATCAAATTCTCTGCTTCTTAGGAGGAACAATATTAGTATTAGTATACCTCTGATTAGAACTTAGAAAAACTATTTTTTAAAAAAAAATTGATTACATGGGCAATATATATTTTATTGGTAACACACTCAACACACAAACACAAAACCCCCACTTGACACATTACAAGTAGATAGTATATGTTGTATTGGTAACACACACATTTACTCATGCCACACACACTCCACACGGGCGCACCAACACAAGACCTCCATTTGGCATACACAAGAAAATTAAGGGAGTCGAAATTAGAACTCGGACATCCCTTTGCGTGGATACACACTCTAACTGTCCACGTGCACATGCAAGTGCAATACTCGCCGTTTTATTATGTTTGTTCATAGCCTCGGGAGTCTCTGTTTCAAAATGTTTATCCACTTAGTCAATCAAGAGTATAGTTATTGCAATGTTTTTACTCTTTGCTCCTACTTAAATGCTTTGGAAGAGATTAATTTATTATTGTATGTCATTTAATAAGAATATGTATGTCTATTTCTCATTGATTTTTTTCTTAGATTTAGTGCAGGGGCGGATCTACAGTAGACTAGCAGGGTGCACAGGACACCGGGTCTAAAAATCAATTTTCTTTAGATATAATCATGTATATGTAGTGTAGACATCCCTAACCTAACATAAGAGGACACCCCAAACCACAGCCCAGCCGATTAGCCTAGCACAGCGTGATGTATTGGGAGTTGGGACCCCTGATCATTTTCGCTCTGAATCCGCCACTGATTTAGCGTTTCCTTGTGCGTATGGTGGGTGTGAACAAATATTGCGAAACGGATGGAGCAAGAAGGAACCATTAATACATTTATCGATGTTCAACTAAAATATATATCACTACAACTCGGTTAACTTGAACTCTAACCGCACCTTTGTGAATTTTTTATAGGCATACTAGTTCAATCGAAGAGTCAAACTTAACCATCGGGCACATGAAGCACAGTGCATACATGATTCAGGCAACAGTGTTGACTTAGGGTGCAGCATGCAAGTTGTTAAAATTCTAGACATAGGATGGGGCTAAAACAGGGTAGCAAATCCTTCAAAAAAAAATTCCTTTAAACAGGGCAGCGGGTCCAGCCTGATAATCTTCCAAGATCCAAATCTGAATCCAATAAACAGAAAATTTTGTCTTGCTCACACACTCATGCAACCCAGACAGAAAATTGCAAGTAACAACTAAGCATTGTATCGCTCCAATTCGAAGTAAATTAAGATATCAACTTCTATAGTATTCTGGCTAGAATATAAAAATAGTGCTTATATGCTCTCTAGAAAGAAAAGTACATATATTCTAATTCAAGAAACGTGTGTGTTTAATAATGGTGATGAACAAACCGTTTGATGCTTTAAAGTTTGCATATAGCCCCTTTTTTCTGAGAGAGAATAAACACTTCACTTAATTTGGTCCGGCCGCTGAAACTAGCTTTCATTGTCCACAACTGCCCAGTTATTATTATTTTACATGAGTTTACCACCTTAGTTTTTCGGCTTACAGCTGTCTATAGAAGGCAACCATAAACAAATTACAAGTCGAATTTAACTTCGTTGACTCTGATTGGCCGTACATCTTGCACCAAATATAATCTAAAACCATCAATTTTCTTCTACTAGTTTTTATCAAACTGATTGATTAGCATGAGACCAACTCCTTTGGCATGTGGTTCGAAACTTGAGAAACAAAACCTGATCCTGATCAGACCAGATTCTGAGGTGGCCAGGCCTGGACTGCATTTCAGAAAATTGGAAATAAACTCGAATGCATAGTTTAATGGAAAGGGATCATCTGCATTAAAGTAGTCAATGCAGAGAGCGTCTATGGTATCTCTACCGTTCGATCGAAAATCAAAAGTCCAGCTCAATCGCTACGGCGCCGTTCTACAATGTTTTCGCTATAGTAAAATGTACAGATCGCATTGTTGCTATAGTTCACTGCAGAATAATTTGCCTTCTTGCAAAATACTATTTCTACGGTTGGCCTCTACAGTACGTACTGCATTGTGTTGCATGAAATCTACATGAACAGTTCAAACATCCCGAGGTACCAAGTTGACCAAATAAAAAACCAAAGTGGAAACAAAATTAAAGAGGAGGCCACATGCATGATGCTGCTATGAAGATGAGAATCCAATGACTGCCACAGCAGCAACACTCATTACAATAGGCCAACTTACAGCCTGTTGCATGCAAAATTGTAGGGAGAGGAAACCTCTTACCTAATCTATATGTAGACTTCGCATTATTGCAAAGAACTGGTGATCAGATATAGCACCAATGTAACCTTCTAGCTCCATAGCTCACGAGGGAGCTGCTCAAAGTAGAAGCAACATCTTGTCCAAACGAGAATGCGATCCAGAAAGAATAATTGAATAGGGAAAACTGTATCTTTTTGGAAATTTTATCGGACCCCACCGATAGAACCGGTAACTAACGGTTACCAGATATTTCGGCAAAAATTTGGACGAAAATTTTGGATTTTTCATATGTAAAGACGAAATGTATCTAAATTTTGAATTGAAGGCTGAATTTGGATGAAAATTATATAAATCCAAAAAAAATTGTCCTGTATGAAATGTTATCGGACCCACCGATAACACCAGTAACCACCGATTATCAGCGAAATTTCACTGACAGAGTTTTCCATGTAATTGAATGCACTAGATGTAGTTGATGAGACATAAAGAGTAGTTTTTTTCTGTTTGTTAATACATTGAAATTATAGTGTGACAAGGACAAAAAAGAGATAATAACTGTATAAGCACAGCTCCTAAGGAATTTCTCTAGTGTCTCATGTAAATTGAAATTATGACCTCGAGGATTTCAAATAATCAAGACACAGAATTGAAGCAACATTCCTTTCTTTCGAAGTGAAATTAGAAGCATGCTCTGAGTTCCTATCTTGTGTTACAAACATTCAATGCAAAATGTACTGAGATTAAAATATGGTAATTAAGTACCAAAAAGGACTAAAGCATTAAAAGTGAAAAGTACTGCTGATGCAACATTCATTGCAAAATTTTGCTGAAAACAAGAAGCTGCTAAGGATCTAATAAAAGGACTAAACCAACATTTAATGCAGCAGACCCATTCAACAAAGCAAGAGAGAAAAATGAGTCAGGGATGAAACATATCAAGGGATGGTGAGTTGTAATAGCCAGGAAAGGCAACAAGATGTGCACACAGTTAATGGTCCTTTGGGTCCTGCAACTGCAAGAACGTCCCGCTACAAAACAAGTCATATGACATGAGATCTGAAGAAACAAAAGCAAAAGCCAAAAAAAAAGCAAGGAAAAAAAGAGGCCAAATCCAAAAACCTCTTTTTGTTTCCTGTTCTCCACCACAGCATTTCAGCAGCTCCCAATGCTCCCGGTACAAATTCAGAGTTTTTGCTCATTTGGCCAGTATTTGATTCGGTTTAGTACATCTAGCCCTCCGAGCGTCCGAAAATACAAAAATAACACCGCGGTAGGTTAAACAGGCATCGCATATCCCTTATAGCGCTCCCGGACTGCGGCTATATTGCACCTCCACGGCAGGCCCGAACGACCGTGGGTGGATGGTGTGGTAGTGCGGTAGGAAACAAACCGCGCACCAGGAAAGCGGAATAATCTTGCCGCCCTTCCCGAGCGCCGAAGGATCCTGCTGCCCTTCTAGAGTGCGGCAGGGAGCATGCCCTGCATTCGGACCGTGGCAAGTCCCCCCTCCTCCGATTGAAACAAAAAAAAATTGATGTGTTTCTGATTGCAACATGATTTAAAAGCCCGACATAAATTAGAAAAGGTCTTTTTTAAAAAAAAAAAGAACAAAATATTAAATAGAGAATAATCATGGAATTAAATTATGAAGTTAAGATTTCAACCCTGACAATAAGACTTCAAGATTTCAACCCTAACAATAAGACTTTGTAATCAATGTGTGAATTACATAGCGCATATGGTTTGGTTAGATGCGTATGTTTGTCTCGCTACTCCTACAGTACAAATGACAACATGCACGAACTATCAACCCGAACTACAGGTAAGATAGATATGCGCCCTTTGGAATCGAAAACACTTGGGGTGGGAAATCAGGCTTGCGGTCATATGTCCTTTGCATCAGGGTCCATCGGTGTCTTTCCCTTGTCTCCTACGGCCCTATAGGCGCGAACCTTCGCGAGGGCTTCCTAGTACTCGGCCTCTACGACACTTAGAGACTTATCCGAGTTCGTAATAACCTCCTTCTCAGTAGGAGCGTCGGGGACCATCGGTGTCTTTCCCTTGTCCTTCCCGCGCTTAGCTCGGACCTTCGTCAGGGCCACCTCATGTTTGGCTGTAAGGACACTTTTGGGCTTCCATCACCACTTCGGTTCCGCACAGACCATCGATGCCTTTCCCTTGTCTTGCCCGCTCTCGTTTGAGTAAGGTTTCCAACGGATAAAGTTCTCAGGTGCAACTGTACAGTTCAACATGTATTTCTGCTGAATGAATGCCTTGTTGTACTTCTCCAGACCGTCGATCCATTGGAAGAAGTAGCAACGCTCCAACGGTTTCCATTATGCACAGATAACTTTAGCGATATGTAAAATGCAACATGAAATGTGAAATATCGATGTGTGACATTCACTTACGTGGTAATCCCCTCACGTGTAGTATGCCCGGGCGATGGTCTTTGGATCTGTGGACTAAATGATCTTTGTTGGGTTACCATAGTCGCACGCGGGTGTGGTAACTCTGATGGTACAGGTGCATCCTTGCAAGAACGACATGGTAGGTTCTTTCCTTCCTTTCAAACCACTTCCGTTTAAGGAGCATCTCCCCATAGTCCAACATCCCCAAACCCAATGGAGTGAGTGATCTCCTCTACCTCTCTTCTCCCTCCTCCTTGTTTTCAAAATTTGGTCGAATGGAGTGTTGGTTGCGGTGGTGGAGTGTGCCCCAGTTTTATAAGCGGTTATGGTGGAGTGCTAAGGGGGTAAATTTTGGTGAATAGAGGTGCACTCACATCCCGCGAGAAGGAATCTTTCGACATAGGATTGCTCAGCGAGATTTCAATTCACTACGAAAAGTTGGTGTGTGTTGTCAATTCCGCTTGAAAAGCTAGTGTGTGATGTCTATTCATTGAGAAAAGCTGATGTGTGTTGTCAATTCAGTCTAAAATGTGTCATGGCATTGTGTGGTCATTTTAGTCTAAAAAGGTGGCATGGTATGATCAAATTAGTCTAAAAAGATGGGTTGGCATGGTATGCTAGACACACATAGTTTTCACTATGAAGGCTATGGATTCACCCTATAGGAGATGTGGTGCATAGCTATGCGTTATGGCGTGTTTGAGGCACACGGTCAGGCCATGAAGCATGAATCATAATAACCCAGTTAATTGTACGCCTGAGCAATTCTTGGAGATAATTCATGAAGGAAATATGGAGTTACAAGGCACATGGGGTCCATTCTAGTGCATTTCATTATTGTTTGTTTTGCAATGTTTAAGACCCACTACTGTGTGTACCGTTGTACACGTGTCTTTGCGCAATATATAGTACCTATCCTATTGTTCGAACTGGATGGAAAGAATATGCACAAGAGCTACAAACTAGATACAAGCCGGATCACTCATCTAAGTCGCCCTCTGGTGCCTGCATGCGTGGCCTAGTCCTGTGTGCAATTTGGCATGTGGTGTGCGTCAACCGGTCTAGTGAGCCTCTCTCTGTGCGGGGAATGTTGGGAGATCATTGAGTGGGTTGTGGTGCTCTAGCATGCGAATGAAGTAGTAAAATGAATTGAAGTACAAACACAGTAGTACAAATATTACAAGTATCATTAAAAGTGCAAATATTACAACAATACACATTATTACAACATTACAAACGTCTACCCAATTCACATACAAATATCATGCCATGCCAACAAAGCTACTCAGTTCACATACAAATGTTACTAGTAAAACATTACAAACATACACGGAGGAGAACTCCTCACGGCATACAAACTAGTTACATGTAGACAAGCTCGATCCATTGTGGGGCAATCCTTCATGGACTGCCTTGGGTCTTGCATACCTTGCATTTCCATGGGTTGGTCGGTTTTCCATACTAGTTGTCACCCATGTCATTTCGAAAGCGTCGCGTTTGCCGTTGTCCCTTCCCAACTTGCTTCAACGCTTTGTTCTAGACCCATTTCACCATCGCTGGTCAAAGATCCATGTAGTTTATATTCCCACCATATGAGTTGAACTCAGCACTCCCTGTCCTAAAAAGATGGTGCATGTCGAAGTACTCCGATATGTACGGTATAGAAATCTGCTTAACTTGTGTGCATACCTTATACACATGCGAGCATGGCTTGTGTAAAAGCTTCAGCTTATTGCACGTGCAGGTGTCCACATCAATAAGGGTGCACGCATGCTTCCTATCCCCTCTAGCATGGTTGTTCACGTACTTCTGCCTCAACAGGATCTCGTACTTCCTTCTTAGGCCATCAATCACTCGAATGTCATGCATACGAGTTTTCTTCATCTTCTTGTCCATGTACCTTTGCATATTTTTGGACCACTTCTTCCCTACATCGAACTACCTCTTTGCTATGGTGCATCTATTGACAAAATAACCAACTATACGAGTCCAGGTTTCATCAACGATCATGGTGATTGGGAGGTACCGCACACCTTTCAGCATGCTATTGTACGCCTCGGACATGTTGGTTGTCATTATGCCATATCTCGCACCGTCTGTGTCATACAATTGTGACCATTTCTCCAACTCAAAAGCATGCAGATTTATCCACTCGAAGAAATTACTAGTCCTCCTAGATGCCCCTCTTGGTCCTTGTGTGTCCTGTTCTCCCTCTTGTGGCTCTGGATGAGACTCCTTAGTATGCTTCATGGTCAACTCATCAAGCTCTTTTCCAAATGGCCTCAAACTTGCACATCTGGGTTTGCATCCACAACTTCTTGAAGGTCTTCATCAGATCCCTACCGCAGAATCGATTGTAGAAATTTGCTATGAGATTCCTCATGCGCCACCAAGTTTCTACATCATTCAACTGTAAGGGGGGGTTGCATCCCATTCTTCATGTAGTTGAGCGCGGACAGCAACCCTGCATTATGGCCTGTAATAAGGCACACAATAGGCCGGTCTCCCACAACTGCCTGCTTCACAAGTGCAAGGAACCACAACCAACTATTCGTGTTCTCATTTTTTGACAATGACAAAGCAAACATTTGCATCTATCGCCACCATAGTTGGTATGGTGCTCTTGTACCTCCTGGTAAGGAAATTGTCATCCATGGTGAGCATCGGACGATAGAACTTGAAGCCTTCTATGGTCTGACCAAAGACCCAAAACACACGGTCCAATGAATTGAGGCCTCCATGGGGATTTGGTTTATCCAATTTTTTTATGTGCATGCCCAGTTTTGCTTATGCAATCTGCTGAAGCAACCTTGGCACAAGATTATACACCTCCTCATATGTCCCATACATAGCTTCGATCACATTCTGCTTAGCACATCGAACCTTATTGATGCGGATCAACCTCTAGATGAGATTGAATCCTTAGATTGCCTGATCTTTCATGGTGGGAATTCTGAACAAATATGTGGAGCACAAATTACAAGATGCAATTTGCACTAGGATAGATAAATCTCACACCCGCGCACACCACAGTACACGAACAAGAGTAGAGATCAAACAAGGTCAGCACATAAATTCAATCAATAAGATTAAACTGAGCAGCAATCAGAGATATCATAGATGAAAAACTCTCAAGAACTCGCACACACACGATAACAGGGATAAACCTTCTTGGCAACACGCCAAATAACTCAACTCATAAAAATCTAAAAACTCCCCTTTACCATGGGCTATGCCCTGGTCTTATATTAGCACCTAAGGGTGCAGCCAAACACACACGACCTAAGGTCGAGACCAACACAACCACGGCACAAGGTCGATTCTATCTCTAACTCATGCTCATATGACACGTTTACATCTTGGACTCTTTTAAATGGAAACAAACTTGAAAATAGAAACTAAATCATAGGTTGATTCCGATCCAAACTGAACCAACATAGAAACTGTGATATTGACTCTCCTTACATGGCACGGTTACCCCCTTTGGCACGTGGCTTTCTTCCTGACGCGGCTTTCCTTTTGGCTTCCTTCCTTTCTTCTTTCTTACTTGCCATGTTAGATTCGGATCACCTAATCGTAGTCGTGAATCATCTGGTCGTGATCGTAAACCAACTAGACATGATCGTAGATCATCTAGACGTAGTCATAGATATTCTGGACATGATCGTAGATCATCTGAACGTGGTCGTAGATGTTCTGAACGTGGTCGTAGACCATCTGGACGTGATCTAGACCACCTGGTAGTTGTCGTAGGCCACTGGTGGTGGTCGTGAACCACCTGATCGTGGTCGTAGACTGTTCCCACCGAGTATTGTTCCCATCGAGTACTCCTCCCGCCGAGTACTGTTCCTGTCGATTATTGTTCCCGCCAAGTACTGTTTCGGACGAGTACGCCTTCCGTAGAGTACTGGTCATAGCTCTCGTGAAACTGATCGTAGACCTCTGTAAATTGGTCGTAGACCTTTTTGAGTTGGTCGTAGACCTTGCTCTCTTCTGGCTCGGCTTGCACCTAACTCACTCTTGGCCAAATCAGTAACAATGCCACTTGGGGCCGCATCACTTACTGTAGTTGACTGGATAGCCAACCCAATTAGCAACATCTGACATCAACATCTCAGGGAAGACGGACACATCCTTCGAAACTATGTGGCTGATGAGACTTGCCACATATGCAAAAGTGACATTCATGTGCTGCTAAAGTGGCTCACTCATCTCGCAAGTGTGGTCGATCAGCACCGTGATCGTGAAGTCTGTACCATGGCCCTTCGCCTTCTGCGCATGCACCTTGCGAGGGCAACCTTCCACTTGGAACTTTACTGTGTAGTGAGTTGGGTTTGACCTATGCACCCGGTACATATGGTTGATGGACACAGCATACCTTGTTATGCACCCGGTGCATATGGTTGATGGACATAGTGTACCTTGTTATAGCTCGCTGCACGGTTACCTTGTTCGGGAAATGATGCCCAACTAACATAGTGTCGTCATCAAACCCCCATCGGGTCTCATGGTCTTGTGGCAATACAAGAGACCGCACTTCAAGTTCATCCATCCTTGATGACACATATGCCACCTCCGTTGATAGAATTCCGCCCACACGAGCAGCACCCCCTCTACCCTCACGTGCGTCATGTTTGCTACCATCCGATCCTGGGTCGGCATTCTGATCGAACTCCAACTCATCCAACAGGTTTGATAGAAACTCATGGCAATCAATACGGGTCGACCACCATTCTCCCGCCTCCTCTTTTGCTACAAAATTCTCAGCAAGCCTTCTAACAGAGTCTTCCTCCAAATCAACACATTTCGTGCTTCCATCATCACCCACCGCATGCACTTCCCTACTCCCACTAGCACCATCCTCGTCAATGTTTGACGGCACCCTTTCTATGAACTGCACATACATCATCGGTCTCTCGTATACCGCAGCCTTAGGATTGCTCGCAATCTCCATGTACTGGCCCCATGCAATGCTGCCCTTCACCTTGTGTAACTCCCATACACCCTGCGTTGACCCTTGCCTATTGGTGTAGGTTACCGCCTTGATGACAATCTTCTTCCTTGTTGTCTCCCTGTCAAACTCTCTTCGGATGCATCTCCTCAATTCGTCAATACCCATCTCCTTCAGGCCCTCCTCTTGTACCACCTTGCATTGGCATCTTGATAGGTCTAACCCACCCGGTCTGGTCCATCTCGTACAACACCGTTGCCGCAAAACACAAGCCATTCTTGCATGTTGGATGTTACGTACGACCAAAACAACTCAATACACTTGTTATCCATATTTCCAACAATTTACAACTTTTTACTACCTACGAAATAAACTTACTATCCATGTTTCCAACAAGTAACATATTTTCTCTATGTACGCAATAAACTTGCTATCCACGTTCCTAACAAGTAACTTTTTTTTTACACAACCAATAATCTTGCTATCCATATTCCCAACATTTACCAGATTTTTTTAACATGTGCAATACAATATTATTTGTACACAATACATGCTAAATATATTATTTGTACACAATCACCTAAATAATTAGCACTATTTAATCTACATTTTCCTACATCGCCAAAGCAACTAAACTTTGCCAATCCTTACCTAATTACGTTACCTAATCCTTCGCTAATTAACAAACTTGTAAAATAATAACGACTATTTTCCTAATCACGCGTGTCAAAAAATGTCATATCTATCAACAATCAAGTTTAAGCAACCATAACATTACCAAATAGCTAATCAAACACGAATCACACAATTAATATACAATATGCATGCGAATAAAATTTCTCGAAGATCTTCAGCTGATCTACAACTTCATCAACTAGTACAACTTCTAAATATCGCTCTAAATACTCCAAAATCGGCTCCAAAAATCGAATTTATCCCATCCCTCTCACTCCCTTTCTCTCGGTCGCTCTCTGTCTTGTGTGTGTGCTGCGCCAAATGAGGACTATGGGGACGAGAGGAGGCATAGGCGCGGTTTTAAATGGGGACCGCAAACCTGCAGCGGACTGGAACCGCGACAGCGATCCTGCAGTGGATTGGATTCCAGTGTGGGAGGCACAAGCAGCGCTTCCGAAATGCGAAAGGGTTCCAATCCACGGCAGCATGTTGTAGTGCACCGACAGCGCGGGAGGCACAAGCAGCAGTTCCGAAACGCGAAAGGGCACATACAACGCTTCCAAAGCGGCAGCATGTTGCAGTGCACCGACAGCGCGGGAGGCACAAGCAGCAGTTCCGAAACGCGAAAGGGCACATACAACGCTTCCAAAGCGCGATAGGTTTGCTGCCACGGTACAACCTTTCTACCACGGTTCGAGAGTGCTGCAAAGGACACGTGACGCCTGTCTAACCTATCGCGGTGTCATTTCTGTATTTTTGGACGCTCGGGGATAGATATGCTAAACCAAATCAAATACCGGCCAAATGAGCCGTAACTCTGCCAATTCATGGCTGCACAGATACATCTGCACTGCTCCCTTGAGATTTGCAAGAGTGATTGATTACCCAATCAGAAGGTCATACCGCCATAGTTAATGTTCACAGGTGCACAGTGTGTGTAGACTGGTAGAGCACTGGGAGTGTGTGTGCTGATAATGCCCTCAGTTGGGGTCACTCACTGCATGCAGAGACAGACAGCCACAGATGTAGCCCTTCTCTACCACAGCTCCCGCTACCTGCTGGGGCAGTGCCAGCATTCATGTGGTCAGCCGGTGGCCGTCGGTCGCTGAGCATGTGCGCGCGGCAGCTGATGGGGTCGCATGTAAACGGCTGCAAAATCTACCGGCAATTCAGTCTTGCAGAGCTGGAGGGGCTTCACAGAATTGTACAAGGATACAGCAGGTGTGCATTGTACAGATACATTCACCGCTGCTTTTGTGATGGCCAATGCACAGGTTTTCAATTCCAGCAGCAAGACCAGTGGAGCTCCAGCCTGCAAAGCTAAAGACCGTTTTCAATTTCCCCAGTGAATTTACCTCATGGGTTGTTCAATAACTAACACGGTTGTTCAATAACTAACACTGTAGCATAGGATGCAGAAGTGTCAGTCAACAATGCAGTGCCTGCATGCCTGCATCAGTGTTTCCATGCATTTACCGACCTATAGCATGCAGTAATTATCACCATACTGAACACAGGCAATGGATGACACAGCAACTGGAGTCTGGAGAGGTTTCTGAATCCCAGCATTTCAACAGCAATCAGCACATGCTCGCATTTTTGTAACAGCTGCGGAAGAAGCAAGCAACCAATCAGTGCATATTCACATTTTTGCTGTACCAAAGCCATTAAGAGGAGAAAACGAGGCAATAGTGTCGGCACATTCTTGTATGATGGAAGAGCCGTAAAAAATATAATGACAGTTCCAGCTTCAAGAAATAAATATACGATGATAGTTCATACATGGAAAATAAAATCAGTGTGACTGCGGCATGCTAGCAAATACCAATAACAGTTGCAGAGTTGATATTTACTATTATTACAAACAAGGATGCACTCACCCACTGTATTAAAAGGGATATTTCCTTGCAGAAATTAATTATCCCATTGGTGACTAATCAATCCCTTTCAAGTGCATAGACAAAACAAGATGAGCAAAGTCGGGAGGGAAAAAGGTTGAAGCAATTTAATGCAGGAGAATTGAAGAACCGACACTCCAGCATGTGTCCATCATCATTATTTTTTTTCTTTGTACAGATAGAGCATAGCTCGTCCCTCGAGAAACTAACATGATGAACTTAGAACAAATTGAAGTACACGATGGTGTCCTTTGCCATGATCAGCAAAAGCAGTTTGAAGTATATCAAAGCCCACTTCCTGGTGATATCGTGGTGCACATAGTCCAGAAAGATCTCCTTGTGGAACATGTATACTTGGTGGAATACCGCGGCGACCATAAGAGAGGTAGTTATGCTGTTTTTTGAGGCAAGAAGCAGAGCTGGGGTCATGTAAAATGTAACTTGTGTTGCTATCTCTGATCGCCTTACTTTAGAACTTTCACTTGTCAAGGGACTGCTTCTAGGTTTAGCTATAGCTGCTTCTAATGGGCTGAATGCCACAACTTTAGGCGAGGTTCCTTCCGTTGCTTTCAGCGCATCAGAGTGTTCCATTCCAGCAGCTGACATCCATGTCTCTGAGATCTGTTAGAATGGATACATAAATTTCATGAACATCTAGCATAGTGGCAGAATAAGTGACATATCAAGCACTAGTTTGGCTGGTGACAAACCTGTGCCTTCTGCATGGGAGATCCATTAGATGCTACAGTAGAAAACCAACAAGGTAAAAATTGCGTGCCGCTGAGGTGTGATGTTGGCTCATATCCCAGAATCTGTACACATGTACATAAGAAGCAAGATCCAATAAATGCAAACTAAATCACAACAGACTTTCTATTTCTTGAACAAAAGGAAAAATCTTATAAAAGAAATCACATGCCAACAGCAGGTTCTTTAAAATAAACAGCCTGATTTTCTAAAAGAACAATTCCCAGTTTTCATTAATCAGTGCAGCAAACAGAATTGACTATTTACAATTAATCTTTCATCACCAAACTATATACATATGTAATTAATCATATAACTTCTAGAATCCTACTGTCAACCTTCAACACAGACATACAACCCCATGAGGCAAGCACCCATTTGAATGGAGAAAGATGGGATTTTTTAAGCCTGAATGCATGCACAAATACAGGCATACCATGCAATAAGCAAGAGGGCAAGCTTTCAACTCAGTCAAGCAAAAATGTAAGGAAGATAAATTAATTCTTGAGTGACATGACGTCTTTCGATGATCATAACTTGAAAAGAATGTAATCATCACAAAGAATAAGTAACGGTGTGTGACATGCAAAGATACTATTTCCGTCCTAACAAGCAATAGAGCACCAAAGTACTGAACCTCAGCAAATGTGAATGGATTCGAAGTCACTTGATACTCTATGATGGTACGACGAGGTGTATGTCATTATAATGGTTTGGTGCATTAACAATGTAACCTTGCAGTATTTCATCATACGCACTGGAAAATATGAATATAGGTTTCTTGGTTTCTGCTCAGTTCTCCACAGAAGAACAAACCCCTACCAATGACAAACACATAGAAATCCTTGAATAAGGCCACTGTTGGACTTGGCCCAAACCGAAGACAAACACACTCGGCAAAACACTCTCCAGATGATCGAAGGAACCTCAGCTGAACGGATCAAGAACGGATGAAGACTCAGCCGAACGGAACCTGGCGCACGCACATGCGCTGGAGGCAAGCTGATCTGATGAAGTACACGCTCTGGACCTCACGTCTACTTTGATGGAACAACGCTGGAAGCAATAGCACACATATGCACTTCTGGAAACGAGACACACGCACGCGTAGAATCCGACAGAGAGATTTTTTTGTTGCTGCGTACGCACGGCAGCTTTTCGATTTTTCTTTTCCTATTGCTTCTCTTGATCTCAATCACAAGACTCAGATGTGCCTTATAAAGGCTGTGTACTGGACTAAGAAACCAACTAGGTTTCTTATCGGACGCTACTCGGATACGACCGTATGAAACTGACTTGAATACGGCAAAAAAAACTAAACAAAGATTACCTAGCAATCACCCCCTAATATTTGTGAACTTACTTATTAGGGCAGTCGGTCTCAACTACGACTTGCTCAACTATTACTCAATACAGGACGGCGAACGCATCTCTTCAACGTCCCAGACTCGAATCAGGACAGCGACCACATCTCCTCAATGTCCCGGACTAACTCTACAGACTCGACTCAGGACGGCAAACACATCTTCTCAACATCCTGAACTCAACTCCATGGGTTCGACTCAGGACAGCGAACACATCTCTCAACGTCCCAGACTCAACTCTAACTTGACACGGGATTACAACTCACAGAACTCGGCCATGAGTAGTGCTGGCTCGTCATCTTCTAGCTTCTTTGCGTAATAAGCCTTCTCTTCTTTCTTCTTGGAACGGCATTCTGAGGCAAAGTGTCCATAGTCCTGACAATTATAGCATCTCACATTTGTCTTGTCGAATTTTCGATTCTTGCGGCCTCGGCTACCACCACCGTTAGAGCCACCGAAGGAGCCTTCGCCTTCGCCTTTCGACGATCGGGCCTCCAACTCGGCGCGAGATAACAGCAGGTGCTCATCTTCGTTGCCGCCAAATCCTCGGATCCATTCCTTGTACGCCTTCAAGCGGTCGCTCACCTCCTCAACCGTCATCACCTTGAGGTCGCCGAACTGCTCAATAGCGGAGACGATTTGCAAAAACTTTCCGAAGACTGCCCGAAGGAACTTTCTCACAACATAGCTCTCTTCCATCTTGTCCCCCCAAGACTCGGATCTGGTTGACAATAGTCGTCAACCTCATGGCGAAGTCGTCAATTGACTCTGCCTCTTTCATGCGCATCCCCTCGAACACGCTCTTGAGGGTCTGCACTCGTGCTTCATTGACACGATCGGCACCAAGATGCATCATCTTCAACGCCTCCCACGCAGCTTTAGCCGTCTCTTTTTCGGCCAGTTGGAAGAGCGTTTCCTCTGGGATGTCTCCATAGATTGCCGCTAAGGCCATCTGATCCTTGCGCACATCGACGTTGCCATCCTTGACCGTGTCCCACACTCCTTGAGCGCGCATGTACACCTTCATCTTGATTGCCCATACTGCATCATTGCTCTTCTTGAGCACCGGATAATGCAGCGAAACGGTGGAACTCTTCTTCGCCATCACACCCGACGTCGCCTCGTCACCGGTGACGCAACTTCCCGAAGAGCGCAGCATGATCTTGGGCATACACGGATCAAGAACTCAGGCTCTGATACCAATTATTGGCCCAAACCGAAGATGAACACACTCGCAGAACGCTCTCCAGGCGATCGGAGGAACCTCAGCCGAACGGATCAAGAACGGACGAAGACTCAGCCGAGCGGAACCTGGCGCACGCACATGCGCTGGAGACAAGCTGATCTGATGAAGTACATGCTCTGGAACTCACGTTTGCTTTGATGGAACAACGCTAGAAGCAATAACACACGTATGCACTTCAGGAAACGAGACACACACGCATAGAATCCGGCAGAGAGTTTTTTTTATTGCTGCGTACGCACGGCAGCTTTTCGATTTTTCTTTTCCTATTGCTTCTCTTGATCTCAATCACAAGACTCAAATGCGTCTTATAAAGGCTGTGTATTGGACTAAGAAACCAACTCGGTTTCTTATCGGACGCTACTCGGATACGGTCGTACGAAGCCGACTTGAATATGGCAAAAAACTAAACAAAGATTACCTAACAGCCACGGTGATCCAGTTTACGTGGAAAAAAGTTCTAGGATGCTAGGAGCACCATAAAGTAGTCAATATGTGGACAACAATCTAGTCATCCTTGTGATACCTGGAGATCAGTGAATCACTACATGAAGCTGAACCCCCATGTTAACAGTAAAGTGCATATTTGGCATGGTGGTCTCCAAATACTGCAGGTATTTCCCTAACAAGCTGGAGCCAGCTAATAGACCAAACCACAATAATCTAGAAATGAGGCTGAAATAGATCATAAAGTCAGAGCTTTTAGAAATTCATGGATGACAGTTTTACATGTTAGGGCCAGTCTGCGGTTGTTGTGTTGTGGAATCTAGTTAGTTATAGGAAATTTTACTAATTGTTGTAGGATTTTTTTGTTATGGCTCAAAAAAAGGTGCTTTCAACTAACTGCGATATCCAAAAGTAGAATAAAATAAGTGTTTTTAAAAAGCCACCACAATGCCAAACGGAGCCTTACTAGATGTGAAATGAATGCTAGCATCCATATAAAGCTAGCGGGCAGGGCATTCAAATTTCCCTTTGTGCAGTATATTATGTTATGTCTCTTTGTCATTTTCTTCAAAAATCAAAACTATTCGTTACTACCTTTGGTATCCACACTAAAAGCTTATACTGGATACTTCTACAGGAAGGTTCATTGTCAAGTGCACTTTACAATTTGGTTTGGCCAAAAGAAATGTGTTATAGTAGCATCCAAAGGCTGTGCCAAATAAAATAATGCAAACATTATATCCTCTGAGGTGTTAGAATGATATTAGGATAGGTTTAGCTAATGTTCAGATTCATGTTTTATTGGATTTTTTTACAACCATCGACATCTGAACTCCTGGATTTGCCGTATTCATGACTACAAACTACCTATAACCACCAGATGTTGGCCGAGTGCTATCTTCCTGGCTAAAAAAATGGCATTGGTTCTCTTTAGTCAGGCAATGGGCCTTCGGTGAGTGGGGAATCCTGGCATCAATTGGCAGCAGCATTCTTGATTATGGCACAGCCTCCATTCTAACTTCTACGATACCATAGCGCAGAATATTGTTCTCCAGTCAAAGTGCGATAATTTGTATTGGAAACAAATGGTATCATCTCACGTTAGGTCACTGATTAGAGAATTTTTCACGAAATGGGAACAAACAGGCAGTAGATACCAATACCCCCATTTTCTACTCTAGCGATTAGCAAATATTTGTGTGGTAGAATACTCGATAACTCGAACAATATGGGAACAGACAGGTGGAGCCCCCACACCAAACAAATAAAATAGTCACTTGATCCTTATGAGGGACAATTTGTGAATTGTGATTCCAGGCATGCCTGACATTGACATGGTTGCTCCTTTACACTCTTGGCATTGGGAATCCGCTAGATGTCAATCGAGGAGCATGTCAAACTCACAAATCATAGCCCTAACACAAGTGCTTTGTTTCCTTACGCTTCTACCGCCATCCTCACCATGTTGATGGATTTGAATTACAGACCGCTACATACACATACTACACAGTACATACCAGTAAACCACATACAAGTAAACCCTCCATCTTTATATACTACTATAAAAGAAGGACTTAGTGGTGACGGTGAATCTGCCTACCTCCTCACCTCTTGAATTGTTGAGATCTTTTGTAGATAAATTCGTGCATACATGCATATATTACTTGAAGGATATATCTTCTGTGGATAATTAACTGTGTATGTGGCTTGTGATAAAATTCTATGTGGCTTATTGATTGGTTGCAAATTATATATGAATATTTTATATGTAGGGATAATTATCTTATGCATATTGATTTTCTAAGTTTATAACTTATATTATGTTTATTCAAAATCCGTTTACGGGTCACTCGGCTAGTTACACAAAACAAAACAAACTCTCCATCCTTCACCCAAACCAGATGAAATCGAATGACACAGGCTGCATCAGATCAGATATTTGCTACAGAACCAAATCTTCACACGGCAGCGCATCGGATCAAACACACGCGACCAGGGCACATCGCTCGCACTCAAATACATAACAGCAGTCCGCTTCGATTTGTAAAGAAATCTACGTGCCAATAAAGGCTGAAAGGGGTTGGGAGACGAACCTTGCCGAGGCCGGGAGGGGATCCAACCGCCGGGGACGGGGCGGCGGCGCAGGCGGGATAGCGGGGGAGGGAGGAGAGCGCGCGGGCTCCGGCGAGGGCCGGCAGCGGTGCGTCCGCGCGGGAGAGGGCGAGGGCTAGGGTCTTGGATCGGGCCAGGAATCGCGACGCCATGGCGTGGTCTCCTCCTCGGTCCCCCTTTTCGCCGTATGGTTGCGAGGAGGAAGGGGAGAAGAAGAAGAAGCTGGTCTTGGGCCCACGAAGGTTTAGAGAATGGAGATGGTCCAGCCCGAGCTCTTGTTTCGGGCCGGATGGGCTGGAGAATTTAGGCTCAATAAAAGATGGGCCGGATTGACTCTTAGCCGAAATCATCAATTCCTGTTTGGGAACGTAGGGAACGGTCCGGGTTTCGAACTGATCCGCGTGGAGCATCCCAGCGGGGGCGAAATTCCCGGTCTGGCCCGTTTGCATATTTGGATGAGGTCGAGATGGAGAAAATTCTGGCCCAATCCAACCTTGTTCCTGGGGAAAAAGAACTCACCGTAGAGATGTGTTTTTTTTCCACGCTCGCTCTTGAACATCGCGACGGCGTCGCCTCCCTTTTCTTCGTCGACTCTAGTGACGCCTTCTCCTCCTACTCCGGCGGTTGCGTTCAGTTAGTCTTCTCCTCCCTATCCCTCGCCTCCCTTTCCTCTTCCTTCTCCCCTTCCTCTTTGGCTTGTTAGAGTATATTGACATATCTCTATATTTGGTAATTTAAGATTTTATAATTTCGTGAAATCTACCTTATCTTTAAGAGAGGTTTCTTGCCCTCCAAACCTTGTACACTATAAACCACCATCAAGTCTCAATACAATCATCCATTGCAGCGTATTCATCTTCCTACATGGTATTAGAGCGGTGCCACTCCTGAGCCGCCGCCTCCACAGCTTCCGTTGCGCCGCCCCTGAGAGATGATCCCGTCTCCATGATCTCTCCGGGGGGCTACGCAACCCGTAGTTTAAGTCATGTTGACGATCATCCGATCGGCTACCAATTAGAGTTTTCCCCGGCCATCTTTAGATCTAGTTTTCTCTAATTTCTCTAATTAAGGGTGAATGTTTGTAACGTCCCGTTTGTCTTAGAGTTCTTGCCGGATTTCAAAACCTAAAAAGAACCATTTGATTTATTGGTTTGCTCAAACTTAACTTGGGATTTTGAAAATTTTGAAGATTTAACTTGAACTAACTTAACGTCAACTAAAACCTTTTAGCTCTTTATTTGCTGTTGGAGTTTTCTAGCGCTCCTTAGCTTTTAGTTCTCTTTCTTTGTTTGCTTTGGGTGCTCCTTAGCCTAGTTTCAATCTTTTAGACCACCCTGGTCCATACCTACTCTAAGGTCAGGATCTCTTCTCGGTTTAGACCTCCTCAAGCCTAGACCTCCTTTGTTTTTGGACCTTTTGACCGTCAGGACCTCCTCTTGTTAGATCTTGACCGTCAGGACCTCCTCTTGTTAGATCTTGCCCTTGGGACCTCCCCTGGGTCCATCCTGCTAGTTAGGACCTCCTTGGACCTCTTCTTTTGGATCTCCTCCGTTAGATCTTTCCCCCTTCGTATCCTGCCCGTTGAAACTCCTTTGTATCTGGACCTCCCCTAGAAGCCCAGACCCTGTGCGCACCTTTCCCCCTCTAGGACCCTTCGATCTTGATCGTGTGGCCCTGGTTCATTGCGTCTTTTTCCTTTATCTTTGGACATCCTTCTTTTCCTTTAGACCCCTTGTCCTTAGGATCTCCTTGTGGTCTTTTTGCAAAGACCACCCTTTTGTGTCATGACCACCCTATGTGGTCATGACCTCTGGTCTTTTTGCAAAGACCACCCTTTTATGTCATGACCACCCTATGTGGTCATGACCTCTGGTCTTTTTGCAAAGACCACCCCTTTGTGTCACGACCACCCTATGTGGTCATAACCTTTGGTCTTTTTTTTGCAAAAACCACCTTAGTAGAACAGGACCTCCTTTGTCTTCTGCGGAGCCTTCACAGGACCTCCTCCTAGGACCACCTGTAGTTGGACTTTCTCTTGTTGCTTTGACCAACCTCTTTGTTTGAGCCAGCTCTGTCCCTTTTTCCATTTTTGCACGCTTTGCAGCAGAAAGTCTCTGAACATTTAATGTTGCTGCGGCACATTGAATGTGATCACATCTGAGGTACGTTGTTACTCCTTTTGATGGCCTGCCTTGTCTTATCCTTGTACTATTTTCTCACCTACCCTTGACACGTTGCCTTGAGCCTCAGTGCTTCCCCCACCACCTCTCCTGCTATTTGTAACCAAGAGAGCCTCCCTCCACCACCTTTTTTCTCATTCTTAGCTCCCTTGCTTTCACCTTGTTCTCTCCGAACTTGAGATTTGAAGTTTCACTCTCATTTGAGTTGGACCTCCCCTTAAGCCAAGACCTCCTGTTCTTCTGGTTTTAAGTTGGATTTGCTCAAGTTCTTTTACTTTCTTTTGAGTTCTTTTGCCCGAACTTGCCTTATTTATTTGGTTCTTTGCGAACGTGTAGGTCCCAAGTTTGAAGAGGAGCTCTTGGATCCAGTAGCCTCAACAAAAGCCTCGCCATTTCTCAATGAAGACAAGTCGGAGACCTTTGATCATGTTTGAACCCAGCATTTCAAATATTTGTTATTTTACTCTATCATGCATGGCTATCTCTTTTAGCAAAGGTTTTGGGCAGTAGCTTTATCTACTTGACACTTTACCTCCTTTGATGTTTGTACTTATCATGTTGACATGATTGATGTTTGTGCTCATCATATTGACATGATTTCCTCGGACACCCTAGTTTGGCAGGGTTTTGTTGGCACTCTTCGTTTTTGCCAACTTGGGACCGTAGTTTGCTTAGCCTAGCTTAAACTGCGTGTTTAGGAGAATCTTGTTTTTCCTTCTTTAATAATCTTGACTAATGAATTATGGAACCTGTGGTGTGAGGCCATGGTTGTGCACCTGTGGTGTGAGGCCATAGATGTATTGATTGTGGTGTGATGCCACTTTTGTTAAAACTTGTGTGTTAGGACTTGGTGGTCCTTTGGCTTGGGTGAACCCTAAAACTGTTTTATGCTCGGGCAAGAAGGCCGGGAGTGAGTAGTGGGTACTCTAGGGTGGTGCCCTAGAGTCACTTTGGGTTGTGGATGGTCTTGCTTGAGCAGCATCTAAGGACTTTACTTTGTGATCCAATGATTCGGGTATTTTTCGTGCAACCACAAGATCACTTTATGTGGGTGGTCTGGGCCAAATAATTAGCAAAGAGTTGGCTTGGTTCTGTTGTGGTTGAGTGTGTGATTCGCTGGCGCAAGAGGGGGCACGAATCTGATGTGGTGTGATGCCCGTTAGAAGCGAAACCTTAGCGGACAACTCTGAGCCAGTTCCTAGTTTTGTAAAGGCCTTGTCGCGCTCTCTAGACTGCTCATCTTCGGAAATGAGCAAGGTTTTGACGGGAACCGTCCCGCTAGAGAGGTTATGAATTGTGGGTAAAGTTGTACACCTCTATAGAGTGTAAAAATCTATTCGAATAGCCAAGTCCTTGGTCATGGATATTTGCTTGGTGATTTTGCGCAAGGGGTAGACTTTTATAAAAGTTGGGGACCTGGGCTCCCACGAGAGGTCATGGCTGTTATCTCGAAGAGACCTTGGCCGGCTCCAAAGAGGTCGTGGCTGGCTCATGGATGGTCCAAGGTGCTCGGGGTAGGTGCCTCGGACGTCCTGGAGTTGGTGCTCTAGGGTGGTCGTGGGGGTGGTCCTGGACGTGGGTGCGACCAGGACCTCCTACACGTGGTTTTGGGAGTGAGTTGGTGCTCACGACCTCTTTTCAAATAAATGTTCTTGTGATTTACTCTTTTAGCTTGAGCTTTGCAAATCTATATATGTTATTTCTGGTCAAATGTTGCTTTATGCAAGCTAACCCTGCAGCTCTCCATTGTCAAGCCATTACATGAATATTTTATTGCATGCTGGTTCCCTGTGACTTGCTGAGTACATTCAACGTACTCATGGCTTTTTGCCCTGCTGTTTTAAGCAGTGGTCGAAGATGATCCAGGTCTTGGTGGCTCAAACCTCTTCGAGGAGTTCTTCGACGATCCAACCTTCTAGGGACGTCCTCCACTCGACAGCCTTTGGGTTTGTCGGATGGCCCCGTGCATTTTCGGTGTTTTGCTGTAAAGCTCTGTTGTCGGATTTTGTAGCCCTTGTTGGCATTTGCTATAAACAACCTTGGCCATAAGGCCTTTGCTTATTATTGGTTGTACTTTATCTGCTGCTCCTTTTGTGGATTTTGTGGTTGTGATTTCACCTATG
This sequence comes from Ampelocalamus luodianensis, assembly GCA_036346255.1. Lineage (NCBI taxonomy): Eukaryota > Viridiplantae > Streptophyta > Magnoliopsida > Poales > Poaceae > Ampelocalamus > Ampelocalamus luodianensis. Next base: position 26,484,091 of record CM070626.1, on the reverse strand, counting down.
ATGACTTGTGTGAGTTAGCTTCGGCTCCTGGGACTAACTCAGTGCACAGGTATCCACGACCTCCAAGAGGTCCTTGCGATCTTCTGGGAGGTCCTGGAGGACCTCCTCCATGGATGCTCTTAGAGGACCTACACGACCTTCGGGTAGTCCTGTCGGACCTCCCTAAGAGGTTCTGGGAGATCTTCTTAGAGCATTCCCGAGGTGGTCGCCACAATATTATGTTGGGTTGTTGGGCCTTATGTTCTGGTATAGTTTTGCACATTATTTTTAGACTATTGAAGATACTAATTCACTTTCAAGTTAACATTTCTGATGTTTATCTTTATTATTGATTAGTATAAAAATGTTGGTGGCTGCATTGTAGATCATTGATTGTTTGCCTCCTAGTTGTTGCATTGCCACTCTGACGTTTCTCTGTTGCTTTAGTCTTTGACAATACCTAAAGAAGGTTCTCTCAAGTCTCAACCTTATCTCTTTACCGTCTTGTTTGGCGAAAGAAGATTGAGCGCCATGTATCTCAAGGACAAAAGGATGACATTTCTATCAAAACTAAAAAGAAGAAACAATGAGAAATATTGGTAATATAAACTGTAAATTTCACTAGCACTAATATTCTATCTCCTTCTATTATGAATTTGAACTGTAGAGCCTATAATATGAGTATTAGTGATGTACATCCTGAAATTGAGATGAACCTTCACAGCATTAACAGGGTGTAGACTTCAGACTTTCAATGAGCTTAACTTTCTAATGTTTCCTTTATTTGTAGGAATGGACAAACTTTGTCTTGTGGTTGCTTACCGAATGCACCTTCCTTGTAAGTTGTATTCCATAGGTCAAACTACCTAATACTGATGTTGTGCTTTAATGAAAGATTCAAAGTTTCTGTTGGAATGTGCACATCATCGGTTTTAATTAGCTGCAAAATAATTATGATTCGACAGACCGATTGAATGCTTTTGTTTTTTTACAATGCAGAACATTACATCGTAGGATGATTTATACATGGCTTGTAAGCTAGTGAGTGTCTGCTGGAATGTGACGGCATGTTTCTTGTGCTCTTGTGTAGTTATCCTTGTTAGCTATCTCATGGTAATCTTGAAAAATGTTAAGCATTGACATTGCAACTAATTGTGTTATCTTTCAAATTTCTTCTTCAGGGAAACATTGAATGCAAGGCTTGGTGATTCACTCATTGAAGGGGAATACCTTGTAACATCCTAAAGTTCTGTTACCAAAAATAAAAACTAATAAATTTATTATTTTGTTTGACTTTCTGGCTATCAAAGTTCTTTCTGGATTTTCTGTAATTTAAAAAGAGTTTTCTTTGTAAAAAAATCAATTATTTAATTTCTTGGTTTTAAAGTCAAAATTTTCTTTATGGAATTTTCTGGGATTTTATTGGATTTAAAGTGAAAAGTAATATTTTTAATTAATTTATGGAAGTTTAAAAGCCTTTCCCTAATTTTTTTAAAACCAAAATAAATTATGTGCAAAAACTATTACTAATTATAAGTTGAAAATATTTTTATTAAGTTCAAAATAATTCAAAGAATTTTTGTGAATTTTTCTAGAATTTTTGACTCTATTTGCTATCTTCTAAAAATCTACTCGATTTATTGCTTAATGTGTAATTTTGAAAAAAAAAATATAATAAAAATAAAAGTTTCAAATTTCCTGTTGGGTCACCCATCCAATATTTACTCCCAAGACAACACGCTTAACATTCCATGCACTACTAACCTTTCTTTCTTTGTTTCAATTACTTAGACCTTGTCCTTTATTCTTTTATTCCTTTCTTTCCTTCCGTTTCTTCTCCAACATGAAACATTTTCTTCCAGTGGGTTATGTCCAGAACGTGTGCAGCAGCGTCGACCTCCATTAGAGCCACATGAAGCTTTTGAAATCTCACGATTTTATCCACGATTCCTCCCGAAATTTAAGGCATTCAAACCCCATCATCTAGACTCCACCCATTCCACCCACCTTCCCCCTTTCTTGCGCACGATCTCGTCGAATTCTGCAGCGGCCGCCACGTTTACCACGTGCACGAGTTCCTCCCCTCGCCCTCCCCAGCCCCTATAAAAGGAGCACAAGGTGCCTCTCCTCTCCCTCATCCATCCCCTGAAATCCCAGCTCCTCCCTCCCTTTCTCCTCTCCACAGTCGAAGGTTTTCGATCGCCGGCCGAACGTCGTTCATCGGCCATTTGCGCCATCTACATTGAAGCCCCGCCACCATCGACCATACCCCTAGCTTCGCCTCGCGACGTTCTACATGGTGCTCCCTCCCTCTTCGCCGGAACCTCGCTGGAGCGCCGCCTTCCTCCATGGCCGCCACCACCGTGCGCTCGCCGCCGCCACCGCCAGCCATCCCTGACTATGCCGCCACCTCCTACGGCCTCGTCACAAGGTGAGCAATCCATTTTTGTCGTTTGCCGGTCACCCCTTCCCTTCCTTTGGCCGGCGCTGCTATCTTTTCTTTTTCTCCGTGCTTTATGTTCGCCTAGAGAAGAAAGTGAACAGTGCAAATTATCTAGTCATGTGCTTCCTACTTTGTACATATACATTTTAATCCTTCCAAAAATTCGTTCTTTCACATGCAAGCTCCAAATCCATTGATTCTTTCTCCTAAATTAATCCTCTAATTTTTAGTATTTATTCTGTAATTTTTAGATTTTATTATTTTCTGTTATTTATTTGGTCCATTTTCCGCGTCACCGCCTTTCTCCTCGCCACCGGCTGACCTTGCGCGTTCCACCCCAACCAAAGAGAGCATTGCGTTCCCCACAGTTCCCTCTTCGTTTCGCCATAAACCTCATCCTCTAACTCTTCTTCGTTTGCCAGGAACGCCGGCGTCCGCCCGCCTATGTTGGTGTTAGGTTGGTGCCTACACTATCTTTATTAATTCAAAATCAAATTTAGATATTGTAAAATTTGAGCTTTTGAACTTAGTATTGTATTTAATGTCAAATGTTATTTTTGCACAAATAACCTTATAAGCCTGCCTTTGATAATATCCATGCATGCATTAACTTTGTTAATTGTTGGGTGTAACTTGCGAGCAAGGTAGTTGTGCTTATACTTGCTTTATGCAAACAAATTTCAGAGGAGAAGGACTTCGCCACCGGTGTGGAACCCGACGACTAGGCCGCTAGCCCAATCGATTGCTTGTGGCAGATCAGCTGGACTCTACTACATCTTCTTCGTCTTCCATTGTGTTTCTTTATTGATGGCTTGTAAGTCTTTCTGGTAATCAACTCTGTTATTTAATAAAGTTGTACGATTTATGGATGTTACCATATCTGTTTACTGTGTGAGCTAGCTACTGATCATGGGTAGTTCAGAAATACACAGAGGATTTTGGGGGTGTTACTCCTAGGTCCGACATACCTGAATTGAAATTATAGCTTGAGATATTAGATGAGCAATCTTTTTTGTACGAGACAATTTGTAATGTGAATTATTTTGCTCCCGTGACGATACTGGCATGCTAATCAATCTGATGTTGCATGATTTTTTTTTTGTAGACAGAGCTGTCTGTGCTTGAGGTCAGATGTTACATAAGTATCATCATGTTAATAATTTATTATTATTATTTTCATTCCTAAGGCTAGCTTTGCGGATATTACATTATTTCCAACATCTAGCATGTTATTTTTTAAAACATGGTTGTTCATTCGAATTTCCTATACTGTTTTTGGATATATTTTTTTCGGTATGTTTTTTTAAATTGTGTTGTTTTTTGAATTCGTTGTACTTTTTTGGAATTTCCTTTTTTTTCTGACTTCTTTAAATTCTAAATTTTTAAATAAGAGTATCCCTACCAATCCAAGGAATTCCCATGTAATCCAAACAAGCTTGAGATTGATCCCATGGTGGAAGGGAATTGGGTGGTGGGGAGGGGATCCACCCAATCCCCCCATGGGTTGTTTTCCATATGGAAAATATCCTCCACCAGCCAAACAAGCCCTATAGATCATACATGGTTTGTGGGACTTGACCGTGGATGCCACGGGTGTCACACTAACTAGACTAATCATGCTTTTTTTAGACCATAGTCATTGATTGACTTGCTTTCTCAAAAGTTGTTCATAAAAAAATAGTATTCACCAAGCAATTAAATCCATGATTTGATTCCTTGTAAAATAATCATGTATTTTTTTCTTGATATTTGATTTCCTATAAGAACTTTCTCAAGAAAGGAATCATATAAGAACTTTGTTTAACTCCTTGTTAGAGTTCATCTAGTCTTAACATTCACATTAAACAAATGTTACAAGCAATGGATCAATGTAAACGAAAGAGCTCTTAGAGGTGGCGGCAAATCAAGAAAGTGGGGGGATAAAATGAGGACACAAATCTCATAGCAAACCAGATAAGAAAAGTACAATATTTTTAGAAGGATAATGTATAAATGATAGGCTAGCAAGATTCATAAAATTATTGTATGATGATTCATGATTCATTACTTGCAGTACTACCTTCATAGAATATTCTTGGTATGATAAGCAATTGTTTATCGATGCCACCAATGTCATTTACAATGCCTCTCAATAATGGTTGCGGAGATGGGGGCCGGGGATGGTGGTGGAGAAGGAGAATATGAGAGGCTAAAATAGAAAAGGGAAAAGTGAAGGGGGTGAAACCATAGAAAAATTAAGAGAAAATTCCTTGTATGCCACTAAAATTTACCTATCCCGGATATGCCATTAAAAAATGTGCTTCCTTCTATGCCATCGAGTTTCTAAATTATGTCCTTCTATGCCACTCTCGTCACCTCCATTAAGCCAAGTCATCGTTAGAACGCCCAAACTGTCAATTTTTTTGGATAAATGCCCAACTTGTCCCTCTCTTCTTTCCTTACCTCTTCTGCTACATACCACTTGCCGAAGGCCGCCTCCTCTCGTTGAAGACCATACCTATGTCCGTGCGTGAAGATGGTGGAGGGTGTGGGGGTGGACGCGGTGTTCCTTGACCTGGAGTTCGCGGTGCCCAGTGATGACAGTGTCACATCGGACACGGAGGAGTGGGTTGCAAACCCCAAATTTGTAATTCGGGATCTTCTCTGTTCACAGCACTAGTCCCTGGATTACTAGCTAGTGCCCACAATTACATCATTGAATATCAAACACATATCTCAAAAATGTAAAACTATTACATAATAATTAATAATTGTAAATATACCTTACGACTTTTGACTTGCAGGACGGCCGGCCTGGCCAAATACCTTTTTAAAGAACAACAGCGGAAGTGGAATTAAAATGCAACACGTGGAACCCTCGCGATATACCTACAGACAATCGACTGGAGCTCACAACCTAGTTCTTGGCCTTCTCGATTTCCAATATTGACGATCATGTTTAAGTGCCATAGAGTCTTCTTCATTCTCACTTACTGAATATAATATTGAGCGAGTATGAGTACACAACCGTACTCAGCGAGCCAACACATAAATTGCAATTATAATATATGCAAGGATAATCAAAGGAAGGTTCATGGTTCTTTTATTTGCACTTTGCTATGTTTGAATTAGAATCATTAGTGGGCAATTCCTAAGACCTATTATTTTTAATTAACACAGGTTTTAATGAAACTGGGTAATTGTTGTAAAATATTAGTGGAGGTTCCAACCTCCTATATCACTGAGTGACTCCATCCACCCAATGATCATGTTCTTCCTTAGGTTACATCCTGTATTTCCCACTAGTTCTGACAAGGATATAATAATCTCCAATTAATTAAGTTATTTATATGTAATTATCATTATAGATAACAATATCTTCATATTATTCATGAGTATACCATCTTATAGTTCATAAGGGAGAATCTTAACTAAGTGGTCATAAACTATACTACAATCACCCTATATAGTAAGATTCCCTACGATCATATGGTGATCGTAAACCTTTCTATGACCACCTCATAGTCATAGTCATTTCTACGACCACCTCATGGTCTACGACCAGGTCAATTACGGCCACCCTATAGTTGACAAAGCCTACACGACATGTAGGCCCAACCGACTAGAGACTCTTATGCGCTGTGTTTAATACACACAGCAGTTAATATGTGTTGTTATTCTTTGGGATAAATGAACGTATTACGCCTCTGTCTTTGACGATAACTACCAGGCGATGCGGGAGGTGATCTCTCGACAATAACTTCCATCAACGTGCGTATTTCATCGAGCGTTGAGGCGCCTCTTGGTATGGAGTAACTGCCACCCCTTTATGCGCTATATAAAGGCTAAAGTCAGCGGACAAGGGGTAGATCGATTGGAGATGACAACAAGGAGTCATTAATCCTTAGTTTTCGTGATCTTCGTCCCGATTGTAAATGCATAGTCAATACAACAATACAGGAGTAGAGTTGTGATTCTCTAAGGAGAAGGCCTGAATCTATCTAAATCCCTGTGTCTTCTTTGTGTGGATATAACTTAAGGAAAGTCTCAAACATCTATTCGTAAGATCTATACTAGATCATCAATAGTTGGCGTCATCCGTGGGAACCTTCCGATGATTCCTTTTTGGCAAGTTCTCTTGATTTTTTCAACTCTCATGCTTTCATGGTAGAAGAGTGGAATGAGAAGAACTGGTTCAATTTGGCAGACTATGCAGAACTTGACATGGATGCATGCTACGAGTATGAGTAGAGCATTATTTCGTTCGACGATAATGTTATTTCCAGGGATCTTTCACCAGACCCGGGAGACCATGCCGCTGACAAGGCTAATGAGGGATCTTTTTCTCCCACAATATTACGCCCAGTGAGGAATCAGATTCCTCAGAGGGAAAGGGTCTATCCGGCCATTGTCAAGATTGCACCAAGATAAGTACAGAACATAGCGAGGGTCCCCCTCCAAATGTTCAAGTCCGTCTAAGGTCGTTCGATCTAGCACAACAAGTCCTGGAATCTATCATTCCAGGACTCAACCAACATTTGGTAATTGTCACCCTTCGTATATCCCCACGAGGTGCATTGTTGAGCCCGCTTCTCCTACGGATTCGACCGTACCTTCGCAGAGTTCACCTTCAGTTGGAGACGGTCATAACCCAAAATTCCCCTTTTTGGAGGGGATTGCTCCAAGTCGCGGAGCGTTGTCTTTTGATTACTCCTTTAGTCATGAGGACTTAGGCGCAGGTGGAAATGATATCATCTAGGAGGTCTTTGTCCTCCCCTTAGATCCTAATCTCTCTCCAAGAGGTAGGACTAGGGATGCATCCCATCGCACACTCACTTCGGGCTCTCGTGGTGATGGCGAGGACGCCTCCGGTGATGAACAAGATCGCCACCTTCATGAGCGTGGGCCAAATCCTAGAAATGATCGCTCTCCATTAAGGCAAGCTCTGGTAGACTTAGATGTAGATGATGCTAAAACCATCCGAATGAGAAGAATTGTAACCTAGATAACTTTACCTGGGCGCATTCAATACCGGTCAAAGGAAGCTCGAGAACTTCAACGTATAAATGACCTGATCGAGAACTCGACTTAAGAGCTTGGACAAGAGCCAAGCTATGACCCCTTCACTACAGCGATTGCATGAATTCTTTGGGACACAATAGTCAAGCTTGAGCGAACTCACCGACATCGTTCTGGTAGTCGTACCGGGACAACTCGTCGAACGCCAATCATTCAAATGACTCTCCTCATGGAGAATGGCACGATAACAGGTCTGATCGCTCTCCTAACTACAACTCCAATCGGAGAAGAGTTCTTCGAACAGCTGGTGATCAACAAGTTCCTAGGGGAGGTAACCGTTCACCTCTTCTGCCTAGGAATCTACAACAACAGATGGAATACGAGGAGTATTACCCTTGTAGGACTAATACCTATGAAAGGTTAGGTCTACCTGTCACTGGGTATCATTGTGTACGATCGCCTGATAACATCAACCCTTCTTTCCCGCAAAGAAGGCGTCATGATATTATTACCGGATGTCGGGCGTTCTCGTCGGAGCTTCGAGCGGTTCGCTGGCCGCCACGGTTCCGACCAGTGAATATGGAGAAATTTGATGGATCACAAAATCCCATCGAGTTTCTTCATATCTATATGACTGTTGTTCGAGCAGCAGGAGGAGAAGAGCATATCATGGCAAATTACCTTCCTACTGTGCTCGAAGGGTCTGCTCGGTCGTGGTTGTAAAATCAGCTACAGGAGTCGATCTATTCATGGAAGCAACTCTGCGATCTACTACTAGCCAATTTCCAAGGTACCTACAACCATCCTGGAAAGGAGGATGACCTGCACAGAACGAGATAGAATGCCCATGAGACCCTACATTAAATTATCAGGCGTTTCAGTCAGGTTCGCAACTCAATCCCTGAGGTTTCTGATCCTTCTATTATTAGAGCATTTAAACAGGGAATCCATAGTAGAAGGATCACAAAGGACATCACTTTAAATCTTTTGACTATTGTTGCTGAGCTTTTTGAGATGTCCGATCGATATGCAACTGTTGTAGAAGTGGTCGAGTAGAACAGAACCATCAATCGAGATGATAAAGACACTCAAGAAGCAGGCGAAAATAGAAAGAAGAAGAATACAAAGGCCAAAAAATCCAACAGCCAATGGCCAAAATCCTCAAGTCAATAGTTCTAATAAGGTCTTGGCTGCAAGTGATAAGGAGCCTCAGAGCTCCAAATCATACACTGACCGAGGCAACGGTAAACACCCTGAATAGAAGAATGACAAACCTAGGTAGTGTCCTTTTCATAAAAAAAGGAAGGACACGATCTTCGTAACTACCGAGTTTTCCAACGAAAACTCGAGGATTACTACACCGGCAAAGGACCCCTTCCTACACTCGAAGAGGCAGGGCAAACAAGTGGTCAAAAGTAGTCAGACGATGATGAGGAGATGTTGTTCCAAGATTTGAAGCACACCACCGATCACATCTATGGAGGATCTTCGGCATACGAGACAAAACGACAGCTCAAGACTGTCGAGCGTGAGGACAGAAAAAATCTCTTTTGATGTGGTTGATTTCGACATGGCATACAATGCCATACTCGGTCGACCAACTTTGGCATGATTCCTAATGGTTGCTCGTTATGGTTATCAATGTCTTAAGATTCTAGGTCCCAAAGGAGTAATCATAATATGATGTGATAAAAAGATGGCGCTTACATGAGATCGCAAATCCCTCGAGATGGTTGGCCAGATACCAAATCGAGAAGCAAGCAAGGGGCAGCCTTCAACCAAGCAGTCGAAGTCTAAAGCTGCACCAAGGCTGAACGATCAAGTCAAAGAAGTTCCACTGAACCCAAAGGAGTCTTCAAAGACTGTTCGCATTGGGGTTACTTTCGACCCTGCATAGGAAGATGCCCTCATCACCTTCCTCTGAGCTAACACAGATGTCTTTGCGTGGCAAGCATCCGACATGCTCGGGGTCCCCAGGAAGGTGATCGAGCATAGGCTAGCTCTACGGCCTGACAAGACACATGTAAAATAAAAATTACAGAGACTTTCACCTGATCGACTAGACGCCATCAGATCAGAATTGGACAGGCTACTTGAAGCAGGCTTTATAAGAGAAGTCGACCAACCCGAGTGGTTGGCTAACCCTGTAATGGTTAAAAAGTTTAATGGTAAGTGGCGTATGTGTGTAGACTTTACTGATCTCAATAAAACTTTTTCGGAAGATGATTTTCCTCTTCCTCGTATCGATCAGTTGGTTGATTCTACTGTTGGTTGTGAAATATTAAGTTTCTTATATGCATATTCTGGTTATCAAAATGCCATTTGGTTTAAAAATGCGCACAGATGATGAAGAAAAGACCGTATTTATTACACCATTCGGAATATTTTGCTATGTCAAAATGCCATTTGGTTTAAAAAATATTGGTGCTTCTTTTCAAAACTTGATGCAAATGACCTTCTCTGTTCAACTAGGCCGAAATTTGGAAGCCTATGCGGACGATCTGGTCGTAAACAACATCAAGCACCTTAATGATATTTGTGATTTGCAGGAAATGTTCGACAACCTCAGAAAACACCATTTGAAACTCAATCCTGAGAAGTGTGTATTTGAAGTCTCTTCAGGAAAATTACTTGGATTATTTGTTTCTGCACGACTGGGAGAAAAAGGACGACTGAGAAAACACCATTTGTTTTAAGTCGTTTCATTGTACGACTAGGAGAAAAAGGACTTCCTATCTTCAAACTTCTGAGGAAACATGAGGGTTTCGAATAGTCATAGGAGGCAAACAATGCTTTCGAGGATGTCAAGAGGTAGGTATCTTACGAGTGCTCCTATTTTGGTTTCTCCAAAATCAGAAGAGACGCTCTTAATATATCTAGTTACCACACCACACGCAATGAGCACAATACTGGTTGCAGAATGTGAAAACGTTCAACGATCAGTTTACTACGTAAGTGAAGTTTTACACGGGTCTCAGGAGTGATACCCTCAAATCCAAAAACTCCTATATGCTCTCCTCATGTCTTTGAGAAAACTGAGGCATTATTTTTAGGCATACAAGATAATTGTGTCATCTGAGTTTCCCTTAGGAGAGGTCCTTCAGAATAGGGAAGCAGTGGGATGCATGGTAAAATGGTCGGTTGAACTTGGGGAGTTCGACCTCAATTTTGTGTCCCAAACGACCATTAAATCCTAGATCTTGGTAGACTTTATTGTCGAATGGACAAATCCTGAACCTGTTCAGGATCCCTAGTACAAATCCCATGACCAGTGGACAATTTACTTTCATGGGTCACTTATGCTAAGTGGCTCGGGGGCTGGGGTTGTCTTGGAATTTCCTACAAGAGAAACCTTAAAATATGTTATTTAATTAAATTTTTCTGCTACTAACAATGTGACAGAATGCGAAGGTTTGTTGGCTGGTATATGAGCAACGAAAGCGCTCGGGATTCGACGACTACTCGTGAGAGGCGACTCACAACTAGTCATGAATTAGGTCGGAAAAGAGTACCAGTACTCTAATCCGACCATGTCTCGGTACATAGTGGAAGTTGGGAAGCTTGAAAAGAATTTTTTTGGTTTTGAGGAATAATATATCCCTCGAAAGGATAATTCCTCGCTAACCAGTTGCTCGAATGGCTTCTTTCCGATCACAAGTACCAAAAGGAGTCTTGTTGGAACACATTAGAAGCCATCTCTAGTCGAAACACTAGAGGCATCTCCTATTGAGACGACCTCTGTAGAATACGAGGATACCTAGATAGATCCCATCTATGAGTATCTTCAGAAGGGTACAGTACCCAATAACGATCTTGAGTCCGATCATTTATCCCGCAATGCCAAAATGTATACTTTGGTCGAAGGACTCATATATAAAAGAGGCACTCAAGGGGTTCTCATATGATACATATTGTAGAAAGAAGGATTAAAACTTCTTTAGGAAATACACGACGACATCTGTGGAACTCAGGCTTCTTGTAGAATGCTGGTCGGAAAAGTCTTCCAACAAGTCTTGTACTGGCCAACAACCCTCTATGATGCCAAAGAGTTGGTTAAAAATGTATATAATGCTAGCTTCATAGCAGGCGAATACACCAACTGGCTCAAGCATGGCAAACTATAACTCTTTCTTGGCCTTTTGCAACCTAGGGTCTTGATATCCTAGGACCATTCCCAAAAGCACCAGGATGCCTCGAGTTCTTTTTTGTGGCTATTGATATGTTCACAAAATGAATTGAAGCCGAACTTGTGACTAGGATAGTAATGGAAGCAGCCAAGAAGTTTCTAATGAAAAATGTGACTATTCAATTTGGCGTTCCAAGTCGAATAATTACAAATAATGGTACACAATTTTTGAGCGCAAAATTCTGGGAATTTTGCGAAGAGTTGGGTACCAAACTGTGTTATGCCTCTGTCGTCTACCCAAAAAGCAATGGGGCTGCCCAAAGAGCGAATGGCCAAATTATTCAGAGAATTAAAACTCGAGTTTTCAACCAAGTTATAAAGCGCTTGGGGGCTTGGGTAAAACTTGAGTTTTCAACCAACTTACAAAGCGCTTAGGGGTTTAGGTAAAAGAATCACCCCCAATATTATGGGCAATTCGCATGACTGCTAGTTGGGCTACAGGTGAAACACCATTTTTTTTAGTTTTTATGGCTAAAACCATGCTTCTACCAGAACTAAAGATTTGGTCGATAAGAGTCAAAAATTACAACGACTCTGGCGAGGAACAACTTCGAGCAGATGATATCAACCTACTCAAAGAGAAGAGGAATCAAGTCTTAATCCGTTCGGTGGTCTACCAACAAGCCCTATGTAAATGCTACGATTGTAAGGTCCAACCTCGCAGCCTTGCTGTAGGTGACTTGGTATTGAAAAAGATTCATTCCCGGTCTAATCGGAATAAACCCCCCCCCCAAGTGGGAAGATCTTTACACAGTGGTCTAAGTTACATGACCAGGTTTGGTACGACTAGCAATGGAGGATAGCAGAATCCTTTTCAACATGGAATATCGACCAGCTACACAAATTCTACATGTAACTATATATTCTCAATAAAGTTTAAGCTTTCTTCAATCTTTATTGTCTTAAAATTTTTATTGAGCAACGCTTCAATTTTTTATCGCTTTTTAAATACTTTGTTTCTTTACACTGGTTGAAAGAGGGTAACATCACCTAGTCGAAGTATTTCCTTTCTACATATGGTCCTGCCCACTAGAAGGAACTTCCTAGTGTTGATCTATTCCTAACTTTTGCTGCCAACACAAAGAAACTAGGTTCAATAAAATGTGGTCGAAATAGTATACATCAAGCTCTTTTTAAATTATAGTTTATTTGACTACTCTAAAAACGCTCGATTCGATTAACATGGTTGGAGGAAGTACATCACCTAGTTGAAGTCTTTCCTATCTGCACGTGGTCCTATCCACTAGAAAGAACTTCCTAGCGTTGCACTATCTCTAACTCTTACTACCAGTACATGACAATTGAGTCTAGTTTGTTGATCCCTTTGATTTGGTTAACTTGGTTGGAGAAAGGAACATCACCTAGTCGAAGTCTTTTCTATCTGCACATGGTCTTGCCCACTAGAAGAAACTTCCTAGTTTCAATCTATTCCTAACTCTTGCTACTAGTACATGACAATTGAGATCGACAACAATGGTTGAACGACTTATTTAAGTAAACCATTTTCTCACTATTTACTTAGTTTATATAATTAAAGTAAGCAAATAGTCGGGGGCTAGGATAAAGTTATACATATGACTTCAATTCATAGCCTTATTTTCAATTCTCTTTTCTATTTATTGTCTTATGAGCTACTAATTACTCTATGAGATGATTTGCAGGAAAATGAAGGTTTATATTCATAAACAAGAATTTATCTTTACAATTATATGCCCTATTACAAACTACTCTGATGAAGGAGATCCGATTTGCATATCCTCCGCGACCTTCTTGCCGACCGGCTGCACTTCTTCAATCAGTTGTGCTGCATCTGCTTCAGGGAAGTCGAAGTATGCTTCAACTAGTTGAAGACTAAGGTTACGGTCATGAGCCTTAAGTTTGGCCAAGGCATAACTTACGGCACTTTCGACTGCCTCCCTTATTGAGTTGGCTTGGTTGGTCTTCAAAGTTGTTATTAACTCCTGGAGAGTTCCAACTTGTTGTCCAATGGTACTCGTATGGGCGACCATGGTGTCTTCAAGAGGAGTGACCTCGTTAGCACCAAGTCCACTGAGCACATTGTTAGGGAGCAAAACGTTCTTGAAGGTTAGTCTTCGTAGCACTCATTTCCTCCCGACCATGAGTCGAATTTTCCTTAAGTCGTTTTATTTCGACTACTTGCTCTAAAAATAGAGTATGACCAATAAAAATGCTTCTCAAAGACTAGTAAATAAAATTGGTAATATGTAAAGGAATTCTTACCCACTAAACGAGAATCAAGCTTCTTACTCTCGTCATCATGAGAGGCAACATCCTTTGTGCACTGCTCCTCCTAATTCTTAATGCTTTTACCTTTTTCTTGAGAGATATGAGTGAGCTCGTTAATAACCAAGGTCTTTGAATCGACCTCGCACTACTAAAAAGGGCTAATACTGGACGCCTCATCACAGACGGTTGACCAAAACCGTCTGTATTATATGCAATCACAGACAGTTTTGGTTTAGAAACCGTTTGTGTAACTGGATGCGCTAAAAACCATATATGAAGAGGTAATATCACAGATGATTCATATTGAAAACCATCTGTGAAGTATCACAGATGGTTCTAAACTCGAACCGTCTGTGATAATTGTAGACTTCACATGCAGTTTTTAATTATAACTATCTATGATAATATCGCTTCAGCTCCCCGATGAGTTTCTTCGTCGTCGATGTGTCTCTTTGTCGCATCAATGCCGTGTCAGCTCCCCAATGCGTCTCTTCGTCTCACACGCTGAATTTATTCTTTGTTTTATAAAAAAGATCATCCACCATCGAAGATGATCATCATCCCCAATATAACTCTAGTACTCTTCTAAAGCAGAATGACTCCCTCTTTTGTTTCCTTGTCGCTGGCATTGATGGCCTACCTAGCCATACTGTACGAGAACCTCTCCAGCCATATGTTGGCGGATGCAGCAGAAAGACACTGTTTCAATAGTGACCTCGCTCCTCTGTCCGAGGATTTGCCGGAGTAGGTAGCGGCTACCTTCTGCCGTTTTGACATCCTCTCGCCATGTCTTCCGAGTGGTCTCCCACTTTCGGCAAGTTTACCGCATCATCGACGTGATCCTCCACAATGACGTTGCACGTCTCGAGGAGGCTCACCGTCACTTGGACTGGTTAATCGAGGCGGCGGGCGATCGAGTCGACCATGCCGAGACCCCTCAAGCAAGGGAAGAGAGCCTATAGGCTCAATTCTTTTTGATTCAACAGTCCGAGAGTCTTCAGGAGACACTCGAACAAGCGCGTCAGCGGGTGGACGCATTTCGTGCTGATGATCATGAACCGTCCGATGTCGACGCCGCCGCCTATGAAGTTTTGAAGATGGAGATAACAGCCTACCTCCGCCACTAGAAAAACTTTGTTTATTTAGTTTTCTACTTTTTTAATCTTTGTAAGAAGCGAATGGCCACGCTGATTGGCCATATGTAAATTCCAAAATAAAAAAAATCTAGTTTGGAGGTGATCGAATTACTATATATGTTGAACTATATATATCACATATGGTTTAGTGGAACAAATATCCATATGTGATATGTATCATAGTTAAAGCAAATTTCCAGCTGTATTTAAATGACAAAATTGACATATAAACATGTAATTTCTTCATGTCATGCGTAAATGTTTGCTTGACAATATATATGCTCAAAATATAGAACTTTGAACAACCTTATCACAGACGGTTCCATAATAGAACCGTCAGTGTTATGGTCTCATATCACTGACAGTTCTATTATGGACCGTCTGTGATATGAGACCATATCATTGACGGTTCTATTATGGAACCGTTTGGGATAAGTATCACTGACGATTCCATAATAAAACCATCTATGATATCTCTTTATAAGTAGGAGCCCGCTAGGGTTTGCTCCCTAACTCGTCACTCCCCAGCGCCATTACTCTCGCCCGTTCACCTCCCCACCTTGACGCTGCTGTCGCCTGAAGCCTCCTCCCCGACAGCCGCACCTTCTCCCCGACCTGTCGTCAATGCCGCCCTTGTTCCCGTCGCCGCTGGTGCCGTCGTCCTCTCCCCAACGCATGCAAACTTATCGTTCCTCCCCCATCCGGCTGCACAAGCGCGTCCTCCCTCTCCATCGACCTCGGTCTCGACTACCTCACCACCAACACCAGCGACGTCGAGGTAAGACAGATCTATCACCTATTGGTTTGGGTTGTTGGTATTCATGTGAACTGAGCTGCAATGTGGATACCCTTGGCCTTGGCTTTGTCTTGCCCTCTCGTGGTCGATGGTCGGCGGGTGGATGGATGGATCCGAGGTGGGAATGGGGTTGTGTTCGGGTGATCGCCGTCTTTGCTAGTTATGGATAGATTCTATTAGGTTACTTAATGTGTTAATCTGGCACAATCCCTGATTTTTGTATGATCTGTGTGATTTGTCTGTGCCTAGCATTGGGAGGTATTGCAAATTTGTATACTATGTTGAACTGCTCAATGTTGTTAATAGTCTTATTCTGAAATTGAATTGATAATTAGTTCATATTTGAGATCTAATGAATTACTAACTGCTGTCACCTTGATCTTCAGTTTATCAGTTTGTACACATACAAATTTATACATTCTGATATATACAATTGAATTGCTAACTAATGTCACAAATGCAATTGGATGTGATGTTGTGCATAGATTGTGTGTCTTTTAAATGACCTGAAGGATTCACATGTTTATATGTCAATTATACCTATTAAAATTGCTATTCCATTCCAAAACAAGACCAAATGAGTTCAAAACTACTACAACACCTCTTCACCTGCCTCTCACCATTCATTTCACTTTTGTCTGTGTAACCGTGTTCATGCCGATCAAGTTATCCTCCATTGCATCCCAGGTACATCCTACCATTCCATTCCTGATCTCTTCTCTATAAGTATCCAAGCAGTAGTTGCTTGTGCCTTTAAAACCAGCTTTATATATATATATATATATATATATATATATATATATATATATATATATATATATATATATATATATATAGGAAAATGGTATGGTACTCAGAGCATGACTCCACCTCTCATATACCACTTAAATTGTATGACGATACCTCTTTATCTATTTGAGCATACTCCAATAGTGATTAT
Source organism: Ampelocalamus luodianensis (assembly GCA_036346255.1). Taxonomy (NCBI): domain Eukaryota; kingdom Viridiplantae; phylum Streptophyta; class Magnoliopsida; order Poales; family Poaceae; genus Ampelocalamus; species Ampelocalamus luodianensis. The sequence goes on along the minus strand of CM070626.1, from coordinate 26,467,366 downwards.
AAGATGCCCCAAAGTGAGTTCTATTAAAAATTTCATTAAATTCCATTTTTATAGTAAAATTTGTATATATACTTCTTTTATATATGAAAAAGGGTATATAGCAAAAAACAAAAGGCTCCAATGGAAATTTTTCAATCAAGTCATATTGGAGTATCTATAATTTGTATTTAAGTATACTAAATGTGACAAAGAAGTATAATATGTGTGTTTAAGTGGTATATTAGAAGTGGGAGTACATACTCTGGGAGTACAAAACAGCGTCATATATATATATATATATATATATATATATATATATATATATATATATTGTTCGTAGTCCTCACCACTTTGGGAGGGTCGTCCAAGCAAAGCATGAGGAGGATTGGACAACAACTACATGCAACTTCATTGAGCCACTGCAAGTTCAAGAAACATCACGGCCAGGAGAGCGCGTGGACATCCAATTAGAGCTCAAATATGAACTAATTATCAATTCAATTTCATATTACCTGGATATCCATGCGCTCTTCTGACAGCCATGCTTCTTGAACTGACAAGGGCTCGATGAAGTTGCATGTGGTTATATATATATATATATATATATATATATATATATATATATATATATATAAAGCCGGTTTTAAAGGCACAAGCAACCACTGCTTGGACACTTATAGAGAAAAGTCATCACAGATGGTTTCAGCTACAAACTGTCTGTGATACATCATATATCATAGACGGTTTCAGCTACAAACTGTCTGTGAAAGTTAAACTATCACAGACGATTCTGAGTTAATAACCGTCTGTGATAGTCTACATCACAGACGGTTCGAAAACCGTCTGTGATGACCCCATGTCTTTACTGACCCATAAACTCAGACGGCTCACAAACTGTCTGTGATGACATTTTTCAACTGTCTGTGAAGACCTTTTATGTACTAGTGTCGGTTTTGAGCTTTCCCATATCGACCACTTTTTCTAAAAGGAAAAGGAGTTAGAGAAAGAAAATAAAGTCATTGAAATGAACGGTCTTAAGTGAAAAACTTACTATTTATTTCACTCTGCAACTCGAAAGCTGCAGAGTTTGCCTCCAGAAGGTTCTTCAGTAGGTTTTCTTTTTCGCCCCTTAACCTTTTGTAACATCCCAATTTTGGACTTGTGTTTAAAATGTAAGAAAGTGAGTATAAATTAAAACTTTTTCTTACACCATGTATTTCCTGTATGCTCTAAACAATTCTTGTACAAGAATTATGGAAATGCAAAGTCACAAGTCTTGTGATCCAAAACCTTGTCTTCCAAAAATAATCTTGTCAAATCTTGTGATCATCTCCTGGAAATAATTTTCCTAAGTTCTAGGGATGGTATGTGACCCCTCTGAAAAATTTCACAATTTTTAGAAATTGTTTGAATATTTTTGGAGGGCAGTCAAACATGTTTGACTTTTAGTCAAAACCCCATTCCAGAACCTTGCAGAATTTTTGGAGAGTTGTGTACTACATAAAAATCTCTGAAAATGTTACACAAGGTTAATATCTAAGTTAGCAAGCTCTAATAAAAATTTCAGAATTTTGGAGTTGTTTTGGTACCTCAAATAAATCCCCAAAGTCCAGCTCTATCTAAAAACTCAAAATCCAAACTCTGGTCTAAGACAGACTCGGGCTCGAGTCAGACCCGAGCCCAAGTCATTTGACTTGGTCGAACCAAGTCACCTTAAATCTCAACCGTTGGATTAAAATCCAACCGCCTAAAATTGTCCTAGCTTTTCTCTGGTCATCTTCTTCCTCGCGTCGTGCGTGAACAGGAGCGTAGACATGGCGGTTCTTTTCGAGCTCCTCGTCAATGTCTCTCCAGTCGGGACAGGGAGTCGTGCAGCTACTTTTCGGCACGATCGTGCTTTTCCCTGCCTCCCCCCATTATCTTGGTGGTCCACGATTGCTTTTTTGAGCCAAACTCACCCGAGGGCTTCCTTTTAGCAAACCCTAGTCCTACATCTATACGAAGCTCCCTAAAACCCTCTTTGAGCTCCTTTGGAGCACCACTTGGCTCATATTTGTTTGTGGAGCTCAAAACACCAAAATCACCATTAATGGTCATATTTGTTTGTGGAGAAGTCGATGACCGAGCCCAAGTCATTTGACTTGGTCGAACCAAGTCACCTTAAATCTCAGCGTTGGATTAAAATCCAACGCCTAAAATTGTCCTAGCTTTTCTCTGGTCATCTTCTTCCTCGCGTCGTGCGTGAACAGGAGCGTAGACATGGCGGTTCTTTTCGAGCTCCTCGTCAATGTCTCTCCGGTCGGGACAGGGAGTCGTGCAGCTACTTTTCGGCACGATCGTGCTTTTCCCTGCCTCCCCCCATTATCTTGGTGGTCCACGATTGCTTTTTGAGCCAAACTCATCCGAGGGCTTCCTTTTAGCAAACCCTAGTCCTACATCTATACGAAGCTCCCTAAAACCCTCTTTGAGCTCCTTTGGAGCACCACTTGGCTCATATTTGTTTGTGGAGCTCAAAACACCAAAATCACCATTAATGGTCGTGAAGCTCTGTTGATGGTTCATCTTCAATTCTTCTTATACCCTTTCGAACTCCTTAACCCTATATTCATTTTTCCTAACTCAATTTTGGGTTTCATTCACAGGAATTGACCAATTTTGAGTTTGGATCTTTTCGGCCTAATTCACCCCTTTTCTTCTCCAGCTCCGGTAAGTGTTTTATTTCTCAATTAATTGCTCATGAAGCTTCTCTGAGCTTTAATAAAGCTATAATGATGATCTGGGATCACTCATTTTGCTCAGATCACCATTTCCCACTTCATCTTCTTCATCTCCGGCGGGTTTCTCTGTTGTCCAAGCTCCTCCGGCCATCTTTGAAGCTCATCTTGGTTGAGGTAGCTTCTTATTAGTCCCTAGACGCTGTGGCACACGCTTCTTTGGACTGTTGCGGAGCTTTTGCTTATTTTTCGTTTTCGGCCTTAGTTGTCACCGTGCCTTTTTCCGGCTCGCCGGCGTTATGGACCGTCGTCGCCGGCGAGGTCACCACCATTGGGTCCGCAAGGTTATTACGAACTCATTTTGGTACTTTGTGGGTGCCGCCATGGCCGGAGCCGCCGGCGGCGAGCCTCTCTTTTCGCTCGGCTTTTGCCGGACAAAACCTCTCTGTGTCGTTTCCAGTTAGGACATCATTAATTGCTTAATCATTGTTAATCATTGGGGAGTAATTAATATGTCGTAAACTGGTCCACTGTGCCACTGACAGTGGGCCGAACCATTTAACCCCCCCGGTAGGCTCTACTCAATACCTTTAGGACACCATTAATGCTTAATGATTGATAATTAATGTTAGCATTTAGTGGTTGTCGGAAATGACTCTTTGAGTCACTGACATGTGGGCCGTAGGCCTTAAACCACAGTTTCGGGTTCATTAGGACAAAATCTAGGGTCATTAATTGCTAATCATTGTTAGCAATTAATGCTGTCCGAATCGAGCCTTTGTGTCACTGTCATGTGGGCCCTCAACCACTTAAAACCTCTCTGTGCGAAAACGTTAGGACACAATTAATTGCTAATCATCTCTAATCATTGGATTTGCAATTAATGGTTGTCCTAAAATAGCCCCGTGTGTCTCTGACAAGTGGGCTCGCACAGTTAAACCGCCAACGCACTTAAAACCCACACGTGTTTATAGCGCGCATCGTGGGTCGTCGATTTTTAGATCTGCAGTCCAGATCTTTGGAGACTTTCGGGTCCCCGAAACGTTCAAATCACTCTGGACCGTCCGGCTCTAGATCTGCGGCTCACATTGCGTGGCCGTTCGGACCACCCGAGCTCCCCACGGCTCTGGATCGTCCATCTCGCGATGAACGGCTGAGATGCATGTGCTGTTCGGGTCACCCGAAGAGCTCCGCACTCTGAGCCGCTCATCTCCAGATCTACGGCTGTGGTTCACCGAGACCTCCGCGTCGCCCGAACAGCCCAATTCACGTGGACCGTTGGATCTAAATCCAACGGTGGGCTTCTTTGAGATCGCGCGCGTGCGCTATTTTCTGTGCGTGTGGGCCGTTGGATCCCGAATCAAAGGCCCACGTTCGTCCACGTCACTTTATTTGCGATAAGTTTGTTTATATTTCGGTAAGCATTTATTTATCAACTGAAAATTATATTAAACTTTGAAGACTCATAACAAATTCAATTTAAATCCTTTCTAGATGATTCCAACTATAATAAATTCATATTTCACTAAAGTTTAATCTAAAAATGCATTTAGATTTGTTTCTGTACCAGAAAATTTTGTAAACATTATTAACTTGATTTCAGCCATTTTGAATATTCCAGAAATTAATGTAAAACTTGTAAAATGCATATCTTTTTCTGTATAACTCCAATCTGAGCAAACTAAATTTTGTAAAATCCCTCTGTTAGTGTACTTTAATATGAAATAGGTTATGATCATGGTTGTGTTTCTGAAAAATGATATGTGCTAGTTTTACAACCTAGAAAAATCATAAGTAATTCATTTTAACTCCAAATTAGGTAAACTCAACTTTGTTGTACTTAGGATATCAATATCTACCTGCTGTAAAAATTTTAGGTTCCAGATCATTCTAGAAATTTATGTCATGAACAGTACCAGTAATTAATTTAGTTGATTTAATAGGCTGAGAGAACTTATTTTAGCCATAACTTTTGCATGGTAAGTTCAAATTGAGTAACTCTTGTTCCTAAAATTATCTAGATCATACCCTTGCTGTTGTATAAATTTCATAAGTTTTGATATCTTTTACTGTTGGGTTTTGTTTGGTATTCTTCGTTCTTATTGGTTTATCGTCTTTTCGCGTTAGGTTCTGGAGATATTATTGATCTTGTTTCTGAGCCACATGGCGGACCCTTCCTCTGACAAGCAAGCAGATGTAGCATCATTTGATCATGTTGATCCTATTAATTTCAAATTCTAATATATTGTTTGCAAATTCTACGTATGCATTGCTATGTTGTTTTAACTATTGTCGATAGTTAACCCATTAGATGCATTATCAATAGGCAAATGTTTATCCTCTACTACTGAGCCTAGGGTTATTTGCTGTGATTTTGGGTTCGATGGATGGACCCTTGTCACTTAGTAGTTTACGAGTTGATGTGCTTAGCCATGCTTAGCTATCGGTAGAAATGGGCGGTTATCGACTTGTCGATAACCTTGGTCACACAAATGCTTATTATGACTTTATATTTCAGCCCCTATGCTATGATTACTTGTGAAAACTAAAAACTGAAAAATAAAATGATTTCGACTTGGGCACAATGGTAGGATGGTGTGTTTTTGGGTGTGATTGGAATGGTGCTGGGTCAATTAAGGACCGAACATCTTTTGAGTCCCCGTTATCCAGGCATTTTGTGCGTGCTAACCACACTAGAGGGAAATGAGATCTCTCTTGACTAAGTACTTTGAGCGGTGTTAATTAATGAGTCGCGTGGTGGGTTGTATATTTAATTATATGCAACATGGACATGTTTGTGGGGGAGGGGAGCACCCGCCTAGGCCGGTGTATCCTACTCCACGTATGGGTCCTTGTGATCCATATTTCGTCGGCAGATCACTAAGGGTTAACCCCCATACGTGCGGCTCTTGATTAGCATTTTCCATTGAAAATGTCTCGTAGGACTTAACCGTGCCGGCATACCAAAGGAAGTGTGCTTAATAGCTTGGCAAAAAGGTGGTCTAAAGTGTGGGTACATTGGTACACCCCTGCAGGGTTTCAAACTATTCGAATAGCCTCGTCCTAGGTTATGGACACGCTTGGGTAAGCTTTTCAAGAGTTAGACTACAACATTTTAGTTAAAACTTGATGGGTGGTATGAATTAGAGATTCATGCTATGTTGTGGTGGCTATTGGGTTAGTCACCTCTAGGTGGTTTCTTTTATTTATTGTTACTCGCTGTTATTTCAATGATTAAAAACTGATTTGTTAAATTGCTTTCAATCTATTACATTATTGCAAATGAAACTTGCTTTATGCGTCCAAACAACCATATAACCATTTCCTTTGAATTCAGCTCACATGTAGCTATGTATAGGCTTGTTACTCGTAAGTCTTGCGAGTACATTATTGTACTCATCTGCATTGCTTGTTTTGTGCAGAGGAAGAGGGTGAGCCCCAAGGGCCTTACTTTTGTAAGATGTGCGGCTTTTGGGACAACTAGCTTGGCGGCCCGGTCGGTTGCCCTGTGGTTATGTGGCTAACCGGTCGTCTTTTGGTTTAAGCCATCTTATGGCACCTTTTGCTTCCGCTGTTACTTGATATTTATGCCTTTTGGCTGGTCGGTTGTCTTGTAATAACTTGATATTATGTATGTCTTTTGGTAGACTTGATATAATATGGTGTATGGAATTGATGCACGCTTTTGTAAAGATGTATGTGTGCTGCATTTCTAGGAAGCACATGTCCATTGGGGCACGGGTTATTTTGTTTGTGATGCTAGGGCCAATGGAAGGCTAAGTATTACAAGCTTAATAAACCGGGGTCTCACACCTTTGCACCTTGGCTTTTGCATAGTCGAGTGCAGATATTAAGGTTCTTTCGTCACTTTTAGACCTACCAAGGTTAAAGTAGACATGAGTATTGAATGAGTGGTCGTAACAAAATAAGACTTCTCATAACAATGACTTACGATCTCACTACTAGTTGGTAGAGTTCAGATTGATGCTTCTTCAGCAATACTAGTTTCCTGTGGTATTCACCAATAGTAGAAATTTGTTCGAGAGCTCTTTGAACAAAGAAACACAGTGAGACAAAGGGGGATCTAAATATGAAAATATTTGGCATCGAGTACTTACGCTAATGGCTGACCGAGCAAATTTGGAATACACCAACTCGGAATGTTGTGGTTCACAAAGCCCGTCGACTTGGTCCTACCATACTCTTTGAAGACGCTCATCATCAAAGATATATCCCCTATTTGGAATGTCCTTAGGGTGTGGGACTCGGTCAGGAGATCTGAATGAAAAAGACCCGACAAATGTGGTTTGAAAAATTTAGGGGAAGAGGTCGAAGAAGTCTTCCTCTTTTTCTTCGTCGTCGTCGTCGTTGTTGGCGAAGGAAGTGATTCCTCCTTAAGGACTCGGAGGAACATCCTCCACGACCTCCTTCCCGACCCAGTGGTCGAAGCTCCTTGCTCCAGCTTGATTGGTTGCTACTAGAGATCGTAGGACCAAGTCCCTTGTGTGATTATTGAGATTTTCAACAATCGACTCTATCACCATAGCATTTGTATCTTCTATTGTCTTCGACTCCATCTCTACGACCACCTCAGGGGACGTGGCTGGCTCGGTGGCAATGACCTCTTCCATCGCCACCACAGGGATGGGAGTCGATTTTGCGACTACCTCCGCTGCCATCTGTACGACCGTAGGAGAAACTATTTCTCCCACGGCCATAGGAGAGACAACTGTGGGCCTCTCGACAGAAGCATCCCTAGGGTGGAGAAGCAGGACTAAAACAACAAGAAGAGAAGAAAACACATCAAATTGTAGAACTAAAGATAAATGCTATCTTTAAGCTTTTAGTTTTATATACGTTGGCTTTTTAGATACAATCTTGAATCCAGAAGAAACCTTCCCTAGGGAAGACTTCTTTTTCTTCTTCTTCTCCTCTTTGGCTACCTCAATCCTTGTGGCACCTTCAGCCTCCAAAAGGTTTTCAATGCCACAAGATTGAGGGGTCAAGGCTTCTTCGACCATGTCTAGTCGAATGTGTTGTTGAGAAGTTGAAACCTCTGTGACCACGTCTGGTTGTAGGTCTTGAATTGGAGCTAGTGCCCCCTCGTCTACTTGCCCTTCTTGATGGTCAGAAATTGCTTCGACCGCCTGAGGGACAGTGCTTGCCTCGACCACAGGCTTTGCTGATGCAGAGGTAGCCTTCATAAAAGACATAAAACTTTTTTAGTTCTCCTTTTCTATTTGCTTGACAAAGCCATTAGAAGCAGAAACTAAAAATATTTTATTGTCATAATAGAATAGTACCTTGGTCTTAGGGGCTTTGTGCTTAAGTTCTTCGATCACACCTCTTTTCTCTGCAGTAATCATATTTGCAAAGAATTACCTAATGGTAGTGGTCGAAAGAGGGGTGGAACTTGAACCCTCACCCTTCTTATTTGTATCCTTCACAAGGCGATGCCTTTTGGCCAGAGGAACTATGTCCTCCTCTGACCCCTCTTCGGCAGCCCTTAATTTGACTTCTTGGTCATCTTGATGGTCTACCATACCTACTTTCTGCAAAAGTCGGAAAATGAATTTTACTCAATGGTCGAATTCTACGACTACCGAACCCTAAAGATAAAATCAACTTTCAATTACCATTAGGCGTTTGTATCTTTCTTCTTTGGTTACGACTGCCAGGATTCGAGGAACCCCTGACGTGGGTGTTGGAGCTTTCTCACAAACAAGCTTGACTCGAACGTCAATTTATTTTTGTGAGAGATCTACGATTACAAAGATATAATCAACGATCATGCTCAAAATTAACAAAAAGAGCCAAGTTGATTATTACTTTACCTCCTTTGTAATCTCTGCTCGGGTCAGTAGTCCCTGAACACATCCACATGGGATGTGCTCGATTCTTTAGAGGACTAATGCGGTGTGTGATGAAGTCCCTCATTGCATGCCATCTAGTCAACCCCTCCTCTCAAGTCTTTGATGGCTTGGATGTACAAGGTGATCCAGTCGAGGTCGCTTGGAGTCGAGTCCCAAGATGAACTTTTCTCTGCAAGCTTCCCCATGAAGAAGAGGATGTCGTCCTTGGACACAATCCAGTAGAACCACTTCTTCTTTCACCCTAGCCACGATGACCAGGTGAACACCTGAATATACTCCCTCGACTTCCCATCGTGGAGCTTTAGACTGCAACTACCTGCGATTCCGCTGTGCTTGCTCATCCCGTAATTGTACTAGAAGAGGTCCAAATTTGGGAGAATTCCCAGATAGGCTTCGCACAGGTAGACGAACACACTCAGCATTGTGATGGAATTGGGAACCAAATTCACCAATTTCAACCCAAAATATTGAAGTACGAGCATCAAGAAGGGGTGGCTAGGTAGTCAGAACCCACATTCACAGTTTGCCTAAAATACTGGAATAGTATCTTCCTCACTGAGGGCCAATGCTGACATTGGCATTGTGCCACTTCACCAAAGCTCGCCTTGGGATCTTCTCAGCTACGACCAGAGCCACCATCTTCTCTACATCCATCTCCGATTTCCCCCATTTGGAAATGATTCCGGTCATCTTTTCTGAGTGAGTTTGATTTCGATTTCGAAGAGTTTGGAGAAGGATTGCGACTTGGTTGGCGGCGGAAAGAACAAGGGCTTAGAAGCAGTTGAAGCAAAAGGGGAAAATAAAAAAAACCTAAGTCATGCCCACGGTGGATTTTTATAGCTGTGGGTCTGATTTAAAGATCGTGGAAACTCAACAGTTACCACCTCTTCAAGAACCGCTCCAATGGATAGATCTGTGAGAGTCGGTTGGAATTCTTTAATATGTCCGTTCGAGAAAAGCAGTTCTATCTTTTTAACTCAAGTAAAGTTACCTTCTTAACCAGGTCAATTTCTAGTTAAATAAAATACCAGTCAAAAAGACTTTACTTCCGACCACTATTCTACGACCTCCTTTCCAAGTAAGTTATTTTCACTTGAAGTTAGGGGGCTAGATGATGAGGATCTAATAATCCCTAATTAATTAAGTTGTTTATCTATAATTATCATTATAGATAGCAATATCTTCATATTATTCATCAGTATACCCCTTATCGTTCATAAGAGAGAAGCTTAATTGAGTGGTCATAAACCACGCTACAACCACCCCATATGGTCGTAAGATTTTCTACGATCATATGGTGATCGTAAGCCTTTCTACGACCACCTCATAGTTGTAAGACTTTCTACGACCACCTCATGGTTGTAAACCTTTCTACGATCAGGTTAATTATGACCACCCTATAGTCGACAAAGCCTACAGACATGTGGGCCCTGCGACTAGGGACTCTTATGCGACGTGTTTAATACACACAATAGTTAATATGCCATGTTATTCTCTGGGATAACTACACGTATTATGCCTCTGTCTCTTATGATAACTGCCAGGCAACGTGGGAGGTGATCTCTCTGACAATAACTTTCATCAATGTGTGTATTTCATCAAGCGTTGAGGCGCCTCTTGGCATGGAGTAACTGAAGGGAAACGGGTAGGCTACACTAGCGCAAATTAAAAAAATTCTACCCGTAAACCAAGATCACTGCAGTTATAGATCACGGTCTTACCACTAGACGCGCAGGTGTGGAAGTTGATGCAGCACGTCGGGGCAGTGTAGTCGTACTGAGTTGATGTAGCACGTTAGGGTAGAGTAGTCGTACTACTTCCTCGTCCTCGTCGTGGCGTCGCACGTACGGCTCCTCTCTTGCGGTTCGTCCCAACGCTACAGATGCAGCGCCTTCAAAGGTATCCACACGTACGGGAGGAAGCGACGCACGCCGGACTACTTGATCTCGCGGCGGCGACGGGCGTGGGAGGATGGCGGCTAGGGTTTGAGGATGTCACGAAAAACTCATCCTCATCCCGTGCGCCGCGCCCTCCTTTTATAGACGTCCTTACAATGGGCTTCTACGAATAGAGGCCCATTAGGACTCAATGTCGATCTAATTCGGATCCAATCGAATTAGGCTTCACTTCTAAGTGTGTGACCCTATGGTTCACGTATGTTTAGACATGACACGAGTACACATACTTGGTCAATAGTTGGTAGCGACCTCTAGCAAGATGTGCCAACTCCTAAACATACACAAATATCATATCGGACGAACCATCACAACGTTATGTACATGTCAATCCCTTTGCCTCACGATATTTGATTCGAGCTCCAAGCGACCACTCTTTCTCGATCACGTGATCCGAATCCATTACTAGGTTAACTCTTAACCTTAAGTAGCACGACCATGCATTTCTCGGATCCGATCACTCGAGGGCCGAGAGATATCTCTCGGTAGAGAGGGCAAATTCCATCTCGACCGACCATGCCTCACAAAGATGCTTCATGACAAACCCGAAAGCTACCTTTATAACTACCCGATTCATTGAGTAGCGTTTGATAGCCCCTAAGTAGGTCGATTCACATCTCAAGTACATGTGACAATCTGAGGTCTAAGGACAAGGCGTACACATTGTGTAGAGAGAACCATAAGTATAATTGCTATGTCTCATGTTGGGTCGGTCCAACCCCATGTTCTAAACATGTGTCCACATTATTGGTTTGATATCTCCATGTCTATGACCTGTGAAACATGGTCATCAACCGATACATGTGCTAATCCATCATTCATGTGTGTCCTCACATGAACTTCAACTAGGGACAACTTTAGAATAACCATACAAGTAAAGAGTTTCACAAACAAGTCACATACTTGTTAATCAACACAAAGGCAATATTCAAGGAACATTTACTAAATCATGGATACAACGAAATATCATCATCAATATGATTGCCTCTAGGGCATATCTCCAACAGTAACTGCCACCCCTTCACGCGCTATATAAAGGCTAAAGTTAGTGGACGCAGGGGCACATAGATCGGAGATGACTGCAAGGAGTCATTAAGCCTTAGTTTTAGTGATCTTCTTCCCGATTGTAAAAGCATAGTCAATACAACAATACATGAGTAGGGTTATTATTATCTAAGAAAAAGGCCTGAACCTGTCTAAATCCATGTGTCTTTCTTTGGGTGGATCTAACTTAAGGAAAGTCCCAAACATTCGTTCGTAAGATCGATACTAGATCATCAACAGGTTCTGACCAAGTCAACTCAATTCTTCGGGCTTCATCCTAACATTCCATCCCACCCACAAATTATTTTATAAAAATAAAAGCTGCTTCAAGCACGTTCTTGGCACCATCCATGACCGTGGGCATTGCCATCCAGATAGTTTTTACACTCTGCAAAGGTTGCGCATTTTACCTACAAGAGGCAATCGTCTTGTGCTGTCAACATGCAACCGTAGGCATGAGACTAAGATAATCATCATAAGGCCTTTACAATGTCCCATCCCAACGCAACCCACCCACTAAGGTTTCCACCCCTTTGGACTCTAATCAACTAGTGCCCCCTCTTGTGCCATTTGTGGTTTACTAATGCACTATAGCCGCGCCACCCTCCGGGTGGTTATCAACTAAGACTATATGCATGCCACACTGCACCCATGGTGAACCAATGCTGAGGCAAACAAATTAATCAGTCAGAATGTGCTCATTATAGACTTGTGGTTGCACTATTTTTATACAAGAGGTCGTCAGAAGATCTGGGCCCGTAATTGACTTGGATGGTACTTCCCCATACCCACTCTATCATGCTCTTATCCGCACCCACCATGCTTTCGAGCCACCCAAATCGAAATTGTTTTTGGTTTTCTTTTATTTTAAAATTCTTTTTTAATTCAACATACCAGCCAGGCTCCAACCTCAATTGCCCAAATCCAATTTTGAGTTTTCAATAATGTCAGGGCAACTCAATGCCCACATGAAATATTGCTAAGCAGGGCTAAGAATGATAGTTAATTACAAACTTAATATCTAGTTTAAGTATACCATAAATTCCAGGGTGAAAAGGGATTGTGTTTAAGTTCAAGGATTGGAAGTTTATACTCAATTAATGTTAAGGTATTAACTAAGAGCTATTTCAACATAATTGTATAATCCATAGCGATGCAATTTCATAATTGAAATCAATATAATTGCATTTCAAAAGTAGGTGCAAAATGACTAAAGTGTTGACTCACCTTGCTCAATGTTTTGATAACCTTGTCTTGTTCTTGCTCTAGCTCAGAATGCTGCTCCTCCAAGGCTTCGAACTTCTAATTACACATATTACGATTGAACGCAAGAACGCCTGAATATAATAAAATGAAACCCAAATAAATCCAAGGCACTTGAAACAAAACAAAATAATTCGGACAAAACCAAATAAATCCTAACTTAACGTATTTGGCACCAGGGTATGGGCTTGTATTTTGGATGGACATAGGATCAGGAAACTATTTGATCCGGAGTTAGGTCAAAAGGATCATCTCTCGAAATATTCATTGTGTAGCGATTATGGAAGAAGAAGAAAGGAGAGAGAATATTCATCGGAATATTCTCCTTAGCTCATTTGGTTGGGAGATATTTCGATAATAGGTAGGATCTACTGATCTTTGTTTATTTTATGAATTGCTCTTCTATTGGACGCAGATAACGATGTGGAATAGATAGGATGAACTTGTTGGTGAATTACTATTGTTTTATTAAGAGAACCTCGCCATGACCTGCATGGGGGGACCTAGTTCATTTAAGGGTTTTTCTTTTGTTATTACTTCCTATTTAGCAAGGAAGTTCTATGATCGTTAGGTAGGACCTATGGATAGTAACAAGATATTAACCTTACAAAATAATAATTGATTCTTAGGTGTTTGTCAATGATCTAGTTCGATCCTACGAATGAATATTGGGGGTTTCCTAGAATTAGAACCACGCAGAGAAAGACACAGGGGTTTAGACAGGTTCATGCCTTTTTTGGAGAGAATAACAACCCTACTCCTGCATTAGCTATATTGTTTATAATCGGGAAGAAGATCACTAAAACTAATGCTTAATGTCTTCTTACTGTAATCGCCGATTCATCTCCCATTGATCTGCCCCCAATGTCCACTGACTTTAGCCTTTATATAGCGCATGAAGGGGGCAGTTACTCCAGGCCAAGAGGCGCCTCAACACTTGATGAAATGCACACGTTGATGGAAGTTATTGTCAGAGAGATAAGACCCCACGTCGCCTGACAGTTATCATCAGATACAAAGGTGTAACACATGCATTTATCCTAGGGAATAACAGCGTATGCTAACTGCTCTGTATCTTAAACACAACGCATAAGATACCCTAGTCAATTGGGCCATATGTCTGTAAGCCTTGGCCATCTCATGACGTGGACAGAAAATGAAACTCGTTCACGCCAGTCGTTAGTGCAAAAAAACATTTGACCACTCTTCCCGTGTGAGACAGAATGCTCAGTGACAACCTCTCAATTGTCACCGCTTAGCCTCTCTTGTTGCCACGGTAGCACCTAGTGTGGTCAACACCAATCGTGTTTGGGCCATTCTGTCATCGATCACTACTGGGTCAGTTGTTGAGTCACCCAAAAAAGCGCATAAGATTTCCTAGTCAATTGGGCCCATATGTCTGTAAGCTTTGCTGACTATATGGTGGTTATAATTGACCTGATCGTAGAAAGGCTTACAACATGAGGTGGTCGTAGAAAGACTTATGACCATGAGGTTGTCGTAGAACATCTTACGACCATATAGAGTGGTCGTATGATGGTTTATAACCAACTATCTTAAGCTTCTTCCTTATGAATGATAAGGGGTATACTCAAGACTATCATGAGGATATTGCTAATAACAATTACAGATAAAAAAAGTAATTAATTGAGGATTATTAGATCCTTGTCAGTGTTAGTAACGCATCGTCGAGTTAGTCCTTCCAACTAACATTATTACCTATGTGGCTATGTCTACAATAAGGTACACTTAGCATGCACTCATATTTTAGCTTCTATTTCCAATTGAAGCTTAATTTTATGTGGGCATATATGTCCTCTTATTGTCCATTTGACATTGCACTTATCGCAATAAATTAGATCTCAACTAGACCATAGCTAATGGCCTAGGGTTAAGTGGTCCTTTGGACATCCTATACACGCATAGTTGTATTTTATCCGAAGTGCATCACTTATGGTTTTAAATCCCAATCCCTAGTTAACTTGACTAACTAGTAGTGTTACCAATTATTGCATAGGTCCTATTTAGCTAGCCTTCAACTAAACTAATTATTTTATCAAATCAACAATTAGCAAGGGTTTACTTGTAAGTGCATGTTTCTACTCATTTATTATTTTATTTCCACTCCGCTAATGGATCCATATGTCATGGCCATATCATCATCATCATTATTATTATTTTGCTAAACTACCTATCGCAGGTAACTATACCCTAATTGACTTAATTAGCATACAGACTTGACAAAAACTCAATTGGGGGCCACCGATCAAGGATATGTTAATTAAACTAATTATTTTATTATCGTTGTCCTTATTATACTATGTTGACTGTTAGTAATTATACATTGATTAGATTTGAGCACTCCTAATTAAGTAGGGGGCCATCGCCTTTTAGACAATTCTATGTATAAGTCTATTTTTAATAATGCTTGGAATTAAATCTAGACCTTAAAATAAATATTATTAATCTACTAATAACTCTTAACTAATCATCTAATACTATTCAATTTAGTTACCACTGAATTAAGTGGGTCTTAGGTGTATTTGTCTTTATAAGCATAATGGTTAAGTCTAACTTAATCACTATCGTAGTACTTAACTAAACATTAGTACTATTAATTATTGTATAGGTCATTATGCGTCAATAACCTATTTGTCAACCCTAGTTAACCTTTAACTAAGGCAACTGTCTTACCTAACCTATAATTAGTAAGTGCCTAGTCGCAAGTGTGTGTCTCTACTATTTATTATTTTATCTTTACTTTGTTAAGGGGTCTACATGTTATTGACATATTATCATTTACTTACTATTCATATTATTTTGTTGAACTACTTATTATAGGCAACTATATATTAATTGCCCTAATTACTATAATGACATAATCAAAATCTATTTGAGGGGCCAACCATCAATTTAAATTTTAGCAAATTAATTAATTCTAAACTGATGACAATGAAGTCTATAGCCAGTTAATGATCAATGTGATCCATTGGTCATTTTACTTATTAAATGCATAGTCATGTATTAATAGAGGCAAGGTTTTGTGGTCATGGACTCTCTATATAAATTAATATCTCCATATCGGGACATATTAATCTACTTAATCAATTTAGTTATGATTATTTCCAGCATTATTTTAATAATGGCCTAGGGTCTGCATGCTATGGGAATCACTCTTGTCAACATGACTCCCAATTAAAGCTGCCCTTTAGCTTAAATGCTAATGGTGCACCAACTATTGTTAATTAACCTCTAATTACCGGTGTCGGTATTTTAGAACCGATCTTACGTAAAGATTATTTGATTCGGGGGTTCTCCACAATTGATCATGCAGACAGAAAAGACACATAGATTTTTATACAGGTTCGGGCCTTCTCTAGAGAGAATAACAACCCTACTCCTATGTGTATTGTATTGGATATCTTGGTTACAATCAGTGGAAAGGTTTGCGCTAATACTGCTACTGATTGCCTCTCAAAAGTCCCCCCCTTTCTCTCTGAAAGAAGTCTATTTATAGTACGCGGAGAGGTTGCCGTTCTAGGTCAGGAGGCACCTCATTATTCTGTAACAATGGTAGTAATCATCGGAGTAGTAACCTCCCCACGTTGCCTGGCGGTTATCAATCAGAGATAATGGTGAGTTATCTATAGTTATCCCGGAGAATAACTACGTATATTGACTGCTCAGATCTAGTAGTTAATAGGGCCTACAGCGAGTGGACCCAGTTATCTGTGCAAAAGTCATGGCAGGACTGGTCGTAGAAGAACTTATGACCAGGGGGTAGTCATAGAAAAGCTTACGACTAGGTACTGGTTGTAGAAAGACTTACGACTAGAGGTAATCGTAGGAGAACTTACGATTACGTGGTAGTTGTAGAAGGACTCACGACTATGGGGGTGGTCGTAGAAGAACTTACGATAACCTGATTGACTTCTCCCTTACTACTGTAAGGGGTATACTTAATAGCTGTGTGACGTCATATTTACCCATAATACTCAATTACAGATAAATAGTAAAATGAGGATTATTAGATATACTTAGTCGAGGAAGTTTATTGAAAATCTCACGACTACGAGGTAGTTGTAGAAAATCTTACGACTACGGAGTAATCGTGGTACGATCATCGGAAGTAAAGCCTTTCCGAGTGGTATTTCTTTTGACCAGAGATATACTTGGCTAAGAAGGTAATTTTGCTTGAGGTGTGAAAAGAGCCTCGGTTTTCTTGAACAGACAGATTTAAAAGGATCTATCCATTAGAGCAATTCCCGAAGCGGTGGGAACCGTTGAGTTTCCACAGCGTTTTATTTCAAGCGTGCGATTATAAAATTGACCGCAGGGGTAACTTTAGGGTTCTTACCTTTCACAATTCGTCCTGACTGTTCATCAAGTTCTCGCCTCCTCCGTCGCTAGCAAAAACTGTGCGTTTTCTTGAAGCTCTTCCAAATCCGAATCTCCTTTTCTAGAGAAAAATGGCCAAGATCGTCTCTGAGTGGGCCGAATCGGAGATGGACACGGCGAAGATAAACGATTTGGTTGCTACTGAGAAGATTCCCGAGAAGGTACTCGTGAAGTGGATTTCGGCAGTTGGTCAACACTGGCCGTTGAGGGAGGATGGGCAAATCCATGTCTTCCAGGCATACTGTGAGTGCGGCCTCCGATTGCCTGCTCACCCTTTTCTCACACTCTTCCTCGAGCACTTCGGGGTGGAATTAGTGAACATTGGTCCTAATTCCATCACAATGTTAAGCATATTCGTGTATCTGTGTGAGGTGTACCTGGGGATTTTGGCGGACCTCGAGCTTTTCCAGTATTATTACGGGATGGCTCGACAAGTTGAATTGCTGGGAGTTGTGGTCTGAAGCTCCATGACGGGAAGTCGAAGGAGTATATTCAGATGTTCACTCGGTCTTCATGGCCAAGGTGGAAGAAGAAGTGGTTCTACTGGGAGGTCACCAAGGAAGACAGTATTTCATTTATTGGAAATGCTGTTGAGAGGATTTCTTTCTGGGATTCGACTCCCAGGGATCTCGACCACATCGCCCCCTATATTCAAGCTATCAAAGACTTGAAGGCGGGGGGCTTACCGAATGGCACGTGGTGAAAGACTTCATTACACGCCGCATTAGTCCCCTAAAGGAACGAGTTCCTCCCTTGTAGAGGTACTCGGGGAAAGAAGACCCAACCAGGGACTACAAGGAGGGTAAGTGAAATTCTTACTTTTGACTCTGGTTTTGGTTAGTCCTAGTCTAGTATGTTGACCATGCTATCTGTTTGTATAGATCTTTCACAGGCGGACATTGACACCCGCGTCAAGCTCATCTGTGAGAAAAGTCCATCGAATGTGGAGGCTCCTCAAATTCTTGCGGTTTTGACCGCAGAGGAAAAAGTGGAGCACCTAAACATAATCAAAAATCGACTTCATCTTTAGGCCTTTATAGTCCTAAAAAGATTTACGACTAGAGGATTCGTCGTAGAAGAAACTTAAGACTATAGGCTGGTCGTAGAAGAACTTACGACCAACGAGTGATCGTAGAAAAATTTACTACCACTTTTAGTAATATTCTCTTTTTCTGATCTCAACAGAAAGTAGGCATGGAAGATCGCCAAGACGACGCGGAGGATGCGTTGGTGGTCATTGGGGAAACAGCGCAAGCAGAGCAAGCAAAAGCTCCTCCAACCAAAAGGTGTCGACTTGTAAAGGTCGCCGACAAGGGTGGTGCGAGTTCAACTCCTTCTGCTCCTTTGCTCAATTCGCTGCAGACATGGCTGCTGCAGCGGAGGCAAGGGCGAATGAAACTGCCATAGCCCTTTAGCGCAAAGCTCCTAAGGCTAAGGTACCCTTCTATTATGACAACAAGACTTTCGTAGTTTCTGCTTCTCGTGACTTTGTAAAGCAGCTATGTAAAGCAGCTAGAAAAGGAGAACTGGAAAAGCTTCATATCTTTTGTGAAGAAAACTACTGCTCCAGTAGAACCTAAGGTCGAGGAGAGCAGTGCTCTTGAGGTGGTTTAGAGAGGTCTCGGCCACTCGGGAAGTCAGGAGGGTCATGAAGTAGTGACTCTCGTTTCCTAATTGAATCTCGACCAAAAGTGGTCGAGAAGAAGTCGAAGAAATCTCCATTGTGAATGTTGCTTCCAAGTTCCCAGTTAGATCCAGGACGCAGAGGTAAGTAAAAAACAAAAGTGTAAGAACAACATTTACCGTTTGTCTTTCACGAGTTGACTTGCTCTCTGTTTTGTGATCTTAGCCCAATTCCTTTAGCCTCCATGGATGCTTCTACTAAGAAGCCCGCTGCTACTTCTTCAGCAAATGAGGGAGCGGCAGCGGTTGTGATTGAAGTACTAGCCACCATTCCCATGGTAGAAGGAGCTGTTGCTGCTGAAGTTGCTACGACTGCTGATGTAGTCGTATAGATGGAGGCAGAGACAGGGGAGGCCATGAACAAAACACCAGGAGAAGGTGGTGGTGAGAGCTCCGACCACCGCGCCGGTAAGGAGGTTATCGAGGATGTTCCTTCCGGTCCTCCAGGCGGTGCTACCATCACGGAGTCAGAGGAAGAGGGGTACTTTAACTTCTGCTCTGATTTCTTTGACCCTGCTTCTATCGTAGGATCTTTCGCCTACAGATCTCACGACCGAGTCCCTCACCTTAGTAACATTCCCGACTGTGGGGAAGTTTTCGATGACGATTGTCTCGAAAGGGTTTGGTGGAAACGTGTCGACGAGATGGGTGGGCTGAAAGATCCGACAAGGATAGTCTCCATGTTCGCTCGGACGAGCATGAATGTAAGTATCTGTCGATACCTATAAGTATTGTTTTATCCTCGCTTCTCATTGTCTTTCTTTCTTGCAGAAAGCTTTGGAACAAATTGTCATAGTTTGTGAGTGCAACCGGCAACTTGTTAAGCTACGACAAGAAAAGGCAGTACTCTGCGAGCAAGCAGAGCGGTGGTGAGTAACTGATACTCGTAATCATTTTATGTTTTGACTACTCGTACAGTACTCGTGTGGATTGTCGTAGAAAACCTTACGACTTGGTACTAGTCGTAGAAAAACTTACGATCAGGAGTGATCATAGAAGAACTTGCGATCACGTGATAGTCGCATAAATACTTACGACTACTTGTCTTTGTGTTCATGTCTTCTCTTAACTTTTTCAGGTTCAAGAGTGACAAAAAGACCCTAGCTGATTCGCTCAACAACGAAAAAGCCGAGACAAAAAAGTTAAGGGATGAAGTAACCAACCTTCTGAAGAAGCTTCAGGAGGCCAACTCTGCAACCCAACAGTTACAAGAAAAAATAAACAGTACACCCTTGAAGTTACGACTGCTTGTAATCTTGATCTTCACCTTCCTAACTTCTCGTTCTTTTTCAAAAAAAAAAAGAAATCGAGACAAGGGCTCTTCAAGCCGAAGTGGGAACTCTTCAGACCAAGGTCAGAGAAAAGTCCCTAGTTATTCATGAACTCACCGGCATTGCCAAGGACAAAGATCAAGAAATTGAGAAATTAGATTTTCAATTAGCGAGCAAGTAATCTTTTACCTGCTATTAAATTATTTTTTGTTCTCGTAGAATCATTTTATCTAACTAACCTTATTCTTTTCAGAGCGATTAGTTGAAATAAAACAACTCCATGAGGCTTCGACTTGCACCCAGGAGGAGATGAAGTCAATGAAGGTCAAACTTCAAGACGACATTTCACATTTGAACAACGTACTCAGTGGGCTTTGTGCTGAGAAGGTCACCCTTCGTGAAGACACGATAACTGCCCACACGAGTGCCATTGGGGAGCAAGTCAATACTTTGGAAGAGTTGGTGACCACTCTGAAGACCAACCAGACCGACTCGATAAAGAAAGCGGTCAAAGGGGCTGTAAGCTACGTCTTAGCAAAACTTAAAGCTCGTGACCCCAACCTTAACCCTTAATCAATTGAAGCCGACTTCGATTGCACTGAAGCCGAAGCGGAGCGGTTGATCAAGGACATACAGTCGGTAGGCGAGAAGGTCGCGGAGGAGATGCAAATAGGATCTCCTTCATCAGAGTAGTCTGTAATAGGAATCTGTAAAGACAGACTTTTTGTTGATGCATAAATATATGGCCTTTTCCTTTTTCCTGCAAATTATCTCGTAGAGCAGTTAGTAACTCATAAGATAATAAATAGAAAAGATAATTAGACCAGATATCCATAATCCTTCCATCCGTCTTCCTTTCTCCTACAAATCATCTTGTAGAGTAGTTAATAACTCGCAAGATATTGAACAAAAAAATAAACCAAGACTAAGAATTGAAATCATGTTTATAACTTTATCCTAGCCCCCGACTATTTGCTTGGTTTATTTGAATCAACCAAGGAAATAGTGAAAAAAGGGTTTATGAAAATAGAGAGCACTAGTCGAAATAGTAGAAACGAATCGACACTAGGAAGTTCTTTCTAGTGGGCAGGACCATGTGCAGAGAGGAAAGTCTTCGACTAGGTGATGTTACCATCTCTGACCAGATTAATCAAATCAAGAACAGCAACTTGAGCAAAACAAACATCTAGAGGACCTTAAAAATTTGTTCAACTTTTCTTAGTGCACTCGATAAGTTTGTCCTGGCAGCAAAAGTAGGAAACGGGACGACACTAGGAAGTTCCTTCTAGTGGGCAGGATCACGTGCAGAGAGGAGAAGCTTCGACTAGGTGTGTTTCTTCATCTGACCAATTAAACGACCAAGTTTCAAACAAATCTCAAAAGTGCATTCTTCTTAAAGTATTTTTTGAAATGAATAAATAAACTAAGGTGATAAGAGTTTGCTTAAAAAAATTCTGACCATGTTTCTGATCTCAAAACCTTTGTATTGGCAGCAAAAGTTAGGAACATGACGATACTAGGAAGCTCCTTCCACTGGCAGGACCACGTGCAGAGAGGAGAGACTTCGACTAGCTGTTGTGTCATTTCTTTGACCTGTATAAAGAGAAATGGAGCGTATAAAATATGGTCGAAAAACTTATAGAAGCATTACTCAAAGAAATACAATAAAGATAGAAAGAACCTGATACTTTATTTTTGTGGCGGTTTGTTACACAAAAAATTTGCGTAACTGGTCGATGTTCCAAGAGTTTGAGAGAACCCGACCATCCTCCATTGCTAGTCGTACCGAACCTGGACGCGTAACTTCGACCACGGTGTAAGGACCTTCCCATTTAGGGGAAAGTTTATTCCGATTAGACTGGGATTGGATAAGCCTCAATACCAAGCCACCTACAGCGAGGCTACGAGGTTGGACCTTACGATCGTAGTATCTGCGCAGGGCTTGTTGGTAGACTGCTAAACGGATTAGAGCCTGGTTTCTCTTCTTTTCGAGTAGGTTGATGTCGTCTGCTCAAAGTTGTTCTTGGACAGAATTGTTAAAATTTTCGACTCGTGCTGACCTAATCTTTAGCTCTAGCGAAAGCATGGCTTCGGCATCAAAAACTAGAAAGAAGGGTGTTTCTCCTGTAGCCCAACTAGCAGTCGTACGAATTGCCCATAACACTGAGGGTAATTCTTGTACCCGGGCCCCCAGCGCTTGAGTAGCTGGTTGAAGGCTCGAGTTTTAATTCCCTACATTATTTGGCCATTCGCTCTTTCGACCGCCCCATTGCTTTGGGGGTGGGCGACGGAAGCGTAACACAACTTAGTACCTAATTCGTCGCAAAATTCTTGAAATTTTGTGCTCGAAAATTGCTTGTCATTATCTGTGATGATTTGACTCGGTACCCAAATCGAGTTATCACGCATCTCACCATGAACCTTTTTATTGCTTCCGTTGTTATCCTAGTCACAGGTTCGGCTTCTATCTATTTTGTAAATGTATCAATGGTCACTAAAAGGAATTCGAATCCACCTAGGGCTCTGGGTAACAGTCCTAGGATATCGAGACCCAGGTCGCAAAAGGCCAAGACAGAGGGATTGTTTGTAACGCCTGAGCCGGTTGGTGTATTTGTCAGCTATGAAACTGGTATTGTACACATTTTTAACAAGCTCTTTAGCATTGTAGAGAGCTATTGGCCAATAGAAACCTTGTCGAAAGGCCTTACCGACCAGCGTTCTGTAGGAAGCATGAGTCCCACAGATGCCTTCGTGTATGTTGTGAATGAGTTTTAATCTTTCGCTCTGCGGAATGCATCGCATGAGCACTCCTTGAGTGCCTCTTTTGAAGAGGACACCTTCGACCAAAGTATACATTTTGGCATTTCAGGATAATCGATCTGTCTCGAGATCATCGTCGGGTATGGAACCCGTCTAAAGATACTCGTAGATGGGAGACATCCAGGTATCATCGTATTCTAAAGAGGCTGTCTCAATAGGAAGCGTCTCTGGTTCTTCGACCAGGGACAGCTTCTGGAGTTGCTCCAAGAAAACTCCTTTTGGTACTATGGATCGGGAAGAAGCTATACGAGCAAGTTGGTCTGAGAGAAAATTATCCTTTCGAGGGATAAATTGTCAAAACCAAGAAAATGCTTTTTAAGCTTTCGGACTTCCGATAAGAGTACCGAGACATTGTCGGATTAGAGCATTGATACTCTTTTCCAACTTGATTCACGACCAGTCGAGAGTCTCCTCTCACGAGTAGTCGGCGAATCGAGAGCGCTTTCGAGGCTCGTATGCCAGCTAGCAAACCTTCGTACTCTGCCACGTTGTTAGTGGCCTGAAAGTTTAATTGTATGACATACTTTAAGGTCTCTCCATTAGGAGATTCCAGGACCACCCCAGCCCCCGAGCCACTTACAGTAAGTGAGCCGTCAAAGTATATCATCCACTGGTCGTGGGAATCGTACTGGGATCTTGAACAGGTTCAGGATTTGTCTATTCGGCGATAAAGTCTGCCAAGATCTGGGATTTAATGGTCATTCAGGACACGAAATGGATGTCAAACTCCCCAAGTTCGACTGACCATTTTGCCATGCATCCCGCTGTTTCCCTATTTTGGAGGATCGCTCCCATGGGAAACTCAGACAGCACAGCTAGTTTGTGCGCCTGAAAATAATGTCGCAGTTTCCTCGAAGACAAAAGGAGGGCACATAAAAGTTTTTGAACCTGAGGGTAACGCTCCTTAGGCCCATGTAAAACTTCACTAACATAGTAAACTGGTCGTTGTATGTTTTCACGTTCTACGACCAGGACTGCGCTTACTGTCTGTGGCGTGGTAGCTAGATAAATTAAGAGCGTCTCTCCTGGTTTCGGAGAAACCAGGACAGGAGCACTCGTAAGATACCTCTTGACATCCTCAAAGGCTGTGTTAGCCTCTTCTGACCACTCGAAACCCTCAGCTTCCTTAGAAGTTTGAAGAAAGGTAGTCATTTTCTCTCAGGCGTGCAATGAAACGACGCAATACCGCCATGCATCCTGTGAGTTTTTGAACTTCTTTTTCGTGGTCGGGGGGCGCATCTGCATGATGGCCTTTATCTTTTCAGGATTTACCTCGATTCCTCATGCAGAGACTAAGAATCCAAGCAATTTTCTTGAAGACACTCCGAACACACACTTCTCTGGATTGAGTTTCAAGCGGTGTTTTCTGAGGTTGTCGAATGTTTCTTGCAGGTCTGCAATATGATCAAGCCATTTGCTGCTTTTTATGACTAGATCATCAACATAGACTTTCAAATTTCAACCTAGTTGAGGTGAAAAAGTCATTTGCATCAAACGCTGAAAAGAAGCTCCAGCATTCTTTAAATCAAATGGCATTTTGACATAGCAAAATATTCCAAATGGTGTAATGAATGCGGTCTTTTCTTTATCTTCTCAACACATATTGATCTGGTGGTAACTAGAGTATGCACCTAGAAAGCTTAACATTTCACAACCAGCAGTAAAGTCAACCAACTGATCGATACGAGGTAAAGGGAAATCATCTTTTGGACAAGCTTTATTAAGATCAGTGAAGTTTACGCACATACGCCATTTGCCGTTTGACTTCCTAACCATTACAGGGTTGGCCAACCACTCTGGGTGGTTGACTTCTCTTATGAAGCCTGCTTTAAACAACTTGTCAAATTTTGACCTAATAGCATCTCGTCGACCAGGGGCAAATCTCCGTAACTTTTATCTTACGGGTACTTTATCAGGCCATAAGGCTAGCCTGTGCTTGATCACTTCCCTGGGCACTCCGGCCAAGTTAAATGCTTGCCACGCGAAGACATCTGCATTTGCTCGGAGGAAAGTGATGAGGGCATCTTCCTATTTTGGGTTGGAAGAATCCCCGATACGAATAGTCTTCGAGGGCTCCTCCACGTCCGGAGGAACCTCCTTGACTTGGTCGTTCGGCTTTGGTGCAGCTTTAGGCTTCGACTTGCTAGTCGAAAGCTGGCCTTCGTCTCGAGTTGGTATCTGTCCAACCATCTCGAGGCACCGACGGTCGCAGGAATGCGCCATCTTCTTATCACAATAAATTATGATTACTCCTTTGGGACCCTAGCATCTTAAGATATTGATACCCATAGTGTGTAACTATTAAAATTTTTGCCAAAGTTGGTCGTCTGAGTATGACATTATATGTCGTATTGAAATTGACCACATCAAAGGAGATCTTCTCTGTCCTGAAATTACTTGGTGAACCAAATGTTAAAGGAAGGAAAACTTAGCCAATTGGTTTGGCCAAAGACCCCGGTACGATTCCATGGAAAGAGTATCGTACCGGCCTTACCTTTGTCCTGGGAACTTGCATCTCATCCAGGGTACTCGTAAACAATATGTTTAACGAGCTTCCGCCATCAACTAATACTCGATTTACTCAACAATTGTTGATGGTGGGTTCAACCACAATCGAAAATCGACCTGGTCTAGTCGAAGGGATCGGACAGTCACCTTTTTCGAAAGAAATGGTGACTTCCGACCACTTTGGTAACTTATTGACAAGAAGAGAGTCAATTGTGTTTAGCTCGCGCTCGACAGCCTTAAGCTGTTGACTTGACTCATATGCCGATGATCCCTCATAGATGTGATCAATGGTGTGTTGTGGATCCTGAAACGGTATTTCCTCATCGTCATCCGACTCCTTTCGTCCACTTGTCTGACCTACCTGTTCAAGAGTAGGAAGTGGCCCTTTGCCAGAGTAATAGTCTTCGAGTTTTTATAGAAAAACTCGGCAGTTGCGAAGGTCATGCCCTTCTTTTTTGTGAAAAGAACACCACCCGGGTTTGTCATTCTTCCGATCGGGGCGCTTACCTTTGCCTCGATCAGAATTTTGCTTGGAGTTCTGTGGCTCTTTGTCACTTACGGCTAGGACCTTCTTAGAACCAGTGGCTGGAGACTTATGTCTCTTCGCCTTGTTCTTCGATTTCTTAGCCTTTTTGTCCTTCTTCTTACCACTTTTACCTGTCTCTTGAGGGATGTTGTCTTCGCAATCAATAGTGTTGTTCCACTCGACTGCTTCAACGGCAGTCGCATATCTATTGATCATCTCGAAGAGTTCGGCGACAATGGCAGGAGGGTTCAAAACGATGTCCTTCGTTGTCCTTCTACTGCGGACTCCCTGCTTGAAAGCCCTGATAACAGACGAATCAGAAACTTCTGTAATAGAATTACGAACCTGACTAAAGCGCCTGATGAATTGACGCGGAGTCTCATGGTCGTTCTGTCTTATCCGGTGCAAGTCGTCCTCCTTTCTAGGGCGGTTGTAGGTGCCCTAGAAGTTCGCCAGCAGAAGGTCGCAGAGGTGCTGCAACGAGTAGATCGACTCGAATAGCTGGTTCAATAGCCATGATCGAGCAGATCCTTTAAACACAGTCGGACGGTAATTCACCATTACATGCTCTCCTCCTCCTACTGCTCGGATAGCTTTTGTGTAGATTTTGAGGAATTCAATGGGATTTTGGGTTCCATCGAATTTCTCCATGTTCATTGGTTAGAAACGAGGTGGCTAGCGAACTACTCGAAGATCAGGTGAAAATGCCCGACATCCAGAGATAACTTCTTGGCGCCTTCTTTGCCGGAAAAAAGGGTTAATATCACTAGGTGATCGTACTCGACGATACCCAATCACAGGTGGATTTGACCTATGGTAGGCCTCAATCTTATGAGGGAAATTGTGAGGACCCCAGTTTATTTGGCTTGTAATGCTTAACCAACCGCCTGGTCCTAGCATCACAAATCGAATAACCGATCTCGAGATACGTATACTTCCTAAAGCAAGATACACACCTCGCACAAAATTAGACATCAACTCCATTCAAAACATAGAGTCCAAACATTACACTACAAACGGAAGATAAACAAATAGTAAAGATATTATGTATAATGGCCGATCGCCACAAGATACACAAATAACAAAAGAAGACAATGAAGCAAAGTGCCATAAGATGGCTATAAACAAAGCCAATCGTGTGCCTTCAACCCACAAGGCATCGACTGACCGCCAAGACTAGTCGTCACCCACGGCGACAAAGACAACCACGTAAGTGAGGCCCCGAGGCTCACCTTCTTCCTCTGCAACAAAAACATTAAGCAAAGCACCGAGTACAAAGATTGTCTTTGTACCCGCAAGATCGACGTGTGAACTAGCGCACTGCTCATATGCTACATGCAAGCTTATTTGGTGGAGGTCATATGTTTCATTTGCATAAAGCCAACTTTCTTTGCAATAATGTAATACAGCTTTAAAGGCAAGTTTGCAATTCATTTTTACCATGAAATAATCACAAATAAAGATAGATACAAGAAACCACCTAGAAGTGACTATCCCAATAGTCACTACAATATAGCACTAATCCTGCACTGCACTCACCCAAAGAAGTTTTAATTTAAATGTTGTAGTCTAACTCTTGAAAAGCTTACCCAAGCGTGTCCATCACCTAGACGAGGCTATTCGAATAGTTTTTAACCTCGCAGGTGTACCATCGCATCCACACCTCATACCGCCTTTAAGCCAAAGCACACTCGAAGGTATCATGGCACATGACTAAGTCCCCACGAGACTGCTTTCCAATATTGTATATCAACCCGAGCCGTCGTAGTGGTAGAAACACCATACGCTACATGGTAAAGCCGAAAGACAACTACCCACTCGGGATAAAGCTTTTGGACAACTACCATGCTCCCACCTCCATCCTCCCGCGACCTCCTGCGACCCTGAGCCAATACACGCCAAAGTACTAGGTCAAGAGAGGTCCCATATACTCTAGTGTGGTTAGCACGCGAAATGCCCTGGATAAAAATTCACTCACAAGATGTTCGGTCCTTAATTGACCCGGCACCTTTCCGATACACCCAAAAGATCACACCAATCTTACCATTGTGCCCGCCCAAATCATTTTTGTTTTCATTTTTAGTTTTGCAATTAAACATAGCAGTATATGCTAAAACATACAGATTGTAGTAAATTTTAGGTGATCAAGGTTACCGACTAAAGTCGATAACCGCCTGGGATTCTCACCGATAGCTAGCATGTCTAAGCAAATTGACCTGATCTACTAAGTGACAAGAGATCATCCAGCGAATTCTAATCACAAGAAATAACCTAGGCTCCAGTAGTAGAGATCAATATTTTGTCTACGGGATATGCGACACTGATTTAACTAATCAATTTAACACAAATTAAGCAATGCATACATACAATTTGAAACAAAATATTAATCTTTAAAATGGGATTAAACATGATCAAAGCGCTTGCCCGATGTCGTTGCTCAATAAGGTGCGGAGGATCGTCCTCGTGGTTGCCGCAAATATCGAAGCCTAACGATCGAACATAACAAAGAAATAAGAACGAATAACACCGATTTAAACTCAAACATTCAACAACATCAAACAAGCCAAAACTCACACAAAGAGCCTAAGCATGAAATAACAGAATTTTAGAAACAGAGAACAAATCATTTTAAGTTATTAGCAATTTTCTATGAATTTTCTAAGCTAAAAACACAATAAGTCACTAGTTAATTACTTAACAACTTTTCATGAGCAGAACCAGAGTATAAAATCTATCCTAATAGTTAGTATACCGAAATGAAATTTTACAAAATTGGGTTCATTTAATTTGGACAATTATTGAGAAAGATATGAATTTTCTAATTTTGGAAAATGCATAATACACCAATTATTCAATAACCGATTCTAGCTAATGAAACATGGTTAAATCTAATTTTGGTAAATACTACATTTAAAATTAAAATTAATGTAACTGGTTTCAAGTGATTTGGAGAAAAATTGAATTAGTTATGCATTTTACAAGTTTAATTGATTTAATAAAGGCAAATGTAAAAGCATTTCGTAAATACTAAAGCACTAAATATACGCTCTGACGCACTTGCTAGCCCCAACACGGCATGAGGGCCCGCAAAACGCCGATCGAGCGATCGCGCATAGGTGACGTCGGCGATTCAACGAATACGTCTTCGCTTACTAAGGTGCAAACTCAAACACTCACAGAGTAATACGCTTCCCATCGAGAGAAACGCACAACCATAACTACACAAACCTAATCGACAACATGGACCCACCGATCGAGACTCAAGGTGAAATATAACGGTGAGATTAAATGTTTTCTAAACATGATTAACAACAAAAGGCCCACAAGTCGTGGACTCAAAGTAGGCACGATTGAGTTAAACCGATCATCACGGCAGTTCACCGGCGAAAGACGAACGCAGCGTGGCGGCGCAAGAGCGGATTTTGCAAACCGGGAGGTTTCTGGGCAAAGAGTGGTACCTACGGGTTCGCAAGGCCCTCGCGAACTCGATGACGGTGATGCGAAGCCCAATGGTCGCGAGTCGAGCTCACGACGGCCGGAGCGGAGAAGAAGACACGGCTCCCACGGCGAGGTCACTACAGCTTCTAGAAGACTCCGGAAGGTGCGCAAGCTCGCCCCAACACCGGAGCAAGAAGCACATGATCATGCCGACGAAGAAAGCTCGAGATGGCCGGAATTTCCACGGCGCGAAACCGAGCTTGAGAAGAAGGGCGCATAACCTCAACGATGCACCAAAGATGAAAATGAAGCCGTCATTAGACTCGGTGCATCGCATGCGATCCTAAGGAACCAAGTAACGGCCGAAACTCACCGAGCGCAAATGAGCTCACGAGCCGAGAGCGCGAGTTGGAGACGGCGAACACGCCCCGGCGATACATCTGGACACCGGGGCTCTGGATGGGCAAAATGGATGCGGCGAGGAACAAGGAAGATGAAGACGGGGTTGAAGAAGCACGAGCGGCAACGCAGGTGGTGGCGTGCGTTTCGTTCTTCTCCTACGGCTAAGAAATGGGCGAGAAAACGCAAGAATGAACGCGAGGAAGAATGGATGACCCAAGGAGGTAGATGGACTCGCGATCCTCTCGAGGCGCACGCGCCCCGGCGTGGCGGCGGCAGTGCGTCGGCACGGCACGCATGTGGCGCGCAGCAACGATCTCCTGTGAGGCGCGGAGTCGGCGAGGAAGAACCCGACAGAATGGCCCACATGTCGGCGACGGCGACGGTTGCAAGCGAGCCGAGGTCTAACTCGATCGGAAGATACCGACCGCCGATCGCTAATGGACTACCGAGATCAATGTATGCATTCGACAGTCGGTTGCGACGCGACGTGGATCGCTCGATTTGCATCGGACGGTCGACACCATCGGGTTGCGCAGTGCAGCCAGGCGGTGCGACCGAAGTCAAGTGTGGCGAGTCGGACTCGAGCCTGAGGTTGGGTTCGGGCCCGAGGAACAGTACTTTTAGAATTTGATTTAAAAGACAGAGAAGGTTTGGGGAATTTTTAGAGGTAGCTCCTGAGCTCCAAAAATTCTGAAATTTTTATGGTAGCTACTAGAGACAGAGGACAACCTCGCATAATTTTTCCAGAACTTTTTATGCACTGCATTGTTCCAGAGAAAATTCGCAAGCTGCTGTACAGGGAGTTTGACCAGATTTCAAACAGAGTTGACTTGGCAATTTGAAATAGCAAACAAAATCTAAAAATTGTGAAATAATTCAGGGAGGTAGATAGGATGATCAAGATGATAGGAAAAATAATTGCAGAGGATGATCACAAGTTTGAAGGCTAGAATCTGATAATCAACAATTTCCAATCACAAGAATTAAATTCTACAAATTGGAAATTGCTAGGGAAAATTGTAGAAACTTTCAAATGATTTGAAGAGACAACAAAAGTTTTTATTTCTCCTCAAAATTTTACATTTGAAATACAAACCCTAAGTTAGGGCTGTTACAAATCTCCCTCTACAGAATCTCACCAGAGATTCTCGATCACGGGAGAAGAAGGACGGGTACCGCTCTGAGACGATCCTCCCGCTCCCAAGTGGCTTCATCCTCGGAGTGGTTCGACCACTGAACTTTAAGGAACTTGATCACCCGGTTCCTTGTTCTGCGTTCGCTTCTTCGAGGATACGAACGGGCGCTCACGATAAGACGATCTTCCCGCACATCAATATTCTCCAAGGTGTTTCTCAACCGAACACTGAGGCACTTCTTCAATTGCGACACATGGAAAACATCATGCACCCTTCAAGTGTAGCCGCAATTCTAACTTGTATGCAACAGCTCCCACTCTATCGATGATGCGGTAGGGTCCGGCATACCGAGGAGCCAATTTGCCCTTGACGCCAAACGACGATGACCTTCAGAGGTGAGACTTTGAGATACACAAAGTCGTTGGTGGAAACTCGACTCACGGCGGCCGATCCGCATAGCTCTTCTCGCTCGATCGAAGCTGCGCGCAAGTGCTCACGAATCAAGCGCACTTGACTTTCCGCTCATTGATGGAATCGGCCAAAGAACCGCCTTTCACCGCCACGACCAACTGCGGGGTTCTGCGGCGCCTCCCATACAAAGCCTCAAACGGTGCCATACCGAGACTAGCTCGAAGTCGTTGTTGTAGGAGAACTTCGGCAAGCGGTAGACACTTCTCCCAATTCTTCCCATAGGAAAGAACACAAGCACGGAGCATATCTTCAAGAACTTGGTTGACCCGCCTGTCGACCATCACCGAGGATGATAGTCGAATAAAGAAAGACGGGTCCCCATGGCTTCTCAGAATCGTGCCATAGCCGAAGTGAAAAGAGAGCCACGATCGACACAATCGCTCGTGGCACACCATGCAAGCTCACAATGCGAGAGATAGAGAGATCGCCAATCGACCGACACCGAGAGTGGTGGCATTGGCAGAAGTGCGCTACCTTCGTCAATCGATCGATAACAACCCGTATAGCATCCTTCCTCAAGAAGTGCAGGCGGAAGTGATAAAATCCATGCCTACGTAATCCCACTTCCACTCGTATAGGCAAGGGATGGAGGAGACCATTGGACGCCGATGCTCGGCCTTGACACGACAACATATGTCACATCCGCCACGAACTCGCAATCTCGCTTCATGCGAGTCCACCGTAATCTCGACGCAGATCTTGGTACATCTTGGTAGCCCCGGATGGATGGACAAAGGCGAATCATGGGCTTCTTGAAGGATCAAATCCCACAACTCGGGATCTTTGGGACCACGAGGCGCTGCCCAAACCACACAACACCGTGCTCATCCTCCGTGAAACACTTTGTGAACCATTCCGATGTTCTCGCTTGATTTTACCCACGCCATCATCCGATTGTTTGTCGCCTTGATCGATCCACCAAGGTTGGTTGCACAACCAAGGCAAAGAAGGAACCATGCTCAACCAAACCCTGCTGAGACGTCAAATTCCGCAAGAAGTGCAGTTCTTTGTCTCTTGGACCATCAAAGTATTGCAATACACCTTTCGCTAAAGCGCATCAAGAACTACATTGGCTTTGCCTTGATGATCTTGAATACCCATGTCATAATCTTTGATCAATTCCACCATCTCCTCTGCTCGAGGTTCGGATCGGCCGAGTGAACAAGTATTTCAAGCTCTTGTGATCGGAATACACCTCACGCGTTACCGATCAAATAATGCCGCCAAATCTTGAGTGCATGAACCACCGCAGAAGCTCTAAATCATGGGTGGGATAGTTGAGCTCGTGAGGTCTCAATCGCTCGGATGCATAGGCAATCGCCTTGCCTTCCCGCATAAGAACACACCCAAGTCCTCCGACGAGAGGCATCGCAATAAATATCGAAGCTCTTGTGGATATCGTGAAGAGTAAGGACTGAGTGAAGTCAATCGTTGCTTGAGCTCCCGAAAGCTCATCACAAGCAGAGGACCATACAAACTTCTTGTCCTTCTTAAGCAATTCACCATCGACTGCGATCTTGGAGAAGTTCTCGATAAAGCGCGATAATAGCCCGCTAAACCAAGAAAACTCGCACATCGGTGATCGACTTGGCTGTCCCCAAGATAGAACATCGCCGACCTTCTTTGGGATCCACGGCTATGCCTCCACTGAAAGAACATGGCCCAAAAATGCCACTTCCTTCAACTAACTCACATTTGTTGAACTTGCATGCAAATGATGCTCCATAATTTGCCCAAAACAATCTTGGATGCTCAAGATGCTCTGCTTGATCTTGGAATAGATAAGAATATCATCAATAAAAACCACCACAAATTTATCCAAAAACTCCATGAATACGAAATTCATAAGGTTCATGAACAACGCCGAGCATTGGTCAAACCGAAAGACATGACGGTGTACTGCATGTGCCATAACGAGTAGTGAAAGCCGTCTTCGAATATCCTCGTACGATCCGGACTTGATGATAGCCCGATCTCAGATCAATCTTGGAGAACACCGAGCTCGCATAACCGGTCAAAAGATCATCAATGCGGGCGAGAGGATATTTGTTTTTCAAATCACTTCATTGAGAGGACGGTAATCAACACACATGCGCAAAGTCTTGTCCTTCTTCTTCACAAAGATCACCGGACAACCCCAAGGAGATGGCGGGACGGATGAAACCCTTTGCTTGGAGCTCACCAAGCCGCTTCTTCAATTCTTCTAGCTCATTGGGAGGCATTCGATCTGGCGCGCCAAATCGGGCAAGACGGGGCAGAACTCGATGACAACCTGTGTCTCGAACCGAGGCATCCCGCAAGTCTTCAGAAAGACATCCACAAAGTCGAGATACTATGGGGACATCCGAATTTGCAAGGTCAAGCGCCTCTAATGCACATAGATGTGGCTCCGAAGGCTGCGTGAAAATCCGACCGCCGCTCAAGGGTGGTAAGATAGACAATCTTCCCGCACAATCGATATGCCCCAAGTGTTGGGACAACCAATCCATGCCAAGAATCACATCCGACATCACAACGAGCGGTGATAAGATTTGCTAAAAATCCCACTCCTTCAACTATGATAGGAACATCCCGACATCAGAATCGCTCTCATTTCCGATTCCGAGAGCTAATGAGTAAAGGAATCCCCAAAGGAACACAGTGAAGACCACTAGCAGCAGCAAATGATCTTGAAATAAAAGAATGCGATGCTCCGTAATCAAATAATACTGCGCGGCGGGAGAATTAACAAGAAGTGTACCAATCACGACATCCGCGCCTCCGAGCCTCCTCACCGAAGGTGGTTCACCCGACCACCGCCGCACTCGGTCTTCAATAATCTTCCGTTGGCGGGTGACCACTCCCGCCCGCGCCCTCCATTAGGGCGAGGCCGCTGCAACACTCGAGGCGTGTATTCGCATAATGGCCCTTGTTGTGGCAAATAAAACAAGTCACCTCGCCGCCGGATTGCGAGACCGCTCGTTGCTTGGATCGCAGCGCACGTGGCTGAAACACACTGCGGTGGGCGAGAGCCGTGCAGATGGTCTCGCGCCCGGTGGAGCAAAAGAACGGGCTACCGGCCCGGCACCGAGGACTAACGAGGTGGTGTGAGTAGACCGATGCGCCTCCCATTTGCTGCTAGGACTCGCCAACGCTTTGCCTTATGCTCGCAACAATGGCCTTATCTACCAAGGTCGAAAGTCCGAGAAGTCCACAATAGATAGCTTCCTGCGGCTCCTCGGACAAGCCATCCATAAACTTCTCCGCTTAGCCTCATCTCGAGGCCACCTCACCCGAGCATAACGAGCCGATGATTGAACTCGTAAAGGTACTCCGTCACGCATTTGCGCCCTTGCTTGAGCGCGAGGAACTCCTTTTTCTTCACTTCATCGGGCCATCCGGGATGTGGGCCCGACGAAAGTCGGCGGACCTCCCACGCGACCACATGGCGCACGGCTGCATGGCGAGATAGTTCTCCCACCATGAGAGTGCCGCGCTCAAGGCCGGTGGGACGCGAAGAGTGCCTTGTCTGCGCGCTCGCAGCGAGCTATGTTGAGCTTCGCCAACCATGCGCACCAATCGTCCGCATCGAGGGTCCTCGAGGAGCGGAGAAAGTCGGCGGCCGCGCACGGAGGAACTCGCAAGTCCCCGCGAGTCCGGTGGCGCCACCACCGGCAGAGTGGAGGTATTCCTAGCAATAACCTCCAAGATGCGCGTCGGTCCATGCGGTTTCGCTCAATCGGCGAGAACCTCACCATGGTCTGAGGAGGGGAAGCTCCTCATCATGACCACCGCCACTACTACACGCAGCTCTCCCGGCCATCTGTTTCACTAAGACAAGTTAGCAACAAATTTAGGAGCAAGCAAACCCAAAATTCATGAAAACACAAAAACAAACACAAGGCGGTGATAAAGTTCGACCAACAAAATCGGACACATAACTACTCACTTTACATCTTACCCTATTATCCCTACAAGTTTTAGTTGGATTAAACTTCATGGTTCTCCCCACTAATCCCACCTGTAGTAACTATCTTTTAAAAGGTAAAGAGAGAAACCGGTTTCAAAACTTAAATTAGAGTAAGATGAGTAGAAAGCTAAGATAGGTAAGGAATAAAACTGAGAATCGCCTAAGTTTTCATAAACCTTTTATAATTTGAAAATAAGATTCTCAAAATATCCTAAGACGACTATGCTTGGGTTACTACTGGTCGAATGGCTCGATACCAACTTTGTGAGGACCCGATTTATTTGGCTTGTAATGCTTAACCAACCGCCCTGGTCCTAGCATCACAAATCGAATAAATCGATCCTCGAGATACGTATACTTCCCGTAGCAAGATATACACCTCGTTACAAATTAGACATCAACTCCATTCAAAACATAGAGTCCAAACATTACACTACAAACGGAAGATAAACAAATAGTAAAGATATTATGCATAATGGCCGATCGCCACAAGATACACAAATAACAAAAGAAGACAATGAAGCAAAGTGCCATAAGATGGCTATAAACAAAGCCAATCGTTGTGCCTTCAACCCACAAGGCATCCGACCGACCGCCAAGACTAGTCGTCACCCACACGGCGACGGAAAGATACCACGTAAGTGAGGCCCCGAGGCTCACCTTCTTCCTCTCGCAACAAAACATTAAGCAAAGCACACGAGTACAAAGATTGTCTTTGTACCGCAAGGCGACGTGTGAACCAGCGCACTGCTCATATGCTACATGCAAAGCTTATTTGGTGGAGGTCATATGTTTCATTTGCATAAAGCCAACTTTCTTTGCAATAATGTAATACAGTTTAAAGGCAAGTTTGCAATTCATTTTCTTGTTGAAATAATCATAAATAAAGATAGATACAAGAAACCACCTAGAAGTGACTATCCCAATAGTCACCACAATATAGCACTAATCCCAGCACTGCACTCACCCAAAGAAGTTTTAATTTAAATGTTGTAGTCTAACTCTTGAAAAGCTTACCCAAGCGTGTCCATCACCTAGGGACGAGGCTATTCGAATAGTTTTTAACCTCGCAGGGTGTACCACTGTATCCACACCTCGCATCGCTTTAAGCCAAAGCACACTTCCGAAGGTATGCTACAGGCTGACTAAGTCCTACGAGATCTGTTTCCAATATTGTATATCAACCCGAGCCGCTCGTATGGTAGAAACACCATACGCTTACATGGTAAAGCCGAAAGACAACTACCCACTCAGATAAAGCTTTTGGGACAACTACCATGCTCCCACCTCCATCCCTCCTGCGACCTCCTGCGACCCGAGCCAATACACGCCAAAGTACTAGGTCAAGAGAGGTCCCATATACTCTAGTGTGGTTAGCACGAAATGCCTGGATAAAAATTCACTCACAAGATGTTCGGTCCTTAATTGACCGGGCACCTTTCGATACACCCAAAAGATCACACCAATCTTACCATTGTGCGCGTCCAAATCATTTTGTTTTCATTTTTAGTTTTGCAATTAAACATAGCGGATATGCTAAAACATACAGATTGTAGTAAATTTTGTGTGATCAAGGTTACCGAGCTAAAGTCGATAATCGCCAGATTCTACCGATAGCTAAGCATGTCTAAGCAAATTGACCCGATCTACTAAGTGACAAGAGATCATCCAAATAATTCTAATCACAAAGAAATAACCTAGGCTCGGTAGTAGAGATCAATATTTTGTCTACGAGGATATGCACTACGGATTTAACTAATCAATTTAACACAAATTAAGCAATGCATACATACAAATTAAACAAAATATTAATCTTTAAAATGGGATTAAACATGATCAAACCGCTTGCACGGATGTCGTTGCTCAATAAGGTGCGGAGGATCGTCCTCGTGGTTGCCGCAAATATCGAAGCCTCAACGATCGAACATAACGAGAAATAAGAACTAATAACACCGATTTAAACTCAAACATTCAACAACATCAAACAAGCCAAAACTCACCACAGCCTAAGCATGAAATAACAGAATTTTAGAAACAGAGAACAAATCATTTTAAGTTATTAGCAATTTTCTATGAATTTTCTAAGCTAAAAACACAATAAGTCACTAGTTAATTACTTAACAACTTTTCATGAGCGAGAACCAGTATAAAATCTATCCTAATAGTTAGTATACTGAAAATGAAATTTTACAAAATTGGGTTCATTTAATTTGGACAATTATTGAGAAAGATATGAATTTTCTAATTTTGGAAAATGCATAATACACCAATTATTCAATAACCAGATTCTAGCTAATGTAAACATGGTTGAATCTAATTTTGGTAAATACTACATTTAAAATTAAAATTAACGAGAATCGGTTTCAATGATTTGGAGAAAATTGAATTAGTTATGCATTTTACAAGTTTAATTGATTTAACAAAGGCTGTGTAAAAGCATTTTAAATACTAAAGCACTAAATACTACGCTATCGCGCTCGGCTAGCCCGACCATCGACAGCGCGCGCGGCGCTGATCGAGCGACCGCCGCATAAGGTGGCGTCGGCGTATTCAACGAATACGCCTTCGCTTACTAAGGTGCAAACTCGAAACACTCTCACGCAGTAATACGCTTCCCATCAGAGAAAACGCACAACCATAACTACACAAACTTAACTGACAACATGGACCCACCGATCAGAGACTCAAGGTGAAATATAACGGTGAGATTAAATGTTTTCTAAACATGATTAACAACAAAAGGCCCACAAGTCAGGGACTCAAAGTAGGCACGATTGGAGTTAAACTGATCATCACCGGCGGTTCACCGGCGAGCACGGGCACGGCGGCGCGGCCGCGCAACGGATTTTGCAAACCAGGAGGTTTCTGGGCAAAAGAGTGGTACCTACGGGTTCGCAAGGCCCTCGCGAACTCGATGACGGTGATGCGAAGCCCAATGGTCGCCGGAGTCGAGCTCACGACGGCGGAGGCGAGAAGAAGACACGCTCCACGGCGAGGTCACTACAGGCTTCTAGAAGACTCGGAAGGTGCGCAAGCCGCCCCAACACCGTGAGCAAGAAGCACATGATCATGCCGACGAAGAAAGTTCGAGATGGCCGGAATTTCCACGCGCGAAACCGAGCTTGAGAAGAAGGGGCCGCACAACCTCAACGATGCACCAAAGATGAAAATGAAGCCGTCATTAGACTCAGTGCATCAGTGCGATCCTAAGGAACCAAGTAACGAAGCTCGAAACTCACCAGAGCGCAAATGAGCTCACGAGCCGAGCGCGGAGTTGGAGACGATGAACACGCTCCCGCGATATAATCGACACAGAGGGCTCTGGATGGGCAAAATGGATGCGGCGAGGAACAAGGAAGATGAA
Organism: Ampelocalamus luodianensis; assembly: GCA_036346255.1. Lineage (NCBI taxonomy): Eukaryota > Viridiplantae > Streptophyta > Magnoliopsida > Poales > Poaceae > Ampelocalamus > Ampelocalamus luodianensis. Next base: position 26,428,572 of record CM070626.1, on the reverse strand, counting down.
GACGGGTTGAAGAAGCACGGCGCAACGAGGTGGTGGCGCTGCGTTTCGTTCTTCTCCTACCGGTTAAGAAATGGGCGGAGAAAACGCAAGAATGAACGCGAGGAAGAATGGATGACCCAAGGAGGTAGATGGACTCGGGCGATCCTGCGGAGGCGCACATCGCGCCCCGGCGTGCGGCGGCAAGTGCGTGGCACGCATGCGCGAGCGCCAGCCGATCTCCGGTAGGCGCGAGTCGGCGAGAGGAAGAACTCGACAGAATGGCCCACATGTCGCCGACGGCGACGGCGGTGCGAGCGGAGGTCTAACTCGATCGGAAGATACCGACCGCTCGATCGCTAATGGACGGCCGAGATCAATGTATGCATTCGGACAGTCGGTTGCAAGACGCGACGTGGATCGCTCGATTTGCATCGGACGATCGGCAGACCATCGGTTCGCAGCGCGGCAGCTAGGCGGTGCGGACCGAGTCAAGTGTAAGTAGCCTGACTCGAGCACGAGGTTGTTCGGGCCCGAGGAACAAGACTTTTAGAATTTGATTTAAAAGACAGAGAAGGTTTGGGAATTTTTAGAGGTAGCTCCTGAGCTCCAAAAATTCTGAAATTTTTATGGTAGCTACTAGAGACAGAGGACAACCTCGCATAATTTTTCCAGAACTTTTATGCACTGCATTGTTCCAGAGAAAATTCGCAAGCTGCTGTACAGGAGTTTGACCAGATTTCAAACAGAGTTGACTTGGCAATTTGAAATAGCAAACAAAATCTAAAAATTGTGAAATAATTCAGGGAGGTAGATAGGATGATCAAGATGATAGGAAAAATAATTGCAGAGGATGATCACAAGTTTGAAGGCTAGAATCTGATAATCAACAATTTCCAATCACAAGAATTAAATTCTACAAATTGGAAATTGCTAGGGAAAATTGTAGAAACTTTCAAATGATTTGAAGAGACAACAAAAGTTTTTATTTCTCCTCAAAATTTTACATTTGAAATACAAACCCTAAGTTAGGGCTGTTACAGAAATACTCATCGTATTCCATCTGCTGCCGTAGATTTTGACCCTGAAGTGGTGAAAGATCACCTCTCCTGGGTGTTTATCGATCTCCAGAAGTTCGAAGAACCTTCCTTAAGTCAGGGGAGCGACGTGATTGATAATCATGCCGATCTCCATGCGACGAGTTGTTCGAACGACTGGCGGAGGATGGAGTTGTACTGCTATGACTTCCGGGATGATGTCGACGAGGACGCTCGAGTTTTGCCATCGTGTTCCGAAGCCTTCGTGCGATCTCTTTAGCAAAGAGATCGTAGCCTGGTGCTCGAGCGAGCTCTTGAGTTGGATTCTCAAGCAAGTCGTTGATGTGCTAGAGTTCCTGAGCCTCCGCTGACTGATAATAAGCGCGCCCAGTGAGATTTTTCTGAGCCACTATTTTTCTCTATCGAGTTATCTCAGGATCGCCCATATCAGACCCTTGAATTGGTTTCAGTGGAGTGCGAGAATGTTGAGGATTTCCCGCACGTTCATCAAGGTATTCACCTTGTTCACCAGCGACGGTGCTCTTGCCATTACCACGATGGGACGTAGTGTGTACCCGTCGGGGAGCATCGTCAATCCTTCTTCTAGGAGAATGATTCTTATCAGAGGGAATGACGAAGACCTCCCGTTGATGACCTCCACTTGCGCTCGAGGTCTCCTCGCTTGAGGAGTAGTCGAGAGACACCATCTAGAGACTTGGAGTAAACCCCTCCAAGAAGGGGAACTCCGGGTTATAACCGTCTCCGTTCGTAGGTGTGTCCTACGATGGGATGGTTGAACTTGTAGGAAAAGCGTGTTTGACCCCCTCCTCTATGGGATTATCTGGAGAGAAAGGACCATCAGGTGCCGATGAAGCTCTAGAATGATGGCTTCCAGAACTTGTCTCACCAGGTCGTACTGCCTTAAGGGGACTCGAACACTTAGAGGAAAAACTCTCGTCGTGTTGTGAGTCTGTCTTGGGGTAGACCTGTTTGTGGTCGTGTTGACCTTTGCCTCCTGAGGAAGCTGGTTCCTCAGCGGGGCATACTGTTGTGGGGGATAAGGATCCCTTCTCAACTCCGCCGATAGTGTGGTCTCCGAGATCTGATAGAAGATTTCCAGAGGCGGCAATACCATCGGATGATTCGATACTCGGCTCGTAATCGAAACCGGCATCCATGTCGATGTCCGTGTAATCGGCCAAGTCGAACCAGTTCTCCTCGTTCCACTCTCCTGCCATGGAAGCATCAAAGAGAAAAGAAAGAACTGTTGACAAGGAATTACCAAAAGAGGTTCCCACGGACGGCGCCAACTGTTGGTGTTTTAGAACCGATCTTACGTAAAGATTGTTTGATTCGGGGGGTCTCCACAATTGATCACGCAGACAGAAAAGGTACATAGATTTTTATACAGGTTCGGGCCTTCTCTAGAGAGAATAACAACCCTACTTCTGTGTGTATTGTATTGGGTATCCTGGTTACAATCAGTGAAAAGGTTTGTGCTAATACTGCTACTGATTGCCTCTCAAAAGTCCCCCCCTTTCTCTCTGAAAGAAGTCTATTTATAGTACGTGGAGAGGTTGTCGTTCTAGGTCAGGAGACGCCTCATTATTCTGTAATAATGGTAGTAATCACCGGAGTAGTAACCTCCCCACATTGCCTGGCGGTTATCAATCAGAGATAATGGTGAGTTATCTGTAGTTATTCCGGAGAATAACTACGTATATTGACTGCTCAGATCTCACAGTTAATAAGGCCTACAGGCGAGTGGAGCCAGTTATCTGTGCAGAAGTCATGGCAGGACTGGTCGTAGAAGGACTTACGACCAGAGGATAGTCGTAGAAAAGCTTATGACTGGATACTGGTTGTAGAAAGACTTACGACCAGAGGTAATCGTAGGAGAACTTACAATTACGTGGTAGTCGTAGAAGGACTTACGACTATGGTGGTGGTCGTAGAAGAACTTACGACAACCTGATTGACTTCTCCCTTACTACTGTAAGGGGTATACTTAATAGCTGTGTGACGTCATATTTACCCCTAATACTCAATTACAAATAAATAGTAAAATGAGGATTATTAGATCCTCGTCAATCGGGTTCAATCTCCACAATTTAGTCACTACTTAACATAATAAAAAATGTCACTTCTAAATAAAAGTGTGACCTAGGTATAACTTATATTGTAATGAGGCCCCTAACTAAAATAATTACTTAATTAAACATTAATCACTTTTTAATTCACCTTTGATTACTTGTTTTATTCGCTAATTAGTATTTAGTTCCTAATTAATTTGGGTTAATCACTTAATTAGGTGGGGCCTCATATCATATAGGGGAGAAAGAACAACAGAGAGAGGGCTCGACACTCTGTTTCGAAACAGAGCAGAGGAGGAGTGGCGATGGCATGGCTGACTCGGCAATGGGGGAGGGACGGCGGTGACCTCAAAAATGGTTCGCTGGAGGGGAAGGGAAGCTGGGGGAGGTAGCGACGCGGCTTGGGCGGTGCTGAGGTGGTTGAGGTGTGACGCACGGCGGAGGCGGTGGGGGAGGAAATGGGGTGGCGGTGCTATTGTAGGGAAGAAGGAAGAAAATGGAGTAAGCACGGGGATGAGGAGAGCACACGGAACTCACCCGACCAGTTGGTGGAGGCGTAGGGGTTACAAGGCGGTCGAGCGACGGGGACCAGAGGTGGCGCCGTTGGTCTTCTGATGGCGACGACGTGGGGTGGAAGGGAGCCCCTATTGAAGGCGTGGGTAGGTTGGGGAAGGGGAGAGGGCGCTCTGGTAGGGAGGAATTAGAGAGGGGATCATTGAAGGAGGAATGGCGGCCCTGGCAGCGGGGTTCGACCGAACATGGGGAAGAAAGGGATGCGGTGTGTCCTTGTGAGGGAAAACAGAAATTAGCCGAGGGGTTTTGTTCATGGGGTTGCTGAACACGATATGACACAGAAGGGAGGGAATGGAGTCCACCGAATTGGCCAGGATGGAATAGGGAGGGTGGCGGCCGAGCAGGCATGGCGCCTTCCATGCTTGCCTTGGGCTTGGGGGATGGAGTGGAGGGGTGGGCTTCGGCTTAAGTAGAATGGAGAAGGGGCTGCTATGCCCGGTGATGCGGCAGTAGTGCGGGTATGGTGAGGTGACCTAAAGCGACAGTGGATGAGGATGGTGGGAGTAGATGGGTAGGGGTGAAAACGGATCGGGTACGGATGGATAATGGCTCTGCAATATTTGTTTTCATATTTTTTGGATCCGGATACGAATACGAATACCCCAGATACAAATACAGATACAAATAATACTGAATACGAATATGGAGCGAATACGAATCAAAATGAATATGATCGCGGATATTTTTTGGAACATGAAAACCCATTAAATTGTATGCCAGAAATTAACGAACACATATAACTAGTTTATTTGATGCAAACATTCATGAATTATTCATATTTTCAGCAACCACACATAACATTGACACTAGCAAACTGCATTAACTAGTTCATCACAAACATAGCACTTAGTTTATCATATTTAGCTCATAAGTCATAACTCACAAAGTCACAAGCCATCACGTATTCACACTTAGTTCATCACATACATAAAACTTAGTTCACACTGACATCGATCAAACTGGATGGTTAATTTATACACAAATGATTGTAACATCCCAAAGTATGCTACCAAAAATAATATTAATAAAGTTATTATTTTATAGGATTTCCTGAGATTTAAAAGCGTTTTCTTAGTTAAAAAGAAAAATAATAAAATAAAGTTAATTATTTAATTTCCTAGTTTTTAATGTAAAAATAAAATTTATTGAGTTTTTTGGGATTTTATTAGATTTAAAGTGAAAAGGAAAATTTTAATTAATTTATTGAATTTTTTGGACTTTAAAAAGGTTTTTCCTATTTTTCAGAAATTTAAAATAATTTATATACAAAAATAAAAACAACTTTAAGTTGAAATTAATTTTATTAATTTAAAAATAGTTCAAGGAATTTCTGTGATTTTTTTTAGAATTTTTGAACTCTATTTTCTATTTTCTAAAAGACTATTTGATTTGTTGCATTTTCTGAAATTCGTAAATCAATTAAAATCTCCTTTTCTCTTTTGGGCCGAAATCCGGATATCCGGATAATCCGTATTCATATTTGTATCGTCAGATAGCATGCCTACCGTATTCATTTTCGGCAAGAAAATCCGAATTCGTTTCCGATCCGAAAATTATCCGAGTGAAATCCGATC